>OZ020190.1:35021146-36221146 GCA_963971165.1 Philopedon plagiatum | reverse complement strand
TAAGACAGACTTTACCTCATTTGAGTGAATTTCTACTTCGACTCGTTTAATAATATGCTATGTTTTAAGAAATTGTCTTATAACCATCACACTGGGTATTTTATTCACTGTTAATAATAAAAATACTTTATTACAATTTGTCAATCGAAATAAAAATATAACGAGAACAACCTTATATACCAAACTTGAGCTACTGGATTCCACGTAATAAAAGGTGGCATTTTAAAGGTGATTATTTTCATGGCCCACTGAGTATGAGAACAGATGCCATGGGACAGAAGACAATCAGCCTATTAAAGGTGGATGCCGTACCAACAATTTATTGTTCCAATTAGCTAAATCGTGAAGATACGTGTTTTGGAAAGCCAATGGTCCTTTCTGTACGGCAGCTCCTTGTTAAATAAAACCGAATAAAACCCAACAGACAAACCAGTGATGGGTAGCTATTATTTAGTTTTAAATTATTTTTAACCTAACGTTTTTAAATTAACCTTAATAAGATTCTCATTATCAAAATATTTTCTTGAGACATCATATTAAAAAGAAATTATGTTTATAATAAAGAACTGAGATTTTTGTACCCATAAAACTTATTTTACTGGCCATAGCGTGAGCTATTCACAAAGAAATTCACTAATATTTAAAAACTATTTTCCGATTTGACAATGAACTGGCATTCGTAGGTATATATATATATATATATATATATATATATATATATATATATATATATATATATATATATATATATATATATATATACAGTGTGTCCGCTTAAGTTCTGTACATATGGGAAACTTTTTTATTATTAATTTTACTAAAAGAAGTTACTCTTCATAAAAAGTTCTGCTTCCTGAGAAAATAATATTAAACTATTCAAACTTGAGATAGTATGTACAGGACAGTCAAAAACTAAAAAAATCTAAATTGACCTAAGAGAGAAGTACCCTTAATTTTAGTTTTAGAGCAAAATGGAATAAGAAAATGTTGCTTGGCATTAAAAACTATATCTACATATACTCTTAGTATACTATTATTAAAAATAAACTTGAAAAATTAAATCTTAATTCTTAATGGCATGCCCCATATCTTGTCACAATTTCCCACCTGAATTTTAATTGTCACTGTCAGCTATGGTATTTGTCTGAAACATCAATTTGACTATTTAAGTAGATGAATATGCCGTTGAAATTGAGTATGCAAGATAAAACTGAAATAATTTTCATTTTTAATAATAGTTAAAATTAAGAGTATAAACAGATATAATTTTTAACGCCAAGCAACATTTTCTTATTCAAATTTGCTCTAAAATTAAAATTAAAGGTACTTCTCTCTTAGGCCAATTTTGAGTTTTTTTAATTTTTGACTATCCTGTACATAGTATCTCAAGTTTAAATAGTTTAATATCATTTTCTCAGGAAGCAGAACTTTTTATAAAGAGTAACTTTTTTTCGTAAAAGTAATAATAAAAAAGTTTCCCATATGTACAGAACTTAAGCGGACACACTGTAAATATATATATATATATATATATATATATATATATATATATATATATATATATATATATATACAAAATGAAAGAAGACAAAGAGGACAAAATAAAACAGGTTAAATAAGTCAGAATTGGATATTTGAATTTAATATCTTGATTGATTGATGATGAAATATTTGTAGATTGATAGACTTTACTAAAATGTCACAATTTCTGTGGGTTAAGACTCATCTACAGTCATAAATACCACAGGCCAAAGCATATGACCAAGGATTAATAAGATATACCAATATATCATTATTTTTCGTTATAAAAAGTTTTCAATAATGTATTGTCATTGCTTGGTGACAAAATTTAGAATGGGAGTGGCAATATCGCTTCACGTGGCGTCATCTGGTTCACTGATAAATCTAGGCATAATTTTGTATTTGTACTTTCCAGGCAGGTCGGAATATACGTGTGTAGTGATATTTTCCCTAAAAGAACGTTATCCATAAACTTTGCGTAATGATGCGTCAGTGTCAGCTGTGTGGAAAAATGGATTCTTTTCATCCGGAACTGTGATTTTAGAGGTTTGCTTTTTTTGGAATACAGACGGCCTGATAATCCATTACTGTGGTGCGCTGAGACAGAATTATAATGATTGGACTTTTTCCTACACACGCACAATGTATGAAACAAAACAAAGGACTAGTTTTGAATGAACGGCTGCATCACCTCTTGCTGAATCAATGGTAATGACAAAGGTAAGCAAATACATAGATATGGTTTTAAAAAGACCCTCTATATCCCACTCTCAAAATATTTATTAGAATGAGGTACTCGGCACACCATGATCGAAAATGTATTATTCTGATATGGGCCATTTTCTGAGAGTATTTTATGACAGTTTATTAGCATGCTTAACTCGAATTTACGCGCGTTGAGAATAATAAAACAACTAGTTGTAGTATATAGTACTGTTTGTTATTGCCAATATATTTTTAAGATCTATTTCAAATTTATTTATTTATGTATCTTCTACAGTCAGTGGCCAATAGCAGGAGAGTAATTAAGTACATTAGGAAAAATATATTTAAAATATGCACTTTAGTTTCCTATAAAACTGAAAATTTTAAAACTGAAGAGAAATTTTACTGACTCATAGCATAGCATAAATAACAGTTTTGTGACAAATCTGAACTGTTTGGTTGCCGGAACCCGGAGCAATAAAATATCGAACTACATTCTGTCAATTGGGTATCAGATTTTCTTATCTCTTATTTTTACGTGATTAAAGTTGAAGATTTATTTCTTTTTTACCGGTAACACAATAATTCTTCTTAAAGTTCCTTACAGATTCCGGCGTAAGAGTCCATCGTCTTTCCCATCAAATACCTCTATTAATTGCATCATTTTGTAGTGCTTGGAAATCCTTTATTCCCGTCCAGTGACGGATGTTTCTCGGCCAGGATAATTTTCTTCTGCCTATTCCCCTTCCCCGTCCTTCAATTTTACCTTGAAGAATAAGGCGTTGAAAGTGATAACGCTACCCACGCAATACCGATGTGTCCCAGGTAAGCTATTTTTCTTTTCTTAATGGTATCGAAATGTTCTCGCTCCGCCAGACCGGCTCTTCGGAGAACTTCTTCATTTCTCACATGATCGATCCAAGACGCTCTCAGTATTCGTCGCAGTATCCACATTTCGAAGGCTTCAATTTTGTTTATAGTGGTTACCGTCAATGTCTCTGCCTCTACCCCGTACAAGAGAACGGACCAGACCTAGCATTTTACCGTTCTGTATCTGAGGCTGAATCAAATTCTTATCGACAAGAATTTTTTTATGTTTTAAGAAAGTTGTTATTGCTTGTTCGATCCTGCATGTTATCTCACGATCCGGATCCCATCTTTCAATAGCCATGCATCCCAAATATTTAAATTGTGTGACCTGTTCGATGTCCTCTCCATTTATGTATATTCGAGTGTTCGGAATGTTAACAACCATGAACTTGGTTTTGCCGATGTTAATTTTTGGGCCTAAGCTTTTACTGGCTTCACTGATCTGGTTTAGTAGCGTTCGGAGATCATTTGAATTATCTGCTAATATTACGGTATCATTCGAATATCGGATATTACTGATGGGAATTGTATTTATTTTAATGCTTACATGACGGTCCGCGAGTGACTCAGAGAATGCTCTTTCTACTTACAAGTTAAACAACATTGGAGACAAGATGCACCCTTGTCTTTGCCTTTCTTTATTTCAAACTCTTCTGTTGTGGCCGAGTTCGAATATCTGCTGTTTGGTTCCAGTACACATTACTGGCAAGCCTTATGTCTTTTTGATGCAGTACTAAATCGCCAAAATATAATATGGAGAGACTATGTTTTAACATTATCAAATGCCTTCTCGTAATCTATGAGCTCTTTGACCCAAATTGACAAGCCCCACACATTTCCTCACACCTTTTGTAGAAGTGTGTAGAACTCGAAGGGAGAGCTTTCGGAAATGGCTCATTAGACTAATGAGACGGTAACCCTTAGATGTGTTTGAGCTGTTTGACTTCGGTAATGCGACAAAAGTAGAACGGAGTCAATCCCCAGGAAAATGTACAGTGTCATATATGTTGTTAAAAAATTTAACTATTGTTTCCATGTTTTATTCGTTAATCAAGTGAAACGTTTTCGAGTGCATGTTATCATGTCCTGGGACTTTCATTAGTTTCATTAGTTTCATGGGGTATATAATTTTACTTTTAATTAGGCTTGGTCCTGATGGCGTGGGCACTTCAACTGGTGGTTTTTCTGGTCTGTCGTTGCTGAAAAGACTAAGTGCATACTGCCTCCAGGTCTCCAACAGTTCTTCGGTTTTAATCATTATTTTATTGCGTTCGTTTCTAATGAAGTTTATCGGTGTCTTGTTGTATAGCATAGATACTTTTTTGACTTTTTTGCGGAGATTGAAACTGTCTTCTAGACGATTGAGATTTTCAGGTTATAGGCATCTTTCATTTAGCCACCTCTCCTTTGCCATTCTAATTTCATTACGAATTCTTCTTTTAAAATATCTATAGCCATTCAATTGTTCTGGATTTTACATGTTTTCCGTATATATAATATCGGCCCTGATAAAAAGACTCTGACCCCTCCATTAACCTTAGTTAGTGGAGGCTACGGCCGTGATGAAACAGTATTCTTTTTGGCATATAATCAGGGAAGAAGGGGTGTCAAATATTTCTGCAAGATGTCTTAATAAATAATGTCGCCTGTACTACACTTCGGACACAGTCGGCATCGATTTGATATGTTAATATCATTAATAATAACATTAATAACGTCCATAAATAAAGCCAAACATGTCATTCTTTTCTAAGTTAAGAATGAAATATAAGTACTATAAAGACATATTTTACGAATGAACCCATTAAACTACATTTTACTAAATTTCACAAGAATCGCTGAATAGCGCAGCATGAAGAAACCTTTTCATTCACTCAAAAATCACTTAATAACTGTAGCAAAATTACTTTGCGACTATAAACTTTTTCTATGACAGTTTGCGGCCAAATAGTCTTCATTCAATATAGTACAAGTAAGAGCCTCGTATAGAAAAATTCTACTATAACAAAACACAATTTATGCGACCTCAGAATAGTCCATAATGGCACTCGAAATTATGAAGTTACCATTCATTATTATAATAGAGCCATCATCATAAACTAAAAATATCTCAGGTTTCATTCATCGAGTCGAATCTATTGAAGTAAATCGTTGAAAAGCGCAGCGAGAAACGCCAAAAAATTGGTAATAAATGGTTTTTACAAAAGGTATTGTGCGCGGGCGGCTGGACCTCTCGATCTATGAGATCCTATGGGAATACGTAAGATCATTAATCTTCATTTGTTACCAGCCACTTCAACTGTTTACCTTACTATGTGCCCATTAAGATATGTGCCGTATTAATGTGGAGGATAAAGATGCATTTCGGGGTGACTTTTTTATCGCTGGACCTTTGAATTTTTCGTGCTAGAAAGTTAGTGGACTGTATGCTTGGGAATTTTCATATCCGATAAACGCTTTATGCAATGTTATTTAATTTATATTGTTAAAATTATTTTCCATTAAATTTGTAATTGTTATTTACGTAGTAAGTAGGATACAGACATTATTTTCGCGCATGTGAAAACTACACGACGAGGCTGTTAGGCCGAGTCGGGCAATAACATCAGTGCGATAAAGGAGTTCAAGCGTTATGTACAAAACTTTATATACAATCATTATACATTATTCACAAAAAACATCAAACTTCTTTTAAAAAAACATAAAACCAGTTATTCAAAATACAAGCTATCTATAGTAATATAACAAGTGCAATGAAAATTATAGATTTTCATTGCACGAACTGTATTTTATGAATTAAAATTTTCAATTTTAGGTATACCCCCTTAATGATTAAACTTCATTGTCACAATTAGGAAGTTTCCTATGTCAGAAATAGCGAGTAACTTCAGCATCATTTAATAGTCTTTCACTTAACTTGTCAAACAAAAAAAAAATTATCTCGATGTCTTCAAAATTGACGAACTTATTCAATTTCTTATTTAATAACTTCGCGCGCGGCTTTTATCGGCCGTGACGTCAAAATACAGAACTCTGTCGCCCCATGGTCGCCGGGCTAGCTGCCCGCTGCTGCTTTCGCGTGTTTACTTTAATGCATTGGATCCTGTCCGGTAAGAATAACACTAAAGATTAAACGGGCGCCTATACCGCTGTTGACGGCGTGGTGTATTTTGACGTCATCGAGCCTCAGCCAACGTGAGCGTAGCATCTCAGACTTTGAAGGACGATAACTTTTTTATTTCTACAGATAATTAAAAACAAAAAATACATATGTTTTTTACATTTTTCGGACTATTTATTAAGAGAAAATGAAAAAAATGGAAACTTCCTAATTACATCAAAGAAATGGCAACATCCAGTAGATCTTTGTTGTCATGTCACAAAAAGACAAATTATTAATTTCTATAGTCGTTTCCATGAAAAATAAATAAAGCAATACAAACACTAAAAATTTTTAACGCTCGTTTTTTTTTGAAATGTTCTGATGAATGTCGCGATTTGGAGCAGCAAAGCTAGAAGAAATTATTCTAAACACTTACAGCCAGATTCTCCAACGCTAGTCCGGTCTAATTTGACAACCAAAAGTTTTATACTGACAAGTGTAAGAATAAGACAACTTAGTTTTACACTGAAAATGTACTTCTGAGCTTTTTCGCTAATTTATAAAGAAAAGGGCTTTTTTTGGTACCTACTTTCGACAATAATAGAACTAAATTCATCTCAGTAACTGGTTCCAAGATGAAAATCACTTAGAAACCCAGCAAATCGCTGAAATATCAGAATAATTCATAGCTTTTTAATGACGACTTGTTAACAATGACAGGACAAAAACCTGTCAAAGCATAACTGATCAACTATAAGATCTTAATTTAAACCAGTACTAAATCTTAAACCTTCTTAGTGAATCTGAACGTTAAACTCTTACCCCAAAAACACCAACAGAAAAGGTTCAAAGCTTCTATTTGAAGACAATTTCCTTGCTGAAAAACAGTACAATTTTGACAGTAGTAGGGGAGGATCGGGTAAGTTATTGTCTGCCCAAGATATCTGCAACCGACAAAAGAATTTAAAGAATGCAAGGGAATGCTTAAACAACGTTGCAAATTTGTTTGTAAACCAGATGTGGTAAGAAAAGTTTAAATCTTACTAACGAAAAATTAAACAGTTTTCCAAAACTGATTCACAAACAATTGGTAACGTTGTTTAAGCCTTCTCTTGAATTCTTTAAATTTTTTTGCCGGTTGCAGATATCTTAGGCGGCCTATAACGAGGTTAAGCAAGAAGCCGGTTAATTTCCTTATAAAACATTTTTGCAAAGGATTAAAAATTTTGTAAAATAGGTAACTGGTCAACAAAAAAATCGGCAAAAGCGATTTTTACTCGACTTTTCAAACTGATATAACTTTTTTAAAACTTAACTTTTTTGAGAGCGGTTTTCTGATATCAATAGCTGAATGTTCTAAACAAGAAACTAGATATTTTTTCTGCATTCTAAATTTATTAGGTTACTTACAAAACTCGGGGACATCCTAAAAAAAATCAATAAATTAGAACTGACAGGTAAGTTTGTAAAAAATCAAATAATGTGTTTTTTGTTACAATTGTCACCGGTCTCCCCTACTCGGTACAGGTGGGTTAAACTTGCAGAAAATTTTGTAAAATTGTGTGTGCTTGTGATGGTTGACTTTGGCAAGACCATGATCGATTTTACCTACTAGTTTGTTAGGAACAGGGTAAAGAATATGTCTACAACCAGTGATACAAAATTCTAAATAAAATTAACATTTATTTCTTCCTTCAATTGATGATCACAAAAAATATAATGAATGATTCTAAAATATGTAGGTAGCGAAAGACAGAAATAGTTTTTAAATATTCTTTTAAAAAATATATATTTTCCCTTCTTTTAATAACAGTCGATTTTCTATAAAATTTAACAAGGACAAAATGGGGGTTTGGTTCCTCTGAAAGTATAATTATATTACAAGGGATTATTTTTATGAAATAGCATATAGTGAATGATCCTTAACATGTTTAAAATTCCTAGGTTGGTGTGCTACCTATTTTGATGTACATGAAATCATTTAAGTATAATTTAACTGGACAAGTAAATAACCATTAGTGTCTATCAAAGCCATACCCAAATGATCATAAATAATGTCAAACATGACACGGCATTTATAACTTAGAATTTAATATACCTATTCTGTATAAAGAAATATTTTATTTGAATGAACCTTTTCACAAATATGTTACTAAAGCTTGAAAAAAGGATCTCTTATGTCTATATCAGAGAGTAAATAAGGTTAGCTCTCTGCATTATATGCACATAAAATAAACATATTTTTTGTATATTGATCAAAAAAATATTAGAAGGGCAGAACTACATCGTATTTTCTACGTGAATCTGTTCCCAAAACGTCTTAAAATTAAAAAAAATATATTTGGAAATGCTCCACATCCTAAAACGTTATGCGACTTCACTTTTAATTTGATGTTGATTAAGAGAAAAATGTAATGTAAGAGAAATATAAGAAATATTAAGTACATTTTTAATAATCAATTATTACTTTTACTTTAAAGAAAAACCTACCCGACCTTTAAAAAAACGTTTGACCAGCAAGATATGTCTGAATGTACAAAAATAAAAATCGAAAAACAATGGACTTCAGCCCTATACAAAAATGATTTCAATCGCAAATTTTATAAAAATAAATATTGTAACATGAACATTAACCATTCCTACCTATTCTACAAAATATTATAAACAAAAACAAATATTTGCCATCTATATAAGGTCTTTGAAATGAATTATACCACAAAAATATGAATAATAGTTAATAGATCAATACTAATAAAAAATACAAGCCTTTTTTGGCATGTTTAATTTACATGTTCTTAGATTGTTTCTGAAAACATTCCTTACACATCTCACAGCGATCTTATCAAAATTTGCGCCGGATCGTTTTGGCTTCTAAAGGAAATTAATAACTAAATGTTCTCTTTTGAAAGCAAATTTTTTCGAAAAACAGCTTTTTCGATAGCGGATTGCCGAAATTTCTCAAAAATATTTTCTCAAAAACACATACCTCGAACGTACGTTTTTTCAAAAATGTCCTGAAGCTTTCCTTATGTCTGATATGTTACTCTAGTAAATTACTTTCAAAAAGGGTTTTTTAATACGACTATTCGAAGTCTTTTTTGAAACAATGTTTGAAAAAATTAACTTTCTAAAAACATGTTTACTTTTAAAAAATTTAGTTTCGTAAAGTGGTTAAAATAAAAATTCGAATTTTTTTTAAAGCTTCCCTAGTTTGCGAATAACTGTGTTATCGAAAAAGTTCTGTTTTCGACAAAATATATTTTCGAAAAAAAGTGCTTGCAGAAAATGTTTTCGAAAAGTTTTTAAATATCATTCGGAATGGACAGAAGGTATAAATAAAACAAAATGCTAGAATTTTAACTATTGTAATTTCGTTACTTAATATTAATTTTAAATGCCTAATTTTATTTTATTCGGGAATTCATGTGTTTCTCTTAATACTTATAATTTCTAAAACCCATAAAAAATTCATTGAAAACAATAATTATTGTTGATGTTACAAAATATCAAAAATCAGAAATCTTTGTAAGCATCCGATCCGAGCATGCCCCGGATCTGAACGGGGGGGGGGGGGGCGACTGCGGTTTGCAAAGGTCATAGACCATTTTTTCTTCTGGGGTAGCTGCCCCCCTGCCCTCGCTGGGTACGCTTATGATCCGATCGAATCCATTTGCTCGAAGAGGACAATATAGCCCACACATACAGTAAGATTGAAAATACAGGTTTATCTTATTTATAATTTCTTAAAAACCTCCTACAAAGCAATTACTAATTCTTTCGAGAATGGTTCTAAAATTTTATTGACATTTTAATTTGTTTGTTTTTTATCCAACCCTTAAACATTTCCCGTATTTTAGTAAAAGATAGAAATCTCAAAAATACGGCAGTCAATTAATGTAGCTATCTGAGATAGATTACGGGGATTGATATGACCAATTTGATCAATTCAACTATAATACTACATTCCGTACTTCTCTACCGTACCTGTCCTATATACCTGTCCAGACTAATTAGGAAATAAATCAACCGACTACCAAGTTCACTTTGCAGTACACCTGGCTTTTGGCTTCGTACTGCTTCTGTTCTTCGTTGGCCGGTAGCTCGAAGAATTATGACAGTCGTGTACTGCTACAAGGGTTATATTCCTATGTCGTAATTTGTATAAAGTGATAATAGAGAATGTGCATTGTATTTTTTTATTGCATAAATCGTTCAAACAAGTCATTACAAACCCAAAAATTTTATTTCGAGGGAAATTACTAGGATTATTTCCTTTAAAAAATATTCCCCAATGAAAATTATGCTTTTGGCAATTTTAAAGCAATAGCAAACGAATTATAGCGATTACACAACTCCATGTATATTTTTCCTATATAGAAGGATGTGATTAATAAGTGATAATCATTTAAGTGATTATCGCTTGGTGGCCACATTGTAATTGTCATTTTTTGACAAATTATTTCAGAAGTCATTTCTGTCAGCTCTTGTTACAAAATGGCAATACACCGTCATCTACTTCTAATGCTGAAGCCCAAATTCAAACACCTCCAACCTATGATAATAATTCATCCAATGGTTCAAGTTTTCACTATAATAATTGTAATTTTGTTATTAAGAATAATTCTTATAATAAAAATGTTTAAGATAAGGATATATTATGTACTTTATTTCGTTGTATAATCGTTTGAATATAACTCGATGTTTCGGGATACCTAATTCTTTTACCTGACACACAACGCGATACCGGCAACACTACTCCTCCTTCGGAGTCGAACTGTTGCCGGGTATCGCGGTTCGTGTCAGGTAAAAGTATTATTCGGTAATCCCGAAACATCTTGTGATTCTTGTGGTATTACATTCGATAATTTTCACTAAACCGCATGAATGTAGATTCGTCCAAAAATTGCCCATAATTTCTTCGTATTTTTGGGCTCTAAATTTTTAATATGATCATCTACATCAGCAAAATTGAAAAACCGAAGTTTCGCAATATTGCTGTTCATTTTCACAAAATCTTGACACGAATGAAACCGGCATGTTGATAATAAAAACAATGTCATGTAGTAACCCAGTACCTACATTTATTTTGCAAAATCGACTTGTACCAACTTGACATTTTAGAATATATAATTTTGACACTGAAAATCAAGAAAACATCAAATTTTTGTATAACAATAAAATATTGTATATAATATTTTTTTTTCGGAAATAGTCAGTCCTCTTGCATTAGCAAATAGCATAATTTCTTAAAAAGCACACGAACGCATACGCGCTCTAGTGCTTTTAAAAAATGATCGGCAATTTTCCATGAGGGATATTACCTATGGTAATTTAATTAATTTTATTTTTACTTTTCTGCATTTGTTAAAATTTAAAAAGTTGCTGACGACAGATGCTATTTAAACCCTGCAACGTGGTTGTTTCGTGCTAAGTTCTTAAAATCAATTGTTTTATCTTCATGCTCCGAAATCTCACAGGCTCGTGACCAGTCTTATTGTTTACAACAATTAGTCATGTGCCAGTCAAAAATTAGCCATAAATTTATGCTAAAATTGGGTGCAAAAAGAATGAATTTATAAACTTTCCGTCTTCGTCTCCGATATCGAGTTGCCTTTACTCACCATACCTAACCCGAATCGTTTGTCTTTGATGGAAGTGGATATAAGTATTTATTTATTGTTTGCATAGAATTCGCTTCTTAATTAAACTATAATCTATGTGTGTAATTATTTTTGTTAAACGATGTATTTTTTTAAAAACTGTCCTATAAGTATTGTATTGTGCCAATATGCAAAAATACCTTAAGCCGGCGCTACACGATGCGTCCAAGGTTGAAACGATCGCCGGGTACAGTGTTGGATCCAGCACTGGAACCAAGATCGACAAATTAAAACTTGGCAAATTAATCAAGAACATGATGTGACAAACGCTGGAACCAACGTAGAGGCGAATGTTGGAGCCAAGACATTTTCAGCCAGATTCTACAATGCTAGTCCGGTCTAATTTGACAATCAAAAGTTTTAAACTGACAAGTGTAAGAATAAGACAACTAAGTTTTATTCTATGAACTTATTTCTTAGCTTTTTCGCAAATTTATCAGGAAAAGGACAATTTTATTAGGTACTTTCAACCATAATAGAACTAAATTCATTACAGCAACTCGTTCCAAGATGAAAATCATTTGGAAACCAAGTAAATCGCTGAAATATCACAATAATTCATAAGTTTTTAATGACAAGGACAGGACAAAAACCTGTCAAAACATAACTGATCAACTATAAGATCTTAATTTAAACCAGTACTAAATCTTAAACTTTCTTAGTGAATCTGGACGTTTTAGTTTATGTCTCGGAAAAGAAAATTGATGACTTAACGGCGGTAACAGCAGGCATTGCTGCTGGCGCGGTGGTTTTATCTTATGTAAATATATATATATATAATATATATATATATATATATATATATATATATATATATATATATATATATATATATATATATATATATATACATATATACCGGGACAATGCCTCCAATCGAGAAACAATTAACAAGGCGTGTGGCCATTTATCGACTGTTGGTTCCAACGTTAGAAGCATTCTTTGACGCGGAACAAAAATACCGACAAGAGCCTGTGTCCAGCTTCCAACGTTTGACACATGAAATTCATTGTTGCACGGCTACACGATGCGACAAAACCATGTGTCCAACGTTGGAAGGCATTTGACATTTGACACATCCAGTAGCGCAGTCTTTTTACCAACTCTTCTTTCATGGCCCAAAAATACCCATCGGAAGAAAGTTGTGCAATGTTGTTCAAAGTTTCGATTTTTTTGTAGATCCAGGCATATCTTAGACTTCGCTTATCACGACCTATCCAGCTATCAGGGAAATGGGTATTTAGGTAGTCTCTGACAGATCTAGAGAAGTGTGCCGGGGCTGCATCCTGCATGAACAACATGTTTTATTTAAGTTCTAGAAGGTCATCTAATTAATCTCGTAACTGAGTTTGTACAAAATTAAGATACATTTCCCCGTGTAAATTAGGTGGTCGTTGGAATGGACCCAATAAATAATTACCAATAAGATCACACCAAACGTTAATCTTAAATTTGTGTTGGAAATGACGTTCGAATATTAAGTGTGGATTTTTTAAATCCCATGCGTGTTTATTCCTAAAGTTGAAGACGCATCTATGTGTAAAGGTTGCTTCATCTGTAGACAATACTTTGCTGAAAAACATCGAGTCGGCATTTTGTTGGATACGACAGAAACGGGAAAATTCCAGTCTGGCTGGAAAATAACCTTCTAGTAGATTCTGCACAGGCGTGAAATGATACGAATAAAGCTCCTCTTCGTGAAAAATTTTGCAAACGGTGTTGCCTACCCCAGTTCCCACAGAAATGCGTCTTGTGTTTGATTTAGGATTTTCAGCTACGCGGACCAAAATTTCTTTTTTCTGCTCGGGAGTTAAAGTTTTCGGACGTCCCACGGGATTCCTTTTTCGGCGAAAGGAACCTGTTTCTTCCAGTCTGTCGTAAAGGTTCTTGAAATTCTTAAAAAAAAACCCAAAATGTTGACAAACGAGGGTGAAGTTTGACAGTAACTAAATTTGTAGCGTGTTTTATTATATTTTTTAATCATAGCCAACTTTACGAAAAATGTTTCTTTTTTACTTTTTACAAATCACAATTTAACAGGGTGCACTGAAGAATTTAAACGCAAATATCTAGAAAACGGTTACTCAGAGCGATATTTACGAGATATACCTTTTTTACCTAATAAAGATGGAAAAAGAATAATTATCATTTAAAACGATAGTACACTAAGGCGCCAAAAAGTTGTGTGAACATGTGAACTTTTGAACCTACACATAGTGTCGCAGACAGCGCCCTCTACAATCTACATCAAAATGTTAAATACATTTAAATTTCTCATCCTATAAAACCCCCGTATACCAAATTTTGTGAAAAAACATTGGCTTTTTCCAAAGTTATTAAAAAAATCGAAAATGAACTTTAAACTTTGACACTTTGTATCTTGATTATTATTTACTTTTTAACGTAGGTAAGTTTGGTTAAATCAAATCCTAATATTTTTACATAAGGAATCTGTAGGTTTGCTGCGTACCATTAATTAGCGGACACCCTGTATAATAAGGACTAAACAAATAGTGGTAAAACAAGCTATTCTCCGGACTATTTTTGCCCATCCGAGCGCTGGATTACATACAAATATGGCAAATTTTGGTTTGTAATCCAGCATTCGGAGGGACGTATAATCCGGAGAATAGCTTGTTTTGCCACTATTTGTGTAGTCCTTATTATATAAGCCATCTTCAGGTGATTTATAGAACTCTTGATTTTCATTCCACATAGGTATTGTTCTTTAAAATTGTAGATAAGAATTGATTGTCAAAAATATATTTAATATTTGCTATATTTTTATTTGTTACATTTCTCTATAAATTACTATATAAAAAAATTAAACCCCATCACGTTTTTAAGACATCAGAGCAGTTTTTATTATCATGTTGTCTTAGGGCGTGGACAATTTGGAAAAATGGTTTTAAATAATTTTTTGCTACGCAGGGTTGGGAACAAGAATTCCATGCAGTCATTTTAAACTTAGTTAATTTAATTTTTGGTTTCATCAGAAAGAATTCCCTACCAATTTTTTTTTGAAAATCGGTAGTTATCGATTGAAATTAAAGTATGTAAAGTCAAGTAATAAGAACAACAACTTACAGAAAAATATGAGACCTCGACGACCTAGGTTTCGTTCTTACTCTTTCGGATTAAACCAAAAATTAAATATTTGATCAATTTTTAATGATTACTCAATAAAATGTTCCTTTGTGCTACCACATTGTTACAAGGACAGATTTAGTTCAATCAGTGTGAACAGTGCATATATTAATATTTTTCTTTTAATATATATTTGCGGTAATAGGCAAATAAAATATAATTAATTTTTAAAAAGTGTAGGTGAGCCTTTTATTTGCTGCCCCGCTAGATTAAATTTAAAACAGAATTTTTTGTTGATTTTGCAGCCCTTACGACACCCCTTTCAATATTTTTTGATCAATATATGTTAATTACCTACAATATTTTTATTAGTTTAGTTATAATATATAAAGCAAAATTTAGGAATGTTGGTTACATTCCGTCACAAAGAAATTATAACTCGGAGTAAAATTCAAAAAAATTTTAACCATACGCTTGTGTTATTTGCATATGATATTTGAGACATGACGAATTAGTTGCCAAAAGAAATTTTCGAATTTTCAAAATGAGCAAGGTAAAGGTTTAAGAAATTAGACAATGGAAAAAGTTTGAAGAAAGTTCCCCAAAAATGTCAAAGTATTTGTTAAGATAAATCTTATTATGTGTACTTATGTATATGAAGGGAAATAAAGTATCTACAAATACCCATAGGCGTTTCTAGGTGGGGGCTTGGGGGGCTAAGCCCCCCAAATCTCGGATTAGCCCCCCCAAATCCAACTGAGTGGCCTAGTATATGTATAGCCAAATATGTAAACCGGGGGCTTAAGCCCCCCGTAAACCGCGGGCTTAAGCCCCCCCCAAAAATAGAGGTCTAGAACCGCCTCTGCAAATACCCCAAGGAAGAGAAACAATAATGGAAAATTGTAACTGATTATTAGCTAACAACCAGGACCTTCTTCTTTTCTAAATATAAAAGAGAGTGTAAAGTAATTTTTACTAAAATGTAAGTTTGATATCACTACAAAGCTGAAAAATACCCGTATACTCGTATATCCGTGTAAGAGGGTTTTAGCTTAAGATCTTCGTCTTGAAAAAAGTAATTATTAAATCTAACTTACAGTTAACATTTCGCGTCAGTCAAAAGAAATCAGGTTTAAAATGAGATTTTTTATTATTATTACATCTAAACAGAAAAAGAATAAGCAAAGGTTATCGTACTCCGGCGCGGATTTAGAGGGGGCGCAGGGGACTGTAAGCTCTTTAAAATTAATTATACCATAAAAATATGAATAATAGGTCAATACTAATATGTAGTATAAAAGATGCAAGCCCTTTTTGGCATTTTTAATTTACATGCTCTTAGATTGTTTCTGAAAACGTTCCTTACACATCTCACAGCGACCTTATAAAAATTTGCACTGGATCGTTTTGACTTCTAAAGGAAACAAATAAACAAATAGTTTTTTTTTCTTCAAAAAACATCCCTTTGGAAAATAATTTTTTTCGAAAAAGAGCTTTTTCGAAAACCCCATTAATTAACGAAATTTTTCAAAAACATTTACTTGGAAACACATGTTTCGAGCGTAGATTTTTTCAAAAATGTCCTGACAGCTTTTTTGAAATCAGATTTATGAAATATTTTAAAAATATTTTCTCGAAAACTCGTATTCCGAGAGCACATTTTGTCAAAGATGTCTGCAGAAAAATAATTTTAAAAAAATTGGAGCCTACATTTTTCGAAAATATATTTTTTCCAAAATTAAATGTTGAACTCTAGTAGCTTGGAAAATGTTAACCAAAAGACGACGAAAAAAGATCGTGAACAAACCTAAACGAACCTTTTTTGGGTTTGATCAGGTTTCCCTAAGTTTGGTACGTTACTTTCTCATAAATTACTTCTTCAAAAATCCGTTGTTTAAAAAAATTAATATCCGAAAAAATTTAATTTCGATAAAGATGTTTTCTGAAACAGTGAACTTTTGAAAATTGCTTTAAAAAAATTTGAAAAATTGGTTTTAGAAAAATTGTACTTTTGTAAGTATTCGTACATCCCCCCAAATGAGTAAAAGACATATATGAAAAAATGCTACAATATTTTCACTTTCATATTAATCAAAAAATTTGTCCTGTCGCGTGTAAGCTAAGATGACCAAATGATTTGTTTTTTTCCCACAAACATCTTTTTTAATGTTAAATTTTAAGAAAAGTGAGTTTTCATTTTCACCTATAATCATTTTGAAAAAGATAACCTTCAAAAGTAAGTTCTTTTAATTTCAAAAATATTATATTCTCTTTTTGTAAGCATCATTATTTGGAAGGTGGTAGAGGATTCTTCCTCGTCCGAGGCGCCACCACACATCTGCTAAAGGGCTGGTGAAATCCAAACGGATGTTTCCAGCTCTGGATGTGTGAGACGGATACCCCCAGTACACCCACGGTACCTAGAGTACTTAGGTTAAGACCTTCGTGGGCTGTCCGAACATAAAAAAATATACAATGAATATTGTGTCAACAATTTACTTTAACTTTTTAGAAGAATGTTAATAAGTCAAAACTAAAAAGAAATTGATTTCATGTGTTTTGCTTGTGGGCTTGATGATACAATGTGTTTGGCTCTGATGGGCGACAGATGGTTTGAAGAGAAGGGGAGACGAAGCATTCTGTTATTCTGTAAATGAGATCGATCTCCAACCCTTTGTAAAATATGGAAGAGCAAAGTTAAACGGATTTTTAATATGATTTTTTTATTGAGTAAATGTCAACATACTTTGAGCAGTCTATAATAAACAAAAACAAACAAAACAAAACAAAACCCACAAAACAATCAATTAAGTCACTCTGGCCCTACAGTATTGCCATCTATGTACCTACCAGTGATGAAAGGGTTGGTTCAATTTGGACCTAACAGATTACATATTGGAAGTTCTATATCTGCATAAAACTCATTTTTCGTAATTTTGTGACTTGGGCCGTTCTGGTTCTGAGCGCCTCAATTTAGGATTCAATTTCGCAATTTTTAATTTAACTGACTTTACACTCACAATTGTGATTTTAACCTTGACTTTAAACTCGAAATATTGAGTGCAAAATATATATTTTTTAACAACCCTGCTTCACCTTCGTAATTTCCCAAATTCTGCAAAAGCTTATTGTTATATAGCCGGAGTATGTAATACTAATAACTTTAATATTGTTAGGTATATGTATAAGAAAAATCGTTTACACTCAGGAAACCCCCTATATTTGTTAAAGGTTCGTACTATTTTAACACGTTTTCAACTCATTTAAGTTTTATAGTTTTGCTGGAAAATTACCATCTGCCATATTAATTACAGTTCTGTAATAAATATATGAACTGTTTAGAGTTTTCCCTGAAAAAGTCATAATATTCGGTTTTACTACCAATATGCGTATGTTCTAAAATGAGTTCTGCGTAGTTTTAATATCCATGTCATATTAAAAGCACGTTTAATTTTTTTCTGTGCAAATGCTCTAACTAATTGTATTTTTGTAGTAATTGACTTTTTTCTCAATACTAGTTTTTATGGCAGCATCGTGTACAAATGTATTAAAATTTTAATTTTTAAAAACAGCTGTGGAAATATATAATTTCGTTTTCAATACGTTTTACAGCAATTGAAAAACAGCAAAAATTGAATACAAAATATGATGAGAACATTTCTTTGTTAGAGACATATGCAGTTTTTTAAAATCTTACCAAACTTGTACCAGTTTAAACGAAATTATATCCGTGTTAAACCAGTTTAAAGCTTAACCCAAATATTGTATTTACTGTCAAGTATTTTGTATTGCTCGCGCCAACAGATGGATCGAAAAGCGGACTGACAAGGATAGTGATCATATTTTTCATAATCCAAGAATATCAAAAAACAAAGATATAAAGACATTGTTGTGAAACTGATTTTTCTCAATGCTCTTTCAATGGAAATTTGAACAACTTGACTAAAAATAAATAATTGTCAACGAAATCTCTAAGAATAAAATATTTTATTAAATTTTGAGAAAAAAGACTTTCGAAAACTCCTAAAGTTTTCAATGAATAGATTTTCGCCGTACTGACGCCGTGATATATATATATATATATATATATATATATATATATATATATATATATATATATATATATATATATATATATATATATATATATATATATATATATACAGTGGACCCCCGGTAATCCGGCCCCTGTCTAATCCGGCGCCCCCTGTAATCCGACAACGTTAAACAAAAAAAAATTGATGAATGTTTTCATGTTGTATAAATTAATTGGTTCATAAAATATTATCCTTTGGATTTATAGTTTTTGATTAGTCGTAGGATCCTGTGAAACACTTACATTTTTAGTACATATGTACATTTGTTTGAACATAATTATTTTCTAACGTAAATAAGTTTAGTTATTATTGTTGTAAGTTCTATAGCATTGATGATGATATTTTTATAATAAAATGTAAGCTTTCTATTGCGATGTTTAATTTACTAAATTCCACATATGTACATATTACATGTATACGAGTACATATGTAGTATGATTTGTAGTTCAAATATGTAGAATCTTTGATTTGTAATTTGTCGGATTACAAGGTACTCTTTTTCAAAAAATTCCGGACTATAGGGGGTCTTAGGCAGTACTCTATAATCCGACAAATTCGATAGTCCGACACCACCCTGCAAAACGTTTGTCGGATAACCGCGGGTCCACTGTATATATATATACATATACATATATATACATATATATATATATATATATATATATATATATATATATATATATATATATATATATATATATATATATATATATAGACAGATAATCAGAATTTGCGAATGTGGCAAATTTACCTAGCTAAATCCGTAAACAAAGGCGCTGCCCTACGGACTTGCGCACTGCAGAACGCTTGCCTTGTGATAGATAGGACCGTACCTTAAAATTTAATTATTAAAATATACACTCACTATGACGTGAATATTTTATCGAGTAATAAATGCTAATTTTTATTACTTGTAATTATCCTTTTTATTAATGATCAAAATGTAACCGACTAGTGGGATTCTAATAAAAATGGTACATTTTGTTGTCTTAAAACTGGGATTTTTCTTGCTATACAAAACTGTCGTTAATGTAGTTAAAAATTTTTTGTTATCCACTTTTTAGTAAAAGTGTGAAGGAAATGAAATTATCTTTAGTTCCTATTACTTCTTATTTAAAACATGGTCAGAGTCAATTCGACGACCAATGTTGTTAATTAGTAAGTAATTCTCGACTACCGGTAATTTAATTTTTCAAAAAAAAACGTAAGGGCTACTAATAAAAAATCTTCCAATAAATACAACATACTTTTTTCAAAGCTTTTTGTTGCTATTGGCTTTTTAAACAAAGAAATTACCAGTTACCCACACTTTATAAGGAAATAAAAGTGTGCGTTACTAACTAAACTGGGTATAGAAACAAATTTTGCAAACAGGTTTTTTATATAATGCAGGCATCCACTAAGGAAGGGTTTTTTCAAAATTCAACCCCTAAGGGGGTGTAATAGGGGTTCAAACTTTGTATGCAGAAAGAATATTAGATGGTCCTATGAAGTCGAAACTTCACAGAAGTACTCTAAGAAATAAATGTTTAAACACGTGTTTTACAGTTTTTAATAAATCAACCCCTAAGGTGGTGAAATGGTTCAAAGTTTGTGATGGAGTAAAACGCGAACGAAAGCTAATTTACATATTAAATGAAGTTGTTTTTATGTAACATGGAATAAACCAATACTAAAATAGTCAACAGTAAAGTTTCAGTAACTTTTTATTAAATGATGTATAAGAAAAATATTTTCAGGTGATTAGCATGATTCTACTATCAGAAATTAAACTTGGTGTCAAAATATTTTCAACATACTGCAATAATATAAAGCAAAGTAATTTAAAAAGTACTATCTTAGAAGAACAGGGGGAAAATTTGTTGGCAAAACGCAATCACACACTTCACATGTTGTAGGGTTGCCAGATCCAACATCTTCAAAATCGGGTATCAGCAATTAAAAGCTACTTAGAAAATGGGACTTGGGACAAAAAATCAGGACGCTATTTTTTGCACTAGCATTTACTTAATGAACAGATAGAGCATACAATAAGCAAAAATATAAACTTTTTATCAAATTCAAACCTAAGAAATATTATATATAAAGCTCTAAAAACTATAAATCTTAATTTTATGATTATCGAGTTTAAAAATATTTTTTAGAAACTTTTCAAAATCGGGACAAATCGCGTACCGATTTGAAGTGTGTCGGGACGCGGGACATACCCTTTAAAATCGAGGCTGTTCCGATAAAATCGGGACGTCTGGCAACCCTAGTTGATCGGCCATTGTCCACAAAAATATCTGAACACCAACACTGAAAATTTGTCACTCAGCAAATGAATCTCTAAATAATATCAAAAGCTCACAAATAAACACAACCAAACACTATTTCATTTGCACACAGTACTTGATTGTTTTTGACCTATTTTTTTTTCGTATCACACAATAAAATATTATGTATTCAGTAAAACCAGCCATATATTCATGATTTTACTGATTAAATTATATTTTAAAGAAAATTACCCATAAACAAACTGAAAAATAGTACATAATAAGTACTTAATAGTCTTTAACAATCAAATGCTGATACTTATAAACCCTACACAGAATAATATGTAAAATATATCCTATATAATAAAACTGCAAAGTATGTACATTTCGGCTTTATTTACCAAACAGTGATTGTTATCACATTGATATTAAAATAATAGCCCAAAATGCAAATAAATAAGAAAAAATACAAGAGAAGTTAATAGATTAAACAGGAAGTAAAGAAAGTAAATTTTATGTAAATACAACTGGGAAAAATATTTTTAAAAATATACCCTCTATTCTGCAACTTGGCACTATATAAAAGTGTAAATTTTGTATCACTTTCATTCACTAAATTTACATGTAAAACTTGTGTTATGTTCCTTTTACATATGAAATATCAAGGAAAAATAGCTATATTCTATTTCCTCCAAGTTCGTGTATCACAGGTCATGCTAGGGTATCACAGGTCACATTCGGGTATCACAGGTCACATTATGGTATTCCTGGTCGTATTCTGGAATCCCATGGTCATGTTCGGCAATATTTGTTCCAAGGGAGATAAGTGATAAAAACAAAAACTTACGGCATTAAAATGGCTTTCAACTTTTCCTTCGTTCTTTCGATCCTAATGTTCCAATCTATGTCTCCATGGACAGGCCAAGCAGAATAGGTTTTTAAAGTTTTAAAAGCATTATCCTATAAAGCAAACGAAAAAGGGAAATAAAAAAGAATATTAACTAAGTACCTACATACAAACCCGCCCGACCTTGAAAGGTCATAAAAAAAATAATTCTCTCGACTACAGAAATTCTCCTACTACTCATCCTACCTATTATCGTTATGCACAACAACAATAAACAATATCCCTGTCAGTACAGAAAATATTATCTTAAAAAATTTGTTCGTATAAACCTTTCAGCACAGATGCATATAGCTACGCAAATGGATCTGTGCTTTCAGGCAAGAAAAACGCCTATGCACCAGGTTGTGAAGGTTTCATAGTCTTTTTCATATTCTCTCCGGCATTTCTCTGGTAAAAGTTGATTTAATGTCTTTCTTGCAATTTCCCTTAACTCAGGGGGAGTTAAACTTAAATAATCTTGCTAAATATTTTTTAATTATTTAAGAAAAATTAGACAAGAAAGTTTGAAAATTTCGCGACAATATGGCGGACACAGAAGATAAAATGATTTGTTAATTTATCACATCTACTATGATAAATAATTTGACAGTATTACCAACATAAAATTTAGACTTAAAAATTTACAAAACTTGTATGGCATATTGTCTTTTTAAATATAGATTTTTTATTGAAAAAAATGCAAAATAGAAAAAAAGTGTAAAGTACGTATTTTATAAAGCTATTAGCGCACTTGTCACGCACTCGCCGCAAGCGGATCGTTTTCTAACATGGACGCGTGCTGCAAAATCATGCTTTATAAAAGTTGTACTTTAATATACTATTCACCATGTGCCTCGACTAAGTTTAACCCAAAGGTCTTCCCACTTTCATTTTTTTTTTCGAATTTTGTTAAAGCGATGTTGCCTAAGTAATTTAAGCTCAAAATAAAAATTCTGGATCAACAGTTTGAAAAGAAAACTTAATTTTGCTATATTTTTTTTGAGGTTAAGCGGCTTTATTTTATAAAAAAGTTGTAAAATCAAAATTTTTGAAGGCGTATAATCCTTCTTCAAGTTCTGAAAACGCTATCTTCTTAGTGAAAATATTTAATATTTTTAAATAGTTTTGATAATCCTGAAATAAAATCTTATAAAAAATAATTTAAAAAAAAATAAGTTTAGATTTTTTATTGTGGGAATGCTAAATTCTATTTATAAGTGGAGTTAGTTCGCGGGGGTGGATCCTAATAAAAGTAGTATCAAAGTTATCACTGAAACAGATATAAGTAATACTTATATTATGTTAAATGTGTTGTCTTAAAAGAACGTCGCGCGCGAAAAGTTCATAGGTATAGGTACTTGGCATTAATTTTGACTGGCAAAAATTGTAGTAGATATGATTTTTTTTGTTTTCTATTCACGCGACAAGCTTTTAAGAAATTATATTTAACATAATATATTATATCTGTTTCAGTTATAACTTGATATGTACTACTTTTATTAGGATCCTCCCACACGAACTACGTCCACTTATAAATAGCATTTAACAATACCACAATGAAAAACCTATAGGTACCTACTTATTTTTTTCGTTTTGGAACATCTAAATAATAAAAGTTTGTTTTTAAAAAGTATTTTTTGTCGTTTAGTTATCTCTTAACCTGTGCATTTCCGCTAATGCATCATTATTACGTGACATTTTACCTATTATCGTATTCTAATCGTCAAACCCTTTCATTTCATACTCATATCAAGGGGATTGTGAAGACAACGGTAAACCGCTATCTTGTGGCGTCCGCCATACTGAGTTTAGAATGATGATATCATACAGCTTATCGTATTCTACTCGCCAAACTCTTTCATTTGATACAAATGTCAAGGGGGTTGTGAAGAAGAAGGTAATTCGAGGTTTAGAATGATGTCACATAATATATTATCGTATTTTACTCGTCAATCCCTTTCATTTGATGCCGATATCAAGGGGATTTTGAAGAAATAGATAATCTGCCATCTTGTGGCATCCGCCATGTTTGGTTTAGAATGACGTCACATAACCTATCGTATTCTACTCGTGAAACCCCTTCATTTAATACCCATGTCAAGGAGGTTGTAAAACCAGGTAATCCGCTATCTTGTTGCGTCCGCCATATTGGGTTTAGAATGACGTCACATAGCTTATCGTATTCTATTAGTAGTACTCGTCAAGCCCTTTCATTTGATACCCATATCAAGGGGATTGTGAAGAAATAGATAATCCGCCATCTTGTGGCGTCCGCCATGTTGGGTTTAGAATGACGTCACATAACTTATCGTATTCTACTCGTGAAACCCCTTCATTTGAAACCCATGTCATGGAGGTTGTAAAAAAAAGTAAGCCGCTATCTTGTGGCGTCCGCCATATTGGGTTTATAATGACGTCACATAGCTTATCGTATTCTACTCGTAGTACTCGTCAAACCCTTTCATTTGATAGCCATATCAAGGGGATTGTAAAGAAAAAGGTAATCCGCCATCTTGGGGCGTCTGCCATATTGGATTTAGAACAATATTCAATATACTATATTGCATTGTCACTGGACTTATACACGTGTGCAAAATTTCAAAGCTCTAACTCAACTACAACTAGTCGAAATTTTGATTGCAATATTTGACCTAAAACCAACAAACTTACAAACTAACAGGTGAAGTTAAAAAAGCTTGTAAAAAGATGAAGAAATGACTTTCTCGTCAGTTTTTGGTAACTATCTCTTAAATGGTACGTTCAAATACGATGGTTTATGAATTAATTTTAAAGATAATGCAATTATCTACGAATAAAAAAAATGCCTCTCTATCTACATATTATTATGTTCAAAAGATATAGAAGTTTGAAAAATTCGAACAAAAATTATGGAATCAGAATGTTGTGATATATCTCAATAATTATAAGTTATGGTTGAAATTGTTCATCATTTTCAAAAAGTTGACTTAATTTTAACCAAAATAAAAAATCATCCTTTACCTGGAATAAAACTAAAGAAGGGATCGTCGAAAACTTTATGTTCGCGCCGATGCGCGTAGAGCGCTATGACGAAATGCATTTAATAGCTGTATTATTACGTTTTTTTCCAGTTTTACCTAGGTACTTCGTACAAATATAAAATTGATTCCTTTTAATTTAATTCACTTTAAATGAATTATTTTCAATGTATCGTTCTATAAATAAAAGTACAAAAGATACTTTGAAAATAATTCTTTTAAAGAAATTGATTTAAAAGGAATCAATTTTATATTTTCATTAAGTTCCTAAGTAAAACTCGAAAAAAACTTAATAATACAGCTATTAAATGCATTTCATCATAGCGCTCTACGCGGTTGGTATACTTTAACTAAAGTTAAGTGAAACCGCAAAAAAAAGGTAACGAAGCCGACCCTTTGACGCAGCCGTGCCGATAAGGTCCAGCCATAGGCGTCCCAAAATATTATAACCAATTTAAGATGGGACACAATAAAAAGTTTTAACATTTTAACCAAATATTATTTATAGGTATATCAAAACCTAACTGAATCTGCAAAAACGATGTTTAACCAGAGAAATAATTGTATTCATGGGCGTACCGTCGACCGATAAGTAAGACTTTAAATTAATGGCATAAATACGTTGTTATTTTTATGATCGTTTTGTAGTAAGTGTAACTATATTATATTCTAACTATATCTATTGTCATGATCGATATCAGCTATTCAACTGAGAACCAAGGACACACATAATGGCTCGGATGCGTTCCCGAGAATCTTGAAATTATTGGAGTTTCTTACGTGACCATGGCCATTGTAATACTGTCTAATTTTTTTTTTTGGGGTAAGGGGAGGTTCCTCTTGAACACGGTGCATTTAAACTGCAATTTTGAGTTTCATCTACCCAACCGTACTGAACATCATGAGTATCAAACCATGTCTCATCTAGATACACTATATACCTATTTGATTCCCGGTGTTCTTTTATTTTACGCAAATATTCTTGACGATGTTCAACAAGACGGCGCGATTCCATTATAACCATCCGATTATCAATTTTTTTGTGTTTAAATCCGCAATCTAATAAAATTCCTCGAAGAGTTTCCAATGACTGGTAATTGTAATCAGGGTAATCGCGTAACTTATCCCGGATCATTTCTAATGTTGGCACCGTATTTTCCTTATATAGATTGTACACAATTCGTCTAATGACATCTTTTGCTGCATCGTCAACTTTCTGAAACTTTTGATTAGTTTTCTTTCGCTTTACCGAATGATCTGTAACATCTCTTGTTTTACTTACGCGATAAATTGTAGGTATCGAAAGTTGTGTTAATTCGTTAACTCTTTTTATAAAGGCTTTATCTGACTGTGCCGGATTTTCTTTTTTTAAACAGCCGTAAATATTTAGAATTATTCGTTGACTTTGAACATGTAAATCTTTATTAAACTCCGGACATGTTTCGACTGGCGATGCCACGGTCGGTACCGAAGGTAATTCAACATGAAATAATTCGCTTTCATCTACCTCAAAAGGTCGCCAAAAACCCATTATTATAATAAAAATTCACTTACATAAACCAAGTAAAAACACTTATAATACGCACTTCACTGATCAAAACCTAAAACTTAACTGTTTCACATAACGTCTTAATTATAATAAAATGACTCCGTCCTCTGCATGCGCCAATATAATATTACCCTTAGTGGAAAAGAGACAAAACGAATCGTCGCTGCAGGTGTCCTTTCACGAGACAGGCAGCTGCTGTTTGCATTATATACCGAAGTTATCACTAACAAATCTGAATGAAATGTGGGATACTTGCTATGGGGAATCGAGCGAGCCCGGTATAAGCGGCAGGCCTTTGTCTGGCTTTTTATACCACTTAAATCTTAATAATTTAGATTTATGAGATTCAGGTAACTCTGGCAAAACTATACAGTCAACACCGGCATACGGTTTCCGACGATCCTAACATATCTTTGGTTTATTCCAGATAAAAGATGATTTTTGAAAACGATGAGCAGTTTTAACCATGACATAATTATGGAGATATATCACAACATTCTGATTCCATAATTTTTTTGTTAGAATTTTTAAACTTAAACTTCTATTATCTATATCTTTTGAACAGATGCAGATAGAGAGGCAACTTTTTTTGATTTGTAGATAATTGCATTGTCTTTAAAATTAATTCATAAACCATCGTATTTGAACGTCCAAACACTGACGAAAAACTCCTTTTTTCATCTTTTTACAGGGTTATCAAAGCTATTTAAAAATATTAAATATTTTCACTAAGAAGATATCGCTCTTAGGGCTTGAAAGAAGATTATAGGCATTAAAAAATTTTGATACTTACTACTCTTTTTCATAAAATAGAGCCGTTTGACCTAAAAAAAATTAGTAAAATCAAGCTTTTTTACAACTATTGATCTAGGATTTACATTTTGGGCTTAAATTATTTAGGCTACGCCACTTTAACAAAATCTGAAAAAAAAATTGAAGTGGAAGACGGAAGACCTTTGGGTTAAACTTAGTCGAAGCACACCGATTATGGTTGAAGTGAAGAATTGCATAAAATTCGAATGACCCCGTTAATTACAACACAATACATTTTTACCCAATCGTCTAATTAATTAGAATTTATGTTGGGAATATCAAACTGGACACGGGCAGCCAACACCCCAAAGCGGCTCTGCTTAAATGTCATACTCTACCGGATGTTAAACTCATTAATAAGTATACTAATAGGCATTTGTCCAAACTAACCATAAATTTTCCACAATATTTGAATATATTTCTAAAAGGGTATATTCAAATTTTCACCTTTACGGGGCAAAGATTAAGTTTATGTAATTATGATTCGTAATTTTTGTCAGTAACAATTTCCCTTCAGGCGCGGCCCGTGAAATTTTAGATGTGTCGTATCTCAGCTCCTACGCATGGGACCCACACCAAATTATAGGATGTTACTATTGGGTACTCTAGAAACATTTTCGTAAAACAATATTTGATTTTAAAATTTGCGAAAAAAGTTACTTTTTTGCGCCGCATCACCTGAGATCTGAGAAAGTTCTGAAGAAAATGTTACTTCCAAGGTTTTTTCATTTTTATCAGATTTTATCGATAAAATTCAAATTTCATTGAATTACCTCTAATATCTTGAAATTAATTGGTTTTTAAAATCTTTACTCTAAAATATTTTGTCTAAGAAATAATTTAAAATGGCATTTCATTAAGGAAAATTAGAATATTTTCACGAAATTTGGAATTTGTCGATAAAATTTGATATACTTTATGAAAAAATAAAATTTTAAAAGTAAAATTTTCTTCAGAGCTTTCTCAGATCTAGCAAATTTCAAAATTAAATATTCTTCACGAAAATCATTGTAGAGTACCCAACAGTAACTGAACTCGAATCTGAGATACGACATTTTGAATTTCCAGGAACCGCCACTGTTTCCCTTTCATATTTTGAAAAAGTACTAAAAACATAAATCTCATTTAAATACAAAAGAATAGTAAGGCAATTAATTAACTGATACTTGATCATTTTATTTGGGAATCGTTAAAGAATGAGGGTTACACAAAATATATTTGAATAAAATTTGAAAATTAAATCATTTTAAATGCGTCAATAAATTGAAAAAAAAAACTGTTTAAAAATTATAGGTATTTTTTTTCTCCAGCTTCAACGGTATCAAAAAAACAATATAATGATACGTTTTTCGTAGTGGCTATATGTCCGCCGGCGCGGCGATAGGTTACAGTTAGGCTTAGAATTCCGCCGCAAGGCGGACTCATGCAAATAATAAGAACTTATCCGCCGTAAAAATTATATTGCGGCGGAACGCAATGGTTGATAATTCATTTTCCGCCTTTCGACGGATTTTACTGCATAGTAACTAAGATCTGCCGACAAAATTTTGGCAAGCTTTATAATTTATATACATTATAAATATCTATATAATAAACCCTCCAAATTTACAACTTGTTTTTCCCACATATTTTTAGATCAGCCTTAAAAGGTGAGGTGAGGAGTTGTTAAATACGTTCTCGGGCAGGTTTGCTCAGTTTTAGGTTTCAGCAGTATTTTTTAAAAATTGTTTATCTGTCGTTGTTGAGTTTTTTACTGCGACTGCAAGATTCGTGTTGGTATAAAATTTTATCAACACCGCATCCAACTGACATTTTATTAAATAAGATACTGATGAAACCGAAAACTGAGCAAACCTGTCCGAGAACGTTATTACTACCTGACAAGGAAGTAGACCTTCTGTATTATTACATAATACCTGAGAGTAAAAAACTCAACAAAGATAGATAAAAAATTTTGAAAAAATACTGCTGAAACCTAAAACTGAGCAAACCTGTCCGAGAACGTATTTCACAACTCCTCACCTCACCTTTTAACGCTGATCTAAAAATGTGTGGGAAAAACAACTTGTAAATTTGGAGTGTTATTTATATAGATATATATTAATTATAAATCTTGCCAAAATTTTGTCGGCGGATTTTAGCTACTATTCAGTAAAATCCGTCGAAAGGCGGAAAATGAATTATCAACCATTGCGTTCCGCCGCACTATAATTTTTACGGCGGATAAGTTCTTATTATTTGCATGAGTCCGCCTTGCGGCGGAATTGTAAGTCTAACTGTAACCTACCGCCGGCGGATATATAGCCCCTACGTTAATTTTTTACTATCTTTCGCCCGCGACTTCGTCCGAGGTATAACAATTTTACTCCATTACAAACTTTGAACCCCATTTACCCCCTTCGGGGTTGATTTACTAAAATCTGTAAAATACGTGTCTGGACGTTTATTTTTTAGAGTAGGACTTCAATGAAGTTTCCAGTTAATTGAACCATCTAATTTTTTTTTCTCCATGCAAAGTTTGAACCCCTGTTTCACCCCCTTAGGGATGTAGGTTATATAATAAACCTCTGTGCAATATTTCAAGTTTCCAGACCCACTGGTGTGGGGTGGGCTGTTCGTTTATACGTCAGTCAATCAGTCAGTCAGTCAGTTTCTTCTTTTATATACGTACCTAATATAGAGATTAGAAGTAGTTATTTTAACTTTGCCTTCGAACATGCTAATTTTTAAAGACGGTAAAACACAAAATCTTCCTTGAATTATTAGATAATTCTGAGAGGATGCAAAATATTACTACAGTCTCTCTAATTTGCGAACGTACCCAGAGCCATAGGAGGGGAGTCATAGAGGGAAAAATTTTAAATCCAAGCCTATGCCGTGTGGTACCTCATTTTAAGCTCGGGTTCCGTATGGTAATTCAAAATCGTGACAAAAGTAAAAATTTAAATACCTTTATTTCACTTATTACTTTGAAAGTTGTTTAAAAAAAGAAAAATTGTTGATTTGTCAGAGAAAATTATACGGTGGGCAAAATCTGGATTGGCGTTGCAACGATCCATCATGGTTTCGCAAAAATGCCCAGCGCCTGGCGTAACATCTTCTGAGAGCTCTTGCACAAGTCTTATTTTGAACGGATGGAACTTTTCGGTTTTCAGAAGGCGGTCTACGGACATATGTGAAATGTTGTTTTCTTTTCCCAGTGTTCTGGTAGAAACATAGGAATTTTTCTCTAAACCGAGTAAAACATTCAGAGCCTTATCACCATCTGTTGCACTTTTAGGTCGGCCATAGCGTATAGCGTCTTTTACGTTTCCAGTTTAACGATTTTTTTTTAAACTTTACTTACCTTACGAGTTAGTTAATGGATTTCTGCCAGGATATTATAAAATATTACAAACTTCTTGTTGCGTTCGCATTCTTTCCCCATATCCCAGTAGGGGAGACCGGTGACAATTGTAACAAAAAACACATGTGATGTTTTTTTACAACCTTACCTGTCAGTTCTAATTTATTGATTTTTTTTTTGAGGATGTCCCCGAGCTTTGTAAGTAACCTAATAAATTTAGAATGTAGAAAAAATATCTAGTTTCTTGTTTAGAACATATAATTCAAGTCAATGACAAGTGTTTCAATTGACACCCGACTGGTGGCAATTGTAACGGACACAGGTGTCAGTAGTAACAGTACGTACAAACATATTATGTTTTATTTTAAATATCCTATTTGAATACAAATAATGACATTAAAAAATAAACAAAGAGTTACACAAATAAAAAAGTAGTTTTTTTCTGTTGTTAAAGTCGACAAAAATATACCAAAAAAAACACGACAAATTCGTAACAATCTGTATTAGTAACTTCTATTAAAATATAAATAACAATATTTGAAAATACACAAATGCAAAGTAAAATATTCTTTTAAAATGAAAAATGTTAGATAAGAAATGTGGGTATGTTAACATTACTAAAATACCTTACTCTTCACCTGAGTTAAATATACCGTTCGCGCGGAAGAAGACTGTTTTAACTCAAAATTTTTGGCTTAGACTCTTATGGGAAAAATTTACAAATTATTAATTTTAAGTTAATATACGAGTATTTTTTCTTCCTTATGCACGGTATGAGGTCTCCACAAATGTTTGGTTTCATATTGTAAAGCGTTCTATAAAGAAATACATTATGATGATACACACTTTTTACAATGGTTTCACTTGTAACATGTTACAATCGTCACCTTTATTCAGGTTACAATTGACACCAAAGGACATATATGATTTGTTTACATTATTAAACTATGTAATATAATACCTAAAGTGTTCTTATTATAACATTATATAGTCAATATTATCCATATTTCAGTGGTATATTTTAAATATGTATTGAAAATATGGTTACGAAATTATTTACAAAAGAAAATAAAAATAAATACTTACTTTTCGTGTTGAAAGTCACGTTTCAGCTCGTAACAACAGTATTCATCAGAATTCTTAAAGCAACTAACACTCTAAAGAAAGATCTGTCAACAACCGTTGATCATGTGTAACTCGGTTCGCGATAATCCAGCGGAGGGCGGAGGTATACTGAATGTTACAATTGACACTTGTTACAATTGTCACCGGTCTCCCCTACTATTCAAATTTCAATTTTTTGGGTTTCTGTTAAATGATCCATTATTTGTAAATAAACCAAACTGACAATGTGAGACATTTCAAGTAAACTTTCGTGTACAGGTATTTTAAGGTAAAACACAATAAAATAACGATTTTTGACCACAATTTTCTCAAAAACTCTTAACTTTAGCATACAATGTTCTGAAAAAGAAGTATTCAGAATAGTAAGCTGAATTCGAAAATCGAATAAAATATAGAGCGTTCCATTTAAAAAAAAATTCCTGTCGATTTCAGGAAAACGGTAAACTTGACAACAATGTGGAACTCACTATTGGATCGAGCGTAATTTCATACTTAAGTCACAGTTTAAAGAATATATATTCTGTAAACTTTGCTTAAGTGTACAAAAGTTCATAAAAATCGGATGAACGGTTTGCAAGATATTTCGAGGTTTCCATATTTTTGTTACAGACTGTATAAGGTCAAGACTAGGTCAGTAAGACAAACGTATTTTTTTTTTCTATTAAAACACCGTGTAAATAAATTTCACCATTTCTACTTCTATTTTTGTAAACTCGGGCCTATGATTTTATATTTTCTTTATAAAATAAATTAATTATTAGGATAATATTTTATCAACATGTGTATACTCGATTTGAAATTGGTTGATAGTAATAAATCATTTTTAGCAGCCGATTCCATAGGCGCACCTACCTGACGTGCCGGTTTGAACCCTATTTACTTATCCGAATAATTTAGTAATCATTATTGTCATAACAGGTAAAAATAATTATGCCGAGAATTCCGGGAACAATTAATACACAATGTTACTTTTCAGGTAGTTACGAAAAATTAGGTACCTCTACTTATTGGTATAAAACTGTGAGTCATTTTAAGAGCGAACAAACCTAATGCGAGTATTCTAGGACACACATTTGGGTAATTTTTGAAAATGGAGAGTCTTTCAGGATTTATTCCAGTTAAGCGAGCTGCGAAATCAGCGCTAAGCATTAGTGAAAAGATTATTGTGCTTAATGTATTTAATGCACTTAGATATCAAAAAAGTGCAATAAGTATCGATTCTGCAGTGGAACTTTGTTCAAAGATGACAGGTATTGGAAAAGCAACCATCTACAGGCTGATGCGGGAAGAAAAGACAGGAACCGTGACGCCACCAAAACCATCTCCAGGAAGGCGAACAATACCGATCGATGAGGACGAAAAGGCCATCATAAGACGAAAGGTGCATTCATTCTATTTCAATAAGGAGATCCCTACTTTGGATAGAGTTTTAGGGGCAGTAAAAGAAGACTTTCCTGCAATCAAGAGAGATAAACTATGGAAAGTTCTAAGAGAAATGAATTTTAGATGGGAAAAACATAGTCGGAAGTCTCATTTGCTCGAAAAAGATGAAATAGTATGTTGGAGACGTAATTATTTGAGAAAAATAAGAAAATTTCGCAATGAAAACAAAACAATTTTCTATTTGGACGAAACATGGCTGAACGAAGGCTACACAGTTGGAAAAATATGGACAGACAAAAATGTGACTTCTCACCGGCAAGCATTTTTAGACGGTCTATCAACAGGAATAAATCCGCCCTCTGGAAAAGGAAAACGATTAATTATAACTCACATCGGTAGCTCCAATGGATTTTTAGAAGGTGGACTATTATCATTCCAATCAGTTCGTACAGGCGATTACCACGAGGATATGAATGCTGATGTTTTTGAGGAGTATTTCGAACAAATGATAGAGCTGATTCCACCTGGCTCCGTCATTGTGTTAGATAACGCTCCGTATCACTCCAGAAGATTGGAGAAGATGCCTACAACTGCTTGGCGAAAAGCAAAAATTATCGAGTGGCTTGTGGAGAAACAAATACAATTTGAGGACAATATGGTTAAAAAGGAGTTGCTATCAATTGTAAACACCCATAAACATCGGTTTCAAAAATATGTTGTTGACGAAATGGCCAAAAAACAAAATATAATAGTGCTTCGGCTCCCCCCCTACCATTGCGAATTAAATCCGATCGAACTGGTATGGGCTCATGTGAAAGGTTATGTGGCTAGAAAAAATACCACTTATAAAATGAGTGATGTTCAAAAACTCTTTGAAGAAGCGCTTCAAGAAGTCAACGCGGGGAAGTGGCAAAGATGTATAGAGCATGTACTAAAGGAGGAGGAAAAAATGTGGCAATTGGATAGTTTACTGGAGAAAACGGTCGAACCACTTATTATCAATTTAGGGGAAGAAGACAGTCCCTCAGATATTTCATTTTCTGATGATGATTAATTTAAAGCGAAGAACTGTAATGACTTACTATAAATTTTATAGAATTTCAAATAGAAACATTTTTCCAAATTTACTTGTTTATTAGTTGCTTTATTGTTATTAGTATTATATTTATTCAAATACAAGGGTAACAAATTATGCCACACATCCGAATGTTCACTAAATTATATAATTATTGTGTTTAATATAAACTTAAACCCACCCGAAAGCACGTGCATGAGTGCAAAACATCACAGGTAGAATACTACCGCTTATTGTTCGAGCCTCGGGTTAAGCTTTGTATTCGACGCCCTTATCAGATCTATAGGAATGGAAAGTTTAATAAATGCAAAAGGGTCTAGACTTTCAATGTATATACTATTTAAAACTTGGCAATTTAGGTGGACCACTCTGTGTACGTGTTTGACGGATTTTAATGATTTATTACTATCAACCAATTTCAAATCGAGTATAGGTATTCAACTGATTTTTATGTTTAAATTAAAGGTGGGTTTATGCAGACCACTTTAAATTTAATTTTACTCTAATTTAACTTTACATTTAATTTAGTACAAGTTAAATACACGTGAAGGCACAATTTAAGAACAACTTTAATTTAATTTTGCTTTAATTTTACTTTAAGAAGTTCGCCAACTTTTAACTTCTTAAGGTTAAATTAACTGAAAATGGTGTTGCGCATGTGCGAGCTGACCTGGTAAATATAAAACTCCCTAGACCGAAATCGGAACCGAATTCTAACCCTACTTTTAATGATTGTAACGTTTTTTTCTGTTAGAAAACTTAATTTTATCCATAATTTACAAGCAATAAAAACCATGCAACCATAACAATAGTCAAACGCAGAAATGGAAATGACAGTTCAGTTCTCAAACTAATGCCAACCTTTCACACTTTTGATATTATGAGCGCCCGCGTAAATGAAACATAAATAATAATCTGTATCAGTGGCGCACCCAGGAAGGGTGCTGGGGTGCTGCAGCGCACCCCCCTCCCCCCCCCCCCCCCCAGAACACCATCTTATACATACAAAAACTTTAAAAAAATGCACTACTAATTGAAGAAATCCACCGAATTGTACCACTCAGCACCCCCCCCCAAGACCAGTCAGCCCCCCAAGACAAAATCCTGGGTGCGCCCATGGTCTGTATAAATGCTCCGAAATTTTCTTGAAGCAAAATTAAAGTTAAATTGGGGTTAAATTAAATTTAAAGTGGTCTGCATAAGCCCACCTTAACTAGAAGTAAAATTTAATTAATGTCTGTAAAATTGCATTAAACTTTCTTATACGGTATATAGTATTATAAGGTAAAAAAAAAACAGGTCAAAATCGCTTAAAAACAAATTTAATATTGAAAACTATCAGCAAGTTCGATTTTTTAGTGGACATCGTGGCAGTACAAATGCAAAATTTTTATATGTATTTATAGGTAGCTTTTACAGCATTCCCATTAGTCACATTACGTTAGACACATTACTAGCAAAAACTAATTACAATTCGTTAAAAGTAGTGTCCATATTTCTTCGATTACATATTGAGGCCTGAATAATTTAAAATCAAATTAATTTGCTTCGAAAATTTATACCTTTAGGTTCAATTTACGCCTTTGCAATCCGAATATATCAAAAGATCGCCGCCGCCTCGAAGTTCGACAAATATGAATGATAATAGATAGTAATTGAGTGGATAGTAATTAAATTCTTGATAAAGTATCGGCTATCTCGTTCTCTAAATTAACTTCCTGGGATCAGCGCACAGTAGCGATGGCAATAAATCCCCACAAAGACAGTTGTTATCTCGGGGAGTAGAAGGCCAATTGGTTAGAAATGACTATTAGCGGCTCTCGGACTCGAATCTTTCTCCCCAGGCCATCTCTCCGGTTTCTTCGACACCAGATAAAATTGTTTAATAAACGGCTCGACCGTTTCTCAGAACGTCGTTGACACCTTTTTATTGGGTAGATGCAGATACCCAGATTGCTACTGCCGATGCCGTTAAAAGAAAAAGGAAAACGAGAAAAAATTGAAGCAATTGGAAATGTATTATGGTCAGTACTATAACCATAGAAACTACAGTTGAAATTAAACTAGTTAAAATATTTATAAAAATAGTTGAAGAAATCGATAACGGACCCTTTATTAAAATATTTAATTTTATTGACTGAAAATATTCACCCCTGTTCCATTTTTGTACTATTATTTTGAATGGTACGAGTACTATACGAGTATATCTTGAAAAGACGGTAGAAACTATACTTGAAATTAGGCTACTTAAAATATGACAAAGAATCAGTAGCAGGCCTTCTACTAAAATATTTTTTATTCACCAACAAAAATATTCATCACTTTTATACTATTATTTTGGGCGGTATTATATATCTTGAAAAGGCCTAATTTAAACTGAGATCAAAATTAGACTTGGAATTAGGCTATTTAAAATATTTGTAAAAATATTACAAATATAGCAGGCCTTTTATTACAATATTTTTTATTGACCGAAAATATTCATCATTGTTCCACTTTTGTACAATTATCTTAAGCGGTCTTGTATATCTTGAAAACTAGCTTGATCTGCGATAGAAACTAGACCTAAAATTAGGCTAGTTAAATATTTGTAAAAATACTACAATGAATACCAGGCCTTTTATTAACAATTTTTTTTTCGACCGAAAATATTCATCACTGTTCCACTTTTGTACTATTATTCTGGGTGGTTCTATAGATTTAAAAGACCTTGCTTGAACTGCTAGTAGAAACTAGAGCGAAACTAGGCTATTTAAATTATGTGTATAAATATTACAAAACATTAATAGCAGATCCTACTTCAAACATTTTATTTTCTTTACCGAAACAGTTCACCACTGTCCCACTTGTGTGCCATTTTTACGTGGTACTATAGATCTTTAAAAGATCTAGTTTAAGATGCCATAGAAACTAAATTTAAAATAGGATATTTAAAATATTTCTAAAATATAAGAGTAGACCCCAATTAAAATATTTTATTTCATTAAACAAAAATATTCACGGTTGACTCTATTTTGTACCATTCTTTTGGGTGGTATTCTAAATCTTGAAAAAATTCTGTTGTGTAGATAAGATGTCTTAGGCATTTTGGAGAATATGAGACTCGTTAGGCTAACCAGACACAGGAATCTATGGGAATCTAGGGATTCACCAAATCTCAGAAAAATCGATATTTCGAATCGATCTTAGATCGTGATCATAGCGATCGATTCACTATTTAGATCGCCTTAAAATATCGATCTTTTAAAAAATCGATCTTTGGAAAAATTTGGGCGTAGGAGAGGGGAGCCGGGAGAGTAAACAGTGTCCATTCCAAACCAAAGCTATTTAAAACTTTTAAAGTATAAGTTGTACAGTTGTGACTAAAAAAAAAAGAAAAATATTTACATTATAAATTTTTTTATAAGTTGTAGAAGGGTATGGAGGGGGAAATATTTGATTTAAAATGCTATCATGAAAAACGTACTAATTTATTGAAAACTAATAAAATAACAAACATTTGAACGAAAAAATGACAATCGTAAAATAGCAAACTGTCCATAGGTACCGATAGACATGACCGGCATAGCTGTGTTGTACGATTTCAGATTTCAGTTTTTTTCCAGAAAATGTTAGATGGCGCAGTTTAACTATTTCCTAATTCTTACCAGAATCGTTTTGATCGTGGAGCAGCGACCCTATCGTTTGTAAAGAATTACATATAAATATTAATTGTCTTAAAGTTCACAGACATGAAAATACCAGAAGAATCAATTCTGTGTGAAATCACCGATCTCCTTGTAGGATCGAAGGGTAAAAGATCGATTCTTAAAAATCGATTTTCATTTGGAAAAAATCGATCTTTCTAAGAAATCGATTTAGATCGTGAATCCCTAGTGGTGATCTCTGCCGTGTCTACCCTCTGCGATTCCAACCACAATCAACTGTGTTGTCTCTTCTTTTCTGAAAAGTAATCTTACTCCAAATGGTCCTTCCTTCGCTGACTCGATTCAGCACTTCCCCAGTACACAAGGTGGCTGCTCCAGAAGCGGACAGAAACCGCATTGCCGAAAGCCGCTTCCGGCCCGAAACACGGCAAATCCAGCGGATTGTAGACCGGGTATGTCATCTTTGCAGCGGCGCGGCGCGGCGGCCCGTGGAAAGTAATGCCGCTCATGGGCCACGAGCGGCATTACAGTACATGGCGCAGTACCGTTGGAGATCCGTTGTCCGTCCACTAGTGGATTAGCCAAGTACAGTGGATGGCCTGCCCACGTCTAGGCGGGCCAGGTGCAGTAATGTGTGGTTTTAATACTAATTTAAGATGGTCCGCGGTGGGCATTTTAGAAAGACTTTTACAGCAAAAGAGTCACTGGAAATTAACAAAAATAATATGCACTTGCTTATATCAATTCTAGGCAAAACATTTTAAATACGAATAAAAAATTAAAAGCAATAAAAAAATTTGTCCCTAAAGTTCGGGTATGTCGGGCCAAAATGCAATTATTTTTGGAAAATTTTATTTTTTCTTTAAAAATATTTCTAAAATAAGCAATGTTAATCCTCTTAAATTATATGCATTTGAATATACAGCTCATTTTGTTCTTTATAAAAACGTGCTGAACATCTCTGCTCCCAGTATTTAAATAGCTATTTGCTCATTTTTGTTGAAAGAGATAGGTATGAATAGTAAATTTATCTCATAACTTTAAACTAGTTTATACTTTTCTAGTTATTGGAAAGTACTAAAATGGCAAAAGATAAGGGAAAAAATATTAAACTATAATAATTATAAAGTAGTGAACAAATTTATTTAAAATCATATTTACATACAAAACAAGGAACAGTAACAACGATATCGTCACTGAAAATGCTACAAAATACATTCCAAAAAAATATATAGGCGAACGACTAAACAAGACACAAAAGAAGCACCAAACACAACACGTCTATACGCTTCCTCAAAAAAATGGCGTATCTTTGTTTTCGAGTCCAACCATCCTGTAAACTGGGAAATTTACTATCTATCATAATTCGGTTTCTTTCAATGATTATTTTATCATTTTTAACCAATAGGTTATAAAGGTGCGTTTCCTAGGGGGCGGCTGACGCGCGCGGCTGCCGCTCAGCGGCCGGCTGACGCCAGTAACCCATTGACGTTGAAGCTTGCGTCTGACGCTCGAAAAGAAACGGACACATTAAATATAAATGAGCAGTACTAGGCGTCAGACGCTGTGCGGCAGCCGCGAGCGTCAGCCGCCCCATAGGAAACGCACCTTAAGATTGCTTGAAATATACGAGTAAAATTTCATTGATTTTTAATAGGTCGTTTAAATATATCAATTATTTGCTGCAGTAATACCCTATTCTAAATTTAATAAAAAATATATCATTGGTTTCAATAAACGTTTATTTGTAAGAATATATACATATATACCGTGCGTTCAATTTAGCTTGATAACATTTTGATACGCTGTAACTTTTTTGTTTTTAAAGATATCAAGGTAAACAAAAAAAAAACGAAATATAGGGTTAGTAGCCAAGTTTTTTTTTGAGTTACACATAAAACAAAACACTAACAATTTTCTGAGATAATAGGCTACCTTTTATTTTTTTAAATGGAACACCCTGTATATTATATATGTATTCAATAGAATACGTATTCTGATTACAATGATATAACACACTTTCTATTTTAATCCACTCGTTTTTGACATATCGGCAAAAATATGAAATTTTTATCCTACTTAATCTTACTCTGGTATGCTGAAAACAAATCTAGTCACGGCACTCTTTGAGATTAAGTATGATAAAAATTTCATATTTTTGCCGATATGTCAAAAACGAGTGGATTAAAATATAAAGTGTGTTATATCATTGTACTTAATCAGAATAGCGTATTCTATTGAATACATATATAATATACAGGGTGTTGAAAAATATAAGGTAGCCTATTATCTCAGAAAATTGTTAGTGTTTTTTTATCTGTAACTCAAAAAAAAACTTGGCTACTAACCCTACATTTCGTTTTTTGTTTACCTTGATATCTCTAAAAACAAAAAAGTTACAGCGAATCAAAATGTTATCAAGCTAAATTGAACGCACGGTACATCTTATTTAATCGAAATATTATTATTGCAAAGCTTTTTAGATTTGTTTTACAGACATATCATAAAACACTGCAATGAGTTGCTCTAGTCCTCAGAATTTCAAAAGATCTATTATTTTTGGCGTACCTCTAACGCAATAACCGGCTACAAGCTTAAACGACTATTCAACGAACAAATAACATCACAATTTAAATCTCACCAAAAGGTGTCCGCAAGCAATAGAAAATAGAAGTAATATTTCAGCTAACAATAGAACACATTAAATTAATATTTTTTATTACTTACTTTTAAACACATTTATTAATTATAATTATTTACAAATCATCCAGTCACATGACTGCTATGTGCATAATTCATAATTACATAATATTTTTTATTATTTCTCTAATACCTTATACGTTTTAGGAGTGTTTATTTTAATTAACATGATATGAGGACTATTGTCTTAATTTTTAGATTTTTTATTTAAACCACGATAAACTTATGCTACGCTATGATGTCACTTCGAGGGAAAATCCTACATTGACTAGACGCTTGAACCCCTTGTACATAAGTATAGGTCAGTTTATTGTCGGGTAGTGTGTTGAGTTGAAGTTGATTAAAATATTATTGTCATATTTCATTTTCTTAGATAAGCGGATAAGCGCCTAGTCAATTTAAGATTTTCCCTCGAAGTGGGATTTTTAATAAAATATTTGTAATTTGAATCACACCGCCTACATATAGGTAGCTATTTTTGCCCAATTATATTTAAGCATTCTCATCAAATAGGTTTTTGGCTCTAATAACTCTACACTCTAGGGAATAACAGAAATTTATTGGTTTCCAATTATATTTTGGTAATTAAAAAATGGTAAAATAGGTTTCAAAGAAGTAGGAATTCTTTTGAACTCCTATAAGTCTATATTTTACGAAATATTTTTTTTACTATTTCAAAATGATTTGTTGAGACAATATTAACTTTAATATAACTATTGTACATTGGTCAAAAATAATACTATTATTCAATATAGCATAGCATTTCTGTGTCATTCCCAAGCTTCACATCCGTACCTTTAAGAATCGCTTCCGAATTCCTATATAAAAGTTGCTTATTAACAATTGCCTCTTTTCTGCAAAAGATTTCTTTGCTGACAATATCCTGCTCTTTATTTATATCATGTCCTTGCTCCCCACTGCCCAGGTACAAGAGTTATTAAACATCCTCCAGTCTACTTCCTCCTACTTTGACGTTTATATTTCTTTCATTACCGGAATTCCAGCATTTCAGGACTTTTGTATTCTAACTATATATGCGTATAAAAAGTATTGGTAGTGTTTCGTTTTGCCTAAATTTTTGCTCCAAATACTACCAGTTTCCCAAAAGCATTGTTTCCAACAGCTTTAAAACTTCGTTTGGCATTTACAAAACAGAATTAATTAAATTAAAGTCGAGTCATCCAAGTCTAAACAAGAGGAAAATAAACATCTACCCGAAGCGTCATAATTTTTGATGTGTATATCGTCGCGCTATAAGTGTTATGAACCTAAACGTTTTGTAAAGCGAAAGGAAATAGCGTCGTTATCTAAAACACGCTGTTCTGAAACACTGAGTGGGACTATTTGAAAATAGTTTGTGTAATTTCCGTTCTCAGGCCACTTGTTATAACGTAATAATATAGCAGCAGATAAAGCTCCCCTCTTTTCAAATAACAGCTCCACCCTCCATCTTGTTACAACGTTAAAATGCTGATGAATGCCCATGATGCTCATATTATGGAAATGGGGGATACGCTTGAATTTATTGAACGGTCGAGCCGAGATTAAGAGATTAGGCTAAAATTTTTTATAAAAGTAGGGCGGAATTGCTGATCGGATTTAGTTTTTAATCTATATGCTGCTTAAAATGTGCATTGTTAAACTATATGCACATACACTGAAAACCCTAAGATAATATTATCATCACAATTCATCATCAATGCTAATTGATGTCGAATCAAATAGATACCATTTTCATTTTAGAGTAGTCAGGGGTTCCCAAGCTATTTATAACCCGCCAAACGATATGGTCCCCCACCTACTTTTTGAGAACGGCTGTTGCCAAGCTTTCAGTTATGTAGAATATTTGCAGATTGACAGACTACTAAAATAACGCAATTGCATGTGGGTTAATACTTTTCTACAATCATAGGCTAAATCATAAATGAAATAAAATCAAAATGAAATAAACCTTTATTATCAAAGACACAATATCTTATTAACAAAGCATTTTTCGTTTTAAAGAGAGAGTAAATTAAAATCAAAAAATAACTATAACACAATCGCAATAAGGACTATAGATATGTATTCAAAATTACACCAATAAATAAGTTAGTTCCCTTCTCTTCCGCCCCCCCCCCCCCCCGTACGTTAGTACATTGGCTTCAAGTCTACGTGGGATGTCTTAGATAAAAAAAAAGTTATTTTGGACCAAGGGCGTACCCAGCGAGGGGCAGGGGGGGGGGGGGCAGCTGCCCCCCCTAGAAATTTATAAATTATAAAAAAGCACCGCTAAGTGCAGAAATTAAAAAAATCAAAATAAACCACTATATGGTGTTACTAAAAAAATTACAAAACCGAAAAATATAGGACACTACTACTAAAATATATTCATATACGTAAGTCAAACGCAGCGCACTGCACAGCCTATTAGATTTGCAATTGGCGGAATTAGCCAAGAAATATGAATTTTCTATTACGACCCTGGCCATTTGCACCTGCCGAGTCAGCCGAGTGCACTGCCGAGTGCCGATGCCGTTTGTTATTTTTGTTTTGCCAACCGAATTATAGGGTGGAGTGGGAGACATTCCGATCCGATGCGTCCGACTCCGAATTCGGAACGATCTTAACCTTGCAAAGTCGTGAATTTGTTGTATTGTGTTGTTTTTCTAATGGAATTTAATTATTTTCATTTGGTGTAGGCACTATCAGGGATGTTAATTTGTTTGTACAAGTACTGCAAGTAGGCTTAATTTACTTAGTTGTTGATAAACGTCTATGTAGTTAGCAGTTACGTTACAATTTCCTTTTTTGTAATATCTGTAAATTCCAATTAAAAAAAACAAAATGTTTTTTTCTATGTTACATGTAAAACAAAACACTAACATGGATATCACTCACACTGTATAAAATACTAATAGCAGCATTATTGTGTTTTGCAGCTACTAAAACTCTCAAGAGGAAAAAAGAACATGACAGTAGCAGCGGGAGCGATGATAACAATGATCAAATCTCATCGCCAAGCTCATCTAAAACTGAATCTGAGCAACCGTTAAATTCTTTGAGATCTAAGAAAGTCACTGCTCCTAATTTAGAATCTTTACCGTCAACATCTGCCTCTGTAGTCAATCCCGAAATTGAAGAGAATGATGGTTGCCACGAAAATGACTTGGGTCGTTATGTAGGAGAAACATTTCACCTGACGATGGAAAGAAAAAAGGAGTTGTTAAAAAATCCGTGGGTTCCACCCAAGAATTACGATTTTGCAGCCGATGCCAGTCATTTGCGAAGAAAATTTAATTATGCTTGGTTAGATCAATACACACCATGGTTAGTGTATTCCAAGCGACTAAAGGGTGCTCTGTGTAAGCACTGTGTTTTATTTCCTCCTTCCACTGGGACAGTAAGGGGAGTGTTAGGTTCATTTATGATCAGACCATTTACGAAGTTTAGGAATATGCACGAAGATTGTCGTAAACATGCCACCAATAACTTTCACAAATCTGCATCTGCTGCTGCAAAGGCCTTTCTCGAAAATATACCTGTGGACATTCAAGTTCAAAGTTTCCACCAAAAAACAATCGAAGAGAACAAGCAAATATTGGCCTCCATTATTTCCTGTGTAGTATTCTGTGGCACCCACGATATGCCTCTAAGAGGAAAAGAAGCAGATGAGGGAGTTTTTTTCGATCTAATGAATTTGCAAGTTGAGTCGGGCGACATCAAATTAAAGAATCACCTGGAAAAGTGTCGTAGAAATGCTGTTTATACGTCACCAAAAATACAAAACCAACTGATATATTTATGTGGCGAAGTTATTAGGGAGAGTGTGATAAATGGTGCTAAGAAAGCCATGTTCTACACAGTTTTAGCCGACGAGACAGCCGACGTTTCAGGAAAGGAGCAGCTATCCATTGGCTTGCGTTTCTATGATGAAAGTAAAAAAAAAGTCCGAGAAGAATTTGTGGGTTTTGTGGAGCTGACAGCACAGTATGCCCCAGCAATTGCCAATGCAATAGACAATTTTTTGGTTAGCCATAATTTTTCACCGCAAAGTTGTGTAGGACTTGGTTTTGATGGCTGCGCTACAATGGCGGGCAAAGAGGGTGGCGTACAAGCGATTTTAAGGAAAAAGTACACACGAGCATTATTTTTTCATTGCTCAAACCATAAAATAAATCTTGTTGTCAATGATGCAAATAATGTTCCGGAAATTAGAAACACTATTGGCACCGTAAAGGATGTTATAACCTTTTTCAGGGAATCCACCACTCGCAGAATTTCCGCTCCTAATCTATCACGACTGTGTGAGACTAGATGGTCTGAAAAATACAAAAGTATTCGCTTATTTGCACAAAATTTCCCCGAGATTGTGAAATCACTTGAAAAACTGTCTATCGAAGGAAACTACGCCACGAGAAAATCTGCGTACCAGTTGCATTCCGCCGTTACCAAACCCTCACTAATTGTTGCCCTAACTATAATTGCAAAATATTCAGCTTTTCTGGAGCCGGTTGTTGCAAGCAAAAACTATGGATTTAATTAACTTGCAAGAACATCTGAACGTAATCCTTAACGTACTGAAGAAAATCCGTGAAGATGCCGACCTAGTTACTGATGAAGTACTTAAAAAAGCACAAGATTTTGCATTGGAATTGGAAATAGAAATTTCTATCCCTCGAATTGCCAAGAGGCAAATACATAGAAACAATCCTCCATCAGACTGTGATAGTGACTACTGGAAGCGTTCGTTAATTATACCGTATCTGGATTCAATTATAGCCTCTTTAAATATTCGCTTTTCTCAAGAACATACTCCAGCGTTTGCCTTAACAAAAATACATCCATTATATATGCTCGACATGGAAACCAATCAAGTAGAACAAAATGCACAATATTTTACCCAGTTTTATCAATTGGATGATATTACTGCGGAAATGGACCTATGGTATAATTTGTGGAAGGAAAAAAAGTCAACTGAGGACCAGCTAAAAGACGTCGAAATAACTGACCTTCTCGACGAGACCGATGTTTTTTATCCGATCCTAAAACAGGCACTTTTGATTTTAATCACAATTCCATGCACCACGGCCACTGTCGAATGATCCTTCACAGGGCCGGATTGGCAGATTTTTTTTTACCGAGCTGAGTCCAGACCGGCCCCCAGCCGGCGCGGCCTCCTATACAAAACAGAAACCCCAAAAATAAAAGAATACTTTGTTAGCCTTAAACAGTAAAAATAAAATGTGATTGTGAAAAAAATCATAGTTAATAACTTTCTCATTGTCACTTTTTTCGACTATAAAATCTATTACATCTTGCGCTTGACTTTATTTAAAAAACACGGTTTTGACGCACAACGAATTGTCAAATGTGGAACAATGTTCTACATTCTACCTACAGTTTCGACTTGTAAATTTATATCCTAATACCCGAACATTAAATATAATTTTTTTCAAAAATCCTTTTAACAAATGTTTATGTTTTTCAGTGTCGCGGGTAATTTAAGGCCAGTGCTGGTATATTGGACACTCGAAGTGGGGAAAGTTGGATGATTGCATGGGCAGCACTGAACGCGATTGCGTCGCACAGTGTAACGGATTTGATATTTCGTGCACATAGGACAAAACAGCGACTATCGAATTTTAATTTGTTTTGCCCCGAGATTATTCGAAAAATATCTGGAGTTTAGTCGTTTACTAGTTTTTTTCAAATGTATCATCGTAAAGTACTTCCTTATTAAATGAAAACTTGACTTGTCTGAGAGCAATAAAAAAGATGCGAAAATAACTTTAAAAAATGTATATGTGTTCTATAAAAATTCCTCTAAAATTACAAATTTTAGAGGAAATACTTGTGAAGTTTACTTACATAATTCCATATCATGGAATTTTAAAGAACCGTGGTCCCAGTCGAAGAGAAAACAAAGTTTGGTGTGGTTTTTTAAAAAATGCCTAAATATGCGGTCGTTGTTACATACATAAGATTACACAACTATTATACATTAGGAATATCCAAACATCCAATCCAACTTTGTCCGATTATTGAAAAAAAGAATATTTTTTTAGTAATGTCGCACATGCAGGAGTCCAAAGTTGCTTTTAAATGCCGCTTTGAAGATTTTCCAGGTATGTTATTAATGATATTAAATTTTCTAAGAAGTTACAAGTCAATTTTAACTAATTTAACTTTATCTAAGAGAAGTGGCTAGAATAATATTAAATAAAATATTCATGAATCTAAGTACCTACCTACATAGTTTTAAAAATACCTTATTATACCCAATTTGAAAATCTTATTTTATTAAATATTATTTTATTCTAAATTATAAGTAGGTAATAAGTTAACTCATTAAGTACCTACGCTTTGTAACTTAGTTACGGATGCCACTACGGGTGAAACGAGAGTAATAAAAAAGCAAAGAAAACAGAAAATACAAAATGAACTTGCGATACTAATTAAAATGGACGTTGTAAACAGAGTGAGGGCACTACAAACGACGGCAATACTTCTAGAACTTTTTTTAGACATTACGAAAAATCAGCAGCAATCACTGGATTGAACAAAAATTTAATTAAAAAATTTGCTGTAATTTTTTAAGCCCTTTCTTCGGGTCGAAACTTAAATGTTGATACTTTCCGAGAATATTTGAGCGATACTGTAAAGCTGTACGTGTCATTATATAGTTGGTACTATATGCCATCAAGTGTTCACATGTTATTAAAACATTTCCTATATTCCAATTGGACATTTATCTGAAGAGGCACCAGAAGTTGGAAATAAAGAGTTTCGTAAATTCCGAGAACATTACGCGTGAAAGCGAGGACGCACCGAGAATATTCAGGACATACTGCACAACTTGTTAATTTCTTTGAATCTCCTTATTTCCTTTATTAGACCGAAATAAACTGCGAAAAAAATGATGTGTTCTCAGAAACTGAAACACTTTTTAAAGTAACTAACGTTGAGGAAGACAATTCTGATAGATTAGTCTCCAGCTCAGATGGTGAAAATTAGGTTAATTAAAGAATGTTTTTCATAATTAATATTTAAGTCTATTTAACTTAGTTAGGTACTTTAAACCGAAAACAGTGTTTTTTTATTTATTTTGTCGAAAAATAATTATATTTTTTGAGCGACCGATACCTAGTAAATTTAGTACAGTAATAACAAACTCCAATGTTTTTATGTTTTTATACGCCACAATTTTTGCAAAACAGCGAAGTAAAGTGCCAAAGTCCACGAATTTTCGATTTCGTTACACTGTGCGTCGGTTTAGTAATTCCTCGCTGACGAGGAATCACTAATCGAGGATTTAGTTGTGTACGGCCCAGTGTTGCCAACTCGTGGGGAATTTCTCGTTTTCTGGGATATCTTTAACGAAACTGGGAAAATTTCCTGTTTTTTTTTTAACAAAAGTGGGAAATTTTCTATTAACAATTATTGTAACAATTTATGAGTTTTGGTTTGTAATTTACAAATTCTAAATCAAACAATTTTGATACGTTTGAACGTTTGCTTTGCACATTCCTACTGAATAATATCCAAATATAAATTTGATACATACCCACATAGCGGAAAGCCCCAAAAAAGTTTTTATTTTAATTTTATTTCACACGTGAGGTAAATGATATTGAAAAATATAATATTTAATATAAAAAACAAATAAGTAAAAATTAATATACAAATAATAATAGGGAATATGCATATAATCCAAATAAATCTGAAATCTTTTTTTTATATTTGCTACATAAATTAAATGTTTATGGCGGTTGATGTTATCCATTTATTTCGGTTTTTATTAAGAAAAAAAAAGGATGTTATATTGCAAATTGTCGCGCGAATTTCGAAACTTGTAAAACGTGATCCCATTGGCTGTGTCATCAAAAGTGAACTTATGACTCATCATGAGTACATGGCGAATACCAGTGTTGTAGAGTCATCGAAAACTCACTAAAAATGGAATTTAATGCGTAACTCATCCAATGAAATATCCCTGCATTTAAAGTAGAAGGTTCCTAAAATCTTATTCATGTATACCTCAAGCCGAAATCGGTCCAGGAACCTTTCAATTTTGCAACAAAAATTGACATTTCTGCGAAATTTTGACATATCATCTTAATAATTTCGAGGAAATAAACTGCAATTCTTTGTTTTCATGGCAATCTTCGAAAATTCAAAAATTTTCAAATTTTAGATGTCCCCGATGCAAATAAACCTATTTATTTATAACTTTAACGAGAAAATGAGTGATTTGAATTAGTGGGAGGTATTCTCAGATAATTAACGGATAAAATAAACCCAAAAAAATATCACTAAATAAGGTAAAGAGTGTGGAGTAATGTCGGTTAAAAATAGGATTTGTCGGAAAAAATCAAGAAAATTCGATTTCTACCCCTCAAATACGCTCCTGGATGACCCGTTCAATATTCATTTTAAAGTGTGATTATCCCTTTATAAGATAGTGTTGAAAAATTGGGAAAAAATTAAATAGGAAAAATACAGAGTGATTCAAATGTACCGATGTCGAGGGCAAAAAAATTAAAAAAATCGGAATTTAATCGGCGATTGCTCCCTTCTTATAGAGAATGAAGAAACTAAAAAGTAATGGATATTATATACTTCGACGAGGTCTTTCCGATGACGTATATGGGATTTTAAGTTGAACCATTTTGACCCCACAAAAAATTAAAAACCGTGAAAAATTTGGGTCAAAAATCTAAATTTCCAGTTTTTTCCAAATATTTCCATTTTCCAGTGATTCTTTTAGGTAAATGTATTGCAAAAAAAAAGTATTTGAGATTTTAAAGTTTCACTTATGAATCCGTTTTTCGATCTGATGTTTTGTTTTCGAGTTATTAGGTACCAATTAAAGATGGTATTTTTCGAGCTAAAAAAATTCAAAACTTGCCATTTTCTGATCCTCACAAGTTTCAGTGGAGTTCTGAAGCTCCAGGTCCCATACAACCTCCGAAAATTTACATCGATTTAATTCACTTTTGCGACCTGTACCCGATTTCAACGGAAATCGTGGAAATTTCGACTTTGACGTTTAATAACTGCAAAACGAAACATCCTGTATAACTGAATTTTTTACCGAAGCTAGTTGAACTATTCCTCTATCAACCCAAAAAAATCGATTTCTCTCCCTCTGACTGTTTCCGAGGAAAACAAACCTGTTCGACTTTAAGTAAGCTTTACGTTAACATGTAGATTGACACTTATTTTTGCTGATCTGACGTCATTTTTAATTAAGGACAGATGGCTGCTTTTTAAATTGTTATAAATTATACCGAAAACTAAACCTTTTTTTGAAGCTAAATTATCCTAGTAATTTTCTTCAAAATATTTTTTTTGGGATTGTAATGACTTCCTTAAACGATTAATGCAATACAAAAATATGTGAATATTCCTTATTTACATGGTTTTCAAGGTTTTTCCTCTTTATGTTTGGGGTTGGGAAATCTTATGATTCGAAGTGGGATAGAGTCTAAGTGGCTAGGCCTTCGGCCTTACCGGCCCCTTTGGGCCGGCGGCCCGCATAGATTTTCTCGCTCGCTCGCCTGTTCCAATCCGGGCCTGCGCACATTGCGGATGACCCCAAAAAAGTTTTAATTTTAATTCTATTTCACACGTGAGGTAAATGATATTGAAAAATATAATATAAAAAATAAATAAGTATACATTAAATGCAAATAATAAATAATAATTTACATAGTTTTCAAGGTTTTTCCTTTGTATGTTTGCGGTTGGGAAATATTATGTTTCGAAGTGGGATAGAGGCTAAGTGCCCAGACCTTCGACCTCACCGGCCCCTTTGGGCCGGCGGCCCACCGAGATTTTCTCGGTCGCTCGCCTGTCCCAATCCGGGCCTGATTCAGTACTCTTAGAAGAGTGAAGACTTGGTTGAGAAGTACCATGGGAGAGGAAAGGCTAACAGGATTATGTCAGATGAGTGTGCATCGTGATTTAATTAAATCAAATCGAGAGCAATTTGAAAATCAAGTTTTAAATAAATTTGCGACAAATCCAAGAAAATTGTTATTGAAGTAAAAATTAAGCGAGTTATGTCAAAATTTAGTAAGTAAAAAGAGAAATGCAAAATCCATTGTTTTTCTTTTTTTTGGTCAGCCCCCCCCCCCCTCCCCCCTATTTCAGATCCTGGGTACGCCCTTGTTTTGGACGGCTGGTTTATCTAATAAACTTCAATTGTTATCAGTCTCGTCAAATCTTAAAATATAATATAAAATAACAAACATATCACATCAAAATTAAAATATAAATAAGATCTTATGTAAAAAATATTTTTTAAAAACAAGCTTTTATTATTTGGGTCATTCTTGTTCAACTGAAAAGAAACGTGCAAACTTTTTTGAAATACATATAAGTAAAAACATTTTTCCTACGACCACCTATGAAAGTGAGTAAAAAAGCACGGTTAACTTGGCGAGAAAGTACCTTATATCACACGGGTGTTGAAAAGTACTTGTCAACATGACATTTAAATATATGGTGCCAATTTCATTTGCTTTATTTTCAGCACACTTGATGAAAATGTTAGTGTTGAAAGTGAGGGTTTTAAAAGACAGAAATTGAGGGTTTTTTGTAAATATTTTTGTGGTCGTAGGAAAAATATTGTACATTACTGGTGTGAAAGTAATTTTCGCACACTCGTGGGATTATCGCACTCGGCTGTCGCTTCGTGCGACAACATTCCCACTCGTGTGAAAAATGTCACTTTCAACACTTCTTATGTAATATGTATACTATTTTAATAAGTTTTTGTCTCGATACATATTTACACGTTCGTAAGCTGGTTTTACACTTTTCCAAGATCCCAACTTGTTTTAAAGAAACATTAAGATATTTTCAATGTCAGGAATAACAGAGGGGAGAACGGAAGAAGGAATTTATTTACCATAACAGCGAACGCTGCATTTTCATGTGTTATGAGAGTACAAAAGAACCAACCAACAACTCCTAGAATGTACTGTAGGAGTTGTTGCCCAACCCCCTCGAAGTTTTCTGCAAGAACACCCACAGATGGCGGCAAAATTTTTGCACTTTTCGTTTCTAATTTGTATCATCAGTATAAGACAAGCCTAACTGCTTTGCACAAAAAACTGCAATACTTGTCTTTTCTTTTCAATTCAGGAGTAAATAAAGTCCTCCTTTAGATTTCCTCTTCTTTGTTACTCTTTCAGGTAACGGAGGAGAGGTTAACGGAAGAGAGGATTTTGAAACTTGGCGCCACTTTTAATCAGATTGCAACTTAATACATAACCTGAAATGCAGCTTAGTAATTTACAAGACCAACTTAATTATAATGTAATCTTCAAATACGCATAAGTATTATATCTAAGATAATAAATGCACTAACGGAGGAGAGTGTTAAGCTTGACATTGACAAACATGATTTTAACCACATTTTACAATTCTTTTGTTAATATTTTCACTTTCAATTTCAAATCAAGCGAGATCACGAAGAGTCTTTCACATTGATCTCAGGCTTTATTCTAAGCAGTCTCGACAGATGTTAGTCAGGCACTTCATGATTTAGGCAACTAAATGGTTACTCTAACGGAGGAGAGATTTTTTGCGGGAGGCAAAGTAATTAACTTATGAAAAGCTTTATTTAAAATTTGGCTTAATATGTAATACGCTGTGGGAAAATTCCTATTTCTAAAAAAGAGGTAGCATATCGATTCTTTTTTAAATTAATAAATTAGGCAGCAAAATTATCTTTAATTTTTTTGCGAACGTACCGGGAGACAGTTAACGGAGGAGAGATTCGGGTCATACTATAATAGTTCTCGCCACGTCAGTATGTTAGAGGAAGGAATGAAATTTAAGAAAGTCCCTAAAGACAAATTGAATTTAAATTTTTACTGATCAGCAAGTGACGGGTACCGGGATGTTCTCCTTTTGGGGAGAACGCCCCATTAGATGTACTAAAACGAAAAAAATAAGTATAGTTTTTTTTATTGGGGCAATGCTGAATTCTATTTATAAGTAGACGTAGTTCGCGTGGGTAGATCCTAATAAAAGTAGTATCAAAGTTATCACTGAAAGAGATGTAGCATAATATTATGTTAAATGTATTGTCTCAAAAGCTTGTCGAGCGCGAAAGTTCATACATACCTAAGTATTTATATTTTTCTTTTCTATTCACGCGAGAAGCTTTTAAGGCAATCAATTTAACATAATATATTATAGCTCTTTCAGTGATAACTTTGATACTACTTTTATTAGGATCCACCCACGCGAACTAGATCCACTTATAAATAGCATTCAGCATTGCCCTAATAAAAAAACTATGCAATTTTTTTCGTTTTAGTACCTACATCTAAATAAAAAAAGCTTGTTTTTAAAAAATATTTTTACATACGATTTTATTTTCACATTTTTAGTTAGGTACATCTTAAACTATGCATTTTTGATAAGGCATCATTATTAGAAGGCTTTTTTCCTGGTTTCTTATTCTAATCGTCAAACCCTTTCAATTGATACCCATATCAAGGGGATTGTAAAGAAAAAGGTAATCCGCCATCTTGTGGCGTCCACCATATTGGCTTTAAAATGACGCCACATAGCTTATCGTATTCTACTCGTCAAACCCTTTCATTTGATACCCATATCAAGGAAATTGGGAAAAAAAGGTAATCCGCCATCTTAGGGCGTCCGCCATATTGGATTTAGAACAACACTCTTGCATTGTCATCGGACTTATACTCATGTGCAAAATTTCAAAGTTCTAATATAAGAACTAGTCAAAATTTTGATTGCAATATGTGACCTAAACATACTAACATGCATACATACAAATAGGTGAAATTAAATAAAAGCTTGTAAACAAAGGCATGATGACATAAAAAATTTTATCAAATTTTAAAACGCCAACATTTATCTGGGTTACAAAAGTATTTTCACACATACACTCATCGAATTTTACGTCAATAATAACATTTAAACAATAAATAATAAAATAAAACACTGAAATAAAAGTCTTACATAAGTTACAAATTGCACCAAGTATACACGTACTTATCTATATAAGACTATATTAAGAATTAATAAAATATACCAATATACCATTCTTTTTGTAGTAAAATAAATTTTTAGTAATTTATTTCCATTGCATGGTGCCGAAATTTAGGGTGGGAGTGGCAACGTCGCATCACGTCGTCTGCTTCATTGAGTAATCTGATAAATCTTAAACGCGTAATTTTGTTTGTACTTTCAAGGCAGGTCGGAATATGTGTGTATATTTTAGGTGATTTTTGTTTTTTCCTGACAGAACTTTATACACAAACTTTGCGAAATGTTGCGTCAGTGCCAACTGTGTGGGAAAATGGATTCTTTTCATCCGGAACTGTCTTTTCAGAGGTTTGTTTGATGGAATACAGAATAGGGAATAGGAAAGCCATTACGGTGGCGCGCCGAGACGGCATTATAGCGGTTGGTCTTTATCCTATTTTTATGAATGAATACTAGTCTTCTCTTGCTGGAGGTCAATGGTCAATGGAATGTACATACCTTAACATAATTAATATGTTATTTTTTTCTCTATACGAACAACACTGATGTTTTTGATTCAAACTATATTCCTTTAAGTCCTAAACACTTAACACACCGATCACACCATAGTAAAGCAAGTTAAGGGATGCACAATTTTTTAAAGCGGATTATAGGTTTTAACATGTTAAATTTTTAGCCCTGTTCAAAAAGAAGTATAGGGATTCAACTTGGCATAGATAAATTTTAGAATTTAAAATTATGTTAATTTGCCAATTATACCAAGGAAGACCTTAAAATTGCAGTTATTTTTTCAAAAACATTTTCGTATCAAGTGAAGTTGACACACATTTTTTAACATTTAAAACTTTATTGCCACAATTTTAAATGCATTTTTTAGGCATTGTTTGGAGCTTTGTTGGCATATTTGGCAAATTAACATAATCTTAAGATTCCGAAATTGACCTATATCAAGTTTTATCTCTATTTTTTTTTAATAGAACAGGATACAGCGAACATGGGGTTAAAATTTAATATGTAAAACTCTATGTTCCGCACTGTGTATAGTTTATTTAATAAAATTACATACACCTACGTAACAATCACGCGCGGCCCGTGAGTTTTTTACAGGTGGGTCAAAATTTTGTGGGCAACTAGTGATATCAACGCAAACTAAAAAAAGCAAAATAAACTTTTTGAATTAAGGAAGGTTCTTTCATAATGTGCCTAGTTTTGCCAAGAAATTATTTACCTACAAACAAAAACCGCAAAAATCATAAAATAGGTACTGTAGTATATTGAACGCTACTCTAGATGTTTATGACTTTTTTCTATGCGTTTTACTGTTTTAGCACTTTAGGTTGTTAGCGGTTTCCCGTTGTGATACGTTTAGCGTCTCCTCAATAGAGGTCGTGCCGTGTACTACAAGCCCAGAATAAATAGATGATGACGTTTATTATGAGCTAAAAGTATGATCATTCGTAAAATAAAATTAGGAACGTTGCCGGAACTCCGTTCTCTTTAATAAATACAATACTGGCGACTAGACATAGTAATATGATCTTTGTCTACGCACGTGCAGGCTGCCAGCTGTAGTAAATATGAGATTGCCAATAATTTTGAAAACATTTTATCGAAGAACAAGGGCTAACTTGTTGCCAATACACCTTTTAGAGCCAATCTAATGTTTTAAATAACAAAAATTTAAAAAAAAGTTTACCCCAACACAGCCTCGAACCCTCGACCTCTCGGTCAACTCGCTGAGACTCTACCTCTGGACTACGCTGGTAATGTAAGAAACCCGGTCTGACCCCGTTATATTTGACGATTAGCGCTGGCGTGGCTGTGATCGTATTTATAAATTTTTATGTTTAACCGCTAATTAATAATACATTAATACAATGCAAATACAATGCGCATTTTAGCTACCCAATTAGTTTTTCTTTTTCCAAACCAAATGTTTTGAAAGAGACTTCCTAAAGCGCTTATGTTTGTTTCTCTCTTAGTTTTAATAAATTTACATCGTCCATATAAACCTATAAGATCAATTTAAAATACGACCCAGCCCCGAGCAACCTTGGATATCCTTTGACGATGGCTTGGCTTGATTTTTTCTTGGGGAGTTTCGCATGGAACTTGCACTTTTTTGAAACAAAAGATTCTCTTTGGTTTTAAAAAATTAAAGAAATAAATTATTAGGTGGATCATTGAAAATTTTAGGTGGGTCATTGACCAAATGACCTTATGGACGGGCCGCGCCTGATAACAATTAAGACTAAGACCGCTAGTGGCTAGTCTGCTACATGATATGGAAGTGATCCATGATGCCGTAATGGATTAAAAAATATTAAGGTATTTTTCTTTTTCCATTTGAGTTAAATAATAATAAAGAAAATCTCGAAAGATTTTATTTACCATTTCTAATTTTTCTCTAACATAAACTTAATGGAGCATCCGCATATATGCGAAAATTAAAAAATACACAGCATGTTGAAAAATTTAGCCGTAATTTATTAAAAAGATTTAATACTTAGTACTGGACAACAAAGAAAATAAAAAGGGTTTGCTGGACAAGCTGTTCATTAAGTACGTATGGGTTATTACAATGCATGATGTATGTTATTAAAAATGACAAAAGCATTTTGACAAAAAAAAAACGCATTAAAATAGAATCGGCGCTCGACAAGCAATAAAGCGATTTTCAACTTTTCAGTCTGCCAGTTCTGGATAAAAGCCGGCGGCTGCATCTGCGCGAAACGTTCTTATACGTCGCTCTCGCCTCGAATGAACTACAAATGCGCGTTCCCGATGGTAGGAAATTACAGGACTACTATCTTCCATTTTACGCCCCAAAATTTCTTATTCCAATTTCCTGTTCGCGTCTGTCAGTTGTTATGAGTCATTTTCTGATAAGGACTCGTAGCGCGACTATTATGCAATAGAACTATTACACAAAGCGCGCTTATCTTCCATTATATGTCATGCGGTAGGGAATTGGCGTTACCAGCACTGTTTTCTCGCCTCGGTTGGCGAGCCTCAGCCGTTGATTTGACGCCATTCACAGGTACCATTGTTTTCCATTATTGTAAGAATCTTTGTTTTAAGTTTGAACGGTCTGCTTTATTACCGACGAGGGCGGAACCGGATGTCCATTCAGTTGATTGGAATTCTTTATTAATTTGTTATTGGTTAATTTTATTGAAATATTGATTTATATTTTAATGACTATGTTTATTAAAATTATATAGAAACAGTAATTTTATTAAATCAGCGTGTGATTTGCAATGTACAGTCGAGGCCAAAATAAAGTTTCAACTTCATTTTTAATGCTTTTTCTAATGGAATATTAAATTTTATTTTGGTAACATAGTAATGACACCGTATACAGACAACTGTATACGGTGGTAATGATAGCAAGAGCTAGCAAACTACGCACCACCCGGATGATAGACATTCATTTTTTTCATATTTTTTACGAAATCAAATCCCACCAATTTCCAGAAAGGCATGAAACTTGCATTGAATGTGAGTATTAACAAATTACTATTTTTGGTGTTTCTCGTGAAACTGATGGGTTTTATAAAAAAAGAAAAGTAAGACATTCACTATATTTCTAGTGTTCTTTTACAATCTTATGAAAATAACCATTTAAATATATATCTATAACAAATCAGATTCTTTCATCAAATTTTATATACGTTTTAACAGAAACAGAAATTTATTCGATAAAATAAGAACTTCTTGTATATATAGGCGAACAAAAAGTATACCTATATGTACTATTAGGGTGCTTCGTTTTAGACGACTATTTTTTTTTGGTGCATTGACGGAATAATGTTATAGACATACAAAAAAAAATTCTCACCAAAGATGAGCTCTTAATTTTAATTTTAAGTACTCGCGAAATGAATTTGAAAATTTCCCATTTAATTAACATGTAAATTTTATTTTTTTGTTTTCAATTATCTATAGCTTTGCGACATTTCATGATATTTAATTGGCAATAGGTGGAAATTACAGAGGAATCGTTCCTCTTTAAAAGTGCCAGTAGCCAATTTATGTTTTGTAACCGACCTCGCCATTGAAGCCAATTTTTTCTAGAATTTCATGGTTTTTTGTATTTTTCTCGTACACCACCAACTTTACAAAAAATGGTATGTGAGTTTTTAATAGGGAATTTCATTTCCTACAAAAAAAAGTTATGTAAGCCATTACCGTAGAGCTAGTAGTTTTCGAGATAAATTGAATTAAACATCTCGAAATGTGAAAAATCGCTGTTTTATTCAAGATTTTGGTACTTTTTAATGAAATCATTGCTGAAAAAATATATAATGTATAAGAATGAAATCTAAAAATATGTATTACACATTAGTAAGTAATCACCAAAAATATTTCGTGTAATATGAAGCCGTTTCTTATTACCGTATGCTAGATTTCAATACTTTTAATAATATTATGGCTGAAGAAATATATAATATATAGTGGTAAATACATATTTACCAGTAATACGGTAATAAGAAACGGCTTCATATTACACAAATATTTTTGGTGATTACTAACCAATGTGTAATATATATTTTTATATTTCATTCTTATACATTATATATTTTTTCAGCAATGATTTCATTAAAAAGTACTAAAATCTTGGATAAAACAGCGTTTTTTTTTAAATTTTGAGATGTTTAATTGAATTTACCTCGAAAACTACTAGCTCTACGGTTATGGCTTACATAACTTTTTTGTAGGAAATTAAATTCCCTATAAAAAACTCACACACAATTTTGTTGTAAAGTTGGTGGTTTACGAGAAAAATACAAAAAACCTTGAAATTCGAGAAAAAATTGGCTTCAATGGCGAGGTCGGTTACAAAACATAAATTGGCTATAGGCACTTTTAAAGAGGAACGATTCCTCTGTAATTTCCACCTATTGCCAATTAAATATCATGAAATGTCGCAAAGCTATAGATAATTCAAAACGAAAAAATAAAATTTACATGTTAATTAAATGGGAAATTTTCAAATTCATTTCGCGAGTACTTAAAATTAAAATTAAGAGCTCATCTTTGGTGAGAATTTTTTTTGTATGTTTATAACATTATTCCGTCAATGCACCAAAAAAAAATAGTCGTCTAAAACGAAGCACCCTAATGTACTATATAGATATATTATGATAAAGTAGAAAATCCAAAAATTTTGAGTTGTGATCATGTCATTTCATTTCGATTTCGTTGAGACTCAAACTAAAATACACAAACTTTTATTTACTTTCTTTAAATAAAATTTAGAGCATAAAATCCTAAAAATTTCACTAAAAAAGTTTAAGCAATACTGGTTTAAATTTGGATCTTCTAACTGACAGGTTTGGCAGGTTTTTGTCCCGTCATTATTATTAAATCGGCATTAAAAACGTATGAGTTATTCTAATATTTTAGCTGTTTGCTTGGTTTTCAATTAATTTTCATCTTGGGTTTGCTATTTCTAAGAATCTAACTTGAATTTAGATTTATTATTGTGGAAAATATGTACTAAAATTTCTCCTTTCTGTATAAATTTTCGACAAAATTCAGAAACAAATTCATCGTATGAAACTTAGTTACAATATTACGTACCAATCGTGGCAGGGGCGTGGGCGTGGATTAAAATGAGTAGCGTTCTTCAAAACATTTGTTAAAATGGTTTGAAAATTTTGGCATAATCTGGAATAAATTTTCTATGATATCCCGACAGTCCCTAAAAGATTTATCTTCCTGTTTATTTGCATTGAAAATTCCACAGTTGCTTTAATTTTATCTGGATTTGGTTGAACTCCATCTTTAGTAATTACATGTTTCAAATAAGAAACTTTTTTTAACACCCTAACAACATTAATGTATTTGCATTTTGAGGTTAACGTTTCCGATTCTGAAAAATACATTTTAAGCCTTGCAATATGTTCGTGAAATGGTCGGCTATCGATTATAATATCGTTCTTATAAATGGCATTTTTCATTCTGAATTGGATACCAAATAGTCCAAACACCCATTGAAATAGTATTCATAACTCCCTGAAAGTTAAAGGTGCATTTTTACATCCAAACTAAATTCTGAGGAATTCTTAATCTTGATGTCCATTTTCTATTGCGAATGTTATATTTTCTATAGCTTTTGGGTTAATTTCTATTTGATCTAAGTCTGATGTTAAATCTAATGTTGTAAAGTACTAATAGTGTCCTAGTTGATCTAAAATATACGGCAGGGATCCTTATCGCCGATATTGGTCTCACTAAATTTTCTATGATCGATTGCAGCTCTATATTTCTGTTTTCCAGAGGCGTCCATTTTCTTTGCTACTACTCATACTGGATTTAGCCATGGTGAAACTAATAGTTAGGATTATTTCTTGATCAACATTTTATTAAACTGGGCCTTTAATGTCTTTACTTCTTCTTTATGAAATTGTGGGTATCAATAGGACTTGGCATATATTGGTTGTGAGCCTCTAGTTTGTATAGGGTGATATATTTCGCTGATAAAAGTTAATTTCTGTAATCATTTCCTTTTTTCTTCATTTAAGTGTTAGTACGTTCGTAACTAATTAATAATTTCTTGTTTTTTCTTTAAAACAAAATTGAAATGTTTATTTTTTTTAATTGTTCAAACTGAAATTTTGATGTAAAAAATTCAAACTGAAGTTGAAGTCGTCTTAAAAAGTTATAGTCTTAATTCGTTAAGAAAAATAAGGGTGAGCAATAATATCTCTAACTCCAGTAACACAAAACCCTTGTTGAGCCACTGATATAACGAGAACAGAATTAAAACTTGCTGAAAAATATAACAATTTCACCCACTTGTTATACATTTAGTTCTAACATTACTATATGAAATATTAAAATTTCAAAATAAGTTTCAATATAAATTTCGTTAAAAACAGTTTGTTATCCAGTAAAGCGACAACTGTCACTCTTTCTACCATAAAGCTGAATGAAATATTTGACTTGAAGCTACTAAACGGGAACATCGAGCCATCAACTATTAAATTTCAGTTGCAGTTGGTCTGAGAGACAAAAAGAATGCGAAGAATTTGCATATAGGATGCGTATAAATGTTTCATGACAGACATATGTCCTTGTGTTTTGCTGCGTTAATGAGTAACTAATGGCCTTAAAATAGGCATAGTGTCAGTTTGGTTAGCGTTTACTAATTGCTTGAAATAAGTACGCATACTTTTATTATTAACTTCCCACACTAAGAATTTCTAGTAATATTTAAAGATTATCCAGTATTATTATTGGAAAATCAGGAAGTATGAAGAATGATTATTCGCTGTTACTGATGCATTCTTCCATGCTGAAAGTAGTTGGTCTGCCTCGATTATAGTGAATTTTACATTATTAAAAATACTATTGCTTCTTAGTGATTTCTACACCCATTTTGGCAAGTACAATTATTAAGGCAACAAATATATAAAATGATTTGCATATGAGACTATTGGGGGTACAATAGTAGAAAACTGCATTTTATTGCAATAGCCATTTTTTATAGTTTGATAAAACATGCAACTACACGACGATCAAATATTGTATCCAGTTAGCTATGACAAAACTAAATAATAATAATGGGTGGCTGTAAACAATTCGCCAGAAATCAGAAAAATAATATCTATTAAAAACCAGAAAAAATAATTGTTTACAAATTTCTAAAATCCTATCATTTATCCTGAATTCAATTGTTTTCCATGGCAAACTTAACAATATTTTGAGGCTTTATTCCGTTGCTTTTTAACCAGCTATAATTTAATTGTTTGTCATGGCTAACTGGATATAATATTAGACCGTCGTGCAGTTGTATGTTTGATCAAACCATAAAAATGGCTATTGCAATAAAATGTAGTTGTTGTCTTTAGGAAGTCCAAGAGAATTTTGATGTAATGCACCATTAGATTCGTATTAAAAACTACATGTAATTATACTATAAAAGTGGTATAGTTGTATTTAATTTTTTTAAGTTATTATAAAAAAAGTGATTCAGTCAACTTTGAATGTTTTGGTAAGACAAATGAAATGTGATAAAATTGTGTAGGTATTTTATGCAGATGTATTAGAACGATTAAGGTAGGTCATGGCACTCTAAATTAAAACAAAAAATTGGCTTTAAAAATGTTAAATTATACAACCTTTTTACTACCCTCGCTAGCCGCTAGAGAAAGTATTGTAGGTATCGTGGAAAAATCACTTCTCGAAATTTTTTCAGATCTCCATGTTTTGGTGTCCTAGATCACGAAAACCATGGTATCCCATCTCCGTTGTCAGTCTGTCGGGCTGTCCTGTCCTGTTTCCTGTAGTATTGATACTTATAAAAAACCACAAAAATAAAGGCACGTCTGGTGCCCCAGATACCGGGTGGACAACTTAAAAAACATAATTTTATCGGTTTTTGCTTTAATCGAAGCTCTTAAACTAGTACTAGTAATGATCTCTCGAACGTCTTTTTATTTATTGCCTACTTCATCTCGCGAAGGTAGTTGTGTGCAAAGATGTTTGCAGTTTTTTTAAGTCTTCGTATTTAAAGCTAAAATTTAAATCGTAACCGTTCAGGCAAGATGCTGTCGTTCATGTGTCAAGTGTCAAAAGGTTTGTCCAATGTTTTGGTGTCCTAGATCACGAAAACCATGGTATCCCATCTCCGTTGTCTGTCGGGCTGTCCTGTCCTGTTTTCTGTAGTATTGATACTTATAAAAAAACACAAAAATACAGGCACGTCTGGTGCCCCAGATACCGGGTGGACAACTTAAAAAACATAATTTTATCGGTTTTTACTTTAATCGAAGCACTTAAACTAGTACTAGTAATGACTTCTCGAACTTCTTCTTATTTATTGTACTTCATCTCGCGAAGGTAGTTGTGTGCAAAGATGTTTGCAGATTTTTTAAGTCTTCGTATTTAAAGCTAAAATTTAAAACGTAGCCGTTCTGCCAAGATGCTGTCGTTCATCTGTCAAGCGTCAAAAGGCAGGCGCGGCCCGTGAAATTTCAAAGTTGCATATCTCTGTTGCTACTTATGGGACCCATACCAAATTCTGGTTTTTTAATAGTGAGCCTACTAGGAATGTTTTGGTAAAGAAAAAAAATATTTTGCAATTTGCGAAAAAAAGTTGATTTTTTGAATTGACCCACCTGGGTAAAAAATTACCACGCTTAGATATTTTATTTATTATTTTTTCTAAACAAATTTTACATCATTTTGTCGACAATTCTTAAATTTTAAGAGAAAAAAATGTGTTAGTAGAAAGTTATAGTCATTTGAATTTTTTGCAACCGAAAATTTAAATTATTTTTCGGTTGAAAAAATTCAAATGACTAAGTACTTATAACTTTCTACTAACACATTTTTTTCTCTTAAAATTTAAGAATTGTCGACAAAATGATGTAAAATTTGTTTAGAAATAATAATACATACAATATCTAAGCGTGTTAATTTTTTACCCAGGTGGGTCAATTCAAAAAATCAACTTTTTTTCGCAAATTGCAAAATATTTTTTTTCTTTATCAAAACATTCCTAGTAGGCTCACTATTAAAAAACCTGAATTTGGTATGGGTCCCACAAGTAGCAACAGAGATATGCAACTTTGAAATTTCACGGGCCGCGCCTGTCAAAAGGTTTGTCCATACTAAATAAGATTTTTACTAAATTACTGATTATTATTAACTGATTACTAAATATTAAAAAAAATGTGGCCAAAATGTGTTCATGAGCACACATACATTAATCGTTTTTTCACCTCTCAGCAAGCACTTTAAACCTTCCGAAAACACTAATGAAACATTAAGTAAAAATGATTATTAATGAAAGACTTTCCCCGTTACCAAAGTCACCGAAAATACTTTACACCTTTTAAGAGAATAGTTCCTGTGCACTGATTAATACGTTATTTTGACAGCTAGCGGTGTAAGACTATTAGCTAGAATACCCTAATGATTCTAAAGTGTTGTCATATTGAACCGTCTTATAAGAGGAAAGCACATGTACGAGTATTAAGGCTGTTGTAACTACATAAATGGGTATAGCTTCAAAAACTTTTACATTTTTATAAATGCACAATGTTTCAAAATGCAGATACCTGTCAGTTAAAAATTCCTAATAAAATTACTCCTAACGTTTTTGAAGTGATAACATCTAACCTAAAATAAATTCTATACTTAATTCACAAACAACTAATTTTTCGAAAAACACTCGACCATGAGGACTAATTTAAGTTATTGTAAAGATTTTAAACGCACTTCTATTGCTATTTTCGAATGGCAATTGAGGAGGTACATCCCTAACATATTTTTTTATATTTTCCTGCATATTTCAAATTCTAATTATTCCCGACATAATATGAGGAAATGAAATTCTGGTTGACTACAAAACATAATTTACTGAAATTTGACAGAATCAGATTGTTTCAGCTCTCATGCCCCATATCGTCGGTCGCCCTCCAGACAAGGTGCTGTAAAAGTACTGTAAAATTGTGTATATTTTACAGGAAAATAGAAATTGGCTTACTTTAAACTAATAAAATCTGAGGTATTTTCTAAAATTTCTGAACTATATTTAGGACATATTATGCAGGGTGTTATAAAATTCACCGCATATATTTGAATGCGTGACTTCTGGGGTAGTCGACAGACATACCCAATACCCTAAACCACCCCTATATCCGACCCTTCTAAAGAGCCTGCCGTCATGGGCTCTAATGTTATAAAGAAAAAACAAATTATGCAGCTGGGGCATTGCCAAACTTAAATAATATTGTACAATCTCATTTCTTATCAGTTTTAATGAAATAAAAAAAGAAAATAATCCAAAGTATTTTTAATTCCACAGACGTATTTTACCAAAAATGTTTATTTTAATGTAATACGTAGCAATTTTTACTTAATATGGGAAAATATGAACCGCTCGCGAAATCCGTTGAAATTGAAATCACAACCTGTTGTACCTTGTACCATTAACACAAAGAATAGTCACTTACCTATCACGTTATTTATTGAGATGAGCATAATTCATACTAGCTTAAACTTTCTGCCTTTCGAAACATGTTAAAATTCAAGCAATAAATTGTTTATAATCCAGTTCAAAACAATCTTCTTGAAAGTTTTTTCAGCGACGCTTCAAAATTTGACTGCAGCACATAACAACAGTTAAATCACCAATTTATTACTTATTTTTTTGGTAGGTGTCTGCCTTCGGTATTATTATTCACATAAACAAGTGGTTTTCGTCAATATTATATTATAACATAATAAAATGTAAAAAATTAGTAAAATTACCGGCACCAAACAACTTCAGTACACATGGTTTTTGACAACTGACAAACCAGCTGATCGGCGAACGTATGCGTGCTATTAGGGATATTTTGCAAGAAGAAATTGCGGATACGCTAATCCATGAATGACAAAATTTACAGTGGTATTTGTTTTGAGTTTTCACCTCATGAATCTAAAAGCCTACCAGAGATTTAGATTTTTTTAATTTTTAGGTTTTTTTATAAACCATGTAATAGAAACAGTACATAAAATTTTATCGTTTATGGGTTAATGTTGCTAGTTGCAAAATCGCACTTTATGAAGTGTTTTGGCTTGGCAGTTTGACGATTCAAACTGAGGCGATTTGCTAGGGGGGATGTTTTCGTTCGTCTGTGTCTTCAATATCGCATTATTTGGTGTCTTTGTCAATTTTGTCGTCAAGAATGAGCCCTGCTACTCCATTAAAGATCAGCTGATTGCGGCTGGCTTCATTAATTCAAGTCGCCAATACTTTTCATTTTCGTTTTTAATTAGTTGTCAGCTTTTCATAACAAACCTATTATTTTTCTGTGGGTTTTTAATAGTGCTGATAGTAAAACATACCGTGGATTCCTTGAAGCATTGTATGTAATTAGTTAGTGAAATGTTGTTTTTTTTTTCATTAACGGTTTTTAACTAACGGTTTTGTTAGTATTGCATTTAAGTGTGTCAATTTTAATGTAAAAATCTTTTTATAATAAGGGAAGTGAATTCAGTATTCAATTTAATTAATTCAACTGAATTCGGTATTTTAAAGTAACAAAAACATTAGTTTTCAGTTTTTAATAGTGCGAGTAGCGATATCGTGGAACCTTTTAAATTTTGTGTTTGATTCGATATTGGAACTTTTTTTAGTGTTAGTTAGCCGTTGGTTAATTGCAAATTAATGGCTGAACTATGTTTTTTGGCATATTGATATTTTGATAGAATTGGCAACTTACTCCGTATCATGTGTTTCTTGCCAGTGGCGGGTACCGCTGGTTAGAGACAATTTAAGGGGCGATTATTTACCAGCTTGTTATTGCGAAGTGCCATTTATGACTAGTTTACTTCAATCTGAATTCATATCAGGATTTACCGGTTTCAGTATATGCAGTGAATTTCATAACACCGTGTATAAGACCAGCAACATAATTTATTCGGTTTGTCAGAGAATATTAAAGGCACCTAAGATTCATTGTAAGATTGTTTTTGTCAGATACGATAAAACGTTTTTAATGACTATCTCTATTATAATAATAATAATAATAATAATAATAATAATAATAATAATAATAATAATAATAATAATAATAATATAATAATAATATTAATTTTATTGTGTCAATGTTCACAAAAGGACAAAATACACTCACTTGCTATTAAAAATTTTGCCCTAAAAAATAGTTATAGTGTTTTAGAAAATAGTATAAACAAAACTACAACTACATTCAACAAGCTAACTAACTCTAAACTAATTAGATATTTAAAGAAAACAGTGCAAAAAAGCCCTAATCGATGCCCCTTGCGAAAAGATAAAAAGTATCATCTTAAATCATCTAACTGCACTGCTTTTTATTTTTGAGATTACCGACTCAGGATAAAACTAGCGAGAAGGCTATGCGTTAAAAGAGCTGGTGCGATACTTAGGCACCTCAAATATTTTCAGTATGTCTCTTAGGTCCCTATAATGAATACACCCTCTTGGAGTTAATTTTGTTGTATAGATATTTAGGTAACTTGACAACTTAACTTGTTAACGAGAATTTGTTTAATAAAACATACTTGCAAAGTGTAAAAATCAACTTTCTATGAGCTTTAACACACCTATTTAGGTCACGGATGAAAGGAGTGATATGTGAGAACATCCACGGTAAAACGGACAGGTTGAAGGCGAATCTTATTTTCGATAGTTATGCACGGGCCATATACGACATCCATATAGTTGAAGTGGGGCAAGACAAGGGACACAGTTAAAATTTTCCTTATATCGGCTAGCAACCTTTTAAATGGAAAAATTTTCCAAGACTAAGATATATCTTTTTGCAGATTTGATTGACATGGCTATTTAATTTTAATTTATCATCAATATAATAGCTCAAATTTTTAACACAGTTGGTTTCCACAATTATAGCTGTTGATTTATTTTGATTTCAAATGAACCAATAACTTTTTTATTTTTAATAGTACCAATTGACATAATACTATGTTTATATTTTGATGGATTTAAAAGAAGACTATTTTTATCTGCCCACATCCTAATTTGTTCTAGATCACTATTAATCTTGTTGCACGCGTCCTGCTGATTACCCACATCAAAATCAAGTAGCAATTGAATGTCATCAGCATACAACTGAAGGCTGCAAAACCTCACGACATCGCAAAGATCTGCTATGCCGAGCAAAAAGAGCAGGGGACCGGGGATCGACTCCTAGGGGACGCTAGAACTCAGAGGCCTTAATTAAGAGGATAAAACCGACAGAGGAGCCTCAATAATTGTCCTCTAAGATCTATGAGTAAGATAACTCCGAAACCAATCGCGAATTACACCTCTAAATCCATAGTAGTGCAGCTTAGCTAAAAGACAATCAAAATTCAAATGCCTTAGACATGTCAAGAAGGGTTAACGACGTTACGCGTTCAGAGTCAATCGCCCTTATGCAATAATCGACCATACAACAAAGTATAGAACTGGTGCTGTATCACTTTCGATAAGCAGACTAAACATTAAGGATATTCATTTCGTATACAAAATTTTGCATTAGATCCCTACACCCCTCTACCCCCTTGTCTGTTAAAGCTTCCCCATAACACAGGTCACGCAAGCGATTACGAGTACAATTAAGTTCTTAATTGCTAGAACCGCCTTAAAACTATTTAGATACATCTAGTTAAATGGGCGTTCTTGCATACTGTTCCAGAAGATGCTTAGGAGTCGTTTTTTATTACGACCTATATCATTATTCATACGTAACTGCATTTGCTTTTTAAAATTATATTAAAATAAAACCAAAAAGTCGTTATAGCCTTTTAAAAGGGTTATTAATACAATTGTTAATACTTGTATTATGGGCCATCTGCAGGATATCCTTTAGGCGTTTTTACCAATATTATTTCGAGGTTTATTTAGGCTTATAAATGATCATTTTTATATTGGCGCAAATTGGGGGAGGGGGGACTAACGAGCTACAGCTTTTCCTTCCGAGATCCCAGATTCAGGTTTGTATACTAACTACCTAAAATTCTCTCCTTTAATTAATTGTTTACTAGCTGTTACTATTGCTTTTGTCTATAACAATAAACAATGCGGAAAATAAAAAATGATGGCTAAATCACGATAGGTCATTGGGCCCGAACATCTGAAAGCACGATTGCAAGATTTATTTAAGTATAAACTAACAATTCATTTTTGCACAAGGTGTTACCCCCTAGGGATTAAATTACAACACAAAAAAATTGGTTCTTATCAAAGAAAAAAAATGTACATGGTTCGGCTTTTGTCAATACAATTTGTCGTTTTATGCAAAATTTCAACTTTCTATCTTTGGTATTTGGGGCTGGGCCTTGATAAATCAGAGGTAGGGATGTGTTTTTACCGCCTAGGGGTAAAAGTTCAACACTAAAAAAGTTAGTCTTATGTAAAAAAAATTAAATTAAAATACTTTAATTTTTAGGGGCTGCTTTTACCCCCCTTAGAGAGCGAGTTTTTCTATATCCTTTCTTAGTAGACGTCTACGGCGTAAAATAAAGCTGTATGCAAAATTTCAACTTTTTAACATTAGTAGTTTTCGCTGGGCGTTGATGAATGAGTGAGTTAGTCAATTTAGAATTTTATATATTAGTATAGATTAAGTATCAGTTACAGGGTTCGTCCCTGTCCGAGGTAAAATATTCTTCGCACAACTACATCCGTCTTCGGACTCGTCCGTCATCATGATTTTTGTCGGAATGTCCGTCATTGCACAAATTTTATCTGATTGTTAGGAGATTATACATTTTTTACTGCCCTAAACAGTGGCGGCTGGTGAAACTTCAAAGTTGTATATCTCTGTTCCTGCTTACAGGACCCGTACCAAATTTAGGGGTTTTACTAGTGAGCCCACTGGGAATGTTTCGGTAAAGAAAAAAATATTTTGTAATTTGCGAAAAACATAATTTTTCAATTTTTAATAGTAGTGACAAATATCGTGGAATCTTTTAAATTTTGTGTTTGGTGCATTATTGGAACTTTTTTTAGTGTAGTCTGGCGTTAGTTCCTTGCATTAAATTAATGGCTGTACTGTGTTGTCAATGTTTTTTGGTACCTATATTGGTATGCAAAAATTGAGAATAAATTCTCTAACCACCTGAAAATTCCTTATACAATAAGGATTTCAACAAATAATGGTAAAACAGCTATTCTCCGGGCTACATGCCCCTCCGAGCGCTGAATTACATACCAAAATTTGCCGTATTTTCTTCTAACACAGTTAGATAATAAAATACTTGTTTTGAATGCAAGAAACTACTAGGAAGAAGGAAGCTTTTTCTTTAGTTAGGATGTCGTCACCTGCCAGTGTGGCCAGATTTTGGTGACTGCTTGTCGCAAAATTAACTGTTCCATGTCGCCCAAAATCGCAGTGTTGCCGGTGCCTCGAAAAATTACGAAGAAAATCAAAACAGCATTTTTGATTTTTTAAATTTGCACAGGTTTGACGTGATGTGACGTCACTAACAAGTTGTGAAGTCATTATTCGTGAGTATTGAATCATAAATGTATCATGATTTTTAAATGCAAAAATAATGGCGACTGTTAATTTTACACCTTGACTCTGCCAAAATTCGCAGTAACATTTTTTAATGTTGTTTATTCACGTTTTAAAAAAAAAATTGGAAAATGTTCCACTTAAATTTCATTGCCTGCAAAGAAAAAGGCTTCTTTAATACATTTGTAAGTCTAAAATAAACAAAACCAAAAAAGAACACGATGTTGTATAATCTATGATAAAATTATAAGTATAACCACAGAACAATAATAGGTTTGGTAAGTTTAACCAAAGTTTAACTTCCAGCCAAGCTCGTTAAGCGCACTTTTTAAATGAAATAGACTTGTAATTTCTATAAAACACAGGAGAAATATCGCCGATAAAATCGCCATGTATTTTAAATTGTAGCCCAAAAATCGCTTCGCGATTTTCTTAAAAAAACTGTCGCAAAACTTGGCGAAAAGTAGCCCAAATTGCGATAAATCGCCCAATCTGGCCACACTGCCTGCAGACCGGTTTCGAACTCGTTGGTTCTCATAAGAACAGGATAGACGAATATACCAACCTTCCGAAAAAGTAATCCCTTAAAGCTACAACTGTCGTACTGCATAAGCAGTGAGACACAGGCAGCGCCATCCATTAGCAGTTTCGAGCATTCAGAGTAGAGTTTACCGTAAGGTAAAATTTTCAAACGTATGAATGAAAGTCTACTTGTCAGGGGTACATATAAATATGCAAAAATTGAGAATAAATTCTCTAACCACCTGAAAATTCCTTATACAATAAGGATTTCAACAAATAATGGTAAAACAGCTATTCTCCGGGCTACATGCCCCTCCGAGCGCTGAATTACATACCAAAATTTGCCGTATTTTCTTCTAACACAGTTAGATAATAAAATACTTGTTTTGAATGCAAGAAACTACTAGGAAGAAGGAAGCTTTTTCTTTAGTTAGGATGTCGTCACCTGCAGACCGGTTTCGAACTCGTTGGTTCTCATCAGTACAGGATAGACGAACATACCAACCTTCCGAAAAAGTAATCCCTTAAAGCTACAACTGTCGTACTGCATAAGCAGTGAGACACAGGCAGCGCCATCCATTAGCAGTTTCGAGCATTCAGAGTAGAGTTTACCGTAAGGTAAAATTTTCAAACGTATGAATGAAAGTCTACTTGTCAGGGGTACATATAAATATGCAAAAATTGAGAATAAATTCTCTAACCACCTGAAAATTCCTTATACAATAAGGATTTCAACAAATAATGGTAAAACAGCTATTCTCCGGGCTACATGCCCCTCCGAGCGCTGAATTACATACCAAAATTTGCCGTATTTTCTTCTAACACAGTTAGATAATAAAATACTTGTTTTGAATGCAAGAAACTACTAGGAAGAAGGAAGCTTTTTCTTTAGTTAGGATGTCGTCACCTGCAGACCGGTTTCGAACTCGTTGGTTCTCATCAGTACAGGATAGACGAACATACCAACCTTCCGAAAAAGTAATCCCTTAAAGCTACAACTGTCGTACTGCATAAGCAGTGAGACACAGGCAGCGCCATCCATTAGCAGTTTCGAGCATTCAGAGTAGAGTTTACCGTAAGGTAAAATTTTCAAACGTATGAATGAAAGTCTACTTGTCAGGGGTACATATAAATATGCAAAAATTGAGAATAAATTCTCTAACCACCTGAAAATTCCTTATACAATAAGGATTTCAACAAATAATGGTAAAACAGCTTAATGCTCGAAACTGCTAATGGATGGCGCTGCCTGTGTCTCACTGCTTATGCAGTACGACAGTTGTAGCTTTAAGGGATTACTTTTTCGGAAGGTTGGTATGTTCGTCTATCCTGTACTGATGAGAACCAACGAGTTCGAAACCGGTCTGCAGGTGACGACATCCTAACTAAAGAAAAAGCTTCCTTCTTCCTAGTAGTTTCTTGCATTCAAAACAAGTATTTTATTATCTAACTGTGTTAGAAGAAAATAAGGCAAATTTTGGTATGTAATTCAGCGCTCGGAAGGGCATGTAGCCCGGAGAATAGCTGTTTTACCATTATTTGTTGAAATCCTTATTGTATAAGGAATTTTCAGGTGGTTAGAGAATTTATTCTCAATTTTTGCATATTTATATGTACCCCTGACAAGTAGACTTTCATTCATACGTTTGAAAATTTTACCTTACGGTAAACTCTACTCTGAATGCTCGAAACTGCTAATGGATGGCGCTGCCTGTGTCTCACTGCTTATGCAGTACGACAGTTGTAGCTTTAAGGGATTACTTTTTCGGAAGGTTGGTATGTTCGTCTATCCTGTACTGATGAGAACCAACGAGTTCGAAACCGGTCTGCAGGTGACGACATCCTAACTAAAGAAAAAGCTTCCTTCTTCCTAGTAGTTTCTTGCATTCAAAACAAGTATTTTATTATCTAACTGTGTTAGAAGAAAATACGGCAAATTTTGGTATGTAATTCAGCGCTCGGAGGGGCATGTAGCCCGGAGAATAGCTGTTTTACCATTATTTGTTGAAATCCTTATTGTATAAGGAATTTTCAGGTGGTTAGAGAATTTATTCTCAATTTTTGCATATTTATATGTACCCCTGACAAGTAGACTTTCATTCATACGTTTGAAAATTTTACCTTACGGTAAACTCTACTCTGAATGCTCGAAACTGCTAATGGATGGCGCTGCCTGTGTCTCACTGCTTATGCAGTACGACAGTTGTAGCTTTAAGGGATTACTTTTTCGGAAGGTTGGTATGTTCGTCTATCCTGTACTGATGAGAACCAACGAGTTCGAAACCGGTCTGCAGGTGACGACATCCTAACTAAAGAAAAAGCTTCCTTCTTCCTAGTAGTTTCTTGCATTCAAAACAAGTATTTTATTATCTAACTCTGTTAGAAGAAAATACGGCAAATTTTGGTATGTAATTCAGCGCTCGGAGGGGCATGTAGCCCGGAGAATAGCTGTTTTACCATTATTTGTTGAAATCCTTATTGTATAAGGAATTTTCAGGTGGTTAGAGAATTTATTCTCAATTTTTGCATATTTATATGTACCCCTGACAAGTAGACTTTCATTCATACGTTTGAAAATTTTACCTTACGGTAAACTCTACTCTGAATGCTCGAAACTGCTAATGGATGGCGCTGCCTGTGTCTCACTGCTTATGCAGTACGACAGTTGTAGCTTTAAGGGATTACTTTTTCGGAAGGTTGGTATGTTCGTCTATCCTGTACTGATGAGAACCAACGAGTTCGAAACCGGTCTGCAGGTGACGACATCCTAACTAAAGAAAAAGCTTCCTTCTTCCTAGTAGTTTCTTGCATTCAAAACAAGTATTTTATTATCTAACTGTGTTAGAAGAAAATACGGCAAATTTTGGTATGTAATTCAGCGCTCGGAGGGGCATGTAGCCCGGAGAATAGCTGTTTTACCATTATTTGTTGAAATCCTTATTGTATAAGGAATTTTCAGGTGGTTAGAGAATTTATTCTCAATTTTTGCATATTTATATGTACCCCTGACAAGTAGACTTTCATTCATACCTATATTGGTATTTTCAAATGAAGTGTATTTTAAAGAGATTTTACTACAAAGGTAATAATAACAGTGTTTCTTATGCTAAGTTGTTACATAAAGAAAAATTGTTAGAATTGGCAACTTACTCCGTATCATATGTGTTTATTGCTAGTGACGGGTACCGCTGGTTTGAGAAAATTTAAAAGGCGATTACCAGCTTATAATTGCGAAGCGCCATTTATGACTATTTTTCTTCAATCTGAATTCATATCAGGATTTACCAGTTTCAATATATGCAGTGAATTTCATAACACACTGTATATTATTTTTATAATAAATAACATTTATTGTAATGATAAATGTTGTCTCTTTTTCTGATGTTTGAACATCTTTACAAAGCTAAAGCCACGTACAAAAAAATCAATTAAGATTAGGAATATCATTTAACCCCAGTCCTTAACTTATTGCAACTATTGCTGTATTAATTACTATGAATTTTCTGCAGCCTGCATGTTTAGTTGAATTTTGGAATTGGCCCACCTGGGGAAAAAATTAACACGCTTAGGTATTTTATTTATTATTTTTTCTAAACAAATTTTACATCATTTTGTCGACAATTCTTAAATTTTAAGAAAAAAAAATGTGTTAGTAGAAAGTTATAGTCATTTGATTTTTTTTTTAAATTATATTTTAGGTTTAAAAAAATTTAGGATTTCTAAAGGTGGGGTATTGGTATCCTCAGGTCAACATGTTACCAGAAAGGCGTTCGCAACAAGCTTGATAGGTATTTTAGAAGCATAAGGAGCCGTAATGATAATACATAAACAACCAATCTTCAAAGTCTTGGTGTACAAATTACTTAAAGTTGAACACAATAATTAGCTTTATTCTTACTATTAGGCTCAGTAATAAATAACAAAAATATTACTTCATACTTTTCAGTGTTTTTTGAAGTCGGTTCATTTTTTCAGAAAAAAAGATTTAATTAAATGGGGTTAAAACAATTTTTACAGTCATAAACAAAAAAATTATATTTTAAGTAGCTGGCCGCATTTCTTTTTAGGCGTGAGTTTTTATGATAATATTGGCACCGGCATTTACTTTCAGAGGGTTGTACTTCAATAATTACAAATTAAATTAGAAGAGAACAAAATAATCGTGTACAATAATTTTTTAAATACCTACTTTAACCGATACGAAACAAATTCGCAATCTAAACATTTCTTGATTGACTTTCTTAGGGAACTGGCACTTAGATTGTTGATTGGGCATATGATTTTTTGTCCACTCATCTCGTCTTACCTTCCTTACTTAGGACAATTTTATTATTTTTGTCTATGACCGACCAGTTAAGTACGCTAAAGTTGCTTCCAACAAAATTAAGTTTATCATTAACCTCAGTTATAAATATGTAAGAATATTATTTCATACTTTTTAGTGCTTTTTCTTTTGTGGTTCATTTTTTTTTAAATATTTCTTTTTATTTTACCTATTTTCCCTTGCCCTTCAGCTTATCGCCTACCCTTTAAATTTGTAATGTCCATGTGATATTGGATTTTCAGCCCTCAGTAACCCCGAAGTTATCCTTTTTAAAGAATTTTCGCCCCCCTTCCCCGGTGTAATTTTATTTACATCCGTTACATGAGCTTAGCTGTTCCGACTTCAATAACCCCGAAAATGACCCTTTAGTTAAGATTTTAAGAGAAATTGGCATTCGCTCCTCTTTATCCTCTCCGCCCTAAATTTTCTTAACATCTGTTACACAAAATTCAATTAATTGACCTCAATAACCTCGAAATTGACATATTAGTTAACATTTTTGGAGAAATTGCCAATCGCTTCTCTTTTAGCCCCCCCCCCCCCCCCCCGTTAATTTTTTTAACATCGGTTAGACAAAATCAGATTTCTGACCTCGGTAACCCCGAAAATAATATATTAGTTAACATTTTTGGAGAAATTCTCAGCCGCTCTTTTATTCTCTCTGAACAAAAACAAACTCCTCTCTGGAAAATAGCTGTTGCGAAGTAAAAAATCTTAATCTTTCGATCTAGCATATTACAAAAAGATAAAAATGGCGTTTTTCGAGATACAGCACGTTTAGTGCTTTTTGAGGTTAAGGAAACGGAATTTTGAGAAACAAATTAGACCATCGGAAAGCTGAGGAAAAAATACATCGAAAATAATGTTTCAATTATTTTTTAATGGCATTTTCACTGCGAGATCATGAGTTTAAAATGGTATGTTTTTAGGCTCGCGCGTCGCGCTGGGACATCTGAGGCGATTCGCCCCATATCTGATTTTTTTAGTAAAAAAATCGGTCAAGTGCAAGCTATTAGTGTTCCGTGTCATCAGCCCCCCACTTAAATTAGGTATTAATAGTAATTCACTCGCGTTTCGACTTCGACTGGGCCAAACTAAAAATTTTGAAAAACGTGTAAGGACAAAAGTTTTTCTTACTAGAATTTTTCAATCCTGATAATTTTGGCTCAATCTACACCTGATTCTCGATGTTTGTGATTTTTTCAAATTTTTCTTAGCCATCCTTTTAGTGATAACGGTGGGGGACAGCAGTTTTTAAGCGTTTTTTATCGAAAAATGTTTAAACAAATTAATAAAAAATTTTAAAAAATTAATAAAAATTTAAAAAATTTATATTGTTGAATTCGTCCTTAAATAAGCTTTCATTTGCCTTTGATTTTTTTTCCATTACCCAATTTACCCCTGAAATTAACCCAGAATCAAAATTCAACTTTTATACTCCACGTCTACAATTGGGCCACCATACTCTATCTCTGTGCTAACAACTTTTTGCGTCGAATAGTTTCAGAGAAAATCGCCTGTGACAGACGGACGGACGGACACCGGACACCGAAGTGATTTCATAATTAAGGGTTCCGTTTGACGAAACGCTAAAAAGGGGAACCATTAGATGAGCTTTTTTTGTAAATAGGAAAAATTATTCTCAAAAATTATAAAGGAATTTGCCAATCACATTTTTGCTTATAGCGAGACACCGAGAAACTTTTTTACATTTATTCATTCCAAGAATACCGATGGGTTTTCTTAATAAATAATAATTCACTAATGCATATACTATCAAATGAATAATTTGATTCTAAGATGACAGATAACAACCCAGACAACTTAAGTTTTTGTTCCAACATTGATTACTCTGGAATGGTTTTCCCCCCAATGTTCGATTATAAATGTTAATATTTAGATCAAAAGGTACTACCTTATTCTGTAGAATATGACAATCTTTTTCTGTAGATTTCCCTTTTCTTTCTTATTTCATAAGCCGGGGGTGCAAGTGCACCCCTTCTTGCACCCCGTCAAGGCGCCCCTATATCTGGTAATAAGCTCTGTAAGTTTGTGGTTGTTTGTTGGATGTTTCGTAGAGTTTTTTAATAAAAAATGTTTTTTTTTTATTTCAAAACGTACAATTTTTTAACTGTATTATTAAATAAATTCTTTTCTTTCATCATTATCATTGCAAATTTTTTACAAGCCAAGTAGCAAAATACACCCCCCCCCCCCCAAATACAAAGGCAAGTTTTCCTGTTAGTTTAATATGTCTCCCGTAAAAATATTGCATCCCCCTCCCCTAAAATCCAACTCTGGCTACGGCCCTCCCCTGATCATTTTAGTTATGTTCCTAACACTTTTTACACAAATAGCTAAAGAAAGGTCTTTAATATTGTCTATGAATTTTTTCCTTGAGGTTTGAAATTATATCTTCGCATGGTTGGAAATTTTTACTTGCCAACACCCCCCCCCCTCCTTTCCCCAAAAAACTTAGTGCTTTTGGTAGGCTCTTGACGAGCGTTGGTAGGTACTGAATGTTGTGATAATTTTATTTTTAAATTATTATGACTTGAACTCCCCAAATCCTCAAATAACCCACAAATAAATCTTCAGAAACTACCATCAATACCGGCCCTGCCGTAGCTCACTAGCTCAGCGCTTTAATAAACTTGTTCATTACTCAACATTATAATCACCCCTTGTAACAACTTGTTTTAAGAATATAATGGCTTGTTTTTGAAGAGTCCTCGTAGAACTGGTCAGTCACTGATCCACTTGCCTCCATCTGGCGGCAATATTGTGAATGTTTTAATAAAATCCAATATTATTTTCCAAACCTGAAATACTAAAATCTAAACATCCACAGAATTACGGATTTAAGGGTACTGCATCCTCTTTCTCTCTAGAAAAGTGTTTTCCAGTTTGTCTTATAAATGTTATCAGATTTTATTGTTAATTTCTGACATTGTTATGGGTGTAATTTCGACATATTAGTTTTTAATATTCCTGTATTTTAATGTTGTAAACTGCATCCGTTTCTATGACAAGAAAACTGCATCCGACTGTTTGACAGTTTTGACATTGACAAATAGTGTGGAAAATTTATCATCGAATATGACATTAGTTTAATATTTTGCCAAAAACTCGTCCATACACAAAAATAAACCATTTGAAAACGAATAAAAATTATTTGCAATGAAATGTCGCTACGAGCAAGAGTCTTTGGATTAGTGGAGGTGTTGTTGAGAGTGCCACCACTGTTTGTGATCGATGAAATTCTAAAAGTTGGACTTGGATTGTCTGAGTATCAAGATCTTGCAGCCCAGGAACTAACATATTTTGTGGATAAACCAGAACGAGTAGAAGGCACTTTCACCAATACAACATCTTATCTTGCTTTTGATGCAAAAGTTTCTAAATATATAATTTTATCTGTGATACGGCTGCTGCTTGGAGCCATTGGTTAGTATAATTACATATTTTTATGGAAATTGATTCCCATAGTTTACCATGACATTCATACATTAATTTGTGTTAAATTATTTTCAAAAACTACGTAAAATGCCGTCCTTGTAAATATTTATTGATATATCTACTTTTAAAAACTTATTAAAAATGTATGATAATATATCGATTATTTATTAATTATTGTCAAGTACTGTAATAGAAGCAAGAAGGTTTTTTTTTAGAATGTCAATCTCTTCTTTGACCTTTTCTAGAAAACAATTAAGTACTAATCGAGGTACTAATAGGAATATTCAAGACAACCAGTGGGTAACTTAAATATTGAGGTCAGTCTATATTTCTATCTTAAGCAAAACATTTGAATCAAAGTGCAACTTTTAATAAGGCAGCAAGTATCTTTATTAACTTGTAATCCAATATCTAACCTGATATTTGGGTTTTATTTTCCTATACCTATACAACATAAAATTAATGATTGTCATTTTTTGTCACTGTTCCTTCAAGATATGAAAGAATTTCTTCGTTTAGTGTTCATATAGGTACCATAAACATTCAGACCATTCAAGACCATTTTGGAAAGTGAATCTGAATGTTTGTATACATCATGATGTTATCTAATCAATAAAATTAATTAAAACTCATTCCATACATTAAAGTTGACTTTCTAACAAGATTATTATATTTAAGTATCATTATTTAATAACAAAACAATATTTACAATTGTCATCATGACAAAGGCAACATATTATATAAACATTAGGTAAAATTTAATTTTTAATAGTTCAATAATAAAAACAGATTTAAATCTAGCTAGGTAGTATTTAATATACATATAAGTATACAATTATGGGACAGCGTTAATAATTGTGTCAAAATTTCTCATTTAAAAATAAACAATTAAATTCAGAAATAATTAAAACTGCTTTATTATTACAGTTATGGCTGTAAGATGACAATCATAAGTTTTACATATCACATTTTCCTTTAATCCTCCAGGGTAAAAGCCATTTTGTTGATGACTTTTACCCTAAAAACAAAAATTAGTAAAAATTTGAAATTTAATTTGTCAAGTATAACGGTGAATTCCACATATCTGATGTCTGACACTGCTCCTATAGGTCAGAATAATATAGTGCAAATTTCTGTTCCAATATAATTTAACCGAAAATTTAATAATTCTAACAAATAGGATGCATGATAATTTGTGTTAAGAATAAGGCAACTAAGTTTTATCTTTTAAATGAGTTTTTTTAGTATTCTAAATTTATGAAAAAAAAAAAGGTTGGTACCTACCGAGGTACCTACCTACTAGTGTTTTTTATTAAAACTGTTACGTTCATATTCACTAAAAATAAGATTTAGTACTGGTTTAGATTAAGATCTTCTAGTTGATCAGTTAGGTTTGACAGGTTTTTGTCCTGTCATTGTTAATAAGTAAGTCTTTATTACAAACTTATGAGGTATTTTCATATTTAAGCGGTTTGCTCAGTTTCCAAATGATTTTCAACTTCAAATGTGTTGCTAGAATGAATTTAAGAGTTCTATTATCATAGAAAGTACATACAAATTGCCTTTGCTTTATAAAATTGCGAAAAAAACACTGTAGAAAATTCATAGTAGGTACATATAAAACTTAGTTGTTTATTCTTACACCTGTCAGTTTAAAACCTTTGGTTGTCAAGTTAGACCAGCCTTGCATTGGAGAATCTTTAATATTTTCATAATAGCTAGTGCTAGTACAAATACCTGTTGGTCAAGAAAAAACTGCATCAGGATTTGCCTTAGGGTCCAATATTCATTATGTAAGACTTTTTCTATCGCTTTGGAACCAACCCATCATAGGAGAAATAAGAAATCTAAGACATCTATTTATTTATTTCTCTTTCAGAGAGAATAATAAGAATGCATATTCTCATGTTTAAATAGTTGGGCAAATTATTTTTTTAGGGTAATTTTCAATTATTGTCTATAGCTCCAAAACTTCCTAATTATCTAGCAATTTTAGGTAGACCTAACTTATTTTGGTATAAATTATAGAAACACTTTTAAGTACATAACTAAGAGATTGTGGAACCTTTGTTGAACCATGCTCATGGTTGGTTGCCCAGTGGGTAGCCCATGCCCAGTATTATTTTTTGGTAGAATCCACTTTAAAAAAAACATCTGGGTTTCTTTAATCCAGTGCAGACGCGGCCCGTGAAATCTTAGATGTGTCGTATCTCAGTTCCTACCTCGGTTCCTACACATGGGACCTTGCATGGGACCCACACCAACTTATGGGATGTTACTATTGGGTACTCTAGAAACATTTTCGTAAAAAAAATATTTAATTTTAAAATTTGCGAAAAAAAGTTAATTTTTTGGGTCACTTCACCTGAGATCTGATAAAATTCTGAAGAAAATTTGACTTCCAAGGATTTTTCATAAATTTTATCAGATTTTATTGATAAAATTCAAATTTCATTGAATTATCTCTAATATCTTGAAATTAATTAGTTTTTAAAATTTTTACCCTAAAATATTTTGTCTAAGAAATAATTTAAAATGTCATTTCTTTACGGAAAATTAGAATATTTTCACGAAATTTGGAATTTGTCGATAAAATTTGATATCCTACTTTATAAAAAAATATGCCGAGTAAAATTCTCTTCAGAGCTTTCTCAGATCTCAGGTGAAGCGGCCCCAAAAAATTAAATTTTTTTCGCAAATTTCAAAATTAAATATTTTTTCACGAAAATGATTGTAGAATACCCAACAGTAACATTTTATAATTTGGTGTGGGTCCCATTCGTTGGAACTGAGGTACGACAATCTGAAATTCCAGGAACCGCCACTGATTCAGTGTATGTTATTAATTAATTTAAATTTAATTTAAGAAGTCGAACGGTAGCCAGGCGATATATTTATTTAAAAAAAATGTTTGGCTTTGCATGTCCAATGAGCAAAGCCACACACGACCATGCAAGTGCAGAGATTGTATAAAATTATTCTTTATCCATTTCCTTCAGCTGTTCCAATATAACTTGATAAACTGCAACTTTCTTATGCAGTTTAACTAACAGTTTGCTGATGCACATCAGGCAAGTCTTCACACTTGCTTGAAAAATCATGGACTGCCAGATGGAGTTCATCCATGCTGCCCTTTGGCCTGTTTTTTTAATCTGAGACAGCCCACTGAGACTAAAGTACCATAGGCGTCTGAAGAGAAGGAAAATGCAATGTATTGATATGGGAGGGGAAGGAAAAAACCATCTGCAGGCAATTCATTCCATAATCTGGGGACCCTCGGTATGAATTAGGGAGAGAAGTGGTATGTTCTAGGTTTTTGTAGCTGGACAGTAAAGGGAAGCATAACGCGCCCCTTGTTCTGTTGGGAGCAGTCAAGGGGGAATTATAGCAGCTAGTTCTTCAGAGCAAAATCCGTGGAAGTATCGGTAGAAAACAGCGCAATGAGCGAGAGAAGGAAGTTTTCTTGTGAGGACTGGGTCATTGATAAGTCGAATGGCTTTCTTTTGAATACAATTATTAAGGATGTTAAGTGTGGAAAGTCGAAGGTGATGCCACTTCCCAAATGTGGGAAGACTATTCTAGGTTAGGTCTTATTGGACAGGGAGAAGTATTTTCTGGCTCGAAAGAGAAACTAAGCTTTTTGGCTGCTGAACATTGTTGCTATTTAGATATTTTCCAAAAATAACTAAATACTGCTAAAACACTGCCTTCTTGTCTTTTTTTTTATCTGAGACAGTAAGTACTAACATACCGTTGGTGTCTGAAGAGAAAGGAAATATAATCTGACACTGGATTTAAAGGATTGGACGTTTGGAGGGGAAGGGAAAAAACATCTACAGGCAATAAGCGAGAGAAGTGGGATATTCTAGGCTTTTGTAGGTGGACAGTAAAGGGATGCATACGTAACGCGCCTCTTGATATTCTATTAGGAACAGTCAAGGAGGGAATTATAGCGGCTAGATCTTCAGAGCAAAATCCGTGGACGTATCAGTAGAAAAGGGATAAATCCCCAACAGCGCGATGAGCGAGAGAAGGGTTTTTTCTTGTGAGGACAGGGTCTTTTTTGACTAGAATCAAGGATGTTCAGTTTCCAAAGAGATGTCGCTCCCCAGATGTAGGAACAGTACTCTAGGTTAGGTTTTATTTGGGCAACATAAAGAGTATGTAAGTTGGAAGGGGCGAAGTATTTTCTGGCTCGGAAGAGAAAACCAAGCTTTTTACCTGCTGATGTATATATTGAAGTAATGTGTTTGTGCCAACAAGATCGAACTTTTCACTGTTCTGTAGGGCTTGGCCATTCATGTGGATGGGGTAAGTGTTGGCGGATTTTTTGCTTGACAGGAAGCAAAACTGGGTTTTGGAGGCGTTGCACTGAACAAGGTTCTTGGCACCCCAGTCTAAGATAAATTTAAGATTTTGGGAAAGGGATAAGTGCATAGATCTGCGTCTATTATCCTTGATGGTCCTTAAACCTGATATTGTTGACTGATGAAAGACGTTATCAGCTTGGTGGACTTTTTGCCGTTCAAGAGTAGAAGGATATAATGTTTAACTTATATGCTCTTTTAGTTAATTAATCTTTTTCTATCTCATAAATTTTTTTACCTCTTGCAACTTCGCATATTTCAAACTATCCTTGCGCGTGAGTCTGGGTATGTTTATAGACAAGTCTTCAGTTCTTCACACTGCATGACTGTATGTAGCCCGGTATAAACCCACGGTTTGCTTACGAGTCATTGGCAAGCCCTGTTTAAAAGAGGGAGAGCATGACTACCACCAATGTCGTGGCACATGTAAAAGAAGATCACATGATAATCCAATTAAGCAGGTTTTTCCTTGCTTTTCCCAGCAAACCGTAATTTAATTTTGTACATAACATTATTTTTAGTTAATCTTTCAAAACCTAAAAACAAATCCCTCAGGGTCCTGAAAGTTCACCGGAAAGGGTCTTCTAGTTGTATCTGCGTCTTCATTTAATTTATCAAGCGCTAACACCCGCCCCGGACATGGCATGGCCGCGTCATGTTGCTGTGCTGCTCTGTGTAATATTGTTAACAATGTAATTATACATAATGTAAATAATGTGATATAATGATGACATGCAAAAATTTTAATGAATAAAGAAATTTTAAAGTAAGTACTTGATAATCCAAGTGAGCACTGCGACTTTTTAGTTGCGCGATCGCTGCGATTTACATTCTCTTAAAACAGGTTTACTCAAATACCTTCACTTTTTATAACATTTTAAGGGTATGTTCCGAAAGTCACCAACAAGTAACAGACACTTACCAGTGTAGTTGACAGAAAAACCCTGGCATTCTGTTACCTAGGGAACAAACCTGAACCCCGACAACTAAAACATTTCCTTACTTTTTGTAGTTCTGTTTATATAAGAGTTGATGTGGGCTTTTAAGGTTTATTTTATATTTTGTCTATATGTAGTTCCTGAGGTTTTCTCACATTTTTATTATTGGCAAAAATTAATTTTTTAACCAAACTATCTCTGGTGACATAGAGTTATGGCTGATTATTTTGACATGTTTAAACTAGTTCAAGTTTAAACTTTGGACAAAAAAAATCTGTCAAGTGCCAGCTATATTTGCACAATTAGTGTTCGATGCCATCAACCTCCCACTTAACCTCAGCAACCTCGGTCGCCCGATCTCCGTCCATATATCGTTGAATTCGTGCTTCAATAAGTTTTCATGTGACACCATACACGATGCCGTTGAAAAAAATGTTTTTTTTCATTCCCAATTTCAGTACCCCCCGAAATTAACCCCCAGAATCAAAATTCAACTTTTTGATAATTTTCCCCTGGATTTTCCCGCAATCTATATCTAATTCTCAATGTTCACGTTTTTTTTTTCAGAATTTTGTTAGCGATCCTTTTGGTGATTAGGGTGGGAGCAGCAATTTGTAAGCGTTTTTTCCCTTAAAAAAAACAAACAAAAAAATGCATGATATTTATATTGTTGCATTCGTGATTCAATAAGCTTTCATTTGACACCCTATACGATGCCCTATAATTTTTTTCCATTTCCCAATTTACCCCCTGAAATTAACCCCCATAATCTTTTTTTTTGCACTTTACGTCTATAATTGGGCCACCACACTATCTCTGTGCTAAATTTCAAATTTTACTTCGAATAGTTTCAGAGAAAATCACCTGTAACAGGCACACGGGCGGACACAGAAGTAATTCCATAAGTATTCCGTTTCACGGATAACACTAAAAATAATATTTTTTAAAAGAGATACGTATGTTTGTACTATACTATACTTCTAATAATTATGAACTTTATGAATTACACACTTTAGTGCTCAATTTCAGAAATGAACAGGCTTTTTTAAACATAATTTCACTGATGTGATATAACGTGTGGTATAATAGCTTTGATAATAAGATGTAACAAAAATATTTTAGGTAATGTTAATAACGCTCATATAACGATCATATTTGGTTTTTATACTAAGTCTTCTCATAGCCTTTCTCTTCTTTGTTTTTGCTTTTCGTGAACTTTTTTTACAGTTTTTCTTAGTTCTCTTGTAATTCCTTAATATTTAAAGAAATTGCAAGCTTGCAATTGTAATAACTTATTAGTTTAAAAAAAAAGAAAAAATCTCCATTAATTTTTTTATCCAATTCTGAACTTCACAGAGGTGAGCTTCGCGGCTGCGAGAGATTTTTCTGTTATTGGCAGTAAAACTGAGTAATCCAACAAACTGCAAATTTAAAAATATTATTTGTTTATGATCAGTCTAATGATCTTATTGAATCTTATGCATAAATAAATATTTACCAAAAAAGAATATTTACCATTTTATTAGCCTTCATGGATATGAGAATTATAAATAGCCAACACAACGCAAGAAGACGTAAACATCAAAATTACAACTTGGGGCGTATTCATGAGGGATGTGCCCCCCCCCCCCACACCCCACCGTGAGTCGCCTAATTAGAGTACGAGTTAGCTATTAGGATCTTGTACCAAAAAAAAAACGATCATCCGTTTAATTTCAGCAAACCTAACGTGGTTATTCAGTTATTCTCGGAGGGATTTGCAAAAAAAAGGGCAATAATTTTGGATTTTTATCTACTCATAGGTGGATATTTATGCTCCACTACCCCCCCCCCCCCTCCATAGTGATTTCGATACGCCCCTGATTACAGCGTTATCGTTAGTATTTAAATTAGCTAGAAAGTAAAACAAGAACCATACTATAACAAACAATACATTTAGAAAAATTTTGTTATTGTTTGCTATATTTCAAGCTTAGTTTATAATTCATTATGGTTCCTAATGTTTTTGTACAGGGATGTCCAAATACAAGTGAGCATATAACGTTTTTATTTTTAAAGATGGGAAAAAATGTTAAATATTGAAGTTTTGGGAATTTTTATAGATCATTTATATATCTTATCACCAAAAAAATTAACTGAGCATCGAATAAAAAATATATAGTAGAAAACATCTATTTTCTCGCTTATTTTAAATTGGCTGGTATGATTTTTATCATATTTTTGGATTCTAGGAGAAGTTCTAGACATATTTTGTATAACATACCTTATGCGATTTTTCAGTCGTTTTTGAAATATTTCAAATTAAAAATTATTTCGCATAAATATACTTTAAACGTAACTATTCAGGTTGCGAACGAAATACCTGCTATAGTCCGCCCAAGATATCTGCAACCGGCAAAAGAATTTAAAGAATGCAATGGAAGGCTTAAACAACATTACCAATTGTTTTTAAACCAGTTTTTAAAAACCGTTTAATTTTTCGTTAATAAGATTTAAAATTTTCTTACCACATTTGGTTTACAAACTTTGCAACGTGGTTTAAGCCATCCAGTGCATTTTTAAAATTCTTTTGCCGGTTGCAGATATCTTGGGCCGACAATACCTACCTTTTTAAATTTTCTTCGTAAGTAAGTCAAAGTTAATGTCAAGGTTGACAATACCGTGAATTTATAATTTTATTTTTATGCAAAATGAGTTATTCTATTAAACAATAAATGTTGATTTTTATTAGTTATTAATATTTGAAAGCAATAACCAGTGATTATAAATAATAACAAATGAATTATAACATAAACAGATAAATGTTAACATTGGCGAATAAATATCAAAAGAAATTTTCAACATGTCCGCCATTTAATTCTTCACACTTTTCATTCATTCTTCTCTCTGAAGTGTGTTTATAATACTTTCAGCATCATTTTCGTTCAGATTTCTTACTTCATTTCTCACTTTCCTTTGAATTTCTTCAATATTTTCAATATGATTGCTGTATACGACATTTTTCAAATGACCCCAAAGAAATGTATCTAAAGGTCTGAGATCTGGGCTATTTCCAGGCCAATGTTACGTTCCATATCTACCGATCCATTCGTTATACTGATGGTTTAAAAATTGCGAACCTCAATTATATTATGGGGAGGCGCTCCGTCTTGTTGCCATATAATACGTCGACGTTCTTCAAGTGGCAATTCGTCGAGAATATCTTCGATTTCATTTTCTAAAAAATTAAGATAGCGCTGGCCAGTTAACGCTCCCCGAAAAAACAATGGTCCCAGAATTTTATTTTGTAATGTCCCACACCAAACGTTGATTGAATTACGCCCCTGAAAAGCAATATTTTCGACGGTAAAGTGGGTAAAGGAATTTTCATCCGACCAAACATGAACATTTCGTCTATTAAACATTCCTGCAGTTGAGGAAGTTGCTTCGCCTGTCCAAACGGTAGTATGAAATAAATTAGGATCTTGCCGTATTCTTTCGTTAATATTTGTGACAAAAGTATATCTGCTTTCTTTTTGATCAGCACTAAGATTTTGAACTGGCATAATTTTATATGGTCTATACTTAAAACATTTTAACGTTCTTTGAACTGTTCCATAAGTCAACATTTTATCTCTCCCTTCCATATCTGAGATACCGCACACGTCGGAAACTGTTTCTTTTTTGGATTCTCTTAAAAATATAAAAAATCTCTAGGTCACTTTCTTGATTTCTTTCTCTTCTTCTTTTTTCCATTGCCCAGAATTCCTAGTCTTCTATTTGTTTTTATTATGGTGTTTAATAATAGAGTTCTTTGTCCCTCTTCAATACCTTCTCCATATTGTCTTTGAGCCGCTCTAACATTATTGTTATTTTTTAAATATACTTTTAACATTTTATATCTCTCATTAATAATAATGGCATAAAAATAAAATTATAAATTCACGTTGACTAAAGTATTATTGTTAACCTTGACATTAACTTTGACTTACCTACGAAGAAAATTAAAAAGGTAGCAGGTATTTCGGTCGCAACCTGGATAGTTACGTTTAATGTATATTTATGTGAAATAATTTTTAACTTGAAATATTTCAAAAAAAACTATTGAAAAACCGCATAAGGTATAATGTTATTCAAAATATGTCTAGAACCTCTCCTAGAATCCAAAAGTATGATAAAAATCATACCATCCAATTTACAATAAGCGAGAAAATCGATGTTGTATAGTATATTTTTTTATTCGATGCTTAATTTTGAGCCATTAAATCTTACCCATCCTTTTCGAACGTTTTGGATATAAGGTCTCTTGTTGATTCTGATCAGAGTGTGGTATGTTCGTCAGCCACTCTGGGTGTGAGCCTGCCTGATGAAGGGTAAGGGCCGAGAAATCGCGAAAGCAGGAAGACACCGAGACCAGAATTACAAAGAATAGTCCTGCCTTATTTTATTTGTCATTTTACAGTCTTGTGTTTTGCACTAGCGAAAGAATTAAAACTTTTGCATTTACCGACATATATTAAATATATCGACCCAAGAATTCCCCATTATATATATATATATGTATATATATATATATATATATATATATATATATATATATATATATATATATATATATATATATATATATATATATATATATATATATATATATATATATATATATACAGTCAACTTCGGATATAACGAACCACCAAGGGGATCTTTAAACAGTTCGTTATAGCAGGGCGTTCGTTATATCCGAAATGCAGAGAATAAAACAAATATGTACTATGTACTGTATGGTACTTTTTATGAGTCGTTTATTATAATCAATACATAATAGTATTTTTAAATTATGTACTTATTAAACATACATATTTGTATAATGTATACAAAATCAGTAATTTTAAATTTTTTCTTTTTTCTAGTACATGTTTTTCAATTTTAATTTGTAAGTAATCACCAGACTCAATCAACACTCTTGCTGTCAAAATTATTATTATTAAAGTTTACGAATATTAATAGTCTTTGACTTTTGTAACTGATAGTCCCTACAGATTCAGGCATTTACAACCCCATTTTGCAGTTTTGTAATTATGTCAACTTTTTCTGCTTTTTCGCTTGCTGAATTTTGGCGCGCCGAATTTTCCCTCGCCTATTGCCGAAATTAAACTACAAATTGAAATGGCGCCTGACAGGTCGCTACTCGACCCGTTATCCGAGAATACCAACCATAGAGAAGCGACAAAACGTGTCGGTGCCTTTGATATTTAGGGTAACCAGTTTTGAGGACCTTGGGCAGACACGTATCCACAATATTGAACGGAGAAAGATATTTCGTCACACTAATGATGCGGTATAGACAGAAGTCCACATTATCGTCGCACATGCCCTGTGAAATCTTGTATTGTCTTTGTCGTTTCTCTATGGTTGCAATTCTCGGCCGTTACTTTACGAATATGGAAGTGATACGTACGTGAAATTTCGACAGTTCGTTATAACCGAACTTCCACAAGCAAAATCTAGTCAAAATAGGGTTCGCTATAGCCGATAGTTCGTTATAGCCGGGTTCGTTATAAACGAACAAAAAATACATATATTCTTATGGCGTTTTGGCCGGACCATAATTTTTGTTCGTAATAACCGGTGGTTCGTTATATGCGGGGGTCGTTATATCCGAAGTTGACTGTATATATATCTATATATATATATATATATATATATATATATATATATATATATATATATATATATATATATATATATATATATATATATATATATGTATATATATATATATATATATATATATATATATATATATATATATATATATATATATATATATATATATATATATATATATACAGTGGACCCCCGGTAATCCGGCCCCTGTCTAATCCGGCGCCCCTGGTAATCCGACAACGTTAAACAAAAAAAATTGATGAATATTTTCATGCTTTATAAATTGATTGGTTCATATTATCCTTTGTATTTATAGTTTTTGATTATTCGTAGTATCCTGTGAAACACTTACATTTTCAGTACATATGTACATTTGTTTGAACATAATTATTTTCTAACATAAATAAGTTTAGTTATTACTTTTTGTAAGTTCTATAGCATTGATGATGATATTTTTATAATAAAATGTAAGCTTTCTATTGTGATGTTTAATTTACTAAATTCCACATATATTACATTTATACGAGAACATATGTAGTATGATTTGTAGTTCAAATATGTAGAATCGTTGATTTGTAATTTGTCAGATTACGAGGTACTCTTTTTCAAAAAATTCCGGACTACAGGGGGTCTTAGACAGTCTCTATAATCCGACCAATTCGATAGTCCGACACCACCCTGCAAAACGTTTGTCGGATTACCGGGGGTCCACTGTATATATATATATATATATATATATATATATATATATATATATATATATATATATATATATATATATATATATATATATATATATATACTACGCCAATTAATTATCGAATATTCAAAAATGCACGTCAAAATTAATATGCTGTTATTTCGTTAATAATGAACAAAATTTGATAATTTTTTTTCTCACTGATAGACATAAGATTCTAGGGTTCAGGGCAGAGTAGTTTACGTCCTGATACGCCTTATTGTACGGGGTAGCGCATAAAATCTAGATGCATGTAAATTTCCAAAGATTTAAATGTTACATATCTAATATAAAAATTGAATTTAATTTATTTTTTAAAATAAATCAATTAGAGATCTATCAGCGTTAGACACTGGCCCATGCCATGCCACTCTAGGTAAAGAAAAAATTACCATTTCTTCTAAATACGTTATTATATCGAAATAACGTTTCGTCAACAATCAATGCGACATTTTATCACTTTTGGCGATTACTAAATTAAAAATAAAAAATATTTCAACAAATAAAGTCTATAATACAGGATGCTGCGCCATTGTCTATTCATTTAATTTATTTATTTAGCATTAAAAATACAAAAATAACTATACAAATACAAGTTCAGATAATAAGAAATAAATTTAGTATCGGGTATTTCCTCCACGAGCATTAATAACATCTTGACAATATTCTACCATATTCTATCCAGCGCTACTTTTAACTGTAAAAGAGATTGTGGAGGATTAACTTCCGCACGGACTTGCCTCTTCATACGGTCCCATACATGTTCAATGGGGTTTAGGTCTGGGCTTCGAGCTGGCCAATTCATCACAGGAATTCCAGTGTCTGCTAAATACTCCTGAACAATTCTGGCGGTATGGGGACGCGCGTTATCATGCATAAAAATAAAGTTTTCTCCAATTGCAGGAGCAAAAGGAATTACGTGTTCCTCCAGAATTTCTGTAATGTATCGGTCGGCCGTCAAATGGTCTATAAAGGTTAAGTCCGTTTTTGCCTCTAGTGATATTCCCCCCCAAACCATTACTGAGCCGCCTCCATAACTGATAGTATTTTTAAAATTGAACTGGGCAAATCTTTCACCAGGTCTTCGGAAAACTTTTTGACGCCTATAAAGACAAAACCGGGACTCATCGCTAAATAGAACATTAGCCCACTCACCTTCACCCCAAGCCACATGTTCCCTGCTAGCGTAACCTAAACGTGCACGTCGATGTACTGGTTCCAATTTGGGGCCTTGTGCTGCCTCGTATGGCCTAAGCTGAACCTCTTTTAACCGATTTCGGATCGTTTGCTTGCAGACTCGCGTACCATATGTATTAAAAAACTGCGTCTGCAACTGAGTGCTGCAAGTGAACCGTTGTCGTGTACACTGCAGACGTACAAACCTATCTTGGTAAGGAGTGGTTTTTCTTGGTCGACCTTGTCCTTCCTTTCTTTGGTTGGAGCCTGTTTCTTGATATCTACTTAAAATTTTGCTTATTGTCCCCTGCGTTTTGCCCAAAATTCTAGCAATATCTGCTTGAGAACGACCCTGTTCATACAACCCTCTAGCATAGGAACATTGTTCTGGTGTTAAAAATCGATTAGCATTCATAGTTATTGCTAAGTATGGTAAACTTTATCAATTTTTAATGTCAAACAGACAGATATCATTTACTTACTTACCGTATCCTTGGTTACCTATACCTAATAATGAACTGGTTATGGCTTAAGTAGACTATCATTTTTGTATTTTTAATGCTAAATAAATAAATTAAATGAATAGATAATGGCGCAGCATCCTGTATTATAGACTTTATTTGTTGAAATAATTTTTATTTTTAATTTAGTAAGCTCCAAAAGTGATAAAATGTCGCATTGATTGTTGACGAAACGTTATTTCGACATAATAACGTATTTAGAAGAAATGGTAATTTTTTCTTTACCTAGAGTGGCATGGCATGGGCCAGTGTCTAACGCTGATAGATCTCTAATTGGTTTATTTTAAAAAATAAATTAAATTCAATTTTTATGTTAGATATGTAACATTTAAATTTTTGGAAATTTACATGTATCTAGATTTTATGCGCTACCCCGTACAATAAGGCGTATCAGGACGTAAACTACTCTGCCCTAAACCCTAGAATCTTATGTCTATCAGTGAGAAAAAAAATTATCAAATTTTGTTCATTATTAACGAAATAACAGCATATTAATTTTGACGTGCATTTTTGAATATTCGATAATTAATTGGCGTAGTGTATATATATATATATATATATATATATATATATATATATATATATATATATATATATATATATATATATTATAAAGTATTTTTCATTCTTGGGCTTCGGCCAAAGGTAATAGGAAAGCTGAACAGGCTTCGGCTACAAACTGACCTTCGGTCGGACTCTAGTTAAATATTTACAAGAAAAGTCGCCATAAAATGTACATAGGCTCATACTTTGTGGGCATAGGTGATATGATGACTTTAAATAATTGATGATGAACCTTATGTTACTTAATGTGATGCCAAGCGAATAATTTATTTTTTAACTAAATGTTTTCTCTTTCAGGATGTATGTCAGCAATGTGCATGTTCGTTTTGAACACCAAACACCTCATGGTAGTCTACCTGTATTTAATGTCAGTAGGATTAGTATTGGCCTCATACTTCACAAATATAAGAACAGTAAAAACAATTATGATGAATGCGGACCACCTGAATGAAACTATTGCTCCTTTAGACTTTATATACAATTTTAATTTGCAACAAATATTAGAAGAACGAGGATGGATGTACCAGGTACTGGAAAATTATGTGTTACAAACAATTTTAGCTTTTATATTCATAAATATACATTTGGCACCTAGATACTCCACTATCCAAAAGTTATTGCCAATTTCATTTTTAATTCCATCATTTTTCTCAATTTTTCCAGTCTCACAAACATTACTTAGATACAGCCCTGTATTTTCTGTTTTGTTACCAGTAGCCATAATAAAATTTGTATTGTGGTCGTCTTTTATGGCCATTTCAAATTCTCTGTATTCCGGCTATGTCCAAGCCAAAACATTTATTTCAAACTTTGGTGTCTCCGCATTAGTTGAAAATGAATGGCTTCGTCTTAATGTTCCAGAAGTTTTAAGAACATTTTGGATACTAAGAACTATCGAATATGGCGGTATATTTATTTTTTCTGGGTACTGGGATATAGAAGATGGTTACTCACCTTATTTTAGACTTCTGAAGTATTTGCTAGTAAGTGGTTGTGATACTTTAACAGCAGTCCTTGGCTTGACTAGTGTCGTTTCCTATATTTGTAACTACATTGGTAAGTTTTTCCAATGGATTCTATTGACTGAAGATGAAAATGACAAAAATTTTGGTACTGTTTCGGCTATAGTTTTTTATATTTTGGCACTTCAGACTGGTCTGACTGGTCTTGAACCTGAAATCAGATTTGTTAGGCTATGTCGCAACTTCTGTTTGTTATTTACAGCATTACTGCATTTTACTCATAATATTGTAAATCCTCTGTTGATGAGTCTAAGTGCGTCTCACAATCCGTCAATCCGCAGGCATGCCCATGCCTTGGTAGTTTGTATGGCTTTGGTTGTATTATCATTAACTCTAATGTACTTACTTTGGACGACACAAGAAACCTCCACCTGGCTTCTAGCTGTAACAGCTTTTAGTATTGAAGTTATAGTTAAAGTTTTTGTATCCCTTGCTATTTATGCTTTGTTCCTATATGACGCGAGAAGGGAGACTTTTTGGGAAAAACTCGATGACTATATATATTACATCAAATCTTTTGGCAATACTATTGAGTTTTGCTTTGGCATATTCCTATTCTTTAACGGTGCCTGGATCCTTATTTTTGAAAGTGGCAGCGCAATAAGAGCCGTAATGATGTGTATTCACGCTTATTTCAATATTTGGTGTGATGCTAAAGCAGGATGGTCAGTCTTCATGAAACGTAGGACTGCTGTTAATAAAATCGAAAGCTTGCCCGAAGCAGACAAGGAACAACTTGAAAATTTAGACGACGTTTGCGCTATATGCTATCAAGACATGCATAGCGCGAAAATTACAAAATGCAAACACTTCTTTCATGGAGTTTGCTTAAGAAAATGGCTTTATGTCCAAGATAGATGTCCGCTTTGTCATGAGATTTTACATCTTATTGACAACGAAGATAAAAAGCGAGACAATGCTCAAGAACCATTACCTCCTGTCCCACTTGGCGAGGAGGAGCATCATAACAGGTGATAAGACTTTCAATGTGATTTAGGGCTAGCGTTTAAAAAGGAATTTGAGAGTGTTAAAGAAACAAATTTATATCCGTATTGGCTTTGAAAAATAAGGTTTGAAAACCACTAGTGTAAGTTTGGCACAAATAGGGTATTTTGTCATTGTACTTATCTTAGGATAGGATTTGGTATCGCCGCCTTTATCTTAAGATCATATGCGCTTTAAGCGTTAGAGCATAACTCAGTATAGCTAAATATGACATCTGTATAATTTTTTTTATATATAAATATGTAATTTGAGAAAATACAGAGCACTTAAATATAGCACATGACTGAATATTCGTTAATTGAAACTTAATATTGGAGGCAAAATATCTTATCCTAGGATACCAAGCTGTGAATTTACTTCGAACTATTTTTTTATTAATTTAAATATGTGTAAATAGATATTTAATTCCTAAATTTAACTGATTGGTGTTAGATTTGCTATTTAATTTTGTTTCTTAGATCGGAATTGTCCCTTTTTTCTGAATTATTTAAGGAAGTTATTGATAAAAATTGAAGATAGAATATGCCCTAAAATTAAGGAAATAGTTACTGTAGTGCTTGAGTTGATGATTTAAAATGTTTAAACTAAATAAATAGCTATTTTTTTAGCAAATATATAGTGGTTCCCATTTGGTCCGTAATGGGAAGTTTGTTTTTATTACATGATTTATGAGAAATGTAACTGGCTATCACCTCTATTTACCTTAAGACTTACGGTCAGATTCTCCAACACTAGTTCGGTCTAATTTGACAACCGAATGTTTTAAACTGACAAGTGTAAGAATAAGACAACTAAATTTTATACTATGAATTTGTTTCTAAGGGTTTTCGCAAATTTATAAAGAAAAGGGCAATTTTAGTACGTACTTTCGACAATAATAGAACCAAATTCATTCTAGCAACCCGCTCCAAGATGAAAATCATTTGGAACCCAACCAAATCGCTGAAATATCAGAATAATCCATAATTTTTAAATGACGACTTATTAACAGTAACAGGGCAAAAACCTGTCAAAACAACTGATTGACTAGAAGATCTTAATTTAAGCCAGTACTACATCTTAAACCTTCGTTTATCAGTGAATCTGAATGTAAGGAGTTACGAAAGAAATTGACAGTTGTCCACAATACACTTACAACGGTATGCTACACAATGACGCCACTTCGAGGGAAAATCTTAAATTGACTAGGTGCTTGTACTCCTTGTACATAAGTACAGGTCAGTTTATTTTCCCTCGAAGTGACGTCATACGTAGCATACCGTTGTAAGTGTATCGTGCAGTTGTCATTTAGTATAGGTCAAATATCCATAATTTATTTTTAACTGCCAAAAATGGATCCCATGTTGATTATTTTAAAAAAGTTGTTAGAAAGTTGTTTGTAATGAGATTTTTTGTGCATATGCGTATGTTTGAAACAAAATTTTGTTAAAAGAATGTTTGACCATTTCTCCAAAAAATTGTAACGAAATTTTTCATACTGTACATAAAAAGTTTCTTTAAATTTAGAATTATTTATGTCAATTTTGATATAATTGGAATTAATAAAATGTCAATTTTAGTGCAAAGTTTATTTATTTTTTAAAATTCAAAACCCCAAAAGCCAATATTCCTTTTGTTTAATAAAATCTGTTGTAACTATGTATTTAAAAATAACACAGTTATTTAGTTTTAGAGCAATTAAATAATCATCATTTACCCCAAAACCTAATACCTAATATATGGAGAGTAATGATCAAGTTTTTTAATCAAAATTTTTTCGACAAATTTGCATATAAGCATTGATTAGAAACACCTTTGTCGAGTACCTTTCTTCAAAAATAACATAATATGTAAACCCAATTTTGACACATAAAAAAATAAATGTAAATTTAACTTATACCGAATGCCAGTTGTCAATTTGTTCATGTAAGTCTAGTTTTTAGGTACGCATAGTTGATTGCCACAATTACATTTCTCATAAATCATTTAATAAAAGAAATTCATTTGGTGCTCACTTTTTGGTAATCACTGTATTGTATTGGCCTCGCGATAAAATCGAAGTATCTAAAGTTTTCTCTAAATGATTGATACCTTTACGGCCAAGTCTTCATTAAGGTTAATAAGTATTGTCATTTAGATGAAAGGAAATTGATCCCACAGTATTTTGTCAAGCTTTTCATTTATTCATGATGTACAAATTACACATGATGACAAAAATGTCAATATCGTATTTTATTTTCAATATTTATAAATATGCAAGCAACCGTGGTTTAGTTTTTTCCTATTCTTTTAATAATATGTAGTTAGAAGTAACATTTCAGATACGCAAATAAAATAATTTAACCACTAGTATAAGGACAATTCAAATCTAGCAAGCGAAATTTAAAAGTGAAAACTTTCCCAATGCCGTGAGAAAAATTTAGAACGAAATTAGTTATTAATATATTTTCTGTAAATAACGATCTAAAATGTAGTTTAATATCACATTTATGGATGCCTACTCCATAAGTCGAGCAATTAACAAAGTTTCACATTCAAGTTATATAAATTTCGGTCTTGATTTTTATCTACTGAAAGTGGTAATTTAGACCCAGCTTTATGGGTTAACTTCCTTGTGTAATTACAAAACTCGCTGAAATTTAACTTATTGGTTACCGTATCCGAATTCATTAAACAGAACAAAAGTGCGATTTCTCCAACAATACGGTGTTTTTATCGTTAAAACTTGTCGGGATTATTTGTAATTGGGGTAATTTTTTCTACATTTAATATGCAGCAGTAAAATTAATCCTCTAGCTTTTTGATTTCTGTCGTAAAAAAAGACTTCACCTTACAAAAGGTCGGGTAGTTCTGATTTCTGGATATGTTGTATATTTAGGGTCCTAATAAAAATGACCTTGACCCACATCCGCTTGCGACTCCACCTTGGAAAAATAGACCTGAAAGTCAGTGTTTTTAAATATCTCAACAATGCGCAGTGGTTCCGACTATATGGAGAGTGCGGTCATAATTATTACAATTAATATTTTTGGAAAATTAATAACTGAAAATGCATTTTTGTACTTAAAAAAGGATTATTGTAAACAAACCAGACAAAAAAAAATGGTGAAGTATGAGTCCAGCTAGTGTGATAAGTGTTTTATAATACAACTTTTTATTATTATTATTATTTTTTCTACTGTGTGCATCATTATGCAAACCCTTAATTCTTATCAGATTTGTTGTACTCTGATTTTACAAAGTGTAGGAAGGAGACAACAGTTTTTATAACTTTGTTTAAAATTTTACTTAACAAGGGTTATATTAAATAAGCAAATTATATGTTTGTGTTCTCCATTTTGTGGGCTTTTATTTGATACCCCAGACACTGAGCTTAAAAGTAAAAAAAAATTGTCACTTATTTACCCCCAAAAAACAACCAATAAAATTTTGAAATATTTTTTTTTGTATTTTAAATCTGCTTTTATTCTGTGACTTACACCTATGCTAAATTTCAGCTCTTAACGTTTAACGATCTTGGAGAAATAGGACTGTGACAGGCAGACACCCAGCTGATTTCATGTGTTCGGTTTGTTTAAATTTTGGTGCAAAATAGTAAAAATTAACCAACTAACAGAAAAGGCCGTTACAGAGTCAAATGTTTAAGTCCTTAATTTAACTATTATTTTCTTTAAAACGTGCTTACTAAAAATATTTTTCTAATTAATATATAACTAGTACTACTAATACACACAATACATATTGTGACTTAGTGAATATATCTTAAAAGTCACAGCTGTTTTTTAAAACAATTATGATAACTTGTTATAGGACCTAAAACAAAAAAAAAATTAATTGTCCAAATTAGTCCGTAAGTGCCAAAGTTTTATTGGTTCAAGTAAAGTTGGTTCTTTTTGAACCCAAACTGACAGATCCCTGACAATAAATATTTTGAATTATGACCTATTGCCGGAACCACTGTGCAATGGGGTTTAGGGCAAGAATAATTGTTAGCAAATTTATAGGAGACAACATTTTCTATAAGCTACGATTGCCAAACGTCTTGATGACAATTTTTTTTCCAAATTCAGTTGACGTTTTCTTCTAATTGTAGTTTAAAATAATTTCTCTGGACTAGAATATCCAAAAATTAGAATTACCCGACCTTTTCCAAGGTAAAGCCTACCCTACTACTCGATCATTGTACAATTTTAGAATGTGGTGTAGTAAATATAATTCGTTCAAAATATGCAATTGACCTATTGACTGCAATAAAACCTTTTTGCAACCTAATGTCATAAAACTGTCTATATTTCCAAGTACATAGTGCAGGGCTGGGACCCAATATTTTAATAATGTCATCAGGATATTTAAATTTTACCTGTAATTAATTTCCTTTCGTGCGTCATTGAGTCATGAAAATTACACTAGTTTCTTAGCTAAAATTGAAGTAAGTCTAACCCTGCCACCTCTGAGATATATTGTTTGTTTAGGGCCCCCTCCCATTTGTTTTCAGATTTTGTTAAATTGGTGTGCCTAAATAATTTAAGCCCAAAATGTAAATCCTAGATCAATAGTTTGACAAGAAAACTTGATTTTACAATTTTTTTAGGTTATAAGCGGCTTTATTTCATGAAAAAGGGTAGTATCAAATTTTTTTAAAGCATATAGTCTTGCAAGTCCTCAAAACGATATCTTATTAGTGGAAATATTTAATAGTTCTAAATAACTTTGATAATCCTGAAAAAAGATGAAAAAATTAGTTTTTCGTCAGTTTTTGGTACTTATCTCTTAAATGATACATTTAAATACGATGGTTAATGAATTAATTTTAAAGATAATGCAATTATCTGCAATGCAAAAAAATTGCCTCTCTATCTACATCTGTTCACAAGATATTGATAATAGAAAGTTTAAAATTCCAACAAAAAAATTATGGAACAGAATATTGTGATATATCTCGATAGTTATAAGTAGAGTACGAAATTCCTAATTCACTTTGAGTAGCATCAAGATAAAGGGGGCGTAGGATGTCTATTAAACATATCCCTAATAAATGGCGTATCTGGCTTATCGAGTATGGAAAATTCTTTACATTAAGTTAGGAAGTGAATCGTGTTATGCAGAAATGGCCTAACACACAAAAAGTGCTAGTTTTAAGATGTTGAGTCCCAAAGTGTTCAAAAGCCGTTAAAACCTAAATGAGAGATGTGTTTTGGACTTTCATTGTCTTTACGTATTGTATCACAACGTTTCGCGGCGCCTATCTATACTGGTGGTGGTGTGACCACGTGCCACATACTGAAGACTGTCCAGCAGTGTTGCCAACATTTGGCAACACTGCCGCCCGGTGACAATTAACGTTTTTACAGAGGGTAATAATATGTTTTATGGGTAATGTGGTTCAAGAGCAGAATCATCTAGTTGTGAGTGGTGCGTCGCAGGTGTATAGTGGCAGCGTGCAGCGCTGTGGATTGTTTTATTTGCGGGTGTACACACAACTGAGTTAACCATTTGAAAATGATGACGTTTTATCCATAACTTATAATTATTGAGATATATCACAACATTCTGATTCCATAATTTTTTTGTTTAAATTTTTCAACCTTCTATTATCTATATCTTTTGGACAGATGTAGATAGCGAGACAATTTTTTTTATTTGTAGATATCTGCATTATCTTTAAAATGAATTCATAAACCATGGTATTTGAACTTTTCAAACTATTGATCTAGGATTTTCATTTTGGGCTTCAATTACTTCGACCACAACACTTTAACAAAATCTAAAAAAAAATGGAAGTGGGAAGACCGTTGGGTTAAGCTTAGTCGAGACACGCCGTGAGGATTCTACCGAATGGTATTTTGTCCTGGAAAATTTATTGCAGTCAATAGGTATATTTTAAAATGAAGTTATACTTCAAATATAGACAAAATTTTGCCTGCATTACTTAGCAGTATAAAGCTTGATTATAAAAATAGTGTCAGTCAGATTTTTTATAATGTAACGTACATAATTTCGTCATGAAAATTTTGAGTTCCTTTGTGTTGTGAATCTGGTCTCATCAGTGGTGGATGGTGAAATTTCAAAGTTGTATTTGTTGTTCCTACTTACAGGACCCGTGCCAAATTTAGGGGTTTTAATAGTGAGCCCACTGGAATGTTGGTAAAGAAAAAAAAACATTTTGTAATTTGCGAAAAAAAGTTGACTTTTTGCTCGAGTTTGCTTGGGCAAGAATGAACACGTTCAGGTATTTTATTTATTAGGAAACCCAAACAAATTTTACATTATTTTGTCGAGAATTTTCAAATTTTAAGAGAGAAAATGTGTTGGTAGAAAGTTATGGTCATTTTAATTTTTTTTTGTTATATTTTAGGCTTAAAAAATTCAAATAACTATAACTTTTTAACACATTTTTTTCTCTTAAATTTAAATATACAACTTTAAAATTTTACCAACCGCCACTGGGTCTCACTCACTAATGTCATAGTCTGACTGAAGAGCCCCGTTGCGTATTTACAGTGTGGCCCAAGAAGTTTCCGATAAACTTGAAATTATTTTATTAATAAGTTTATCGAAATATAAGTATGTATTACGAAATGTTGGTGTTAAAAACAAAATGAATCTTTATCAGAATCGTGAAAAGCCAAATAGCATATAGGGAAGAAACAAAAATTAAAAAACCTCTTAAGAGTTAAAGTACTCTTATTTTTAAAAATTATGGCAGAGTTAAAAGTTACGCTCAAATACGATTTCATGGCCTCCTATATCAAAAAAATATCTCTTTTACTTATAATTTTTATTTCATCCTGTGTGCTACTTGCCTCTAAAGGTTTGTTCCCACAAAGCGTACATGATCGGGTTTCGATCAGAAATAGAGTTGCCCATATAAATATTACATGTTACACTGCGACAGGCGTTTAGTGTGCGTAACTGACTGATTGTTTCTGACGGTCAGAAAACTACGCACTGCTTGTTGGAACAGCCCTTATGATCCTGATAACCGTTGATTTTATTTTTTTCGTAATAAACTGATCGAAATAAGTTTAGGATATTGTGGTTTATCTGAGAAAAAAAGGTTCAGGAAGAAATTTGACATACATTCACGTTCCCTCATCATTTCTAGAAATAAAACACATTTGTTAGTAACAGTTACAATGTTTAGTATCAGAATTTAATAATATGTTTCTCTAATATAAGACCTAACCTGGAGTACTGCTCCCACATCTGGGGAGCGGCATCACCTTCGACCCTTAACATCCTTGATTATATCCAGAAGAGAGTCATTCGACTCATCAGTGGCCCAGTCCTCACAGGAAAACTCCCTTCTCTCGCTCATCGCCGCTCTGTTGGGGTTTTATCTCTTTTCTCCGGTATTTCCACGGATTTTGCTCTGAAGAACTAATTTCCCCTTAATTGTTCCTAACAGAACAACAAGAGGCGCGTTACGTATGCATCCCTTTACAGCCACAAAAGCCTAGAACAGACCACTTCTCTCGCTCATTCATACCTAGGGTCTCCAGATTATGGAACAAATTTCCTGCAGATATTTTTCGTTCCCGTCCCAACATCCAATCCTTGAAATCCCGTATCAATAGACTATATTTCACTTCTCTTCTGACGCTTGAAGTCTACGTGGGATGTCTTAGATAAAAAAATATTTTTGAAAATTTAAAAGTATTTAATAGTGAGTAATTTCACCTCTGCTGTCTATAACCGCTTGGACTCGTCGAGGCATACTTAGAATTAAATGATTTAACTCATCTTGGTCCAGGGCATCCCATTAATCCGGAACAACTTGCCTTAGTGTCCGTACGTCACGGTTGACGACCAATTACTGCTTTTCCAAGCATGTCCTAGTTATGTTCAATACACTTTAGATCTAAAGAGAGTGGAGGCAAATGATCAATTTCATCCAATGCTAGCTGTTCTAAAACTACCCTGGCTCTATGTGGGCGAGCGTTATCATCTAGGAATCTGAAGTTAGGCTCCAAATTCCAACGGTAATCAATAACAATGTTGCTAACGATGTTCCGGGCATAAATTTCACCTGTCATTGTACGTTCACAAACATACAACTCCATTCGGTCTCAGTAAAAAAATTTCATTCCATAGCATAGCACTGGCACCTCCGAATAGATGTACTTATTGGACATAACGGTCATTGACTCGTGAGTTGGACGCTCTCTAGACACGAACTGTACGTCTGTCATCACGAAGATAAAAGCGGCTCTCATCTGTAAACACGGTCTTCCTCTCGTCATGCCAGTTTATCCGTTCATCGGACCAAAGCAAACGTTGAGCTCTCTAATCTACAGTCAAAGGAGGATATACGAATTCTGCTGGCAACGAAAAGGACCTGACTTAGAAACGTACAGTTTTCTGAAGGCTCCATCCTAGCTCCTCTGACTATTAATTTGTCTTTCCTGACATTCGTTTACCTTGGCCTGCCTTCTTTTGGCCTTTCCCTGAATTCCAGTTCCAGTTAAATCGGTTGTTCAGACGGGAAATCACACTTTGAGAAACATTAAACCAATTAGCTACATCAATCTGTCGCGCACCACCAAGTAGCAACCCAATGCCAATGGCTTGATTTTCAACCTAAGCAACGGTGAAACAGAAATGGAATCCATGGAAACAAAATTCCACATTATTTATTATTATCGATAAGTTTTCTTTGATACAATTTTAAATGTGGGTCATTCTTTTACAAATCGTACGCCTAAAAATCCTCATGATTTCCAATTGGTTGGATTTTTTTTTACAAAGATTATACATGAAATTAGCCAACACGTATAGGGGGATTTAAAAAAAAAATGTTTTTTCCGAGTTATGTTCTTTATGAATTTTAATAGGTTGCTTGTTTCTGTCACATTGCAGATTCATTATCTCCGGTTCTAATCATCGAATTGATACCATTGTCTCACCATTGTATTAGCTTTCTAATTGCATGCTACAAAGAATTTTATGACATTATTTAATGAACATAAATAAAAAATTAATTTTTTTAATATTTTTTTTTTCATGTTCGCACCCACAGCGTATAAAATCGCAAAAATATTATTATATGCGTTGTGTTACTCTAATCACCGATCAAAAAATAAAGGTGGAGTCTCCTTTAGGTCCAAAGATATTTATTAATTTCGAGCGCCTGTCACACGCCGAACGCTGTGTGAGCTGCGCGCTGTGTGCCGCAGGTTGAGCACGATGTACAGTTTCAGCTGTTTTGCAGTCGTTGCCAATGTTGCCAGGTCAGTTTCACGGCCAGGCAGTAGATTTTGGTAAAAAAATCTAGTTTAATAAAAAAAAATTATTGAAAACTGCTGAAACTGTACATCGTGCGCGACATGCGGCGCACAGCGCGCAGCTCATAGCGTTCGGAGCGCGACATGCGCCCGAAATTAGTAAATATCTTTCGAGCTAATAGAGACTCCACTTTTATTTTTGGATGGATTATATTATTAGAGTATCACACAACGCATATAATGATATTTTTGACGATTTTTTACGCTGTGGGAGCGAGCATGAAAAAAATATTTAAACAATTATTTTTGTTAATAATGTTTATTAAATAATTTTCTAAAATTATTTTCAGCATGCAGTCAGAAAGGCTGCACAACAATAAATAAAACGGCGAGAGAACGGTATCCATCCGATGATTGGAACCAAAGATAATGAATTTACAATGTGACAGAAGCGAAATCGAAGAAAAATTTTGTTTTTAAATTCCAGATATACGTGTCGACTTAAATAATGAAAAGGTGCTAAAAGAAAATTTGGGACATTTTAAAAATTGCAAAATTTTTGTGTATAAATATTATTTTTTCTGAAAAGAAGATTAGGGAACATAAAGAAGCCAGTTTTTTCATTTGGGATATTTTTTCTTAAAGAAACCACAATATCCTTTACTTATCTCGATCAGTTTATATTTCGACAGTAAAATAATGTCTCATGTGGAGCAAACATCTTGGGCCACACTGTAGATCCGCAGCGGGGTTCGCGAGCCAGATTCTGATATTGGAGACTGGGACCTGATTTAGAACACAAAGAGAATCGAAATTTTCATGACAGGATTATCTAGGTTTTGACGCCGCTATCTTTTAGTCTAATACACCAAGAAGGTTAATAAAATATAATTGCTGTTTTTGATGAATAGATAAAAGTTCGCGACGATATTTTCTACTTGTCAATTTGTCGATATCGATTTTATAAAAACTCTAATATTGGGTATTTTTTGGTGTAAAAAATAATGGCTAGTGATAATATTGTAAATTTAATAATTGGTGTGGTGTTGTTTTTTGAGTGAGGACTTTATTTAATTTTTTTTAATTATCTTATGGAACTGTTGTTATTTTTTTATTTATTTTTTTGTGTACATGCTTAGATTAATTTTGTAAATAGTTTTTTCAAAGTCAATATATGCAACTCCGCATCTTACAAGATATATTTAGAGTTAAATAAAGGCTGTTTGTATAGCAGTTAGTATCTAGTAAATACCTGTAAATAAGGAATAATTGTACAGAAAAACACTATAGCTTGATTCTTTATTCTAACTTTATACGAAAATTTCATTGTTTCTAAGCAAAGTTTGTTAATTTATTAACTTAGAATAGTAGTACGACACTCTTTTTAAATTATATTTAATAGGTAATATACAATATAATACATATTATGCTGTTTTAATTCTTTACTATTAATTAAAAACTAGGTCTTTATAATTTGAGAGTAAATAGTAGTTTGATACTCGACAGTTTGTAAGTGTTCTTACAACTGTCATCCTGTCGGCTCTTTCAAAGTTAGCTTTCACTATTTCGTAGTAGCGGCCATCACTAAAATAAAAAAAACTTAATAAAAGTAAATTTTCATGCTGGGTGTTATATGTACAACAATAGTAAAAAAGGCTAGCTCACTCATAAATGCATCCTAATGGACCTTTTTTTATAGGCTTTTCACTTAGACTTTTTGACGATAGACAAATTTTGGTCGAATATTTACTTTATTAAAATAACTTTACCAAGCATAACGCGTTGAGCTACAGTGTAACTTTTTGGTATTTTGTAGAAACTGAATCAATTATCTTAAAATTGGGTTACCGACGACCCTAATCTATGGAATTTCCACCAAGCCGTTGTGTTAGATAAACAAATAGACAATACTAGAAATTATCCCTAAATTACCATATTATTATCACATTCACGACTGTAAACGCAATTTTAAGGTCGTTAGTTCCGTTTGTACCAAACATCCGAAGAAACTTCAATGTAGCGTTGTATTTTATAAAGCTTTTTGACAAACCGGAATTAAAAAAATTTGTCTTGCGAAGTAAAATGAAATTTCATCAAGTAAATATATCATAAATTTAAGATAAAACAGCGAAATTTGCGGTTATAATTTATATGATATTAAAAAACTGTTTGATTTTATTCTTACGCCTACTTATAATTTTATAGGTACTTCCCAGAAACATTGAATGGACAAAAAGCATAACTGACCGTTAAATAAAAGGAATGGACCCAAAATTAATTTTTGAGATTGTATTTAAAAAATTATATCCCTGCAGTTTATCAGGGTATAGATAAAGTCAAATTGCTTTCGCAGGCACAGCCAAAACTTAATATCCCTGATGATATTCTATTTGAGACCCAATTCTTGAAACGTGGGAATTAATTCCCGACAAAATATTGTATGCCTTCCTAAGTCGCTAGATCTGACTTCACTAGACTTTTTTAATGCGGCTAGTTAAAGGAAAAGATTGATCAAAATCGACCGGACAGTATTGGCGACTCAAATTAAGGAAGCCAGCTGCAATCAGCTGGTTTTTAATGGGGAAGGAGGGCACACTAGATAACAAAATTGACAAAGATGCCAAATGACACGATAATGAAGACAAAGACGAAACGACATTCCCCGTTATAGTAGTTAGAAAATCGGCTGAAGAGGACGCCACATTCTTAATTTGAGTCGCCAATTGCTGTTTTGGCGGAACGCATTAGAGCGGAGGAAGATAAACGTCATACCTTAAACTCAAACATCTTAGTTTCAAACATTTAACTCTTAGTGTATCTATAGCTTTTTGGCTTTTATCTGAAAATCTCAAATTGTCTGGATCCCATCTAAGTTCCAATCGTTCCAGATTAGTACAGTTACTTGCAATTCTGTCCACGAGTTGGTCTGCAAGAATATTTACTCCTAGCCTCTCTTGAGTTCCCATGACTATTATTCTGTAAAACCAAACTATACAGTTTATAGATAATTAAAATTATAGACTGACAACTAGTTGTACAAGGCGATTCTGAGACTTTGATTTGTTCTTACAAAGCTGCAGTCGCAACATTTGAAGTGTAATTACCGGTTCGACGAATTTGCTCTTTCACTATATTAGGCGGGTTCGGATATTCATCAGCGAGCGTTTAGATGACACTAATGGCAGCTGGTCACGTGGTTACTTATCAAATGATTGGTAGTAATCCACGTGACCATATCTAGATAGTGTCATCTAAACGCTTGCTGATGAGTTGCCGAACCCTCATTTTATCTAGTTGCATATTTAATTCTGATATCCTAAGATATATTAAGTATAAGTACTTCGCAATAATAAAAGTAATCCTAATGTGTCGAAGTACTATTTAGTAAAGAAATAGAAGCTTGTTCAAAATGACATTACTAGAATGTGGCCAAGTTCCAAATACAATAAGCTTCGCATATTTTATTTGGAACATGAAATTGGTATTTGAACGAGGGTTGCAAGGTGTCTTTTAGTAAGAACAGACCTCCTTTATGAGGTTTATATCCTCCGTACTCTTTCCTCAATTTTTGCCAGAATATGTCCTTGTAGCAATGGTACTGGCAAAAAGTCACCAATTTCTTTTACCCCGGCACATGAGGCTTCCAGAGAAGCATTTGCAAGAAGGTCGTCATTTGTTTGATGCCCAAGAAGCACTTACGAAAAAGTAGACGTTTTTTTACCTTACCACATAAGGCCTTAAAGCACTAGCAACAAGGTCGACCCCTTCTCGATAATCGAAGAATCTTTTGAGATTTGAAAGAACTTCATTTCATCATTCAATTATATTAGGATGTTAATGTTACTAAAGACAAATAATTGCCACCATTCGGATAATTAAAGTATAAAATTAATATCCCGTTGCACAAACAATTTAATCAAGAATTAAACTAATTGGACACTTGCAATATGACAGCACTCATGTTAATGTCATTGTCAAAAGTGACTAAACGTCAACTAAATTTATTAAAAGTTGTGAGCAACAGACTGTTGTTAATTTTTTAGAATACACTAGTTTACAAGAAAAATGTACCTCGTGAAAAAGTGTTTTTTAACCTAATTCGAGGTCGCTGAAAACGAAAATGACAATCATGTATTAAAAAACGTGTTTTTCGGCTGTTTTTCCAGTTATGGTCCAACATCTCGAGAACGGTAGACGTAATCGACCTAAAATGTACACACATTAGGTACACTTCTGTTTTCACATAAATATTAATTTTGAGTCAATTGGAAGAGTATTTTTTGAGTTACAGCTACTGAAAGTAGCTGAGCATTTTTTGAGCTTTTTTGAAAATTGCACATTTTTGTTTGTTTTATTTAGTTATTAGGAATTTTTTTTTCATGTTTTTTGAATTGCATATGAAAGATTATTTCGTCACGAAAATATATTGCCCAAGTTTGTTCAGATCGGTTGTAAAATGTGGAAGATATTACTGATTAAGTGAAGGCAGACGATTTCAGCTTTTGCCATGAACGCCCAGAATCCGAAGAAATTAGGTGAACTTTGCTCATGTAATTAAGGTAGTAAAGCCTAACGTACTCGTTTGAAACTAATTTCTCTGGACTTCTGGGCGTTCATGGCAAAAGCTGAAATCGTCTGCCTTCACTTAATCAGTAATATCTTCCACTTACAACCGATTTGAACAAACTTGGGCAGTATATTTTCGTGACGAAATAATCTTTCATATGATGCAATTCAAAAAACATGAAAAAAAAATCCTAATAACTAAATAAAACAAACACAAATGTGCAATTTTCAAAAAAGCTCAAAAAATGCAGTTTTTTTTTCAACTTTCAGTAGTTGTAACTAAAAAAATACTCTTCCAATTGACTCAAAATTAATATTTATGTGAAAAAAGAAGCGGATCTCGAAATGTGTGTACATTTTAGGTCGATTACGTCTACCTTCTCGAGATGTTGGACCATAACTGGAAAAAGAGCCGAAAAACACGTTTTTTGCGAATATTTCGCAAACGCTTGGAAAAATAAATAATTGTCATTTTCGTTTTCAGCGACCTCGAATTAGGTTAAAAAACACTTTTTTCACGAGGTACCTCGAATGAAGATAAAATTTGTAAACTAGTCATATTGTTAATTAAATTAAATTTAATAATATATGGACATAATATTCTACTGCAGTTTCCAACACATTGATACCACAAGAATAGTCAAACAGATTATTCTTGTGGTAAGACGTACAAAGAGACAGAGACAAGGAAAATGTCGACTTTTTCTGGAAATGCTTTCCGGAATTAGTGTCGACTTTTGTACATTCTTCTACGAGCTAAACTGTCGTCCTTTTTTATAAATGATCCCAGTGTCCAACTTGTACTCAAATTTCTCAACTCGAGCGTCTTTGGGAGAGGAGGCTCCCCCGCGCCTGGGTGCATATTTTTATAAGTACACCATTTCTGATATTTTTTGAGAAAAAAAACTTAAAATCAAGAAATATTAACGTGGAATATTATATTTTTCTGCTAAAAGATAATAACAAAAACAACCAACTCACATGCATACAATTTGTAAAACCAAGAACACTAATTCCTTACTTTGCATTTGCCAATATAGGAAGTATTGATTGCCATAGGGAATCGGTAATGTGTGTCATTCCAGATAAACCCAATCCCCATAACTGATGTCCATGTTTACATAGAAATTTGTAAATTGCATCTTCGCTTAAATTATCTGAACTATCTAAATCCAAAGAAACCTACAAACGAGAAAACAAATTGGTTTCCTTTAATTTATTAGCTGCTCTATAAAATTGACATAGCTCAGAATTTTTGCCAAATTTCTGGAGTTTTTATAATAGTAGTAAAATATTTATTTAGGGAAAATGTGTCTAAAAGTTTAAAACAGGATCTTGGATAAAATGGGAAATTTAATTATTAAAAAATCGACTTAGCTTCTTCTATCAAAGTCTAGCCAAATTATAACATGCCCTTTACGTCAGCTGTGCGACTCGACAAACAGTAATTTTGCTGTTATGTGTTAAAAAAGACGAGTATATCGTTTTTTTCCGATTTTCTTATAAAATGTGTGACGTTTCATGTTATTAATAAAATAATGCTATAGGTTTTTGTATGTAGTTGAGATATATTTCTATTGTTTTGTTATATTCTGATTTTATGATTGTATATTGTTCTATAAATTTGGTATATAATTTTGTAAACAAATATGGGTGGTTGGTAAAACGGGAGACTCGATTTGTTTCTAACATGGAATATCCCTTTCTGTTACACCGTATACTTTATATTTGGATTTAAATATATGAAGTAGGTAACACTGTATTTGCCAAAGTAGAGTGGGTATTAATTACACCGGCACACAAAAAAAAGTGGTCTGTACATTTGACCAGACCCATCTATCTATATGTATTTTGATGCGCTGAATCCAAATCCGAAGTCCGTTTGGCCCGTACACCCTCAAATTTTGAGTAAATTGCAAAAAACGCTGAAAATGGCTAAAAATTGCGAAAAAGTGCAGTTATGAAAAAGACGAAAATTTTATTGAACTAGATCAAGTATGCTTCCTATGTATTTTGATGCGCTAAATCCAAATCCGACGTCCGTTTGGCCCGTACACGCTCAAAATTTTGAGTAAATTGCGAAAAAACGCTGAATATGGCTACAAATTGCAGTTATGAAAATGAAGAAAATTTTATTGAACTAGGTCAAGTATGTATGTATGTGAAGTTCGTTTGGCCCATACACCCTCAAAATTTTGAGTAAATTGCCAAAAAACGCTGAAAAGGTCTAAAACTTGCAGTTATGAAAATGAAAAAAATTTTATTGAACTAGATCAAGTATGTTTCGTATGTATTTTAATGCGCTGAATCCAAATCCGAAGTTCGTTTGGCCCGTACACCCTCAAAATTTTGTGTAAATTGCGAAAAAACGCTGAAAATTGCCAAAAATTGCAGTTATGAAAATGAATAAATTTTCAAACGTATGAATGAAGGTGGTTAGAGAATTTATTCTCAATTTTTGCATATGAATAAATTTTTATTGAACTAGATCAAGTATGTTTCGTATGTATTTTGAATCCGAAGTCCGTTTGGCCCGTATACCCTCAAAATTTTGAGTACATTGCGAAAAACTTCGAAAAATAGCTAGAACTTGCAATTCAACTTCGGAGGACTGATTGCTTGTGCCTGTAACCAGGGCACCTCCACGTGGTGACGGTGGGAAACAGAACCATCTGGCAGAGTCCCTGGGTTAACGGCGTGTATTCCGTCATGGCAGACACAAGCGATAAGTTTACGATGCAGGGATTCGGAACCCCAGTATCGGCGTCTGGTCAGGGTGACAAAGCGGGCCCGCAGGCGTCGTCGTCAAGCGACTGCAGTTCTGCAGTAGTGGGTATCTTGGCTTCTGTAGAGTATAATGTTACAAGACATCACTCCCACATATGTAATAAAAGTCCTCATTGGTGCGTAAGAACAATACTATATTTTGCTATTCATTGCTATTTTTTACGATTTTTGATAAATAGGTATATGATGATTGAGATTGACAGATTCTGAATTTGGATTCAGCGCATCAAAATACATACGAAACATACTTGATCTAGTTCAATAAAATTTTCTTGATTTTCATATCTGCAATTTTTAGCCATTTTCAGCGTTTTTTCGCAATTTACTCAAAATTTTGAGGGTGTACGGGCCACACGAACTTCGGATTTGGATTCAGCGCATCAAAATACATACGAAACATACTTGATCTAGTTCAATAAAATTTTCTTCATTTTCATAACTGCAAGTTTTAGCCATTTTCAGCGTTTTTTCGCAATTTACTCAAAATTTTGAGGGTGTACGGGCCAAACGAACTTCACATACATACATACTTGACCTAGTTCAATAAAATTTCCTTCATTTTCATAACTGCAATTTTTCGCAATTTGTAGCCATATTCAGCGTTTTTTCGCAATTTACTCAAAATTTTGAGGGTGGACGGGCCAAACGGACGTCGGATTTGGATTTAGCGCATCAAAATACATAAGAAACATACTTGATCTAGTTCAATAAAATTTTCTTCTTTTTCATAACTGCACTTTTTCGCAATTTTTAGTCATTTTCAGCGTTTTTTGCAATTTATTCAAAATTTGAGGGTGTACGGGCCAAACGGTCTTCGGATTTGGATTCAGCGCATCAAAATACATATAGATAGATGGGTCTGGTCAAATGTACAAACCACTTTTTTTTTGTGTGCCGGTGTTATTATTAGCAATAGCAACTATCCTAACAGGAACTCATAAAGAGGAACTATTCGCCAGTGTACAGAATAAAACCTAAGCAAAAGAAAAACTACAAAGAAAAAAAAAATTAGGCAACGAAGAGACGGGCTAAGGGCCAAAGAAGACGAAGAGAATTTTCATGTGATCTCTGCCGACATTAAGCTTCTTAGTTTCTTAGTTTGCCTTTTTGTATAATTTTCAGAGCTAATAGTTTTTGTATTTCATGGTTTACTTTTTAAGTTCATATATGTATTTTTAATACAGTTAATTCGGGTTATTTCAGATTTTTTGTTAATTACAGAAAACCACTGATTTGCTGTTAAGACATTTAAAAAAGTTGATATTAAATTATTAATTTTACCATCTAAAATTATATAAGTATCCCATTTTAAAAACAGATGTGGATGAAACGGGAAATTTGCAGAATTTTAAATCTGTAACCAAAAAGAATTTTTTGATCCCTCTCTACGACAGCCTAACCTATGTTATAAATGCAAAAATCTGTTTGTTACGTCTCAACGCATCGCCACTAGTGATGTAAAAAAGTACCCACCCGTTACAAAGTAGCGGGTATTTCCCCAATTCTCAAAGTACCGATTCCCTGTTCTTCGAAATACCCGTTACTTTTGTACCTATTCCTTAGATGTATTTTTATTTTTATACTTAATTCATGTTTTAAAATATTAAAATACTCTTCATTTTCAATTTTCAGTTTAACGTTTTTTGTTTTCTCAGATTAAATTATATTTTTTTTTTGTTTCGTTTTGTTATGATTTATGATTATGAAAGGAAACAAGTTTTGTTTATGATTAATGTTTATAGAGAATATTCAGAAATAAAATCCCTGTTTACAGTGTTTGTTTGCTGATATGAGTGATATGTTTTAAATGTTTTGATTATTATTTACCGACGAAAACCATTACAATACCATTACCATTACCTTTTAGATACTAAATATTCTAGTAAATATCATTGAATCATAATATTTCTTATTTGTGAATAAAAACCAATAAAACAGTAATCAATCTACTGAAAACTAAAGGTACCGAAAGTAATGAGTAACGGGTACTGATACTAAAAGTAACTAATCGGTTGTATTCAAAGTATTCAAAAGTAACGAAAGTCTACATCACTAATCGCCACAGCTTACAATAATTAATTGTATAAGCTGTGATATCGCAATTCAACGTTTCACAGAGGACGCTTACGTCCTGGAGAAACACATAGGTTACTTTTTATACCGACTGAATAGATTTGTTCCTCCGGTATATACAAGTATAATTAAATATATATATATATATATATATATATATATATATATATATATATATATATATATATATATATATATATATATATATATATATATATAATAGTATAATTAATATCAAATTTAAAAAAAGCGGCTTGTATCCGGTGAATCCACCAGAATGTCAAGAACGTGGGCTTTGGATTATTTTGTTACTTATGGTAATGCTTATGGAAAATCAATAAACGGAATTAATAATTAATGATAATATCAGTGAGGTAAAATATGTACTTTCAGATGGTATGATTGGTTTTACAAAAACTTTAATTTTTCAATGAGTTTTATTGGCATAAAATTGAAGTTATCGAGAAAAAGATGAAAATATCGCTATGAAGACATTTTTATAAAAAGATAATAAAAAACATGATCATGTGATGGGCGAAGTTGTAGATAAATATGTCTTCTATTGATATTTAACCATAGATATATATGATCGTTTCTGCTCATATTTTCATAAAATCGATTTTTTCCCAAAAAACTTGGTTTTTCATATTGCGCGGCAAAAACTTACCTCATAAGTATTACAAAAATATATTTCTTAATTTTTATTTCTGTAAATATTTGAGAATATTATAGGAGACGATATTTTGAAAGCTTAAACAGTAGGTTAACATTATTTATTTTTTAAAGAATAACTACTGAAAACGAATAACTTTTGGTTGCAATGATCGTTGTTGTAGTGCGAAAGAAAAAATGAAGTAATTGTACATCTTGATTTATCCTTTTTTTATGCTAATAATGCAGCAATTTCATTAAATATACAATTAATATCATTATTACAAATATAAAAACCCATATTTCATCGACGTAAACAATAATTTTTTTACAATATAAGTAATAATATTTTATAAACACATTAATCTTAGGGGGCATCCATTATTCTTGCTCACCTGGCACGTTCTGTCCCTTTCTATGTCAACTTATGTATCGTCTCCTATAATATTCTCAAATATTTTACAGAGATAAAAATTAAGAAATATATATTTTTGTAATACTTATGAGGTAAGTCTTGGGCGTGCAATATGAAAAACTTTGTTTTTTTGGGAAAAAACGAAATTTATGAAAATATTTGCAAAAACGATCATATCTATGGTTAAATATCAATGGAAGACATATGTATCTACAACTTTACCAAGTTTCAGAAGATTATCTTTTTTCATTATCTTTTTCTAAATTTCTTTGTAGCGATATTTTCACCTTTTTCGAGATAACTTCAACTTTATGCCAGTAAAACTCACTGAAAAAAAGGTTTTTGTAAAACCAATCACACCATCTGAAAGTAGATGTTTTACCTCACTGATAACTTGGTAACTATTTTTAAAACTAAAAAATTACAAAAACTAATGATTGGTTTTCCTAAGTGGCGAACACGAGAAAAAGGATTTTTCGTCAACCAGACAAAATTTGTCGTAAAAAAAATAAGAAGTCTATGGAAACACCCCTCACGGAATTCGTAGATAGTGGTCTCAAGAAGAGATTATAATACTTACTTTTTAATTCTTTTAAATTTGTGTATGTATAAACATAGAGCTTGAATCAACAAAGTGGAAAATTTCACACTTAAATAAGAGTACCAGAAATTCAAACTTAATACTTTCAAAATATGATTAATTGGCGATTATTTATACGTGCAATTTTGTTTTATCCAAATATCTTTAATTGGTCAAAAGGTATGAGCATTTGTTTATAGCGCGAGACGCTCATGAGTACCTATTATATAATATACTGCTGCATCCGCTGCTCGCTTGCGCGTACTTTTTAAGCGGTTTTTTATTTATTAAATACTGAAGAATCTTTGGTCGTAGCAAAAAGTGCTTAGTAGCAAAATTGTGTAAAATTTTCTTCCCTTTCCTATGGCGTTAACGGCGTTGCGCCATTTTAATAAATAACTGAGTTATGACGGAAAACCCGAAAAAAAATGACAAAAAATAACTTTTTTGCAATAAATTGTTAATACAAAGAATTAGCAACAAGATATTTTTATAAAGAGTTACGTTCATCTGGACACCTCTAGGGACCCACTCCAATTGGTTTCATCCATTGCATAATTTTTTTGCTTATTTCGACCTTCCAGATCCAACTTGCCTCGTCTAGTACACTAACAACTGCAAGGAAATATTTTTGCCTTACAGTTATTTTTTGTTGCCTAGCAGCTACTAGATGTAGTGTAACATTAACTTTTTATACAAGAAATAAATGTCTACATTTTTTTTTCGACAGAGACGTAAAAATTTCAGTTCTTAAGATTTTTACAGTATATGAAGACAGTAACGGTTTTCACTATTTGTGTGCATTAGTCATATAGGTACGGGTGTCACGGGTATATGATGTACAATGGATCCTGAAAGTAATATCAATTTTTTTGCAAAAGGAAAGCTTTTAACTTCGGTAGTAATCATAGGCCAGTTTTTCATGATATACAGGGGTACACCACAAATGTAACATAATACATAAATGATTATTAGTTATACGCGAGCGAAGCCACAGGTAAAAGCTAGTTATCTATAAATGTTCTATTTAACTTACTAAATTTCGGACATTTCCAATATCCATCCACGTTTTCAACACTGTATCATTTAGTCCATTTATTTGACCTGCACTAAAAAATCTCAACCCTGGTAGTCTTGTCAACATATCACAGAGGCATTCTGTCGATAAGTCTGTTGCTGTAATATCTAGTTCTTGTAGCGAACATTTTTCCCATTCTACTTGCATTAAATATTCACTCTGTAAATCTAAAATCAAATGTTCCTAATTAAAGAAAGTTTGGCGTATTGGTGCCATTATCCCAACTGGATACAATTAGCTGGCGCTATCGCCACTGTATTTTTACGGGACGTATTGCTTACTAAACTGTCATAAACTTTTCGCTTTACCTTTACTGAACTTCTCTAGGTAGAACAAGAAGGTGACCGTTATTGAAAATTACATAAGTACGCACCGCAAGTCAGAGTAGACAACGTATTAAGTAAAGGAATAATTTAAATTATCCTAAAAACAAAGAGGTAGAATACCAAATAAGCTGAGATGAGTAGATGGAATCAATGACAGAAATAGAAACTCAAGACCGAGCTTTATTGAGACGATTGCAGATATTTTATTACGTTCTGATCTAGCTGATACAAAACTGGACTTGATCAACCTTACATGAATCAAACTATAAATATTTTAACCGGTCTGATAAAAGGTAGAAACATATTAGTTTTAATTTTATGCTTTATTATTTTTAGTATTAAGTACAAAATTAATTTGATTTGCTTCGTCTGTGACTAAAATATATTGACTATACTTACTTGTTCCGTTCATAAGTAAACATTTTAGTCTCCTGCTTCTTTGGAACAGAATCTTTAAAGTACTTCCAGTTACTTTGTTGCAGTAATTAACGGCCAAACATTCTAACTGAAACAGAAAGCGCAGGATACAAATTCAATAAATTAAATTAAAATCCCAGCCCCACAAAAAAAAGTGTTCGTTCCGGCGGACTAGACTAGTTATTTCCCATGTATTTTGAGTCGCTGAATACAAATATTTTGTCGAAATTAAAAGTTTAGCTCTTATTTTTTCTTAAATGGCAAAAAATTAATGTAAATAGAACAAAATAGGGCAAAATGATGGAGGCCTACGAAAAATGAAGGAATTTAAATATGTTGAGGTACTTGAGGTTTTGATAGTTTTATCCCCATGTGATTTTCACCGCAAAGTCTAAATCTGAAGTCAGATGTGAGCCATTAACCGCACATTTTTTTTTAAAATGGCAAGAAACCCACGAAAATCTGATTATCTCAAGCCCCAAGTCAGCAACGCCAATTTAAGAAAAAATAAGGGCTAAACTTTTAATTTCGACAAAAGATTTGGATTCAGCGACTCAAAATACATGGGAAATGACTAGTCTAGTCCGCCGGTACTAACACTTTTTTTTGTGGGGCTGTCAAATTTTAAGAACCCGTAGTTAATTAACGTTAGAGAGCAAGAAATATTTAAAATGCATCAACTGTATTTAAATCCGAATAAAAATATACCTACTTACTCTTAAGAACGAGCATGGGATACACGCATTATTATATTCGAGGGAGTATTACCACAACGAGGTGGTAGACAAAGTCGTGGTAACCACACAAATGATCCAATATGCTCCTGCCTACGTGTAATGTACTTACAACAACATTTATCTACACCCGGTAGGATAAGAAAATCTATAAAAATCGATTTTTCAATGAGTTATATAATAAGTTCATCACACCACTATATCACTAGTTTTATAATGAGTTCAATACATCATTAGTTGTGTGGTAGACTCATTACATGACTAAAACAGCTGTCAATGAATAAAATATGTATCAAGGGTGCCATAGCTAAACATTTTTTAAACCTACCTGAATACAATTGGAACTAAACGCATCAATATGACTATCATCTACAAAATTTATTCCATACAAATTGATAACTTTCAAATTAGGCGTAGCACTCTTTAATCTATGTACATTGATAACTTCATAAATTTCTTCCTCTTCTTCTTCAACTTTCTCGTAAGTTCCTATAAGGTGTAGAATTTCCAAGCCATTTATAAAATTGTAAATTTTTCTCATGAATCCTTCCATGAAGATTACCTCAGATAGACAAATGCAGAGATATTTTAATTTGGTCGGGAAAGCTTGTAGTTCACTGAAGTCGTGCAGTTGCATAGCTGTGGAAAAGTCCAGAAGCATGTGCGTTAAATTCGGACATTTGTTGGCAAGTTCGTGAAGAACTGTATGAGTGATTAGTTCAATTGGTAGCTCGATGTACCTGAAGTAAGTATTTTTAAATTAAAGTCTATGTAAATACTGATTATTACTATAAGTTATAAATGTCAAAATTAGAAAAACCGTATTTGAAGGGCCCAATGCAAAATGCGTCTAAGTAATAGTTTATAGTTTCTAAGAAAAACGAGTACAAAAATTGTATTTGGTGGCCAAAACATTATGCTTAGGAATATGATCGATGCTACGTTTTGTACTAAAGATACTAGTGATGGGTTTTTTGTTCATTTTAAGTGTGCCAGCACACTTTAAAGAGTCATTGACAACCAAATAATTGATGTATGTATCTCTTTTTAGTTCGAGTGATTGACATAATTCCCGTCATATTTTTTTAACTGCGATGTCCAGTCTCGCATCATCCAGCTTTCAGAAACTGGAAAACTCAACGCGCTTATCATAACAACTAATAAACATTCTCTTTCCCGAAATCAAAATCAGCTCTAATAAAACCCAATTAATTCATTAATTGCATTAATTACAACACTATCAAATGATAATGTTGTAACTATTATAGGTTAGGTGACTTCCTTATGTCAAAATTATTAGGTTTTTTGGTGACCATCGAAAACGAATATCGTGTGCATAATTCTTTACAGTGAATGAAGTATTTTAAATATTCCAGGCGCCGTTCTTGTATCTTGAATGTTGAGGGAACGCTTCTTAAGAGAACAGCGCTAGGCTGCAGCCAACCGGAGTGGTCTCTCAGGATGTAGAATACGGCCCCATAGTGGACTTAGGCCCCTCTAGAGCTGAATTGACCATTTTTTTTGTGTTGACATGTTCGTATATAGTATGTCCGCGGATGGGGTTTAGAAGAGAACAAATGGACCAAATTTTGCAAGATACATAAAAATGTCACTCGTAATAAAAGTTTTTGCTTGTAAAATAAATAACATTCATGTTATGAATAATTTATTTTTTCTTCAAACGTCAATGAACCTGGCTTTTTTGTTAGTAGGCGGTTGCTATTGGCAGCGGAAGTAAAAGTACTTTTTCTGCCGCTGAGAGCGGAGGTAAGAGTATGACTGTGAGACTGTGTGCTCATGAACAAGTGTTGAATAATAAAAGAAAGTGGTTCTAAAAAATGGTATTTTTAAAAGAGTAACAATTAAAGAAGGTTGCTCGCAATAATATACACTGGCACTTGTCAAATCGAACGACGCGTCGGTATCAAACAATACAATAATAAATCCATAAGCAACGCTAGGCCCACTCGAAACTCAACATTTTTAAAGGAAACAATTAGAAAATTTTATATCTTTATTGTTCTATATTTAAACGACGTTTGAAGAAAAAATAGTATATTTTATTCGTAGTAAAAGCCACTTCTTATGACTCGTCTGTAATTGCCGGACTCACTTCGTTCTTCCGGCAAACCTACGGACTCGTCCTAGAAGTATCGCTTTTACCCCTAATAAAACAATATACTATTTTTCTGGAGGGAGCACAAAAAATACGAAAACATTATTTTGCGTAAGACTAAACATTTCTTGTTTATTATTTTCTACCAAAAAAACAAATACCTATGAAATATGTTGCCCTAAGCCGAAGTACAAGATTTCATTAAAAATTTAAATAATAAAAGTAACGAGTTTTATCGCATTATTTTTTTAAAGTCCCCACTATTCTCTCTCACACCTTTAACAAGAGTACTAGTTTCTATATATTAAACAATAATGACACCTATGGACATCCTTGTCAGTCTTTATTACATGAAGCAATTATTTAATTTAAAATACTTCTCATCAGAATGCTATCTACTGAACAAAGGATTTTTATAATCGAGTGTTATGGGAATGGTCAATACCGCTACATCATGAAACAATTTAGCGAGATTTGTAGGAATCCCAATAACTGAAATGGCAATCTACAATACAATAAAAAAGTTCCAAAAAACTGGTTCGGTTTTGAATCTCAAGAAGGAGACGAATTATGACCAAAACTAGGCTGCCACAGTTTTAATTCTTCAGTCTGTTAGAGAAACTCCTGTGATGTCCTTTAGAAATCGAGCTAAACATCCTCCAGAAATTGTGAAAAAAACTCATATTCAGTTGATCCTAAAAGAAAATAAATTATTTCCATTCATACCCCACTTCAACCAAACATTGGAAGAGGGAAATAAAGCGAGAAGACTAGATTTTTATTTATGGGTGGCAGACCAAATTTTAAATGGAAATATCCATTTTTATAAAGTTATTATATTTTCTGATGAATGAACATTTTCTACTAATGGAACTGTAGCATCCCAGCATGTCAGGTACTGGTCTCGAGAAAACCCAGAATTTAGAGTAATGATGCGAAGACAATATTATTATGATACAACAGTAAAAGAAAACGTGTGGTGCCGATATCTATCAATGGCTTTATAGGCCCACATTTTTTAATACCACCTGCAATAGAATATGTTACTTAGAAATGCGGGATACATTTTTTGCGATGAACGCAAAAATTTGCCATTAACTTTTCTCCAAAAAATGTATTTTCAACAAGATGGTTGTCCAGCACATTGCGCTCGTGAAGTAATATAATGGCTTGACCGCAGATTTGGTCCAAGGTGGATTGGTAAAAATAGCCCAATTTTGTGGCCCCCAAGGAGCCCCGACTTAACGTTGGCCGATACGTTTCTATGGGGCCGTTTAAAACAAATTGTTTATGCCACTTCAATACCAAATAATATTGAGGTTCTAACAAACAGAATTACCCAGGCTGTTCGTTCAATATCCCAGGAAGAAATCAGAAATTCCGTCAGCTATCTAAGGAAGCAAATAAAAAAATCTGTTGGATATGGGGTGGACATTTTGGATTTTGATATCTTTATTATATTTCTTAGTTTATATCATATTCTTCCGAGTTTAATTAAATGTTCGTATTATTTAAAAATTGCACTCCAATAAGAAGTATTTTCAATTAAATAATTGCAAAAATTTGCAAAACATTGACAGACATGTCCATAGGTGTCATTATTGTTTAATATGTAGAAACTACTACTCTGGTTATAGGTGTGAGGGAGAATAGCTGGGACTTTATCAAATAATGTGATAAAACTCGTTACCTACTTTTAATATTTCAATTTTTAATGAAATATTGTACTTTAGCTTAGGGTTTAATTTAAACATATTTAATATTTGTTCCCTTAGTAGGAAATAAAAAACAAGGTATGTTTACTCTTACGCAAAATAACGTTTTCGAACTTTTTGTGCTCCCTGTATAACAAACTAAACTTTTCATAACGTGAATCTTTTTTATTTTACAATCAAACACTTTTAATAGGAGTGACATTTTTACGTATATATCTTCCACTTTTTTGGTCCATTTGTCCTCTTCTAAACCCCATCCGCGAACATATTTTATGGACTTCTGAACATCTTTCGGAATTTTTAATTGTATAAAAGGAAAGCTTGAAAACGAGGAAAACGTGACAGATTATTTTGCATTGGGCCCTTTATTTGCTCTTTATTATGCTCTTTTTAGCAGCCAACAAACAATTCGAGAATTTCGTATCATATCTTTCTAATTTATTAACTTTTCGAGCAGAATATGTTCACGTATTAAATCCAACTGACCTTAAGGATGGTCCAAATCTAATACTTATTAAAGCTAACAATGTCTCTAAGGAACCAACATGTAGTCCTGATATTTCTGGTCGCAAAGATACGTTTTTCCAAAGCCTGGTATCGTATGCGATTATTCTCCATCTCTTGCAAACTCTGGCCATGCGACATATCTCTTTGTGGGTTAGGTAACTGAAGATGTGTAGGAGGATTTTGTCGGGTAATTTTTCTATTGTCTGTGGAAAAAAGTGGATTAACTATAATTGGTCGATAATTAATTCATTAAATGTTCTTTGGGCACTAAAGCCCCTAAAAATATTGCGGCCAGGTACTTATACTTTATTTATTTCGATAAAACAAGCCATTTTGCAGTTTGCCATAAAAATCAAGTAACTTTTTAATACAATTCCCAACCAATTTCATGAAAATATTATATAGGTTTTGACTTCGCTATCACGTCTACTATAGCAATGCCTGTGCAAACGGGTTGGTATTAAATTGTCAACCACAAGGCAAAAGATCTTGTCTAACGATCTTGTACATGATCATTAGTATCAATAAAACATATTGCAATTGGTGATGGACAGTCATAATAATATGAATGTCGGACATATCTTGGTGACTGACAAAACGGACTGTCCGCTGACCGTGGGTCGTAATAACGTCCCATTAATTTGAACAAAATATTATAACATCCTAGATTTTGTCATTTAAGTGCTGAAAGCTTTGTAGTAAAAGCCAGTAGCAAATTTAGGGGGCGCCCCCCCCCCCCTAGAGCCTTGTACAAAAAGTATTTCAATAGCGAATTTTATAAAAATAAATATTGTAACATAAACATTAACCATTTCTACATATTCTACAAAATATTATAAACAAAAACAAACACTTTGTCGTCTATGTAAGGTCTTTGAAATGAATTATACCAAAAAAATTTGAATAATAGATCAGTACCAATTGTAATATTGTAATATAAAAAATGCAAGCCTTTTTTGGCATTTTTGATTTACATGCTCTTAGATTGTTTCCGAAAACATTCCTTACACGTCTTAATGCGATCTTATCAAAATTTGCGCCGGATAATTTTGGCTTCCAAACGAAACAAATAACCCAATAATTTTTTTTTCAAATAGCATCTCTTTGGAATGTAAGTTTTTTTCGAAAAACAGCTTTTTAGAAAATGAATTAACGAGGTTTTTCAAAAATATTTTCTCGAAAACAAAAATGTCCTGGCCGCTTTTTAAAAAACGGATTTATGAAATATTTTGAAAATTTTTCTCCGAAAACCCGTATTTCGAAAGTACATTTTTCAAAACTGTTTCCAAACAAAAAATTGTAAAACAGGTACATTTTTCAGAAATATATTTTTTTGAAAACAATGATTAGAAAATTAAATTATGAACTCTAGTAGCTTGGAAAATGCTAATGAAAAAAAGATCCTGAACAAACCCAAACGCACCTTTTTTGGGTTTGATCAGGTTTTCCTAGGTTTGGTAGGTACGTTACTTTCTCGTAAATTACATTTTCAAAAAGCCGTTGCTTGAAAAACTTAATACTATCCGTTAATTTCGAAAAAGATGTTCTCGGATAAATGTATTTTTGAAAAGTGATTTAAAAAAATTGAAAAATTGGTTTTAGACAAATTGTACTTTCGTAACTACTCGTATATCCCCCCAAATGAGCAGAGGGCATACCTACATAAAAAAATGCTATAATATTTATACTTTCATAATATTAATCAAACCATTTACGCTGCCGCGTGTAAGCTAAGCTAAAAGCTGTTTCTTTTTTAAACAAATATCTTTTTGATGTTAAATTAAGTAATCTTTTCGAAAAACAGCTTCTTCGAAAATATATGTTTAAAAATGCATTTCCCGGAAGTATATTTTTTAGAAACCATAGTGTTTCTAAATTTAAATTATGAATGAATCAATGAATGAAGTGTCAATGAAAAAATGACAAAAAGATCCTAAACTAACCTTTTTTCCGTTTGGTCAGGTTTACGTTCCTTGTATTTGCTATGTTACTTTGTACTAAATTACTTTCAAAAAAGTGTTGATTTTTAATATGAATATTCCAAGTCTTTTTCGAAACAATGTTTAAAAAATGTTCTTTCTAAAAACATGATTTCGAAGTTGGTTTCAGAAAAAAAAACATCTCTAGTTTTCGAATATCTGTATTATTGAAAAAGTTCTGTTTTCGAAAAAATGTATTTTTGAAAAATTTTCATATATCAGTCCAAATGGACAGAAGGTATTATTAATAATTTTAAAAAATGTTAGAATATTGGTAAGTTAGGATGACAAACGGTTCTGTTTTCGCAAGAAAACAGGTTTAGATATTTCGTCCAATATTAAAAAGTGTAGATTTCTTAGATTCCTAAACAATAAAAAACTAATGCCGCACTCGAACTTGCCCGTTTTTTTTTTTTTGATCTGTACTTTTGTGTAGCTCGAGGCCACGTTGCCCCCCCTAGACGAAATTCTAAATCCGGTCCCTGGTAAAAGCATCTCAAGCATCTCTCTAAATAAAATAAACACAAAATATAAAGAAGCATTAATAACGATGCGAGTCCTTTGCATAATTTAAGTACATCTAGGCCCAGCCAAGTTATTCATCTATTTATCTGTGTAATTTAAACTATTTGGCAAAAAGCTTTTAGGATCTGTTAACATACATCCGCCACAGCTGTTTAATTTGACTTAAATCATTTTTTTTTCGACATACCGTTCCAGCAAATGGACTTCTACCAGTACCGTCACTTAAATATACTTGCGTAGCTTCTAGGGCCAATTGACCCCATACATCAGGGACTTCCATTTTTAGATGTTATTCTAACACTTTTTGGTACTTAAAATTATTAAAATTCGCGAAATTTTATTTTATGTAACGCTGAGTTTGCTCAAATTATCCCGTCAGTAAAATAGCAGATACGCATTCTAAAAATACCGTAGTAAACATTTGGGTAGCAGGATTTTGACTTGAGGTATTTTTGGAATGCATTAATTAACCATTTCCCAACTTTTCGTATTATTGGTCGTATTAAAAAGCTATAAATTGACAGGTACGCAGTTTTAAGTGATTTTTCTCCGTACTACAGAAACATTTTTTGACAATTTTAGAGACCTGCTAAAACAGAGGCCACCGATTATCGTTCAGAAAGAAAATAAAACAAGACCCCGTCATGCGATCGTATTCAAACTACATGGTCGCCTTTTGTGGGGGTGTGTTCCCTAAGTTCATTCGTACTCTTGGAAATGGGGAACTAAAAGACCTATTCGTATTGGAAAAAGTTCCATTCTAAGGAGCACATAATGGGGCCGAACGCGAGCCTCACAAAGGAACTTATTTTCTTCAACTGAAAATATTTTCGGCTTACAGTTGACCCATTGGCAGGACATTACTATTTACCATTCAGGTGCAGCCTGAAGAGGAGAATGAGACCTAGTAGGGTCTCCACCTATTAAGTTACTACTACTGTAAAATTATCTCGTTATTTTTGCCAAGAAGTCGTCGCAATATATTATAATGAATGGACTCTATTTCGAGAAGAATTTTGTTTTCAGTAAAGGTCCTACGGTAACTCGTTTTATTTCTTGATTTTAGATCTCCAGAAATCTTATAAATAGATATGGATGAACGTGGTATAAATCTTCTTAAAACTGTCATTATCTTGCCAAGATGGCATTTTCCATGAATGGAGTTTGTCTTTAATGCGACCTTTAGTGATACCACGGGAACGCTTAGGTCTATAAAATGGCACCTGTGGAACTTTCAAATTTCAAGGGGGGCAAGGGACCCTTAATAACCGTTTGCCCGATTGTTGCATCAATAGATATTAGGACCACTACACTTGCGGTATGTTTCTAAATTATAATTCATATTGATATAACGTATTGGTTAGATATTATAAATAAGTGATTTTGAGCTGAACTATTATAATATATTTTTGCCTTGCCCCCTTTGATTTTTCACAAGGAGCGCAAGAACCCCCTTTGCGTTACCCCGGTGGTTCCTATGCCCCTCTACCTTCTCTGTCGAGCTAGTCTGCAGTCTGGTTGCTTTGGTCAAGTTGTACCCACTACTTAGAGTAGCTTACTTTTTACCGGTTGATTGACAAACTATCGGCATTCCCATGCCTTTCGAATTAAGGCTACATAATTTTCATATTTCATAGCGCACAGGGTCTGCATCCAGGATCGACGATTCTAGCACCAACTCCTTCACTAATTTTAGACAGTCTGTCCTCTACACTCTGTTGGCTTTGCATTCCTTGATAAGAATACTGATATTGGCATAATAATAGAGTTTGTCACATTGTCACAACCTATTTATGGACAAACTGCAGAATTTCAAGGGGACCATTCAGATTGTGATTTTAGTTTTTATATCTAAAGTCTTTTTGTACATTTTGGGGACATAACTTAGGGGGTCGAAGTCAGAGGGATCTCGCGGGTTTCGCGTTCTCCAAGAGCCGTACAATTGACTGGGGAGTACATCAGGGTCCAGTCTTGGGACCGGTTCTCTTTCTTTTATATATTATGACCTGACGTACGTTGACATTGGGGGAGAATACACACTTTTCGCTGACGATACAACTATACTGTGGCACTCGATGACGCTTTTACTTTAAAATAAACTGACAAGTGAAAACCATGACTGACAAGTTATAAACATATAAGGTGTTACATTTTAAAAAAATGTAAGTTGAGTTAATTTATCTACCTATCCTTAAGATATTTTAAAATTTGATACTCCCAAAAAATAATAGACGAAAAATTCTAGTAACTCTCTAGCAACTTTTGTATTTAAAGTGTTCTTCCAATTCCTATAGTTAAGGCAGTAGGCGGGTGTCAAAATATAATGAAAAACCCTGTACATTTTGATGCATTTTTTAAACATTTTTCGGGAAAAACGCTTACAAATTGCAGTCCCCCACCCTTATCACCAAAAGGCTGGCTCAGAAAAATCTGAAAAAAAGCATGAACATTGAGAATTAGGTGAAGGTTGAACTAAAATTACCAGGATTTAAAAATTCCAGCGCGATCATTTGTTATAAACAATTTAATTGTTTATTCCCCTGTAACTGCTGAACCATTGGTTTTAGAGAAAAAGTTTTTCAACAAAAAATATGCCTCTCGATGTAAGGAACAACTTTTCTCTTTACACGTTTTTCAGTGCTCCTCGTATACGCGATGTGATACGGTGTTGGTGCCATCGGCGGCGGAGGATTGCTCGGGTTAAGTGGGAGCTGATCGCTTAGAACACTAACTATGCAAGTATAGCTTGCATTTGACCGATTTTTTTTAAATCAATGCATATAGGGTGACCTAGAAAGATGATATGATATCATTGATGTTTTTTTAAATAGAAAACCGACTTGAAAGTATACCCCATACCTGATTGTTTTTATTTGTGACACGAAGCCACCAAGCCTAGGCAGGGCCGCCAAGAACCGGGACAGTAAAATTTTTCTGGCACCAAAACATGAGTTTTGGCAATAATATTTAATAATTTTGAGTTACGGGCCCCCCAAAGCAGTGCGGGCCCGGGGAATTTGCACCCCTGCCCCCCCCCCCTCGACGGGCCTTTTTAAAAATTGTAGGTAAACACCGATCAGTGATTAGTAACTATCCACGTTAGCGAGAAAATTATTTATTATTTTTACTATCTTTTTTTTAGTTTTCCATAGAACTTCTGATCTTACAGAACTAGCAAATTTTGGACGTCCAGTCACTCCTAGTAAATTTTTAATTTACCAAGAATTCAAATTTGCGAGCTCAACCAAAACTTAAGAAAAAATCTGTAACGTAAATACTTAAATCAGAATTTTTGCATATTTCAGGTATATATTAAAGTATTTTTAATAATATCAAGTATTTACTCTATAATTTTGTGTACAGACTTTAAAATTGTAATGAAAAAGGTCCTGTCTATTTAAAAGAAATTATCTATGAAGTCACATCTTTTTTTTCTGGGTAATCCTGTATGCATAATCAAAAAAGAAGAATAAGAATGATCATCGACAGATCCACGATTATTCTTCCCAAAAATTAAACTGAGCAAACTCGATTTTTAATCAACTCTACGCAGTAAATTTAGTAAAATGAAAATCGTCAAAAACATTTAATCTACATTGATGCTCTCGAAAAAGTTTAACTAATTTTAAACAATTTTTTTTGCATAATTCTACCCTAACATATGTATTTTTTGTTTTACGAAATTTGCTGCCCTTGGATCGGTACGGTCTTCTATAATAAAAAATGTCCAGTAGAGCTACTTAGATTACAAAAAAGTAAGACTTACGGTTTCTTTATTTTTTCTAAAACTTGCGTTCAGGTCATCTCTAACGATAACCGTAGAAATATCCAATTGTCCCCATACATCCATAATTTTCACAAAAAATTACACAAGTCATGAACTAATTTCTAATATGGAATTCAGAGATTATTATTATTATTTAATATCTTCAGTTACGAGTAATGTAAAAGTCATTAAAACGCGACGTAGGTGCTCTTTCACAATAAACTTTTAAATGGTCAAAAATAGAGTCTCGGCATCCAGACCTGTGTGAGTCTTAGCTAAAGTATGTACTCGTATTGGCAACCGCTGCAGTCTTTGTAAAAATCTAATTAAAGCATTAACGACGCGTAACTAATTTTGCTGGATGTCTTATTTTTCCCGAAAGTTTTATTTATAAGCTAGAAAAATTGTAAAGGCTTTTGCACGGAACTTCCGTTGCAAAATAAAGTTATTGAATATATAGGAAGCAGTGCCGGCTTAAGGCTGTGTACTGTCCGGGGTTATTCAAAGCTGACCATTAGTGGCGCAAGAGGCGTAGGTATTCAAGATTTTATTTTGCGGGGGTCACGGAATGGAAAGTGGGAAGGTGGAAAAGCGCCGCAGGCGAAAATTTTTCGGGGCCGCGCCCGAAGTTCGTCATAAAATAGAAATACAAATATTTTTCTTCAGACAGCTGGGGGGGTTACCCCCCCCTGAATACGCCACTGGATGGCGCCATAATATTATGTGTTTATTTGTGACATAGAGGTTTTTGTTTCTGTGCCTAAAAATTATTATAGAGAGGTAAGTAGTTAGCGTGGGAAAGTGAAAATTCGCATGCATGTACTAGAATAGTTGTAGAATATGCCGAAAATATCTGTCAAGATTTTTTTTATTTTAATCACATAACCTTAATCATAAAGGTTGTCTAATTCTGGATAGAATGGTGTCCTAAAATTGGATATTCAAAATTTGGAACCCAACTAAATGTTCGGTTCTAAAACTGTTTTATCTATAGGGAAAAAAAGTTCAGTAAAATGCCTAAAAAAGGACTCCCACATAAAAAATGGAATCCAGAGAAAGTAAGGATATGGGGTATTTAAAGGCGTCAAACAGCTTCAACGTTCCAAAAACAACCCTTGAATTATATGTCAAACGTGAGCAACTCTTAGAAGAACAATGTAAACTACAAATGGGTCGAAAACCAATTTTATCGCCTAAAATGGAAGAATATTTGGTACAGTACTGTTTGGAAATGGACAAAAGATATTATGGTCTAGGACTCGCAGACATTCGCAGACTGGCGTATCAGCTTGCTATACGGAATAACCTTCCTCATCCGTTTTGAAAAAGAGACGCGAATGCCGGCAAAAATTGGCTTGGAAATTTCTTCAAATGGCATCCTAATTTATCTTTGAGAAAAGCTCAAGGAATTTCAAAAATTAGAATAAAAAATTTCACGCCAGAAAATGTCAACTGTTTTGTGTGTCAGTTGTGTCAATTTTTTTTGTACAACTGTTATTGTTTTTCAGCTTGGGTTTGCTTCTTTACTTCACTCACCGCCCGCTTTAGCCCACCGCCCGGGGCTGATAGCAACCTTAGCCCCCCCCCCCTCCCTTGAGCCGGCGCTGGCAGGAAGGTATCGATGAAAAAGGACATAATTTGCTGGAATAGTTATTTGTGCAAAAAGTGTATAAAGTATCAGTTTTTTACGAGTCGGAAATTCTATGATTGAGAAAATTACCGTACACACTAATTGCATAAAATATTTTTTTTATTTTGGTTTCATATCAAAGCTTTTTCAATATCGTTTTCAGTATTTTCAGCTTTTTATGAAACCGTTTTTTTATTTTTTTTGTGTAGTCATAATAATAAAATGATTTGTTAATTATTTATCAAAGCTAAATAAATTCACTAGACTTTTTTTAAGTAAATAGCTGTATGTAAAGCATTTTTTGGTCCTAAATTCGAAAATGATATGCAAAATACTGTAACACGTACAGTGTTTTTGTTACAGGGCTTGGGGATTTGACGAAAAACAGAGTACCTACGACATATTTTTGAAATGTAATATGTAATGTATATTGAATAAAAAATACATTTATATCGAAAACATGTTAAATCTAAGTAAAGACGTTTAGTTAAAGACCATTATGCAATAGACAATATAAAATTATGGTGACGAATGACAAGATATTTCACTTTTGGAATCACTTTGTTGTCCGTCCGTCTGTCACAGGCGATTTTCTCTAAAACCATTAGACGTAAAAATTTGAAATTTGGCACAGAGATAGAGTGTGGTGGTCCAATTATAGACGTGAAGAATAAAAAGTTAAATTTTGGGGCAAATTGGGCAATGAAAAAAAAATTCAAGGCCATCGTGTAGGATGTCAAATGATAGCTTATTGAAGCACTTTAACGATATATTTGATGTATTTTGTTATTTAATTTTTTTAAACATTTTTCGGGAAAAACGCTTAAAAATTGCTGGCCCCCACCCATATCACCAGAAGGATTGCTCAAAAAAATCATGAACATTGAGAATTAGGTGTAGATTGAGCGAAAATTATTAGGATTTACACAGGATTGAAAAATTCTAGCGCAGTCCAAAATTACGCGATGTGATATGGCGTTGGTGCCCGTCGGCGGCGGGTAGCGCAGTAGATGGACGGAGATCGGGCGGCCGAGGTTTGCTTAGGTCTTAGGTTAAATGGGGGTCTGATGGCACGGACCACTAATTATTGTGCAAGTATACTTCACCGATTTTTTTCTGTTTTTAATTACACCGGCACATTTGACCTGTACATTTGACCAGACCCATCTATCTATATGTATTTTGATGCGCTGAATCCAAATCCGAAGTCCGTTTGGCCCGTACACCCTCAAATTTTGAGTAAATTGCAAAAAACGCTGAAAATGCCTAAAAATTGCGAAAAAGTGCAGTTATGAAAAAGAAGAAAATTTTAGTGAACTAGATCAAGTATGTTTCTTATGTATTTTGATGCGCTAAATCCAAATCCAACGTCCGTTTGGCCCGTACACTCTCAAAATTTTGAGTAAATTGCGAAAAAACGCTGAATATGGCTACAAATTGCGACAAGTTGCAGTTATGAAAATGAAGAAAATTTTATTGAACTAGATCAAGTATGTTTCGTATGTATTTTGAATCCGAAGTTCATTTGGCCCGTACACGCTCAAAATTTTAAGTATATAAATTGCGAAAAAACGCTGAAAATGGCTAAAAATTGCAGTTATGAAAATGAAGAAAATTTTATTGAACTAGATCAAGTATAGGTATGTTTCGTATGTATTTTGAATCCAAAGTCCGTTTGGCCCGTATACCCTCAAAATTTTGAGTACATTGCGAAAAACTTCGAAAAATAGCTTGCATAACTTGCATTTCAACTTAGGAGGACTGATTGCTTTTGCCTGTAACCAGGGCACCTGCAGGATACCACGTGGTGACGGTGGGCAACAGAACCGTATGGCAGAGTCCTGGGTTAACGGCGTGTAGGCCGTCATGGCAGGCACAAGCGATAAGTGCGGTCAGGGATTCGGAAACCCCAATATCGGCGTCTGGTCAGGGTGAGAAAGCAGGCCCGCAGGCTTCGTCATCAAACGACTTCAACTCTACATTAATGGGTCACTTGGCTTCTGTAGAGTATAATATTACAAGAAATCACTCCCACATACGTAATAAAAGTCCTCATTGGTACGTAAGAACAATACTATTTTTTGCTATTTTCTGCTACTTCATTGCTATTTTTTACGATGTTTGATATATGAACGATCGAGATTAACAGATTCTGAATTTGGATTCAGCGCATCAAAATACATAAGAACCGTACTTGATCTAGTTCAATAAAATTTTCTTCATTTTCATAACTGCAATTTTTAGCCATTTTCAGCGTTTTTTCGCAATTTACTCAAAATTTTGAGGGTGTACTGGTCAAACGAACTTCGGATTCAAAATACATACGAAACATACTTTATCTAGTTCAATAAAATTTTCTTCATTTTCATAACTGCAATTTTTCGCAATTTGTAGCCATATTCAGCGTTTTTTCGCAATTTACTCAAAATTTTGAGGGTGTACGGGCCAAACGGGCGTCGGATTTGGATTTAACGCATCAAAATACATAAGAAACATGCTTGATCTAGTTCACTAAAATTTTCTTCTTTTTCATAACTGCACTTTTTCGCAATTTTTAGCCATTTTCAGGGTTTTTTGCAATTTACTCAAAATTTGAGGGTGTACGGGCCAAACGGACTTCGGATTTGGATTCAGCGCATCAAAATGCATATAGATAGATGGGTCTGGTCAAATGTACAGACCATTTTTTTTTGTGTGCCGGTGTACCGGTGTTATTAGTATTGTCACGGTTTTCTTTTTTCATAAATAAAGTACCTATATTATATAGTAATATTAATATACAATATATAATACTTTTGAACGTTCCAGCGACGGCAGCTGTTCATCCGTGAGCCCTAGGCTATAAGTTAGTTGTGTGGTTCACTTTTCTAACAGGGCGCCACCCAGTCTGCATAACTTGCTTTAAGTGAAGAAGAACCCCCAGCCCGACTGGGAGAACTCTTAGAAAAGAACATATTAAAATAAAAAGCAGATTACCTTTGACTAAATTTAATAAGTATTTACAGTAGGTACTCATTTCCGTGGAAGAAAGAATAAATTCATTAACACTAGTTAGAAAAAATTACCGTTTCTGATCGCAGAATTTCAGTTTTTAAATACGCCCACCCAACTTAATTACGCATTCGAATCAGAATCAAATATCAAATCAGAAAAGTTTTACATAACAGAATAATTTATTAAAATTAATATCATTTTAAATTAGGCAATAATATCTACGCATAAAAAGTATAAAAATATCTATTTAAGGCATGGCAGGTCATATTTGATTGATGTTAATTCATACAAATACATGGAATATACTGGCCTTTGCTATCAGCATATTTCTTTGGCAGGAAAAGATACATAAATGTTTGTCCCGAATTTCTCAGGAACTAACCCTGAAATACGTATTATTCAGGCAGGAAACATAAGTAGATAGGAGGAAAAACGTACTTGAACATTGTACAACAGTGTGTACCCCAACAAAAAACTCTAGAATAACAATAAAAAAGCAATAAGTAATGGCATATTATACTGTGTTGAAGGTATCTTACCTCAAAGATATTTTGAGAGTTTTTGAATCAAAACAGGCAGTTCTTGACGAAAATACAGGAACTTGAAGGTAGATAAAGGCATATTTCTAATGAAGGAACGAATTTTCAAAAGATGATCATGAAAAAGCTTGATTATAATTAACTTACCTGAATGCAGAAATAAGGCATGGATAAATATGACTAATAATATACACTCTTTACCATTCAGCATCAGCACCGTGTCCAAAGAAAAATTGTTAATAAGGTAATAGAAACTTTTAAGACCCGAAAGAACCATTCAATAAAAAAAAACTTAAGATACAAAAGCCCATTCTGGGTAAGGGATGGTTCTCGTGTGTAAAACACCAGACTCGACACACCGGGCTTGCAGGAAGTGTCTTCCTTAGCAACAGGAAAAAAGCCTTTTTGTATATGCATATTAACATAAGCAACCAAATTTCTGCCAAAGAAGAGATACACAAACTCCTTTATATTGATTTTTAGCGTCATAAATCTATTCGGAACTACGGTACTAACTTATATACATTTCTGGCGAATGCGCCAGATAACTAGGCATTACCCATGTAGCACCTTAAAATTAAATGTTTTAAATTAATATTTATGCTAATTTATAATTAAATTTACCTAACGTTGTAACGAAGCGCTACAGTGTATTTGTATAAATCACTACAAATAGAATCTTTAAAATATTATTTATATTATTTTGTAGTTAATAACCAGGTTCCACGATTTCTACAAATGGATATAAAAATCTGACGTAATAATAAATTATATTAATAACGCTATAGAAACCATATTATGATCTTCTCGCCATTCCGTCAAGAAGCAGTAAAATCTGAACGTGTTCGATCCAAGTGCATGAGTCAAGTTATTTTGCGATTTTGTGGTAGGCCTATGGTCAAGTTATTTTGCGAAGCAAAGAGTTAGCTGAGTAGTAGTAATTTCTCGTTTCTTATTTATGTGAAGAGCGTAAAACTTAAAAAAAAGTTGTTTAACATAAAGACAATAAAGTTTTGTCGTGTAAAAACATAAAAATTTCAGGCTACGGAAGAAAAAGTCCTTGCTATAGTAAGTAAAACTTACTGTTATATCTAAGAAGTAAAATAAATTGGAAAAAATGTTAAGTGTAATGTTAGTACACTGGACAACAAAAATTTAAAACGCGCAAAAATTTTGCGCTCTTGCAGCATTGCCAATGCGTCGCACACTGGTTTTTCAAAGGAAAGCCGTTTATTTTTGCTAGTTGTTAATACATCTTTATTTTGCCTTTCTTTTCTCTGTTGATAAACTAAAGGGTGTTATACAGTAAAAAACTTGCCAATTTTTCTTTTTCTGTCGAAGGAATTGGAGCACGAAGTCGGCAAAAATTATATTTGCCATCCAGACTAAAAATTTTGCTTCGAAATCAAGGCCAATTTCTTAAAGTACCTACATGTAACTTAGAAAGAAATATTTTTTAAAAGTACAACTATGGCTAGATCATTTTTTTAACAGATCCGAATAAATAAGTATTTCTTGCGGGAAGCATGCACCCACAGAATAAACGGTTGCTTAATTTTTTATGTTCTTTTAAATTCGTCAAGCTATATCTTTTGAGCTTCGGTGAGATCATGGACGCACCCAGGGGCGCATTCAGAATCGACGCGCGGGTGCTCCCGGGGGCTGCAGCCTCCCAGCCCCTCCCCTGGGTAGGGTGAATTAGCCAGTAGTCGGACAGTTTTGGCAAATTTGAAGTTCATATTATTGTAAGATATTCCTTTTTGGATTTATGAGAATATCTTTTTCTCCACGCCACGGATTTTTTATTTCGTTTTATGTAGAATATCACTAAAAACCTATATTTTTTCATCTGGAATTTTAAAAAAACAATAAATGAAAAAAGTGCTATTTTGCCAGAAGTCGGACAGTGTTTCCCAGTGGTCGGCCGGATAGCTGCCAGTAGTCGGACACGTTCTGATTGGGTAATTCTGCACAGTCCCGTATTTTATATTGTTTACTAAAACTTTAATGCCAATTTGTAATTCTATTTTTGTCATAACATTTCACATATGGAAATATGACGAGTGGAGGACAAAGTCTGCCATCGGCCGTAAAAGTTATTAAAACCGTTAAGTTCTCCTTGCTACTTCCTGGTTTGACAATACTGAGGTCACGTCCTCTCACACCCAATACTTTACCAGTTTTTGGACACAAGCAGAAACCACTTTCATCGCCATTCAAAATACGACTTGGGTCTTCTAAAATATCTGTAGCGTTTGATTTGATTAAAAAAGATTTTAAATCCTCAAACCAAGACCTAATATATTCTTCAGTTATTTGATATTTGAGCTCTGTATTTCTCTAGTGATTCTGCATTTCTTAAAGCTAAATGCGAATTTGGCTTCATAAAACCGTTAAACCAACTCTGAAAAGGTCTTCCATTGGTAAACGGCGTTTCCAATTTCTCTTCTTGTACAATTTTCTGGACAGTATCAAGTAACTCTTGCTTTTTTATTGGAAATCCGCACTCAGCTAAGTTTTCTATCCAAGCCAATAATTTTTGTTCATTTTCCATTGTTAAAGCGGGACCTGGCCCCATCTGCTTGCAAACATTGTTTATTTTGCCTTTAATACGGTCCTGCACCGTGGATTTTGGAACCCCGTACTGTCTGCATATTTTATGCTATTTTCCACCATTTCGAACAGCTTCGACCGCTTTTTTTAATGATTCTTCATCGTACTGATGAAATTTTCCTTTTGCTGTGGGTTTCTTATCTGAAAATAATGAAAACTATCAAAAAAGGATAAAAACCCCTCAAGAAAATTTCAACAAAAAATGTTAGTGTCCGACCTTTGAAGCTACGAAATTTCATGTTGGCTAGTGGTCGGCCAAATTTCATTTCCCTTAATCTCTGTCTGTATTTAGTTTTCGCTGTCCGTCCACTGACAACCACTTCAAACATTGAGCTAATATATTAAATGAAAAAGGAGATACTCGATGGGCTTAGCAATAAGCCAGAAAAAGATGAAAACAAGACGACCTTCCGTTTCCAGTAGTCGGACACTTGTCCGACTACTGGCGTTGGGACAAAATGTTACACCAGTTTGTCGACCACCTAAATTTGACCTTTAAATAACTTAACTCCCTAAGCAATATTCAAAAATATTATAATGTTGTCCATAATAAAATGTTCCAAAAATAAAATACTTCTCACTATCTACGTATAGTTTGGTGCCTACATGGATCTAGAGATCGCAAACAATACGGCTATAAAATTTTTATTGTTTTTCTGTAGTTTCAGATATTTTCACAAATCTCTCTTAAAATTTCTGGACTGGGAGAACTAGTGATGTAAACTTGCAAAGAGTACTACTACTACTGAAAAAGCATAAGAATTTTCTGCCTGCATGTTTCTGCGAGCTCAACATCCGTGACAAATTTTATATGTATAAGTACGCGTTGAAATCATATGGGAAGAATTTTTTTCTCTAGACGTGTATCTATAAGATGCATTGTACATTGTTTGTACATACGTATATACTAAATACAGCAAAACCGTTATGAAAAAAATATTTCTTTAAGAAAATTTCTATTTATTTGCAAATATTTTTTTTTGTATACTTTTTATTTCACCCTTTACATCAAGAAAACACCACCAGTGACTCTCTATAAGTTAAATTTTAACAATTCTGATAAAATAATAGTTATTTATGATATAAGTGTTAAAAGTACAATTTTACGGCACGAATTTGAAAGTTTACAGAATGAGCGAAGCGAATTCTGCAATTCAAATGAGTGCCTTAAAAGTTCTTTTAACACAAATATCATACAAAAAATTTTCTACAAACGCCAATAAAAAACAATAACACAATTACAATTTTTAGACAGTTTAACATATTGGAAACACATAGTTTTAAGTAGCATCGTAGATATAATATAAAATTATTAAGTTGACATTTGTCAAAAAAACCAACAACCATTGTTGGCGTCGTAGTTGCCATAGTATTACTTTTAACACTAGTGCTATAAAGTACTTTTAACACTAGTGCCATAAAGTAACATTTTTAAGGCATCTGCGGCGTGTTAAAAAATGCATTTTTAACACGTTTGTAGAAAAAATAATTTTTAGTTTACTTAAAAATTATCTCTGTTCGGAATGTTCGGATAATAAAGTTATATTAGAAATGATAGCTTTTATGTACATAATATTTCAACTGTAAATATTTTATTCAAAAATTTTACAAATTTTGTTAGAAGAAATAGCATTAAACAGCATTGAAGCAAAAAATAATTATAATACATTTTAATTATTTCTGCAGCTCCATATATGAGTCGCACCACTGTGCGTCGCCGCCTTTTTACTGGCGAAACTTTTTAGAATTACTGGCATTTACTGGCATTTTGTTCTGCGATTACTGGCACTTTTGTTAGGTTAAATGACAGCATATCAAATTATAATACAATAAGCGTTTTCGGAAAACGATTAATCCGATTAACCCATACCATCTCGTATCCTTTCTGTTTTTCCGTATTAAAAAGAGACAAAAGATAACAGCTGATGATGAGAGGCGTATTCGATTAGTAGTTGAATAAAGAAATAAGAATTTTTGTCAATCAAATACGGCTCTGATTAATCCGATCAATGCCTGCGTTAGCGGTTGTTAGCGCTTGCAAACGCTTACTAATGAATCGACGACTGCGTTCAACGCGAGCGCGAGTTAGCGGTTGTTAGCGCTTGCAAGTGCTTACTACTGAATCGACTTTGAAGGGACACTCGCCGAAAAGCGACCATCAGCGGAGTTAGCTCTAAATAAAAGCGCCTTTTTAGTTAGCAAAAATGGCGGATGGCGTTTGACAGTGTAACTTGTTTATGTTTTGGTATAAATTTAAATTTGTTTTCAAGAGTTTTTACATATTTTTTCATTGTATTTTGTGAAACATGGATAGGAACGAGACTAATAATTGAGGCTACTTGCTACTTCAAAAGCATTCGTGACCAAACACTGTCCTAATATTTTTGATTTGTTCATTTATTGGTTCTTGACTCAGATCAGGTTTGTAAGTAGAGCTAACTCAGATCAACCTAATCTGTCAAGAACCATCTTTAGTTTCAATAGGGATTTTCCGTTAGTAAATTCATAATGTTTTTAAAAGTGCTAAGGTTAATTTTTAGATTAGAAATAAATGTTTAAACAAATACAATTTTTACATTAACTAGATATTTCATGGACTAACTAGGTATTGTTGACATAACCGGATGTTCAATCGTTAAAAAGCAAAATTATACACATAAATATTAGGCAAGTATGCCGGTACCATGGGTCCACGGGTTCCTATAATATTAATAATAAGTTCCCTTTAATAGCATTATAAAAAAAGTTGATATTACAACTGTAATGGTAATTTAATGGTGATTTAAAAAATCTGACAACATAGCAGCTTGGCCATAAAAAGGTTTTAATTTTTGCCCGCATTCTTTTGGCTGTTACAGACTCACTTGCCAAACTAATACCTATTATAGTTGACCCAACTTACCTTATGGAATTCTAATTTTTAAAGATAATAAATAGGGGTAACTGCAAGTTTTTCTTGTGCTAATAAATTTCTAGTACCACGAAAAGACAGGTTTGTTCATGTGCAAACAGCAAGTTAAATTCATGTTATTGTCGTACTGGGCTTGTTCCGTCCCTGAAATGGGGCGATCCTCCTGCATAGGACGAGTTCAACTAACGCCAGCGGTTACAATCATTTCCATCAAAATATTAATGAAAGCGACTGTTGTTGGTATTGTGTAATTTATAAAAATTAAGCAAAATTTTTCGAAAAATATCACCTTGTTATACCGGGTGGTACAGCAAGTAGTTAGCCCCTAACGTTTTCCCAAATTTTTTAAATAAAACTATAAAAAATTTAGGGTAGTACCTGCCAGTGTATTAATTGTTCGTTTTAGTAAAATCAGACTTTTAAAACAATATCCGGTTTAACCAGAAGTGATGATATTTTTATTTTAAATGGGAACCTATCTTTTTCATTCGGTATTTGTATTCTCCGGAAAATTTTCTTTTCGGCGACATATCACATAATAGCATTTCTTTTCAAAATGGCCTTCTACTAGCTTAGTTTTTATCCAACCCCTACGATGGCCATGAATTCTTTAAAATAAGACAACTGGTGAGCAGTAAGCCATGAATATTATATATGATAAAATGCTTTAATTCAATCGGTTTGGTAATATGAAATCAACTTGTTTCAAGTCAAGAACATATTAATTAGGGCTATTTGACTTACGTTTTGATTTAAAAAAATAAAATGGAATAGAATTGACCTTCAGCAAGGGGAGACGACACCAGTCATTCATGGCTAGTCCGTTTGTTTTCTCTCATTCATTGTTAGTGTGTAGTACAAAGAAAGAGGGGAGACAGATTGCTAAACATTCGACGAGCAGTCGCTATGGTTTTCCGAGCGATCTGTACCTATTCCAAGGAGTAAGCGTGTGAAAAGACCGTAATTCATTTTTCCATACGCTTGACACTGATGCACCATTTTTTTAAGTTTATGGATAAAGTCCTTTTAGGAAAGCTTTTTTACTTCAATCTTATTTCGAAATATTTTTTCAAGTGTGAAATTAGACCGCCTTAAGAGACAATACTCAATAGTGAATCACTCGTAAGATTTTATGCCTTTTTCTCACCAACTTTGATGTTTGCATTACCCACCAGGAGCCACATGCTTGAACCTCTTCAGGCCCCTCAAATTGCGAAGCCTGTCCCTTCTAGACTAGCACCTACTTTCTCGGTTGTTAAAATCGACTTTGACTCTGGTCAAGAACATTGCTAAACCAATGGTGGAAATGTTTTTGGTCGCGATAGATGCTTACTCTGATCGGTTGACGGAATCCTAAACAGTGTTACCAGATTGGGCGCTTTATCATAAATTGGGCGATTTTTGAGCAATTATTTTGGTCCGTTTTTGAGAAAAATCTGAAGCCGCACTTTGGGCGACTCTACGGTCTGCCATTTAGGTAGGTACCAACTGAGAATTTCACACTTATTAAATTTTTTAGAGCGTTCCAACCGAGCAAAAAATTGTGACGTCGATGTTAATGGATTAAAATAAAATTATGATTTATTGGACAAAATCCCAGTAGGTAAGTGCAAATAAATATTAATTTAAAATTTGAACAGATACATACAATACAATCTAAAATTATTAGAACCTTCCTATTTGGTGCTGACAAAAACATTTTTGGAAAATTACATGGTAGACAAATCAAATTGCTGTCAAAAGCCAGCATTTTCGATTTTGGCGCCATTCGTTCTCCGCGCTTTTGGGCGCAGTACAAGTTTGCTCCATGAGTTTCCAAAATCTGACAACACTGTGAGCCCAACCAGAAGAATTTCGTGTGGTTTCGTTGTTCCGTCATTAACGTCAAAAACACATGAGTAAACAACAAACCAGCCAACTGCGAATCAACTCAAAATTGTGCTTGAAATGTGGACGTTATCAACAATAATGAGCGTATATTAATAAGTGTTTCGAATCAAATTCATTAGTCTATAATTTGTCCGGCTCAATCTCAGAGTAGGTTAGTCGGGAAATTATCGAAACTTATCTTTTCCACTTGTGTCTTATCGGGAACGTTTATTTTAACCGTCTATTTTTTACAAAATACTTTTTTGCTCTTAAAATAATTGACAATGGTTGCTGATGTAGTTTTGTGTGTTTCTGATATAAACCGAACCACCATCGAGGTTCTTCAGAGCAACTTTTTAGAACCGAAAATGCCAGAAATTCCAGAATGGTTCACCAGTGTACAGGATATGCCATGGTTATGGGCTATGTTTGGATCTATCCTTGTCGGACTCAGTGGTGTCCTGCCACTTCTTGTCATTCCCATTGACCAAACAGACAACTTGAAACAAGGAGGTTAGTTTCCTGTTTAACAACATTTTAAAATTAGACCGACAATAACAAAGTTCATAGATATTTTATACTTAAATATTGATGCTATTTAGTACACAAACAAACGGTTATTTAATAACTATTTTATGTTTTATGGCATTAGATAATTAGATATCAATATTTAAGGATAAATAAAATTGTTGTACCTACCTCCTACAGGGATCACATCACCTAATACCAAATACACAATAATCTGATAAAAGACAAGTGTGTATATAGGTAATTGTTGTCATAAGAGACCAAAGACCTTCATTGTTATGTACTGGGTATTTGATAACCAGTTTACTGTAGATATAATATAAATTTCAATTAATAAAACTATTTACAAATTACTTTTGATTTACAATATCAGTGAATAATAATGTTGTGTTTCTATGCACTTTTATGCAATAGTTGGTACATATGGCACAGTTGATTACTACAGCATTTTTGTCTTGGGTACCTATTATTATTTTTAACATATTTATTATTCTACCTAAAACAAAACCTTGCCTTTGTTTTTATACAAATTAATGCTAACAATTATTTCACCCTGTCAGATCATTATTTTCTCCTCAATTTATTTTAATTTGTCTCATTATTTCTATTATTAATTGATTCTGAAAACTTTCAAGTACTTAGGTTTAGGTATGTAAAAAGAGTTTGAATTTTTCATATACCTAATTCGACATTATTCCCTTTTTTACCACATAAATGTATGTACCTATATGTATTAGAACTAGCAGGAAATCTGTCTCCAATAATATGTAAATGTTAAAAAAATTTTCATACTACCTAATTATGATTGTTTTTTGCTTTTTTAACAGAACCTATTTTTTAGAGTCCAGCGACACCTGAATAGATTCCTTTGTGGTGTTAGGTACTAAAAATAACTCAAAACACCTCAAGCAGCTCAAGTTCTAAAAGAAAGACAAAAATTAGTAAATATACATACCTAAGTACTTAGTCTTGTTTTTTTTTTTAAATCAATGGTATTAACCCAAAAGTTACTATTACTGGCAATTCCATAACAGAAATGTAAAGTTTTCTTAAATGGTTTAGATTTTTTTTTTAAATTTAAGTAGTAGGTAGGTACCTAAGTAGTTTTATAAATATATAATTTTATCTATGACCTTAATAAATACTGATTATGTCATTCATTCACTATTCTTATAACACAAGTGTACAAGGTGTAATGAACTCATTATTTGGGTAGCTCGATGGGTAGGTAAGATTTTGACTTTTAAAAACTATAAGTAAAGAGAAGTACCTAATTCAAATGTTTAAGTGACTTTTACCAGGTTTACCTATTATTTAAATGTCCAATCTGAATTTGTAGAAAATTGATTTTTGTTAGATTTTTTTGTATTCAGGTGGTTGTAGATAACATGGGCTAGAGCATATTATAATAAATATAACAGCACTCGTGTAGTTACCACAACTCTGTTTATGATCCTCTCATGACAATGCTCCCCACTCGTGATTGTAGTGATGATTTAATTCCACTAGTAATGTACCTAGATAACTGATGAAGTAGGTAACTATTTTAATTTTTTTTTGTCCTGTACCTGTACCTATACTATCCTAGAGATGTGAGTCGCCAATATCTCCAAATGATGAATATGTGAACTTGCACAAATAATCATTGTTTACTTTAAGAACAAATACCTATTCGCTACTTCATGCCAATGACTTTAAATTCTTAATTAGGTAAACTTCAAATTCACTAGACTTATAGGTCTGTTTTTATAAATTGCAATAGGCAATCAGTAAATCCACCAAATTAAAGAACTTTGATGTTGGCTGATTTGGTGGCCCCTATATTTTTGTGTTTTAAAGTTTAGAAAAGACATACCTATACAATACATCATTGTGAATGAAGATTCTTGTGTGAAAAAGGGCGATACTGGGTGCAATATATGAACTCTTTCATAATTGTGACTGCTAATCGAGTACAAAAATTGGTCTTACACTTCAACTTCAAACAGCTTCACAATTTATTAATTTTTAAAGTTGTTCAAAATAAGCCACGCCCTTTTTTTCCTTGCGACTCATGCAACGAGTAGTTGACGTCACTGACGCGACGCCGCTGTAGTACCCATAGACCACTTTTGACTTTTAGATCAGCTTATTGCCTGCATCAGCCGAAAGCGAGGGGTGTTTCACTCGGGAAATTTAGTGTACAGTTGAGGGGAAATAGAAGGAAATTATGTAGTAAAGAAGGGAACTTATTGCTTATATGGGGAAATTATGAAGAAATGAGGGGAATTATTAGGAAATTAAGGAAATGATTAGGAAATTGTGGGGAAATTAAGGGAAATAACGGGGAAATTATGGTGAAATTACGTTATTTTAGTATTTGCACATTAGGTACTGATCATGCACCGGCGCATGCGCGATACGTCCCCAGTTGCGGGACTGAAGGATGCTCGCTAACTTAACTAAAATTAAAAAAAGAGAAATTATAAGGTAATTAAGGAGAAATTAAGGAAAGAAGGTGAAATTAAGGAAATAAAGGTAAAATTGGGGAAATTGAAGTGAAATTATAGGGTAATTATAGAAATACGGGGAAATTAAGGAAATCAAATAAAATTACGGCCGTTTAGGGGAAATTATCATCAAAAAGGGAAATTAAGTGTACACATTTGGATAGGTGAAACACCCCTCGGCCGAAAGTGTCCAATTAATGGGCGAAAAAGTACGTTTGTACTCATTTGGCGCCAGTCATATTTTCAAAAGTTGATCATTTTTTCACGATTCTCTCAGCTGCAAAGTCGGGTTGACGCCATTTGCATTTCTATGTGACAAGCAAGTAGTGCCTACTTTTGTTTTGCTTAGTTAAGTAGGTCATGTTTATTACCAGCCGAGCGAGCCTTCTCTAGGACGCACTCCTACAGGGTGTTCAGAAACTAAAGTACAAGATTTTAAGGCATGATTCCTTACTTAATTTAAGGCTAAGAAGTTATATAGTCAGCTGTTCTAAACGGTTTTGAAGACACAAGATTTAATTTTAAAAATAATATCTTTTACTTAAAGAAAGGGTAAGTATGTGCAACTAAATATTTTGCTAAATAATTTCTAAACGGTGCAAGATATTAAAAATGCGAGAGGTCAAAAATTCTTATAACTAAATAGGAGTAGGTTCCGACTATTTACCTAAAAGTAGTCAGCATCGTAAGAAAAAGTTCGGGAGGGTAAAATTGGTCATGAACCTGGAATAAGCATCCCCCTGTATATTGTTCGGTACTTTTGAGATATTTCTTGACAAAGAATGCAAAAAGTTAGCTCTGTACAAAACTTGAAACAGTTAAGTATCTCAAAAAACTTTTAAATTAAACTTTAAAAAAATTAAAAGTTTAACCCAAAACCGTTTATGACATGCATTTATATGAACTCTTTAGCTTAAAATTAATTACTTAAAAATTTTTACCTTACTTTCTAAACACCTTGTATTTTTTACAGAGGACCCCGGACAAACCTTATGGAAAATGGTTTGCTCCCAGTCAGATGGGCAGAAATTTTAATAGGACCTAATTTATGACTGCACTAACCTAATGCAAAGTCCTCATGGGCCAAAGTGTGGGATATTAGATGCATTTTTAATGGAAACATCTCTATTCGGATACATATTCCATTAGGTAAAATAAAATGTCGGTACATAAGTGCTTACAATACCCAAAAAGACCCTTAAACCCCAAACTCGACAACCCTAACACCTCAAAACCTTAACAGTGGAGGGTTTTTAGGTTTAGGGTTTTAGGGTTGTAGGATTTTAAGGGTACAAACATGGTGGCGCGACGTGTCAAGCGATAAGCGACGCGACTAGCGACGAGGCAAGAGATATAAACACATAGTGAACCGGGAGGTTTAGTAGGTAGTTGCCAATATGTCTTCAGATGATGAGGTTGAAATTCTTATGGATGGTTCGGCATTACGCTTATTGCTTGCAAACGGTTATAGAGAATATGCTGTAGTCGCTTATCGCTTGACGCGACGCGCCATCATGTTTGTACCCTAATAGTTTAAGGTGAGTGGTTTTAGGATTTTAAGATTTGGGGTTTAAGGATCATTTTTGAGTATTCTAAGCACTTATGTACCGACATTTTATTTTATCTATTGCAATATGTGGTCGAATAGAGATTTTTCCATTAAAAATGCATCTAACTTCCCACACTCCGTCCTTCTATATCTCAAAAACTAGCCATAGCAGGGTTGTGGGCCCATGAGGACTTTTGATTAGGAAGTCATGTCATAAACTAGGTCATATTAAAATTTCAGCCCATTCGACTGGGATCCATTTTCCGTAAGGTTTGTGCGGGGTCCTTTACATCTATGGTAGTAGTACGGCAGGTAAGCAAGCAGCCTATTCCTGCACTGGCGGCGCGGTACAATACTTAAAACACTGGTTTTTCCATAACTTATCGCATTTTAATGAAATAAACACCATTGTGTTTGTACCTAATAGGACATAGTCTCATATGTTTATTAAAATTTTTATAACCTTATAGTTTTGTATTTTTTAAACTTAATCAGCATTATCTTAAAAATTCGTAGAACTCTAAAATTATGAATTACAGGTCATTATATCAGTGTAACAAATTATGATTACCTAATTGCTGTAACTTGAAAATTTTATGGATTGAGTAGTTGGCCCACTTAACTAATACAAACGATTGATCTTGGTTCTTGTTACAAATATTAAGTAATGTTTTGTTCTGGTTGATTAGTTAGATATGCAATAAATAAAGTGAAAATAAAATACTTGAAACTTTTTGGTAATATAGTAATACGAGCGGCGACTTCATTTAAGCCTACATTATGGAGTTAGAGGAAATTACTACATTTATCTAAAAATAGACTGAATAGCCCAAAACTACTGCCCTCGTCGGAATTGCGTAACATTTTAAATGTGTGGATCTCTCGACCAGTGTTTTGCTCTAACTCGATAAGGTAGTCTTTCATGCAGTCGCCGCCTGGACTACTACTGATTAATTTATTAAAGAATTAAATAACCGCATGGACTACCGCAAACCGAGGATAATTCGGCTTTCACGGTGTAACTTCGATGGCAACCGGGTAACTTCGACACACCAAACACTGCTGCAGAGGTTGAGACTTGAGATAATCTAAAAAAAAAATTAGTTAATCTCTTTATACAGTATGTCCGCGGATGGGGTTTAAAGGAAAGGACATATGGACCAAATTTTGCAAGATACATAAAAATGTCACTCCTAATAAAAGCTACCTATAGGATTCACGTTATGAAAATTAAATTTTTTATACAGGGAGCATAAAAAATACGAAAACATACTTTGTTTATCATTTTATACCCAAAGAACAAAATATGATATGTTTTAAATTAAACCCTAAGAAGAAGTACAAGATTTCATTAAAACATTTTAATATGAAAAGTAACAAGTTTTATCTCATTATTTTTTCAAAGTCCCAACTATTCTCTCTCACACCTTTAACCAGAGTACTCGTTTCTACACTGAAAAAAAGTCCTGTAATTTTACCTAATAAATGTATATTTTACATAATATAATATATTATATTGGGTTTTAATATTTTCCGTTATAAAATACGATTTTTTCAAGTGTAACCTATGTTACCTGGCTATTTTGGTATTATTACTATGTAAATCCTGTTTGGTCCAGGACAAGCATGGACTATTCTGTAGGAAATAATGATTTTTATTTATTTACATGTAAGATCGTGGATTCATACAGGCTATTTAAATTTACTATGTAAATTTTAGTAGTAATTACATATTATTTCTAAAACATGATAAATACTGTAATTTCCCCCACTATGAGCACCTACATTTCCCTTTATATATTATGTATTAATGTAAATTTCCACAATAAAACATGTATTTTTTCTTTAAATGAAAATTACATTCTAAAATAACATATTATTTGCTGTAACTAATCCGATTACAGTAGTTCTCATGGAAAAATTACAGTATAACTTATGTAGTTTTCGCGACACTTAACGCCACGCGGCGTATAGAATACGTTTTATTCACAGATATTTTCCAGCGATCAGTTGATTTAGGCTTTTACTTGGGTATTTCTTGAAACAACGTACATTTACAATTTTTGTTGTCGAAAAATACATATTAGCATTGATATTAGTTTGTAATGAAGTAAAATTGTTATACCGCGGACGAAGTTGCGGGCGAAAGCTAGTCTCCAGTATAAAAGATGAAACTGACTGACTGACATATCAACATAAGCTCTGGGTCTAGAAACTTGAAATTTTTCACAGGGGTTTCTTACATAGGCATCTATTAAGGAAGGGGGGTTTCAAAATTCAACCCGTAAGGGGGTGAAACAGGGGTTCAAACTTTGTATGGAGGAAAAATATTAGATGATCCTATTACTATTAACTCGAAACTTCATAGAAGTACTCTAGAAAGTAACGTTCAGATTCACTAAGAAGGTTTAAGATTTAGTACTGGTTTAAATTAAGATCTTCTAGTTTAGTTGATCAGTTATGATTTGACACGTTTTTGTCCTGTCATTGGATTGGATATTTCAGCGATTGGCTTGGTTTCCAAATCATTTTCATCTTGGAACGGGTCGCTAGAATGAATTTAGTTCCATTATTGTCGAAAGTACGTACTAAAACTGCCCTCTTCTTTAAAAATTTGCGAAAAACCTTAGAAACAAATTCACAGTATAAAACTTAGTTGTCTTATTCTTACTCTTGTCAGTTTAACACTTTTGGTTGTCAAATTAGACCGGACTAGCGTTAGAGAATCTGTCCGTAAATGTTTAAACACTTGTTTTACAGTTTTTAATAAATCAACTCCTAAGGGAATTAAATGGGGGCTCGAAGTTTGTAATGGAGTAAAATTTTATACCGCGGAAGAAGTCGCGGGCGAAAGCTATAGTCTGTACACCGAACGTACGGAGTAACAAAACTACCTGATATTCAGGTTCAGGTAAAATCAGGTCAAATTTTCGGAATTTAAGCGGTCCTCTTTACACCCTACAATATTCAATTGGTGCGGGTGTTTCATTTATATTCTGAGTTCTGTGGCGTACGGTCTATAATTTTGTTTGTTGGTTGAGTGCTTTTTAAAAATATTGTGTTGCTTCTTTTTTCGGTGTGCTTTCTTTAAAATCGGGATATCTGGCAGCTCTATTTGAATAAGTAACATTCACTATGAATATCGTATTGAATGAGCCTCAATTACCACCAAAGAAACGGATAAAACGATCTTTGTCCGTTTATGAAAAAGGGAAGGGAAAGGGAAGGTAGGAAGATATATTACCTAGACGAGACTTGGGTCAATGCGGGACACACTGTTAGTAAAGTATGGGTGGATGCTTCAATAGAGCATCCCAGGCAAGCCTTTCTGGAAGATCTTTCGACAGGATTAAAAAATCCTTCAGGTAAAGGGAAACGCCTGATTATTTTACATATCGGATCCGATGGCGGCTTCGTAGAAGGCGGCTCATTAGTTTTTGAGTCAAAGCAGCTGGGTGACTACGACGCAGACATGAATGCTGATTTATTTGAAAATTAGTTCAAAAATATTCTAAGCCATCTAGAAGAGAACGCTGTCATTGTTATGGATAATGCTTCGTACCACAGTAGGCGTATTGATAAAGCTCCGAACACCGGAACAAGAAAGGCCGAAATACAAGAATGGCTAAGAAGGCATATTATTTCATTCGAGGAAGATATGGCCAAGGCAGAATTATTAACTCTTGTTAAAGAAAATAAAGGTGCTGACAAATATGTCATTGATGAATTGGCCAAATCCACCAATCGCAGAATTTTACGCCTGCCGCCATACCATTGTGAATTTAATCCTATCGAGTTAATCTGGCATCGTGGCACAACAAAAGTCCACAACACAAAGAAAATCATTTCAATTATTCAGCCTGCTTAGTTTAGTAGTAAAGTCACTATTATAATATTAACCATTATATTGTGGCAAACTTTCTAAAATAAATTAATATATTTTCATTAATTTACCTATATACTACGCCACTGATGATTTTCGCATTATCACTTCTGCAAGTACTTGTGCAGTGTAAACCGGGCCCTCCGGCACCGCCTTGTCTGCTCGTGATTACTCCGTACGTTCAGTGGATAGACTATAGTATCTTAATATTCCTTTACTATTAACAGCAGGACATTTAATTTCCTGTTAATATATAAAAGTGGAATTACATTATATAAGCGTATTTAACTATTTTTATAACTTAAACCATTAAATATGGATTATTTAGATATTATAGATAACAGTAATATGTTAACTACTTAGCTATTTTAATGTGGCCTCCAGGAAGGGGCAAAGTTTTATTATTTCAATTTTTATTAATTAATAACTCGTCCAGTATCATAAAATACGGAAAGTTTTATAGCTATGTACATACATATAAATACTGGGTAATAAAAATTACTGTGACTTAACCGCATAACTCAGAAATCTAGACACTTTAAAATATTGTAATTACTTAAAAAAAATTAATATCATACAATGATAAAAATAACAGTGTGCAACGGAAACAGACCGCGTGTGCAAAAGTATAGGGGAAAAGGTGCATGACTAGACACATAATATGGTTTGGACTTAGCTTTTAAATTAAGGTTTGCCTCAAAATTATTTATGTTATTAAAATTTATTTCCAGTTATTATTTTTTCGCGTTTTCTTTGTTTTACCATTGACTTTTTGTACCGACACGATGGGATATTGCGAAGATATCGTTTTATCGAAACGATCATGCCTATCTTTTCTTCACAGATTTAGACGTAACCTAATAACAATAACATTGTTTATTAGTTGTTTAGGGCTTGTACCGACGCGACGTTTAAGCTGTAATATCATCATCAAATCGTCATAAAATCATAAGCTTCAGCGACTTTTAACTGCAGTGGTCGAACCAGTTCCCGCCCGTAAAGTTGTTTTTTAGTTTGGTTTTTCCAACATTTTTAACAAGTAAAGGTTTGACCCCACTAATTTTTTGTCACAACGCTGCCATTAGAATTCTAGTTTTATTATTATCAATTTAGTAGTTTTTAAATCCCAGTCTTGCAAAGACCAGGGCATTTTAGGAAATTTCAGATGATGATGATGATGATAAAAAGCCCAACCCTAGAGTTGGCCACCTTAGCATAACACGAACTATTTTGGAGTAATATACTACTTGGAAAAATCTCTATTTCTTAATAATATGGTTTTACATCATATGGTTACTTAATTAATATATACATACGCTAGTACATATATATATATATATATATATATATATATATATATATATATATATATATATATATATATATATATATATATATATATATATATATATATATATATATATTACAAACGGCACATACTGCGACCCCTAGTCAGGGAAGTCCAGTATGGCAAGGCGACCGGAGTGCGGCCGGGGCTGATGGAAGCCCTTGGTAGCCTAATGACACATGAGTGAGAAGAGGGCCCTTACCGCATTGCTTACAGTTTTTGTTTAGGGTAAGCAAACTGTTGCCTTTATTTTTAAACAAGGGGAACATTTTGGAAAAATTAAGAAGCTGTTCTACGCTTTAACTAGGAACATTGTCTTAGATAAAAATTAGCATATACAAAAAAAAAGTAAATATTCACGGTCATTAGACGTCAACTCACGTTAATGTATTATTGGAGTTCTCATAGTACCTAGCTAGATTGAGTGAGTCATCTAGATTCGGTTGAATCACAGAAGGAGAAAATGTCATTTAAGTGTGTTCCAAAAAGGGACATTGGTTTCATTGGCAGATGGTTATGCTTTAGTTTGCACCGGTTCCCCTTTCGATTTTATAATATATACGTCAGTTTTGCTGTGTAATAATTCACAGTATCGACTGTGGTACAGAGAGAAACGAACTGGCTTTGATGAATATTGAATATTTTAGGCCGGGTGGATAACCATTGTCTACTCTACTAAAGTTCTCGTGTGCAAAAATCAAGCGCTACTGCGTTTTGTTTGTTGTTTTATGATAATTGGTATTTATATTTATCTACCAAGTAATCCGATGATAAGGTTGGGGACAATCTTTATAATAGCTTTTATATCAATTTGTCTATACAAGGATTATGTAAATACTTATAAAATTGTTGTTCCGGTTGAAAATTAAAGTTTAATACAATGACTTTAGGAAAAATCTGGCAGTAGGGACAAACTTAAAAGAAAATATTAAATAGAATTATTTCAGTAAAAATAGTGTTCCTAGTAATTGGTTTGTTTTGTGTTGGCGCCTAAAATAATAATAATGATGCTATTATCATGTAGTAAACAAAACAAGGACGCTTACCTTGAAGCATTGTCTAACAACGCTTGAAGCCAGGAATCGTACAAATACAGAGCGGATCTTTAATGCCCGCCCCCTCTCCCCTTTATTTTTTGACTCCGTACTTCACATATAGGATTGAAACTCAATGCACTTTATTGATTATCTCAATAGCATGTTTCAGTATAAATAATACAGTAAACTTTAGTGTTGGACATAATCGATATATTTCAATAATCGAATGAATCGAAATAATCGCTTTGAATATTCGAATGATCACTGGAATAATTGATTATGAATGATGGGCAAAATTAGTATTTAATTGTAGATTATTTCGTATTTCGTTTCGATCCGTTCAAGACAGTTGTGGGAATGAGCTGTCGCTCCTTTTATTAGCCCTCCATCTCCCGTAGTAAGGAACTTCTCAGACTAGAAGAACAGGGGTTGCAGTTGCAATACCTATATCAGAGTAGAGAAATGGGGGAGTAGCGACACTCAGCAAAAATCGTTTGAAGTTTCTGCATCAAAGCAAAACGCCGATGCACACTGCGTTCTCCGGGCAGCGTATTACGGGGACGTTCGATAAGTATTAGTCGAAAAAATATTTGGTCGGTTATTTGATACATACAAATTTAAAAGGCGGTACGTAACTCTTTAGTATTTCGATTCATTAGTATTAATGGCTTTATTAGACACTTATTCCGAGGGCATGAAACGAGGACTAAACCACTGCGAGATATCCATGGATATTCTCGTTCATACACTTCCCACGGACATCTCGCATGGATACTTCAGGTTATTAGTAGGAAGTCTTGACGATATCTTGGAGACCTCTGTATTCTTGAAGGATCAGTGGTTTGCTCCCTCGGCATGAAACTGCCTTATAAAGTTATAATAAATAATAAGAGATATTTTTCTAGGCAGTTAACGAAGCCTTGCGTTGTTTCCTAAACATGCTAAATAAAGCACATAACAGTCTGAATGAAACATATTTACTTCGCATCTGTTTAAGTGGTTTGAGCACAAGAGTCTGAGCTAAAAATATATTTTTGACAGTTGTTTAAATTTTGGGTTTAAGGGCAATCGTACGCTACACCACCTTTTTAGCATGCTCCGGCGCGTCGCAGTGCCTTTAAAGGGCTCTAGCTTCTTTATTTTGAAAGATTAGTCTAACAGTAGTCGACAGAAAATGTAGCATAATAAATTCGGCAATTTTCTGTGAAAGAAAAAATATGATATCTTGTTTCGTGAGCGAGTTAAGACAGGGTTAACAAGAATTTCCCTGGTTGTAAAATCACGCGTTTTGGGCTAATTTGCTGGAAGATATCTTGACTTCAAAAGGGAACATTTTTAAAATTTGTTTTAAAAATGTGTGAATTGCAGTAAACGATCTAAATTTTATATAAAACTAAAATTTACTACAGCCACAAAAAAGCTGGTTCGTAGTTTAGGTTATTCTTCCCTTCATACATTTTTAACAGAAATTCATACATTTTTAACAGAAATTTTAAAAATATTCACTTTGGAAGTCGGGATTTCTTCCAGCATGTATAAATATATACACACACTGACGCTTATTTTAAGGTGTTGTAGAAATAAAATAGCAAATATCTGTATCCAGTTATTTTAATACCTCCGTTTTCGCCTTGTTGTAAGCAGAATATGTATATCAAATACTAGCGACGGGTCGTTCGATTTAAACGACTCTTTTCAAAGAGTCGCGAATGAGCCGCTCCCATCAACTGAACGATACGTTCACCGCTCGTTAAAATATCTGGCTCGCTCTCGTCCGTTCGTAGAAATTCCACTCCACGCTTTCGCGAGTTTCGGACAACTCGGAGAGCGCGAGCCGCGAAGAGCGCTAGCCGGGAGCGGCTCAGTCGGAGTCGTATAATAGAACGAGAGTGGTGGAGCATCTAGCAGCCTGTATGGTAATACATTACACAGTTTGTACGTCTTTGGTATTACTATTATTTTACGATAAACGATTAATTACTTTGCCGGAAATCTGCTACAACGTTTTTTAAGCAGAGATGTATTCTGCGGGTAGGTTAAAACTCAAGCCACAAACTAACGCATAAAACAACCAAAAATCAAATCAAATGATTTATTAAAAGCCTGGTTCAGTATTAGGTATTATTATATTAGTATACTATTGTGTCGGTCTCGGTACCCACCAAACTCAAACGCCCTGCAAAAAAGCCATAAATCATTCCAATATTTTAATATTTATTTTATTTTTGTTTGAAGCCGCCGCGCCACAATTAAGCAGCGTGGCGTCGGCAGTCGAAAATGTGTAATTCATAGCATTTTTTGCTCTATTTTATGAACATGAACAAATGCAGGTGTCACGCTAAAGTAAAGAGCGCCGCAATTCGCAGCTCTAAGATACGGGTAGCAGCCCTCGTTTAATCGAACGACTCCTGGCGAACGACTCCTTGCGAACGACTCTTCCAAGTGAGCTGAACGAGTGAGCGGGCTCTCTTGAAAGTGAACGAATGACCCATCGCTATGAAATACGTATTCTTATACATTATTTCTATAAATCCCATTCTCTAAATTTCGTTTCTTTAGCACAAATAGTTTTAAGATACTGCCATTATGCTCATATATACTAAAAATCGACGAGACACGACTGAAATACCTACTTTAAATTTTAATTCTATGTATCAATCTGTATACATTTCCAAAATTTATTTAATCCCGAAGTATGGGCAATCAGCTAAGAAAAAAAAATACATTTACAGTTGACAAGTCGCCTTCTTAGCTTAAGTAATATAAAATATAATAAGTAAATGAAAATGAAAACTCTTATGTAATATACAGAACACTGAACAAATATAAAATCAATCTTACCTGACAGGGTCTTTGGGACATCTAAAAAAGGACACTCCCTCGCCTTCTTTATTCATACAATTTTCTACGTGGCAATAACACACCATCGCGATCTCGACTGTATTCAATCAGACTAATTTTCTGACTGTCTCCGTAAAGACGCCACGAGTTGCCAGCAACCGGATAAAACTAGTTTAGCGAAGAGTCGGCAAAAACAGGAATAAGTGGCGAGTGTCGTTACCGTCTAATAATTCTACCGTGCCTATATCTTTAAAAATACACGTTTCCCATTTCTTTTTAGACCTATGTCTAGAAAACCTTTCGGGCCCTAAGAAGAATTTCACCGGAATATTTGTAGTACCATAATAGTACCTCAGTAAAAATACATAAGTACAGCATTTTCGAAAAGTCTTAGTATGGGCAAATATATTTGCTATTAGTAAAGGTAGAGACACCAAATTTTAGGTGTTTCTTATTGATTAATAAATGTACTTTTTTATATAATTTAACTTTTTTACCCCCATGAGGGGTGACGCTAGGGAGTTAAGGCCTAAAATTTTAAATGCAACCCTATGCCGTGTGGTACCTCATTGTAAAGGTATTAAAAAACTTACCATAAACCCGAGATCCGTATCTTGGTTTGTTTTTAAACGGCAAGCCTATAAAAATTAAAAATCATGAAAAAAAATAAATAAGTACCTTTATTTCTCTTAATATTTTACTTTATATTACGTTATTTATATTATTATACTTTAAAAGTTGTTTAAAATGACCACCATGAGCTTCTTGGCAGTAATAAAGTCGATTTTGGAATTATGCCAAGAAGTAACACCTGCCATTCTCGAAAATGTGAGAAGTGAGTTCCAAAATCGACTTTATTACTGCCAAGAAGTTCATGGTAGTCATTTGGATTTTGGAACAATTTTTAAAGTAATAAAAGAAATAAAGATATTTATATTTTTAATTTTTTTTCACGATTGTTAATTTTTAAAGGCTTGCGATAAAATGCTTCTTTTTTGAAGACCTTTAAAATGAGGTACCACACGGCATAGGGTTGCATTTAAAATTTTTGACCTCAACTCTCTTGCGTCACCCCTCAAGGGGGTTGACAAAGTTAAATTACATAAAAAACTAGAGTTATGCTTGCACCCAAAATTTGGTGTCTCTATTTTTACTAGTAGCAAAGATATTTGCCATAATTAGACTTTTAGGACACCCTGTACATCCTGTTTTTTTACCAACAGCGATACCAGGGGACGTGGAATCCTTCAGCCATTGCGTATTACTGTCACATTCTTGTTAGAGATGTTCCCGACCTAACGTACCAGCTTGTCGCCTTTTCTGGACTTCGTATTAAAAAATCGGTCAAGTGCAAGCTATACTTGCACAATTAGTGTTCCGTGCCATCAGCCCCGCCCTCAATTAACTTTAGCAAACCTCGGCCGCCCGATCTTCGTCTGCCACGCTACCCGCCGCCGACGCCACCAACGCCGTATCCCATCGCGTATGCGCGGAGCTTAGTGGGTCAAATTGAAGATTTTGAAAAACGTGCAAGGACAAAAGTTGTTCCTGCATCGTGAGAAATATTTTTGTCTAAAAACTTTTTCTCTAAAACCAGTGTTTCAGCAATAATAAGGAAATAAACAATTAAATTATTTATAACAATTGACTGCGCTAGAATTTTTCAATCCTGATTATTTTCGTTCAATCTACACCTAATTCTCAATGCTCATGATTTTTTCAGATTTTTCTGAGCTATCCTTCTGGTGATGAGGGTGGGGGACAGCAATTTTTATGCGTTTTTCCCGAAAGATAACAAAAAATGCATTAAAAACTTAATCATATATATCGTCGAATTCGTGCTTCAATACGCTTTCATTTGATACCCTACACGATGCCCTTGAATTTCTTTTCATTTCTTAATTTACCCCCCGAAATTAACCCCAGACTCAAAATTAACTTTTTTATACTTTACGTCTATAATTGGGCCACCACACTCTATCTTGGTTTCAAATATCAAATTTTTACGTCGTGTAGTTTCAGAGAAAATCGCCCGTGACAGACGGATCGACGGACGGACACCGAAGTGATTCCATAAGTGTTATGAGATGAGCATGAGTTATGAGGACTATTTCAAGGCCAACTAGCATAAACAAATAATTTAGGAACAAAAATGATCAACTTTACAGTCACAACAACATAATCAATTTAATTAACAATATTTTACATTAGTACACTCCGCTAAAAAAGTACCGAACGTTAAACAAATTTGAAATTTGGAATGAGTTTGTGTAGACGTATAATTTATACATAATAAATTATTTTTCCTTTATTTTTTCATTTTTACCGCACGTCAGCGTATCAGAGGTTATAGTGTGCAAGTCTTCGCCCACCCCTGTTTGTATTCTCCCCCTAAGGCAGGGGTCGCCAAGTAGTTACGAGTGGGGTCCGGATACTTTTGAAAATTTTTATCGAGGTCCAGAGAAAAAAAAAGAAAAACTTCAAATAGGCCGCAGGTAATCTTTGTTTCTCAAAAAGGAACGTAGCTTATAAAAACTTATAATATTAGTTTTTCATTTTTATTTTTACTCTTAAAAATAATATAGGATAGATAAGTATTTCATCTTACAAGTTTATTAAAATTTGTTTGGCAGTCCAGTTTTCTACCTTCCGCAGTCCTCCTGATCCGAATCGCGGTCCGCCAGTTGCTGACCGTCGCCCTAAGGGCTATCAAACCTTGGTTTCGCGCAACCTTAATCGTTCAGAGCAATCTACCGACTGGGGAATGTGGAACGACGTTTTCATCGTACAAGATATCCGATCTCAGCCGGCCTTTAACGGCGTGAATAGGATGATTTTGATGTCGAATCATTTCTCGCTCTCCGAAGAGCGCCCTTGTACACACGACATACGTACTCCAATTTATTTTGATGAACAACATTCAAACCTATACAAATGCCACACGTTTCGAACTTCAAACCCGTGTTAACACAGTGACCCAAAGGGACCTCACAGCATTCTTCCGCGCCACCCACTAAGTCACCAGGTTGGTCTATACGTAATAAATTTCTTTTGGTCTTGAATTTTCAGATTGATTTGGCGCAACTCTCTATCCTTGGCTATTTTGCCCTAAATCCTTCGTTTGCCTTCAGCTAACCCTACCTATGTGTTTGACTATTTGATCTAAATAACTTAGTCTAGGCCTACCTCTGCCTTGTCTACCGTCGGCCATTCCCTCCACAATCAATTATTGTGTTAAAACGTCCTGTTCTCAGAATGTGTCTGATCATTTTGTCTCTTCTTTTCTGTACTATTCTCCAAATGGTCCTTCATTTCTTGACTAGATTTAGCACTTCGTCATTTGTGACCCTGTCTACCTAACTTACCCTCATTATTCTTCTACAGGACCACATCCAACACTTCAGATTGCCACATCTAGATTGCTTCTATGTGCCTTTTTCTTCTTTCCCTGGTGTTCAAACTTCACACCCGTATAAAGCAACACTCCATACATAAGATTTTTAAAAGTGCTTCCCAATTCCTCTATCTAAATTGCTTGTTAACTGGATGGATAAGGGGGTCTTACCAAAACCTTACCTTACCTTACTGTAAACTATTTCCGTAGGTTGCTGGTTCATTTTCATCTGGGTGCGCAATCTCTGGCAGCTACGACTTGTAGACGTTAAAATACATCAATTTCACTAATCACTATCTATATTTACAGTTATTTACATATTACAACTCTTGAGTCTGACCGTTGTAAGAAGAAAGTTTCGTTTTCATAACACTTCTTGCATGAAACTTCGTCTTGATTGTTTTGACGAAGCTGAGTTAAGGATGAGTAGGTCCTTGTTTAGCTAGATGAGTGAAAATATGCGGTTCTTCCGGCACTAGAGGCCTGGGGTGGATAGATTTAATTGGGATTTATGACCCAAGAAGACTTTGCCTGGAGAAATGGGGGGGTTCTGTGATCCAAGAACAGGACTTTGCCTGGAGAAATGGGGGGTTCTGTAGCCGAAGAACAGGGCTTTCGCTGAAGAAATAGGTACTGACGACCCAAGAGAAAGGATTTTTTCCCGCACTCACTACTTCACACCGACTTTGTGTGAACGTGTCTGGTAATACAGTTGACCAACTTTCTTTCCGCGCCCCGAGCACAACACTCTTGCTCTGAGTTACCTAGCTAACTGACTTGTTTTACCGACGGCAACGAAGTTGAAATTAAATGTACCATCCCTTCGGGGACCCGCCCGAAAGGGTTTGACCAATTAGAGAAGAACAGCGATGACGCAAATACTACTCTGACCATTAGAAAATAGGAAGAGGCCGAGCATTGATAGCACGGTACGACTGCGAGACGTAAGGGGGTTGATATCTGTAGCCATGTTTTCTGGCTTTTTATACATTTATTTTAGAACGCTAAAGCAATGAAACTGAAAGATAATATATTTTCTGAGGAAACTAAGTTTTTGAAGTTTCGCCGACAAGGTGGCCGGTTTATTTGAAATAAGTTGAGATAAAGAGTTTCTTTAGATATTGTCTCCGAAATGGGCTTTGTGTTTAACCAATAACTGCGTATTTTAATGCAAGTTAAATAAACATGAGAGTCGAGATTGAGTTTTATTATTTGAAAGGGATTTTATACCTGCTTGGTTATTAATATTTATTTGGAAATAAAAATATAGAAATTAGACGAACTGTTGGGTTTCCCCAACATTAACAACTGCCCCTTCTCTGCGAAAGCTTTCTTTAACTTGCACTATTCCGCTTGTTATATCGTGTTTGCTGCGATTGTCCTTTATTATGATGCTGTCCAGGTATCGGATTTCTTTAACTTCCTCTAGTCTGTTTTCTCCTAATCTGTTCGTTGTTCTTCCAATGCCGGATTTCTGACATTTCATGACCTTAGTCTTCTTGCTGTTTCCCTTCATTTTGTATTCGGAAACTATTTCCTGCATTTGGATTAGGGTGTCCTGCAACTTGTTGCTTTCAGTTAAAAGAGCTATGTCGTCTGCAAACTGAATCATGGCTGTCTTCTCACCTTGTTCTTGTATTTCGACGCCAGCGTTAGGATTCTCCTTTACTTGGTTCTATGAACCTAATAAATAAAAGTAAAATTGTTTAGGGAAGATAGGACAGTAATTTTATTGTATTTTCTATTTGCTCATGTTGTTACTGCAGGCACGTCACTAAAATATGACCAGCGACTGGTGCCTCTCCTATTTTGTTTAAAACATGGCACTGTTATATGCAACCCTTTACAATAGTTTTTCCATCCGTTCGTTCGTCTGTCACAGGCGATTTTCCCTGAAACTATTCGACGTAGAAATTTAGCACAGAGATAGAGTATGATGGCCCAATTATAAACGTAAAGTATAAATTAAATTTTTATTCTGGGGTTAAATTGGGAAATGGAAAAAAACTCAAGGGCAGGGTGTCAAATGAAAGCTTATTGAAACACGAATTCAACAATATATATTATGTATTTTTTGTATTCATTTTTTTTAAACATTTTTCGTTGGAAAACGCTTAAAAGTTGCTGTCCCCCACCCTTATCACCAAAAAGATTGCTCACAAAAATCTGAAAAAAAAAATCATGAACATTGAGAATTAAGTAGGTGATTGAACCAAAATTATCAGGACTGAAAAATTCCAGCGCGGTCAATTGGTATAAACAATTTAATTGTTTATTTTCTTATAACTCCTGAACGAAAAAGCTTTTCGACAAAAATATTTCTCATGATGTAAGGGAAACGCTTTTTCCTTACACGTTTTTCAGTGCTCCGCGCATACGCGATGTGATACGGAGTTAGTCCCGTCGGCGGCGGGTAGCGCGGCAGATGGGCGGAGATCGGGTGGCGGAAGTTTGGTCAGGTTAAGTGGAGGGCTGATGGCACGGAACACTAATTGTGCTAGTATTGCTTGCACTTGACCGAATGTTTTAAATGCTTTCCTCTTGTTTATAAATGCTTCTCAAAATGGGGGACATTTAGTTGGACAAGCATAATTGACATACATTTTGTCGGACGAGTCCGAATAACGGACTGTCCGTCGGAATAACGGACTGTCCGTCGTAATGACGGACGTCTAATTACTTTGACGTAAAATTAGTATTAAATATAAACATGTTGAATTAAAGAGGCCAAAAAACACCCCACAAAAAATGCAAGGTTTTGGATGCAAATTAAAGTTAAAGTCCAATGAAAACTTATTTGAATACAGACAAATACAAACTTATTGAATTTTTACTATTGTCGAAGATTCCACATTTGACAACATTGTTCTGTTGCTTTTTTCAAGCCGTACGTGCACGGACGTAGGAAGTAGTGACGGTTGGTGAAATTTTAACGTTGTATACATCTGTTGCTACTTAAGGACCCATGCCAAGTTCAGGTTTTTTAATAATGGGCCTACTAGGAATGTTTTGGTAAAGAAAAAACTATTTTGTAATTTGCGAAAAAAAGTTGAATGTTTGGCCCGGCCTACCCTGGGAAAAAAAAATAAAATTTTTTTTTAACAAATCTTACATCATTTTGTCGAAAATTTTTAAATTTTAAGAAAAAATGCGTTAGTAGAAAGTTATAGGCAATTTAAACCTAAAATATAATTAAAAAAAAATTCGAATAACTAACTTTCTACTGACACATTTTTTTCTTTTAAAACCTAAACATTTTCGACAAAATTATGTAAAATTTGTTTAGAAAAAATAATAAATAAAATTCCTAAACGTGTTCATTTTTTTCCCAGGGTAAGCCGGGACAAAGATTCAACTTTCGCAAGTTACAAAATATTTTTTTTCTTTACCAAAACATTCCTAGTGGGCATACCATCAAAACCCCTGAACTTGGCATGGGTCCCGTAAGTAGCAACAGAGATATAACGTACAGCTTTAAAATTTCACCATCCGCCACTACGTGGAAGCCAGTCCATATTTTTAGAAGGAATCTTTGTTTTTTATTTTCCTAGAAAAACATTAGGTAAGCAGTATCAGCGATTAAGAACGTGGAAAATTATATTTTTCTTTACAATGCAGGATAAATTGCCGCAAAATTGAAATTTAGTAAGAGAGCCCATTAGAAGTGTTTCTTAGAAATATATTAATGTATTGTACCGTGCGTTCAATTTAGCTTGATAACATTTTGATTCGCTGCAACTTTTTTGTTTTTAAAGATATCAAGGTAAACAAAAAAATAAAATGTAGGGTTAGTAGCCAAGTTTTTTTTTGAGTTGTTGTGAATCGAATGTGTACCCTAAATTTGGCGTTACTGACGTTTAACTTGCTCCATGCTAGGTCATTTTTCCGTCGTTTAGCCGTCTTTTTCCTTGCCCCATCCAGGTTCCTTGTACACGACACGGTTATTTAGATCAACCTTCTGTTAGCAGGGGGAAAACGTTTTTTATGTTAAATCATTTTGTTGTATACAAATAAAGACATTGCTAGGAAAGGAGCTCTCCAGAAACATGCTTGTAAGCAATGTGAAAAGCTAGCTGGAAATCTTGGTTATAAAGTTGAGAGTTTACAAAATAACATTATATTTTTTTGGTACAAACGCTGTAGGAGCTCCGCATGTATTAAATATCCCATGTAGAATAGAATATAAAAATGCATTGATGTTGTGAGGGCAGTATTGGCAACAGTGGCAACTCAAAAACTTTCAGATATGCATTGCGTTTCCATTTAGACCTGAAACTTTGTACTGTCAATTGCTGTACGTAAATAACAGAAATAAAGTTTTTTTTGTCTGTTCGGGGTAACTAAATCGATTTAAAAATCAATTTCACTAAAGTATAGTTTAATCTACATTTATAAGTCGTGTTTAAATGTAAAAAAAAATTATAGCCCTAAACATATTTGTTTCGTTTTTTTTTACAATTTATTAGGATTTTATTTGATCACCATATAAAAAAGTTATTATAGTATCATAAAAGGGCAAAAAAAAATTATAGCACTGTCAACGTTACCGATGCGACGCATAGTGAGGCCAGAGACCCTTAAATCTGGCATCGATTCAGGGGGTGGGTTTACTGCAGATAATTCTTTTTAGTCAAGTTAAAGCGTTTATATGTGGGTAATAAAACTACACTCATTTTTTTTACAATTTATTAGGAATTTATTTGATCACCATATAAAAAAGTTATTATAGTACCATAAAACGGCAATTTCATACCTATTTACTTATTATAATATTTCTGTTAGGGCTTGCAATCCCGGGATTCCGTCAAAAATTCAGCCCCGAAAAATCCCAGGATATATTCCATAATTAAGAAAAGTTTGTAACGCGTATATTAAAACAGTATTGACTTCACAGAATCGTACCAATAACTAAATAATGTTTAACACTTAACACAGATCACCATTTGATCGCACGCTAGTAGTGGTCGCCTGAGATATTCTCGCTTGAGAAAGGTCGTCCATAGTACTAGAGTGGGGGAAATAACGCAGTGGTATGTGTAGTTAAGAAATATAAGCAAAGGTAATTTCAATGTTCAATTTCATATTTTGAATAAATGCCAAGTTTCTGGGTTCCGGGCCCCACTGTGCGACGCCTATTAAAAAATATTTCATTTGTCTAGTCGCAAACTTGATTTCCAACAAGCTTACAAACATGTTTGATCATTTAGATGGCTCCAAAAGCTAAAAATATGTATATTTATTTTCAGTTTTTTATACTTAAGATTTAGGTTAAAATTATGGTAATTAAAACATCATTTAAACTTGGACAGACTTTATAATGATTCATTAGTTATTGAATTATTGGGAATAATAGGTTAAAGATAATTTTAATATAAAATCATAAATATGACCTTTTAGTTATCATGTTGAAGATTGGCTGTGTATATTTTTACTAATATTTAGCATTTTCTATAAATTAAAGAGATTTTAACATTTTTATTTCTGACCTCATGTCAAATTGGTAACGTTATAAAGAGCAGTCTTGTTCAAGAGAAAAGTTGGCTTATACGTCATATGCCCGTTTGCCAAAGGAGTTTAGAGTAATATATCATTAACAAAATTATCTTGTTTTTTTTTTGGTAAAAGGGAATGCGGTTGACTATTCAGAAATAAATAAAACTTTGCTATTAAAGCAGGCAATTATATTAGAAGCAAATTTTTTTGTAATTCTATTTTATTGAAAAATGGCGAAAACCTTAAAAACAGCAAATACCTACCCGGTTTTTAAAATGATGACTGTACTCTTCAAAGTGCTGTAAAAGATAAAATTATTCTAAATTCATTTACCCATAACAGGTACCTTCTATCTGATGTATTTTACATGTATTCGGCGTCAAAGTGACAAGTAAGGTCTTTTTTTGTGCTGTGCTGCCCCTTTCAAAAAACGCCCGATACCCAACAAAAATACCCGAGTTGTCATAACTTTCATGATATAAAAAATCAGAAGGAATGTTTACATGTGACATGCCTTTTATGCACTTCCGCTTATTTATAGCCGGTATCTGTAGTGCTGGAAAACGTCATTTTTAGTGTTGCACATTTTCAAGAAATTTGGGAAAAACCAAAAACTTTTTTATTCTTTAATTTTTAATTTTTAATCTTAACTAAGTTGGCTTAAATCGACATCAAACGTTGTACACGTATTTTCCCAACAACCTGTATATATTTGCCAAACGTGGCAAATAAGTTTGAGATCCAGTCAGTAACAATGTTGAACTTGTCTCTGAATGAGATCTTACTACTTTTTACGGCCGACCAGTCACGAGAACTTGGCTTTATTTTTTAAAGCCTGGGGGACCATCACTGATGAAGTTGATTTAGTATCAAAATATATGGGTACAGTCGGTACATGAAGCTTTAAATGGGAACTTGAATTGAATTTTAGTATACACTTTTGATATAAGAAAATTAAAGTCAAATTACTAACCATAGTCGTTATTTCAAAAATATTTGAGTGTTCTTCAGTAGCATTTTTACCAATTTCCGGAGTTAACAAAGACAATTTACCAAATAAAAACCTTTTGTTTTAGATGGTGCAAGTAAATTAAAATCTCTGCTCAGTTTTGCTGTTGGTGGACTACTTGGAGATGTATTCCTACATTCACTTCCAGAAATTTGGGCAAATGACGCCTCCCAATTTGGTAAATATAATTTTTATTGGTATTAACATAAATCAATGTTTGGCGAGAAAAATGTCATCTTCTGGTTTAATCAGAGAGTAGACAGCTTCGGTTAAGAGATAATTTGAAATTTTCAGTTACAATTAAATTTTTTGTGCAGAAAATGATAAACTACCAAGCTTCGCATTACCGTTGGTACTAGTGATGTAAGGATACGTATCCAAATATCCGTTGGATACGGATATTAAAAGAATCCGGATTATCCGGAACCGGCCGAGAACTTGAATACGGATTCGGAATCAAAATAAATTCGCATCGGCTTTATACTAATGCAAAGTGCAAAGAGAAAACGGAATCGAGTGTAAGCGAACAACACGGTCTGCGATGTGGCATATTTGATCTTATGCTTTCTCTTTCTAATGACCTTTCCTAAAAAAAGATAGCATAGTTATCGGGGTAACGGGTATCATATGGGATGAGACCCATTGGTTAAACTAGGCCCGCCTCACCCGAACCGAATTCAAACGAGAACGAACGACGCCGACGCGACGGTGCCTTCCTATCCCTAACCTTCGACTTCGAATGATACCGATGCCGCATCGACCTAGCTAGCCGTGTATCCGGATAGAAAATGTTTTAGTATTGCATGCATACGTATACATGATCTGTCGCGCGGTTCAAGAAATGGATTCGTATTCGGATAATGGATACGGATATTAGCTGATTCCGATTCCGTATTATCCGGATATCTAAAGAATACGGATATTTACAACACTAGTTGGTACCATGGAATATCATTCCACCTAGTAGTCAATAACTTCGTTAATTTTTGTGTAAAGGTAGCCAAAATAAAAGTATAAGACTCTGTAATGTACAGCTCTAATAAAGACTATTGGGTTTTAAAGCATGAAAAGTGAAAATGAGGCAAATGCCCATACAACTGTAAATTATAAGTTATGGCAATGTGAATATCAAGCGTTTTAGTGATTTCGATATTCCTAAACACACTGCGACACTTGTTAAGGAGTGGGTCATATATAACGTACCGAAAAAACTACATTCACCTCCCCAGTCACCGGATCTAAATCCTATAGAGCGCCTGTGGGATGAGTTAGAGCGGCGAATACGAAAATATGACATTAGCAATAAAGACACACTAAAAAATGGTTTGTAGTCTGCTTGGGCTGAAATTACCCCAAGCATAACTGAGTTGAATCCATAAGGTAAATAAAACTGGCCTTAGTTAATCTGGTACCCAGTTTCATTTCTGTTTTGGAATAAACTGGTCGCCAAACAGTTTGTCAAATTTCTTAAGCTATGTATGTAAATGCTGTTTTGAAAATAGAACCTTACTTCATTTAGCTTCAGCTGCGGGGAATCTTTCTGATCAATTATACGTTTTTCAGTGTTATACAGGGTAGGGCAGAAAGCACGAATATTTCCATTAACCTTTTTTTGTGCCACTTGTTTTTGTGTTACGTTATAACGGTGTTTTAAAGCTTGACGTTTTTGACTGATTTTTGTTTAAAACTCTCTAACAAACATTTCTTTAATTTTTTTTAATCGGCTAATTGGTAAAAATGAAAATGTGACACTGTACGTGTTTAGATTGGCGAATTTCATTATTTCCTAATAAAATCAGCGGATTTTTGAAAAAAAAACGTAATTTTTTTTAGAGACTATTATACAAATATCCGCCAAAAACATCCCGAGATATCGTCTTAAGCTTCAAAACACCGTCATAATGTAACACAGAAACCACGGGCATCAAAAATAGCAGAATTGCATTTTTTTATTTTTTGCATTGCTTTCTGTTTAACACTGAAAAATGTATAATTAATCAAAAATCTCCCCGTCGCTAAATCTAGATGAAATGAGATTTTAATTTTCGAAAATCTTATTCAAATCGTTTATGGACTTTTGGAGCCACAGACATTTAACAACGACCCTGAAAAACAATTTGCCGAACTTTTTGGCGATTTTTCGTCGTGATTATTGATAGTTATGATTGTTACAATGCATAAAAAATATATTAAATATAATTTTAACTATTATTTAAATAAAGAGGCAATCTGAACAAAGACTTGTTGATTTTCAGAAGCAGTGCTATTTATAGCTTAGCTTGGCTAATCCTATGCTCTTTTCTGATTTTTTGTCACAGTATTTCTGAAGCCTTTCTTTGGTTTAATGTCTATTTATAGAATGAAATCCTTGGACAAGATGTTCAAGTCATTAACCTCAATCAAGTAGGTACTATTTAGTAGGGATTTGAGTACAATTCAATTGTTGAATAAATTGCAAGTAGTAATTTAAAACGAATTTGCAAGCTGGGATCCCAAACTGATTAAATAATAGCTCGATTGGCGATGTCAGACTTATTCAACATCTACAGGTCAATATTCTGAATTATATTTTTGGTGAAAACATTTTATCATTTTTAATGTACTTTCTTCCTCTGAGTTGGGAAATTCTTATAAATATCAAGCATTTGATTTCACTGGGCGGACCATTCTCCGCCTGATCACTGAAATTAAACGGCACTAGACACGATTTGTAGGTACTTGGATGGGCCACCGCCTGGGAACCCGTATCTCACTGCTTTAAACAAGGAAGGTAGTAGAGGAGTTCTTCCTGTGAGTTTTTTACAGGTGGGGCAAATTTTGTGGGCAACGAGTGATGTCAACCTAACAAGCAACATACGCTTTTTTAATTAAGGAAGGTGTTTTAATTATGTGCCTACCTATTTCTGCCAAGAAATTATTTACCTACAAATAAACACCGCAAAAATCATAAAATACTAAAATTGTATTTTTGCTGTGATTTTTTTTAAATTACATGCAAACAGTTTCTTGCACTGTTAAAGCCATTGGTAATACAAGTACTCAAGTACTAGTACTACCTTGGATGAATTAAGAAAGGATTCGGTAATTCCTATACTGTGAGCGTGTTGAACGTGTACCCTGTTTAGGCCCTAGACTCTCGCAAATTTTCGGGCCCCTGTTGGGATGACCAGAAAGTTTTCGAGTGAAAATGGGTATAGAGGTAATAGTAATAGGAGGGTGAAAAATCAAGACGCAGTCGGCGCATTCGCCATTACCAAAAATGTATCTGATGAGAATTTAATTAATATCTTATTGCAAGTTGGAATATGGAATAAAGTATAAAGAATGCTTTTGTGATAAGATTCTAAACATAAAACGATTGCCATTTGTTGAGTTGTTATTCGTTTAATCAAGATTAACTTGTTTTAGGTTAGGTATAAAAATGTGAAAAATTATTCTAATTAAATTTTTTATCTGGGAGATTGGAGATTTAGGTATTTTTATTTAATATTTTTTGTGCTTTTTTATGATTTTATGTTGATCATTTAGGGCCCCATCTTGTCATTAGGCCCTAGGCACGCGCCTAATGGTAAAATAGGCCCTGCGTACAATGTAAATATTTATTAATGTGGACGCGCCTTTAAACTAAATAATAAGTGCCGGCGCGACGTAATGAAATCTGAAATGTAAATAAATGTCTATGGAAATACAGTGCGCATATTAGGTAATTAGTGTTTCTTTGTCTAACCCAAATGTTTTCCAATTGTATATTCCACGGAGCGGTTCGAGTGTATTTCCATAGTGGCCCGAAACAACCCGAGAAACGACGGCGTCGACGGTCACGCGCGCTCCGAAAGCGATATTATTGGTTCAACTTCCTGAAACACATGTTTGTTTCTCTCTTAGTTTAAATGCATTTATATAGTGTTCTGTTTCCGTATAAACCTATGAGGTCAATTTAAAATACGGCCGAGCCCGGAGCAAGCTTGCCTCGATTCTTTATTGGGGAGTTTTCGCATGGAACTTGCACCTTTTTGAAAGAAAAGATAATTATTTTTTAGTTTTAAAAAGTAAATTTAAATCCCTAAGGATATTTTCAGATTGTCCTAGTACACCCACGATACATTGTACTTAAGCTTCGGCGTTCGTGGACTGTCACAAGATAAAAAAACCATGACAATTGTAATGGTTGATAATTATTTATCAAATAAATTAAAAAGTAAACCTACTCTAAATTTTTTATCGATATGGAATAGACACCACGTTTTAGATAAATAAATATAATTCATACAGGTCTCTTTTATCAATACCTATAAACAAACAAATTTCAAAATTTTTTAATTAGTAAGGTATTCTTGATCTTGATGCGGTAAAATAATCCAAAGGATATTTATCGGTAAGTATTTAATATTTATGGGATTATAATATGTTTGGATGTCTTTGATTTTTCTCTTGCTCTGACTCTTCCTATAACTAAGGCATGTACTGCGTTTACGAAAAATGTTTTGGTGGTTATTAAAACATTCGTCTCCTTTTTTTGAATTTCTTGTTTCCTTCGTTTTTTTTGCCTGTTGCTTTAGTTATTTGAAAGCTTAACACGTTTGACGAGAGGCCATTGTACCCCAGAAGACAAGACAAGCTTAATATTCCACCTCGTTTGCACGCCTTAGGTTTATTCAGGTTTGTTCGGGTTTGCTCAGGTTTGTTATAACAAAGGCGTGCAATAACAGACCCGAGCAAACCCGAACAAACTTGAGAAAACCTAAGCAATATACCGAGAAATAATCATTAAACGTCAAAATTCTCAACTGACTTAAGTAAAAATATCGGATTTCCACGGAAACGAATAACAATTCAGAAATATGTGAACTTGATTTATTGGTAAAATTTATTGTCAATCAAACTTTAGTTAAGCATAATTCCGTAATCAAAAGAACAAATAAAAGAAAAGGTTGTACACATGCGTAGTTTTTTACGTATATTCGAATTTTAGAAACAAAAGTACATCATCCTATTTAAAATTTCAAAGTAACCCCCCACCCCTCAAAATAGAGATAGGTGGTAAATGTGAACAATATGTTTAAATATGTCCCTCCATCTCCCTATTAACTCCCCAAAATTTCATGAAAATATTTTAAACCGTTTTCGAGATATCAGCTTTTAACACTTTAAAAAACTCGCCCTGTATAATATGAATATTGAAAAATCTTGGTAATTATAATTAATAATGAAATACATTTTTTATAATAAAATTTTAGAGATTTTTGACATTTGACAGTTTTCTTATTAAAACTGTTATTAAGAGAGATTTCATGACACAATAAAGAAAAAACTTGCTCAACTGTTATTAGTAAAATACTCAAATTAGAAACAGAATAAGATTTGAAGGGTAGAAATCACCAATTTGTTGTCACCTTAATTACGCAGAGAAACCAAAAAGCCGGAAGGTTTTTAATTGTTTGTAGCATTTTAAATAAATTATTCATCATAATTTTAAAGACCTATTACCACATTTAAGTTATTTAAATAATTGTGACTCAGGGAAATAATTTAGCACGGAAATAACAACAAAATAAATAAAAGTTCAAAAAGTTATTTTCGTCGTATTTTATATTCTATATCATTAATCAAGTTTGGAACCAGAGAAGCCATATTCAGTCTACAAACATTAGTACAGAACTGCCAAGATCAGAGAAAAGATGTCTTCTTATGCTTCTTAGATTACGAGAAGGCATTTGACAATGTTAAGCATAGTCTCCTCATATCATATCTTGGCGATTTAGGACTGGATGAAAAAGACATCAGGCTTATTTGTAATCTGGACTGGAACCAAAAAGCAGATTTCGACTACACAACTCGGGAACAACAGAAGAGTTTGAAATAAAAAAAGGCGTTAGACGAGGGTGCGTCGTGTCTCCAATGTTGTTTAACTTGTATGTAGAAAGAGCATTCACTGAGTCACTCTCGGACAGTGCCATAGGCATTAAAATAAATGGAATTCCCATCAATAATATCCGATATGCGGATAATACAGTAATATTAGCAGAAAATGCAAATGATCTCCAGACCCTACTAAATCAGATCACTGAAGCAAGTAAAAGGTTAGGTCTGAAATTTATCATCGGCAAGACCAAGTTCATGGTTGTCAGTAGAAACAACATTTCGAACACTTGAATACACATAAATGGAGAGGACATCGAACAGGTCACACAATTTAAATACTTGGGGATGCAGATGGGGATGGGGATGAAAGATGGGATCTCGGATCATGCGATAAGATCCAGGATCGGACAAGCCAGAACAACTTCCCTAAAACTTAAAAAAATTCTTATAGATAAGAACTTGAGTTTCAGCTTCAGATATAATTCTGTATTTTACCATTCGGTAAAATGCTATGTCTGGTGCATTCTCTTGTACGGGGTAGAGGCATGGACATTGAAAGTAATCACTATAAACAAAATTGAAGCCTTCGAAATGTGGATACTGCGACGAATGCTGAGAGTGTCTTGGGTCGACCATGTGAGAAACGAAGTTCTCCGAAGAGCCGGTCTAGCGGAGCGAGAACTTTTCAATACCATCAAGAAATGAAAATCAGCTTATCTGGCACACATATTGCGTGTATTCAAGATAAAATTAAAGGAATGAGAGGGGGAATAGGCCAGTGGCGGCTGGTGAAATTTCAAAGTTGTATATCTCTGTCCCTACTTACAGGACCCGTACCAAATTTAGGGGTTTTAATAGTGAGCCCACTGGGAATGTTTTGGTAAAGAAAAAAAAACATTTGGTAATTTGAGAAAAAAGTTGATTTTTTGGTGAGCCCCCTGGGGAAAAAATGAACGCGTTTGGGTATTTTATTTATTATTTTTTGTAAACAAATTTTACATCATTTTGTCGATAATTTTTAAATTTTAAGAGAAAAAAATGTGTTGGTAGAAAGTTATAGTCATTTGAATTTTTTTAAACCTAAAATATAATTTTAAAAAAATTCAAATGCCTATAACCTTCTACTAACACATTGTTTTCTCTTAAAATATAAAAATTTTCTATAAAATGATGTAAAATTTGTTTAGAAAAAATAATAAATAAAATACCTAAATGCGTTCTTTTTTATCCCGGGCTCAGCAAAAATTAAACTTTTTTCGCAAATTACAAAATGTGTTTTTTCTTTGCCAAAACATTCCCAGTGGGCTCACTATTAAAACCCCTAAATTTGACACGGATCCTGTAAGTAGGAACACAGATATACAGCTTTGAAATTTCAACAGCCGAAACTGAATTAGGCAGAAGAAAATTATCCTGGCTAAGAAACATTCGTCACTGGACGAAAATAAGGGACTTCCAAGCACTGTAAAATGCTGCAATTGATAGAGCTATTTGATATGAAGGACGATGGACGCCTACGCAGGAATCTGTGTGGCACTTTAAGAAGCAATATCCTTTGAAGTCTCTATGTATACATATATATATATATATATATATATATATATATATATATATATATATATATATATATATATTATATACTCGACTAAGTTTAACCCAAAGGTCTTTCCATTTTTTTTTCACATTTTGTTAAAATGGCGTGGCCTAAGTAATTTAAGCCCAAAATAAAAATCCTAACACAATAGTTTGAAAAGAAAACTTGATTTAATTATTTGTTTTAGCTTAAGCGGCTTTATGAAAAGGAATAGTATCAAAATTTCTTAAGGCTTATAATCTTCCTTCAAGCCCTGGAAACGATATCTTCTTAGTGGCAATATCTAATTTTAAATAGCTTTGATAATCTTGAAAAAAGAATTTTTCATCAGTTTTTGGTACCTACCTCTTAAATGGTACGTCAATTACGATGGTTTATGAATTAATTTTAAAAATAATGCAATTATCTACAAATAAAAAAATTGTCTTTCTATCTACATCTGTTCAAAAGATGTATATAGGTATTAGAAGGTTTAAAAAATACGAACAACAAAATTATGGAGTCAGAATGTTGGGATATAGCTCAATAATTATAAGTTCTTGTTAAAACTGTTCATCATTTTCAAAAGGTTGACTCAATTTCAAGCAAAACAGAAAAAAATCATCTTTTATCTGAAATAAAACTAAAGATAGAATCGTCAGAAACTGTATGTCTGCGCCGACGCGACGTTGTTGACAGTGCCAACCGCGTAGAGCGCTATGACGAAATGCATTTAATAGCTGTATTATTAAGTTTTTTTCTTTCGAGTTTTACTAAGTTAGTGAAAAAATATAAAATTTACTCCTTTTAATTTAATTTCCTTTAAATTAATTATTTTCAATGTATCATGTTGTCCTTTTATATTAAATGATACATTGAAAATAATTCATTCATTATTTTTTTATTTTGCTTGAAATTGAGGCAACTTTTTAAAAATGATGAACAGTTTTAACCGTAACTTATTATTGAGATATATCACAAAATTCTGATGCCATAATTTTTTTCTGAGAATTTTCCAACATTCTATTACCTATATCTTTTGAACAGATGTAAATTGAGAGTCAATTTTTTTTTGATTTGTAAATAATTGCAACATCTTTAAAATTAATTTATAATCCATCGTATTTAAACGTTCCATTTAGGAGACAGGTACCAAAAACTGACGAAAAAGTAACTTTTTCATCCTTTTTCAGAATTATCAAAGCTATTTAAAAATATTTAATATTTCCACCATGAAGATATCGTTTGCAGGACTTGAAAGAAGATTATACGCCTTAAAAAATTTTGATACTACTCTTTTTCATAAAATAAAGCTGCTTAACCTACAAAAAAAATTAGTAAAATCAAGTGTTCTTTTCAAACTATTGATCTAGCTAGGATTAGCCTAATTTTTTTAAAAGTATTTGGGTTTTATTATCCTAGATAACATGTAACCAGTAATACTGATAAGAGTAGCTAAAAATAATAAAAATTATTTACTCTTTTAGGAGGACAACATTATAGTGGACTGCTGATTTTAGCTGGACTTCTTTCATTCGTATCAGCAGAAAAGTTTTTTACTGTGATAGAAAGCAATAACGAAGAGGAGGAAGAGCCGAACGTTGTAGAAAATAACAATATAAAGGGATTGTCCGAAAGTAACGCAAAGAAACACGTAAGAAAATATTAATTAAAGTGTCTTGATTGGCTTGTGTCTTGTCTACCATTATTTTTGTTTAATTATGTTTGTTTCTATCATTTGGCTAAAATATCCGTAATCATTATGAAATATAATCCTTTTGCTAAATTCCGTGTAAATGTAAACTTTTATATAAGATAATTTTAGGCAACAATGAAAGTTGTTATTATTACGATCTTTCAGGTTTTTTTGCAAATTAAGAACTGGCTTGTACCCGCGGCTTCGCTTGCCTATAATTTATATCCTTATTAGGTATGTTCCTACAAGCAATGCGTGCAGTTTTCTGACTCACTGACTGTCAGAAACAATCAGTCAGTTACATACACTAAACGCCTGTCGCTGTGCAACATGTAATATTTATCTGGGCAACTCTATTTCTGATCAAAACCCGATCACGGATTCTTTGTGGGAACCTTATGTTGAATTTACTGAACACGGACATTTGTGGCGTACCCCATCTTACCATTCCATACCTCTTTTTGTAAAAAAATCAAATATGTTTTATGATGTTTAGTATCCTACATAATAGCCTTGACACACCCAAAATGATGTAAACCATTACTACTTTCCTAGAAAACATTTTGTCGCTTCTTTCTTCCTATCGTGACACACCATGTATGTATATACAATATACAATACTGTTAAGAAAAAGTTGGAACACTGTAAATTCTTCCTAACAAAAGAATTTTGTAATTTCGTTTATCTATTGTCCATTTTCCGAATAAGATCTCAAGATCCACTTGTGTATCACACCCTGTATCGGGATGTTATAACCTTGAGGATACAGTTTAAGTAGGGTGACCAGACCTCCGGATAAAGCCGGACTGTCCGGCTGTTAGAACGTCAGGCCGGTTTTTTTTACGTCCGGATTTTTTACCACTTGAAAACCATCTCTTTAAAAAAAAATGGTTCCTTAGAAAAGTATGAAAAGAAGTCATAGAACATTATAAAAAATACAATAATATTTAATCTTATGAGTTGGACCTTCAGTATATTTTTGTTCAAGATTTGTCATCCTTTTTTGTTAAAAATCATCCTTTTTTGCCTTGTTCGTCCTCCTTTTTGTCATGTTGACTTCTGGTCACCCTAGTTTAAGGAGTCTGATTTGATCAACTGAAATATATTTAAAACTCCTCTTGGGACTTGTACGTTAAGTAAATAGAACTGTACACATTTAGAGAAAAATATTTTATTAGTGGACTAAACTATGTCATAAGTTCAAGAGCAAACTTAATTAAATCTTCATGTGCATCAATCTATGAATACGTGAGTCATTTGTAATCTCAATTAAATAATCTCTTGGTTATTTAATCGAGATGACAAATGACTGAAATGACCCACCAATCATTACGCAGCGCCACAAAAAAAAATAAGTGTCGTAAGCAAGAAACTAGACTCCACCCAACCTATGGTTTTTGACCCGCTGATTACTAATCCGAAGGCCGTTTTATTAAATTCGCACTAGTTTTTATATTATCTCAAAATTTTCGAATTTTGTTGAAAATTTCTTTTTTTTTTACAGATGATATAATTTTTCGAGTTAAAATCAGGCGCAAAGAGAACAATTAAACATGTTTCCGCGATAAATATTTAGATACAACTACCTTTTTAGGTCAACTGCTGCACAAATGTCACTGAAAATCGCGATACACGAGCTTTTTGGACTTGAACCTCAAGTCAACACATTGAATTCTTTGACGGAAATCAAACTTTCAGTGAAAAAGTTTTCCACTGTCTTTGCGGGCGAAAGAACAATAAAGGTGCACGCTCACTTAGGCGAAGCGTCGCGAACAGAAGAGAAGAGAATTTTATCCATCCAAGAACTTTACATGCAATCAAATGGGAGCCCGCACACTGAAGCGCCGAGAGGCGTTGTGCGGGCTTCCATTTGATTGCACGTAAGTTTCTCGGACGGATAAAATTCTCTTCTCTTCGCTTCGCGACGCTTCGCCTAAGTGGGCGCGCAGCTTTAGCCTTTCAATTTGGACCCCAGTACCGTAATTGAACAAGATTGCAACCAAACTTGCTGCTGTGATGAACATTGGAAGCGATGACTACTACCTCATAAGGGGATGTGTAGAATGATTCGCTGTTTACCACAGTAACGAAGCCAGCGAAGGCGCGCTGCCCTGCGAGGGACGTTAAGCCGTGAGGATGAAGCCTTAGTGTGTCCGACGATTTGTGTTCCATGTCTATATCAAAAATTAGCACGTTAGGGTCCCTGACCCGATCGCAGGTCTACCGTCCTGAGGATGATAACCTTGATACCTCCTCAAGTCTAAGTATCGGAGCTTTCCGACTTTGATAAGGACAATGTCAACTTATCGTCGGACACCCTACGGCTCCTCACTCCCTAAAATCCCTCGCAGGGCAGGAATGCGAATCATCATTCTACACATCTCATTAGGAGGCAGTTATCATCGCTTCTCAACTGCTGAGTTTAAAACATCGACATATTGTGTCTATGGACCAGCAAACACAATTACCGAAATGGCAAATTTACGAAACAGATTCTGTAAACAATGTCGTCCGACGGGCGTAAGCATTTACAAACATATAGGACCGTACTTAGAAGTATACATCGTAAGCCCCTCAAAGAAAAATTCGGACCCAACAAGTTTTTATCTGAAGTTTACTTGTTACTTGTTTACTTGTTAACCTAACGAATCATAAAAAGCCCAAAATAAAGGAAACCGAACAACGCTATCGAACAACGCTATCGCACAACGCTATCGATCAACTACTCTATTTTCACACAGAAATGCGCCATCCCATTTGGGCCCTTTAGTTGTCATTAGTGTTGGGAAAACCGATGAATTTAAATAATCGAGTTATCGGTACTCGAGTGATTTCAATAATCGAGTGATCACTCGAGTGATTTTCACTCAGAATTCCGATGTAAGCATCGCAATATCACTCGAGCGATTCTTCACTTGTTTCAGTTTCTATTCGATGATTATCGACGCTTCTAATCATTCAGTTAACCTTTCCTTAAAACCTTCAGTTATTTTTTAAAAAGCTAGACAAAGATGAACAGATTCTGACCAGAATGGGAGTGGCTTTGCTTACGATGCGACGATCGAGAATCCAAGTCAAAGTCAAAAATAGCCTTATTGTCTAAATAGATCGATTCTCATTGTCAAAGCACTTACTTACTAAAAAATCAAAAATATAGATCAAAGAACAAAAATAAACTATTATACAAAATTAATGAATCTAACAATAAACAAAACTCAACCTAAATTAGGAAATATCCAATTTCAAAAAAGAAAATTCAAAGAAACAACTTTAAAGTGTATATAAATAAAATGGTAAAAGTCAAAGACTAGAATAATTAAATTTAAAATGTCAAATCACAGAAATTATCACAACAAACACAACTAACAACAGGTTAAAACATTTGACCTAGAAACTATCTTCGAAAAATTCAAGACTGTAATAACTCAAACTCAAAATCAGCTTTATTGTCACCAAAAATCATAAAATTTTATTGACAACGCGTAATATTAGGTAGACACTAGTTCACCAATATCCAATTAAAATATGCAGTATGCACAGTATGTAGGTAGAACATAATAAATAACAAGCATACACATCACACATCAAAAGTCAGTTAAAGTTATCACTAAAAAATTCATCTACAGAATAATATGCTTTCAAGCTTAGCAGAGCCTTTACTGCCCTTCAAAATTTTTTATAGCCATTAATTTGTCGAATCCGCAACGGAAGCTGATTAAATATTTTTCTACTTTTGTTTTTGTATACAATAGAGTTTTTGGTTTGACTAGATGTGGGTATAGGCAGACAAGCAATAAATGTTTGGCGTGTATTGAGTACTGAATTTGAATTAATTTCATTCTGGAACTTTCTATAAACCAGACATGATGACTCCAACAAAAATAGGCAAGGCAAAGTAAGATTTTATGAGATATAAACAGTGGTTTACTTGAGTCTCTAGATCTGGCTCTAAACATATACTTTATGGTTCTCTTTTGTAAAACAAACAACATATTAAATAAATATATACTGGGAGCAACTTCCCCAAAAACAAATGCCGTATCTAAGATGAGATTCTATCAGCGAAAAATATGAACTCCTCACTATTTCCAAATCCAAACTGCTTGCTATAATTTTAATATCATAACAATTATATGCCAGTTTTTTGGTTAGGTTTGCTATGTGTGCTTCAAACTTCAACCTATTTTCTATATATAAGCCCAGAAATTTACTTCCACTCTCCCTGATCACTGTCTGGTTTCCTAAACTAATGCCACCGAGAGAACACTTAAAAGAAAAGAAAATTTGTCTTAGAAACATTAAGGGATAAAAAGTTTGTGTCAGTCCATTCTTTTACCTTAGCGAGATCACTATTAACTTTTTTCTCAAGCTCATTCGTACTTTTACTTATCCAAAGTATGGTTGAGTCATCTGCACACAGTGTGAATTTACCCTTGATTTCAATACTCGCTAGATCATTAATATAAACCAAGAAAAGCAAAGGGCCGATGACAGACCCCTGGGGCACTCCATGCTGAATTTCCATTTGTACAGAACTCTTGTTATCAAAATTAACTTTCTGGAATCGTTCTGTTAAGAAAGTTCGATTCAAACTAGTTTAAAGATCTTCCCCTCATCCCATATTTCTCCAGCTTCCACAGCAGTATTCCGTGTTTGACGCCTTTGACAAATCGCAGAACACCGCTGCAGTCACCGCGCCATCATTAATACCCAAATACAGTTCTTCAAGAAATGCGAAAATCGCATCGCTGGTGTCCCTCGATTCCCTAAAACCAAACTGTTTGAGTGAATAACTCGGTAGTTGGTATATTTCGTTGGCGTTAGGTGGACGAATGTATACGTATACGAGCGACGATTTTCACTTAAACTTATAACTCGACTACTGGCTTCAATAATCGAGTGATGTCGATGATTTCAGTAATCGATTGATCGAGCGATTTTTCACTCGAGTGATCGCAACACTAGCTGTCATTCACTAACACCAGAGAGAACTCGTAAGTGCGCGAGTTATACGTCGGGCCAAGGGACAGGCGTTTTTAAAAATCACTGTTTTCAAAAACTGTATAACAAATTTATTTGATTTTGGGAAGAAGTTTAACAATTTAGCAAGCAACTATAACAACAGAAGTGACAATAAAATCTACTCTGCTTGTATTTATAATATTTCTTATCGCTAAGGCTAGGAGTGGTCAAAAGGAGCTTAGCTAAGCAGTTTACAATATGTAACTCCTCCACCCTTAGAGGGACATATAAACTTTTAAAGTTTCTATGACCTAAATAATAATTGAATCATCTTTAACTTTATTACTTTTAAATTAAACAGGCCATAGATACTTGTAAATTAAAAACATTATTGTTATGCAAAGAATAACATACAGTAAAACTGTCCAAATACTCGTTTTATTAAAATATAGGGGTGTATTTAATAATCTTGAATTTTCAAGTTTTTGCAAATTAATATTTTCTTGTAACTTATTTAATTTATTGAAATTAATGTTATTTAGATTGAGCAGTTTTACCTTCTTATACAGTATTTTATTTGTCAAATTATTATTAATATTTGGTAAAGGAATATTTTTAAAAGTATGTTTTACATTTTTATATGCTCTAATAATAATATCTCCTAATTTTAGGCTACATGGAAAGCTTAATTCTAGTATATATGTTCCATTAAATAATACATTATTTTGCGAATTTTCGCACGTTTCAATTCCTACTATATCATTATTTGTAACTAGAATCCATTTATTTGTATCAATATTTTGAAGTTGTATATTATCAATATCAACATACAGGGTGTTACAATCAGAGATATTATGTTCATATCTTAATAACTGTACCTCGCAAGGGATGTTTTTATAAAGATTTTCGGAATGTATATGAGTACATAAATATTCATTAATAGAAATGCGTTTACATGGTTGATTTGAATATCCAAAATTTCTTTGGTTAATAAGTAAATATTCAAAGTTAGGTACAATTATTTTATAATGATTTTCGTATTTAATAGGTAGGGGAAATAATTGAAATAAATCATAGTTTTCTTTTTCGACTAACGGAATGTCAATTACGAAAACTACTTCATTGTCTTTTACATAACTTCTTATTTCTAAAGTGTTTTCTATATTTAGAATATTTTCTGCTATAGGCTCAAATGGCAATTTTTCAAAATTTAATTTATTGTTAAGTATCTGTAATTCATTTAAAAATTCTTTTGTATTAATTATAGCATTGTGAAAAGCATTTAATTTTGCAAAAGTTATTGCAGTTTCGATATTTCCTAAAATATCGTAAATATTTTGATAAAATGTAGTTATTTGTGAAAAAACCATATAAATGCGAAAAAACTCAAAAAGATTTGTTTCTTCGATTTCGACTTTGTTTACTACTTCTATTATTTGATTAACTCGTAATTTTAAAATTTCTTGATTATGTGAAACGTTCTTAATGGTTTCTTGAAAATCGTCAATTGATTTACTAAATAGTGGCATTTGTTTGTCTAGAGCAACTTTTATGTCGTCTTGGTTTTTCTTTAATATATTTATGTTAGTATCGATATGTTCTGCATCTTCTTGGTCTAAATTACCTGTAATGCATTTTATTATGCTGCCTAAAGCATTTATTAAGGCTCGTCTTTTGCGAGTTTTAATTGGAAGGATTTGATTCAATTGATTATTGATTTTTTGCTTAAGATTGTCAATAATGACATAAGAATTATAAAATTCTTTTTTATAACTAGAACAGTTATTAATGTTTTCTTTAAGAATGTCGTACTTATTACTTATTTCAGAAAATTCAGTAATTAAGTTTTTCATATCAAAAATTTGAATAAAAGTCCAGTGGTTGGTTGTCTTTTGGGCGTTACCTATTTTATATGGTAATATTCCTGGGTTATCATTTAAGTTGTGGTATTTTGGGTTGTCTCCGTACACGAAGGACCATAAGAGTAAAATGACGAAAATCTTCATTTGTGTTCTTGTTCTTGTTCTTGTTCTTGTTCTTAACCTAGCTGGTTTGGCGATGTCTGTCCTCCCCAGGTCCTTAAATCTAGCTGGTTTGGCGATGTTTGTCCTCCCCAGTTTTGTCCACGTTCAGCGATGTTTGTCTGTCGGTAGACCAGGAAAACCCTTCGATATGCCCTCGACTGGTTGACCAGGACTCCTGAAGTTCAGTATGCTGCTTTGTTTCTTGTCCAGCGATGTCTTTCAGTTGCCACCTGAAATCGGTACTATCTGCTTCTGATTGACACACTTTTTGGACTCTTCTCCGTAGGTTTTTTCGAGTAATTCTTGAAAGAAACCGTGATCACAATATGCCCTTGTAACACGTCTCAAAAATCCACCAAGACTGCGCCAGTTATACGTCGGGCCAAGGGACAGGCGTTTTTAAAAATCACTGTTTTCAAAAACTGTATAACAAATTTATTTGATTTTGGGAAGAAGTTTAACAATTTAGCAAGCAACTATAACAACAGAAGTGACAATAAAATCTACTCTGCTTGTATTTATAATATTTCTTATCGCTAAGGCTAGGAGTGGTCAAAAGGAGCTTAGCTAAGCAGTTTACAATATGTAACTCGCGTGCCTCCACAACACGACGTTTAAAAATCTGACTGGCGGTAAATCCGTCCAAACGCACTTTTCCGCCCATCCATGAACTGAACATTTTGAGCTGATGCAAGCAATAAGCTGTACTTGTCTAAGTTTCAGATACACAGTAATTTTGGGTAGAATATTAAAATTCAAAAATATACAGTGTTGTATTTAGGATTCGGAAGTTGCTGTCAGTTAGTGATAGAACCATCAACGTTGCATCTTTACAAATACTTTTAACCGTTAAATTACAATCTCCTACGCCTTTGTCTATTAGCTCCTGAGATTTTTCACCGGTACTAAACCTGTGTATCGATCTGGACACAGTAAAGATCGGATATTTTCTAAGATGTTACCTTTTCTTTTCCTCCTAAAATGGAACTTTTTTACTAATAATTATTTATAATTTTCAGATATCAGGCTACCTGAATCTCATAGCCAATACAATTGACAATTTCACCCACGGCTTATCCTTGGGCGGGGCATTTTTAGTGTCACCGGCAACAGGAGTATTAACGACATTTGCTATCTTGGTCCATGAAATTCCCCACGAGGTCGGAGACTTCGCTATATTGCTCAAATCTGGATTTACGAGGTGGCATGCGGCGTGTTTCCAGCTGCTTACAGCTAGTGGAGGGCTTGTAGGTGCTCTCTGCGCGATCGTTTTTAGTGGGGCTACAAACTCAATCGGTAAGAATTTTAAGTTTTGATTTATTGAAAACTATTATTTGACGCTTTCTCGCGTGGAACAATAACAATTCTGTGAAGATTTAATTTTAAATATAACTGATAACTATATGTATTGTTACACACTTTAGAGGTTAATTTAATATTTTTAAAGATACGCTATGAGATTAACTTCACGGGATGTTAAAAGGTACTTTTTTTACTGAAACATGTATGGTATAATAAAATAAAACAGAAATATTTTAGCAGATTTCATGATTTTTACAAACATAGCCTCTTTATTTTTGCTTTTCGTGGTCTTTCTTAGACCCTTTCATCTTTTTGATAATGTTGTTTGCATGGTGCTTGTACATACACTTAAATATACTTTGTGTAAATCTAGGACGGCGGTGTGTAAATGCCAATAAAACTTAAACTGAAGTTGCATTACTATTCACACATCAGTATAGCAAGTGACAATAAAAAGTTACGCAATCAGAAAAGTGATATTGCATGTACAAAACATAAACTCTAACATCCTTCATTTAATGTAAAGTGAAAAACAGAAGCTTACCAGCCGGAAGAATATTGGTAGCACTGCAAAACAGTGCTACATGTATTCTTTCTGTCTAAACAAGTACTCACGTCGAAACTTTATAACACGTTTACTTACTAAAGAGATGAGAATTAGCGAAAAAAGAAATACAATATTTATCGTCAGTATTTAAACTGGCGGAAACACATCACGGATATGGGGAAGTAAGGAGAGAATCAAACTATACCAGTGCGTGTAGAAACAATGTAATATGTATTGCTATATTATGTCAATGATAGTTATCATATGTATAAAAAAAGAAAAAAATTACTGTGGTAATTATTCGGAATAATGGAAACACCAAATTTGTTGATGAAATTTAGCATATATCCTAATTTTGGGTTTACTTTGCTGTGTTCTTTGTTGGACTGAAAACTTTCCATCTCATCCCTCTAAAACCTCACCTGGAAATAAAGAAAGTTAAGTTCTAAATTTTAATTTTTTTTTTCACAATATGTGCTTAAAATATATTTAAAATGTTTAAAGAAAACTGCTTCCAAAATATTTCTAAAGCTTTTTTGTGGATCCTCACTGAACCACTTATGGCCGTATTCACCATATATAAAAAAAGCTCGGCTTATGACTCAAGGGCGCTTAACTCCCGTTTTTCATATGCAATGCAAGCTTACTTAAAGTTAAGCTCCCATTCCTGGCGGCTTAAACTGCAAAGCCGAGCTTTTGTCCTAAACATAACCTAAAATTTCTGCGAATAATCATAGTCAGTCGGTGACTGTCGGTTTCATTGCATTGTTACTTCAGTGTTTCGTTATTAAAAATATCCCTGAAGTATGGAAGTAGAGGATCACATTTTCATAGAGGACGATACTGATTTGTTAGATATAATATACTTCGGTTTTCCATGGCGGATTTATGTCAGACCGAATTATATTGAGAATATGGACGATATGAGCTTTTTTCGAAGATTTAGATTAACGAAACCTACAGTGATATCCTTACTAGAACTGATAGAAACTCAACTAGAGTTTGAAAGTTTTGTGCTGAGGACGCTCGGTCGGTTTTCTTGTTTTCTAATGTTAATGCATATTTATTCTCTGCTACACGCATCAAATGAGCCTTTTCAGAACTGTGTAAGTTCGGTACTCGAACTTTTTTAAAGTTAAAAAATATCGGTAGTTAGAATCACTTGGCGGTTGAATGCAAGTTTTTTATATATTCGCTGGTGGCTCCACCGGTTGTTATCATTATTTATCTCTTTTTCTGTCTTTGTACGAGTTATAAACAACGACAAAAGACAAAATAAGTGGAGCTACCCGTGAATTTAAATACCACCTTGTTCTATTTGCAGGTATTGCAAAATTTATTTTAGGCTTAAAAAACTTGGCTTATTAATCCACGGTGCAACGCATCACAAGTTAATCGAAACTTTTCGGCTTAGCTTAACTAAGTGCCGCTTAAGCATTAAACGGGGAATTTGGACATTAAACATTTCATAAACTTGAGGAAATCTGGCTTTGTATTTTTTGCGAATGATTTAAAATTTGCATATTATTCGGAGAACGGGATTTTATAAAAACTAAAATATAATGTTCCATAAATACTTATTAATGGGTTAATAAAACTTAAAATGCGTGCTGCATATGTAACCATTGGTAGCTATGCTTAGATATTCGCATTGAACCACCCTACCCCGCAGTGTTAGTGTATGGTTTGTGGATGTTCCCTTTAGACTTATTTTTATATTCTATTGTAGAAGCCAGAACGTCATGGATTATGCCATTTACTGCTGGAACTTTCCTACATATCGCCCTAGTGACAGTTCTTCCAGATCTTCTCAAAGAAGAAAGCCCTAAAGAATCTTTGAAACAAATGTTAGCCCTTATAGCGGGCATAACGTTAATGGCAGTGGTCGCCAACTTTTTATAGTAAAACTGCTCATGGACATGAACTAAGTTGCCATACGAATTTTACTTTTAAGGTTTTTATAGATCCTTTATATTAGTAATATTCAGTTACTCGCAACAGTATTTTATTTAGTTGTATGAGCGTCCATACTAAACATGTTTTTCGTTAACAAACATAAAAAAGACAAAGTAGAAGCTTTATTCATAAATACTCATTACTCACTGGTATTAAAAAATGTTGACGCCATAATTCGATTTTTTAAAGTAATAAAACAGGCAATAGATGAGAACGTTAAAACAAAGCTGTGCCCTTTAAATACTATAGTCGACAGTGCTTAAAAGAAGTAAAGTTTTTAATACTCGTACCAAGGCTTAAAAATGTTTAAAGCAAATATTTGGTATTTGAAAACAGCTGAAAATTGATGAAACCCCTAAAAGACTTAAAAGTGTTTTTTAGAGAACCTCAGGTATTAGTGAAAAACGAGAATATATTTCTAATAGTTTAGAACTGCACGGTTAGTGATGAGTGATTATCAACCTTTTTGAATTGATTGAAATTAGTTTCCGTATATAGCCATTTAGGGACCAAAATATTGAAATGCTATGGTAATTACATCATTTTTCTTCAAAATTAAGAACTATTCCGTGCTAGCAAATTAAAAAGATTATTCTGACAAAAAAACTGTAAGAAGTGTAATTTTCCTCGAAATAATATTCACATTTACTGGTTTTAACTGCCGACTAGTGTATGATTAGTGTGCAAAACCTTAAAAACACTAAATAACTAAAAACATCAAAATGGATTGTTTGTTTTCTGTCATATCATTGCAAGACCAAAAGTATTTGCAAAAGAAAACAGATTTTTATGGATTGGTAAATGCATTTGTCTGTAGAGTAATTAATTGGTCTGAACTATCGATTCTTACCATTTTGTGTCTGAATCGGAGCACTACTCACAGTGTACCAATTTAGACAAAATGATGTAAGCGAGTTATCTCTGCTTTAATAATACCTTTTTGCGCAGCTTTGCATCGTATATACTTGTCTATTGTTTACTTAACAACTGTTTTAGGACCGTCGAGATTATAGGTTTAAATCTATCCACTGCACTTAATAGTGATTCGTATTGTTTTTATAAAGGTTTTATTAAAACACATAAAACTATATCAAGCATCGGTCAGTTTTTTATATTTTTTGCTATAGGTACATCATGGTAGGATTTAATTTATAAAAAGAGCTATATACAACTGTTCCCGCAACACATAACTGCCGGCCGGCTCGAAAACCGACTGGACATACGTTGACGGCAAGGGGCGCGGCGGTCAAACTTACTATGACTCGCACGCCTATTCCGCGCGGGAACAGATATATCGCTCTATTTATAAGGTTTGTATTATGCATGTTTTATATTTTTTGTGTGTCGCAAATCATAAATTTTAATAAAGTAGGATCACTCAAATTTGAAATCGTTTGTTCTGCCGATTTCGAGTAAAAAAAAACAACAAAACTAGACAAAAACCCGTGCCGCGGGATAAGCAAATGCACACCTGCCATCGGGCGGATAGCAGATCGAGTCAACGTGGACCAAGTTCCTGAATGTTATAGGCTACATTAGCACATTTAAAATTCCTTATTGGTCAGTGAGTAAAAAAGGACGACTTCTATTGGCCAGCCTTAGAAGTATAGTAATCTGTCACCATAACATCTGAATTAGTAAGAACTTTTTACAGTAGTATGAGTGTAATCTTTTCAGTCAAATTTTGATTCTATTTCGGTAAACATTTAAAATTGCACAGAAGTAAGATATTTAAACTAAATTACTATTTTAGAATGTAAAATGCGTTCATAATTAAATTGAATATATCAGTGTAAGCGCGCTCCAGTTTAACCTATGAAAAATTATAAGTAGTATTTACTTATTCAATTCACTGGTCGCATGTGTCCATTTCCTTGTCTTGCTGCACGGGTCTGTGTCTGCAGTTTTATGGGCTTATGTTGTAATTTTGGACTCAACCCAATAAAGAACCATCTATACGTGGGTACTAACTTGATTGCATTTGAATGTATGTAGGCGCTTAGGAACCTACAGCTTATAGCGACTTCTGACCTGTAAAATATGTCAGTAAATATTTTGTAATTAGTATGGTACGTCTTTACTAAAATAAAGTGAACAACAACCGGAAACTTTTTAGTATCGAATTGTAAAGGATGTAAAACCTGCATTATAAATTGATAACTAGTGGTTTCATGGGCCTTTAGGGTGTCAAAGTTTGAATAATGCTGTGATTTTGTAATGATATTTACCTACCATGATGCTTCCTATAATTCCTAGATTATAATATTTTTAAAATACAAAGTTTGGGTATTATTTGATATATTAAAATTTTAGAAATTTAGTTCATATTTTAAAACTAAAATGTAGTGCCTATTTAGATAAGTACAAGTACAAATACCATCGTTTAATATGACTTACTGGCTTGAAGTGTGCTGGTTTTTCATGCTTTAAGATATTAGTACCTATCCCACCGCCAAAGGTATAATGACAAGTGCAGATTTGTTAATTTTCAAGTTTAAAGGAAATTAACTTTCTTTTTTTTTAATTTAGTTATAAATTACAAATTTACTATTGCTATAATACCTTCAATGAGACAAAAATTATTTTTATATAGTTATTCAAAAACTAACTTTTATTTGTTTAGATAAAAAATTATGAGGAAGTTCCATTTATGTCATTTTTTCTCTGCAATGTGTGAATAAGTTCAAGGTTAAGATAAGAAAATATAACACGCATACGGCGCAAGTGCATTTTACTAACGTAGGATCATATAAATGATTGCGGTTGTTTTGTCACACAAAAAATCAATTTTCAGTACCTCTGACAAGGATAAATCATAATATGAAAAAATTATATTTACCTTGTTCTTTAGGAGGTGCGATATATGCATTACGCATTGTGAACATATGCATACAGGCGACATCTCTATGACTTTTGGAATAATGAGTGAACGGCTGTATTACAGAACCATTTTCTATGCATATTCACCATTAATTCATATTATAGGCCCTAAGTTTTAATTTAATAAGTGTTATTTACGTCTAGAACTCATTTTTAAATATGCGAACAAAATACATTCATAATAAAATAAAACATTCTGCGACATTTTATTTAGCTATAAGGGAAATATCTGTTACAGTTCTATCTGCAATTTGTAAATATTTCTAACAACAAATTGTAACTTTTCTTATTTCCTCTTTTAAAGCTTTCAAGGAATTTTGTTTTTCAAAATTTCTTGTTTTACTAACGATAATTGTTAAAAAAAAACTCTTGGCACTTTTTACATTTTTTATTTTAATCTGATTTAGATAAATTAAGAGATAACAAGTATTATAAAACTGCCTACCTAGATTCGTCTTTAGCTGATATTTTTATACATTTTGAAGTTGTCGTAAGATTTCAAAATGTAATAAATATAACTAAAAATGAAGCGATGTAAGCGTTTCTTAATTATATTTTTAGTTCGTTAGAAAAATATTTTTTTATTATTGTAACTTTTTATGATAGCGCATAAACATATTCATTTATATCTGTAGGTTTACTCTTCTGTGGTGCTCATTGATTCATTTTTTGTAGCCACCTAAACCACTTTTTCATTGTACATGTAAAAACCAAAACGGAGGTAATCAGGCACCAGTTTCAGAAAATTAATGTTTTAATAATTTCAAAGATAGAATTATTGGTGCAGCACAAAGGAGTAAGTCGTTCGTTCAAGATAAATATTGTTATATCCTTGTTAAAAATAAGTTTTACACCATTTTCATAATTTATATATTTTAATAAACTAGTAAATAATACCTATGACTTACAAAAAAAAAATTTTATTGTGTGATATTGTATCATAGTAAAATAATGTATATTTTCAGATAGATAGAGCAGTACTTAGGGGTGCTCTTACAATATTACGTAACAAATAAAAATGATTTGTAAATGAATTTTGTCTTCATATTTCTTTATTTTTGCAGCGCTTGTATATATATATATATATATATATATATATATATATATATATATATATATATATATATATATATATAGTGTTTCATGCATGTTGCATAAAACATGGAATATTGGGCGAGCGACGTCTTTCATTTATTTTTAGCGAAGAATGCGCAACATCGAAGAGTGTTATTCGAGCCAACTTTCGAAGATGAAATTATTACCTAATATTTTTTAAAGTATTAGCACAATGAAGTGGTAGTTTCATTAAACATTTCGGGTAGGCAGCAATTCTTTTTAGGATGTGTAAAGGGGTTATTGGTGAGTGTAAATCTCAGTTTTCGGGATTGCAACCCCCTCCATTTGGCCGCCATATTGAAAAGAATGGCGCAATCAGTTTTTTAACGGTATCTCTGTAACCGGAAGTCGTACAAAAATTGTTTGCTTGGGTTTTTTGTAGAAAATTAAATAGCCTACAACTTTTATTTTAAACTTTTTTACGTAGCATTGTTAATACAAATTTTATGAGCTGGAAATGACTAAAAATTAAGGTAAATCTTTGAGGCGATATATCTTTTTTATTTTTATGCAAAAACACAGTGCTTTTTTATAGAACATTTTTTCTGACAGCCCACGAATACCGAAATCTAAGTACTATGTACCGTGGGTGTACTGGGGAAATCCGAGTCACACATCCAGAGCTGGATGGAGCCCTTTAAGAGGATGTGTGGGGTGGTACCACCTCTGTCGAGGAAGAAGTCCTCTACCACCTTCTAACAACAATCACAAAATATCCATGGTCGAAGCGGGATTCGAACTCGCGACTTCTCGGTTGCAAAGCTGGCGCCGTACCAACTCTGCCACCGGAGACCCCATTCTCTCACAACTAGTTAAACCTGCTCATTTTTTAAATTATTTTTAAGGGTTTTACAAGGTCCCACAGAAAGAGAAGCGAACGGTAAGTGAAGCGTCTACATTAGGGTGCTTCGTCTCAGACGACTATTTTTTTTGTCCATTGACGGAATAATGTTATAAACATATAAAAAAAAATCTCACCAAAGATGAGCTCATAATTTTAATTTTAAGTACTCGCTGAATGCATTTGAAAATTTCCCATTTAATTAACACGTAATTTTTTTTTCAATTATCTATAGGTTTGCGACATTTCATGATATTTAATTGGCAATAGACGGGTGTAACAACAATATATATAATGGGGATGGACCCAACCATAAAAGAAGAGGAAGTGAAAGAAGCAATTGAAAGGGAAACAAAAATAAAAAATTCGGATATTAAGATAAAAGCGATGCGAAAAGGGAAGTTTGAAGAACAAACAGCTATAGTTGAGGTTCCGAAAGGACAAGCCGAAAACTTAATAAGAGCAAGAAAAATAAGGATAGGATGGGTGACCTGCGGGATCAGAGAAAAGGTGTACGTAAAAAGGTGCTTTAAATGCCTGGAATACGGACATAAAACCTATGAATGTACGGGGCACATAGATCGCAGTGGGGAATGTCTCAAATGTGGACAACAAGGGCACAGAAGCAAAGAGTGTACAAACACAGAACGATGCACAAAATGTGGAGTGGAGGGACATAGGGCAGACCAGATCAAGTGCCCATATTTCAAAGGACTGGTAGAAAAAATGAGAAGGCAAAAAATACAGTCCGCAGGCACAGGAAGGGACAAAAAAGCAAATTTGTATGGCCCTTAAAATCTTGCAAACAAATCTAGGAAGGGTAAGGGTAGCTCACGATCTGGCATATGCCACAGCGAAAAAAGAGGAAGTAGACTTAATTATCGTTAGTGAGCCAAATAGGACAATAACCAACGGGAGCGAATGGATAAAGGATGAAAGGGTGGATGTAGGAATATTATTCATAAACAGACACTATGATAAGATCTAAAGAAAATTGGAACAACGTATATGGAATGATTAAAACAATACTTGAAACTAAGGAACAGGAAGAAAGACAAAAGCACATCAGGGAAGGAGGAAGACAGAACAATACAAACAGGGAAGGACTAGGACAGTAAAGCGACGAAGAAAGGATAAAATGTTGCCTTCACGACGGAGATGTCACATATGATGGTTCCGTGAAGTGCAATAGAGAAGCTCTGGGGTGGTTTTAGTGCGTATACGGCTTGCCGGACTCCCACATACCCGAGGAAAGGTAGAACAAGTACTCGCTACCTATAAAAGGTTTCCACCCGACAATTACATGCTTTTCCGGATATGATATATCTTCAGCGTACAACATGGGGATCAAGAAGTTTATCTTGACCCTTAAGAAAAACCCTGAATTATCTTCGGGATTGAAATTATTTCAGCATGAAAAGGTCTACCCTGCTGTACTTGTGTATCGGAGAACGTTTTTCTCTTGCCTTATACGGTGCTGACAAATGCTTGAAGAATCGAGTGATGATCTTTGGTACAAACGATTCGCCAAATCAATTATCAAGAGCAAATCGCTCCCATAGACAAGATATATTTAGACCATCACAACGTATTCGCGACACCAGCTGAATCCGTCCAATGTATGGGCGAAAAAGTGCGTTTGTGCGCAGTGGGCGCCAGTCAGATTTTTAAACGACGGTCCTCTCGAGGCATGCGCACTCGGGACGTCTAGCAAAAGTGGTTGTTGAACTCAATGACGCAACGCGGCGAACAGAACCGGGCCGAAAAAATCTCAGTCATTTGTATGTTATGATATTTTTGGTTGGGGTGGCGAATATAGCGAACCTCTGAAGCTTGTTATTTCGATACAAAAATAGTCTTTACAAAGTGTTACAGACATTTCATATGTTTCGCCAATTATGTATCCAACTTTTAAATATAAGGAATTATTTCGTAGTCTATTTCTTACAAGTAGTGCATAAATAGAAATAGTTTAATTCCAAATTAAAATTATATGAATATGTGAAAGAATAGGAGGTAAAAAATGTAATTTATCTTAAATGCACTCCGGTGTTGAAGTGAATACACACACGGAGAAGTAGAAATATTTGTCAGTGACGTATATTGAGTGTGGTCAAGGTGTCAGAAAGGCACTGATGGGGTGTGTGTGTATTAGGGGCATTGTATAACGGGTAAGATGGTGTAAGAAGGTCATATATAGTGTCAATGTCTCCTTCCCCTATATTGCATAAGGGTGAGTGTGTCCAAAAGGCATATTTGCGCTTTCGCCAAAGGGGCACTAAAAATACTAGTGGATTAGGGTAGAGGGGAGTATTTTAAAACGGATGGCGAAAGAAAAAAGCGCTTTCGCCAAAGGATCGCTAAGATATCAGTGGATTAGAAGGGTGAGTGTCCAAAAGGCATATTTGCGCTTTCGTCAAAGGGGCACTAAAAATACTAGTGGATTAGGGTAGAGGGGAGTATTTTAAAAGGGATGGCGAAAGAAAAAAGCGCTTTCGCCAAAGGATCGCTAAGATATCGGTGGATTAGAAGGGTGAGTGTCCAAAAGGCATATTTGCGCTTTCGTCAAAGGGGCACTAAAAATACTAGTGGATTAGGGTAGAGGGGAGTATTTTAAAAGGGATGGCGAAAGAAAACAGCGCTTTCGCCAAAGGATCGCTAAGATATCGGTGGATTAGATTGACATGGGGCCGTAAGTAGTAGCGCTTTCAGCAAAGTATCAAGTGCACACACTGTAAATAGGTGTAAAAATATTTACATCTTACCCTAGAACTTGCTTTGTTCAAGAATTATACAGGATGGGATGCCAATCCAATAAAATATACACATGTAATTTTTTTGATTTACTATTTTACTTCTTCTTCTTAAAACAGTTGCATATTTTATTTCTATTGTTTAGAATACTATGTTTATATTTTATTTCAACTTTCAATTTTGTAAATGTAACGTTTAAAAACATTAAAGAGACGCACTGTATATATATAAACTGAGCTATTTTCGAGGAATTATCGACAGTTTTGTATAGCAAGACAACTCAGATTTAAGCCAACAAACTATACACTTTTTGTTAAAATCTCACTAATGGTTACATTTTTATCATTAATAAAAAGAATAATTACAAGTAATATATTTAGCATTTATTACTCGATAAAAGATTCACGTCATGTAAAATAAATTTTGAAGTACGGTCCTGTCTATCACAAGGCAAACGTTCGACAATGCGCAAGCCCGCAGAGGACCGTCTTTGTTTACGGATTCAGCTCGGTTAATTTGCCGCATTCGTAATTGACATTATTTCTCTACTATATATTTTCTCTATGATCGCTCCCGCCTACAGAAGATTCTGCTCGCATGAATACTTTTAGAGTTTGTCATCAAGTGCAAACTTGGCTTGGAAGGTATAACGATCCGGAATCTTTGGGCTGGAAAAAACACCACGAATGTTTATTCTAGTACCAAGGTACCCACCCCTCCCGAGCTCCGGAAATTAATTTTCTGTAAATATAAAGGCAATTATGGTGTCAAGACAGGATTAAAGTGCTAAGCAGTTTGCCAAATTTACTGCGGAGAAAGCTGTCAAAACGTGATGGAAGTAACAAAATTTTTGGACGAAAGGGACATCTCCACTGATTATCCTACACTAACGCCTTTTGGGACTAATGTCATTTCTCAACACGTCACCGAAGAACCTTCATTAATAGTTGATAATGACTTACAACCTGACCCCTCAAAGCGACAGAAAATTATAGAGACGCTTATTATTAAACAAATATTCATGGATTATGCCTACTGGAGAAAACACCATAAAAATATGCACCTAGAAACTCTACCTAAGGGGCGGAAGGAGTTCTTAAATTATAATATAGATTGCGATATTGTCATATTTCCCCAGATATTCATCATTTTTTCCAAATTTCTATACATTTTTCATATTATTTATTTAACATTTCGGAAACCACTCTACGTGCTGCGATTGCATATCGCTGGCCTCGCCTTTATTTTATGAACCCTGACCAGTTTGAACTGTGAGTATAAACTGTTCTTGAGGGGTTCATATAAAAAGCGTACCAGCGAGATGCAAAGGAGGGCGTCGTGTCCCGACGGGAGGGCGTCACTGTGGTGCCGCACGAACGGTACAATTAGCGCCAGCCCTTTAGGCTGACCGAGTACTCCGATAGAAGCTGCCCCCTACGCTACCCAACTTAGTGACGTAAGTGTATTATTGTGCTTGTACCTGGTATCAATATAAGTGTTTTGGTAAACCGCAGCCTAATTTATCAACCCCGACGACCCCTAGCGCGACATTTGGTGGAGGCGCCTGGTTCGTTCTCGTTGGTAAGTTCCTCCTAACTTGCCAAGGGCCTTTTGTGTTTTATAATTTTTTACTATCTCTTTCAGGTCATTTTAGTGTTTTTCAGTGCATTTTTAAAGTGTTTTTTTCAGGGCGTTATAGTGCATTTTTTTATCAAAATTATTTTTTACAGTGATTTTTTTTAGGGCGTTTTTACAGTGTTTTCTTTCAGGGTATTTTTTTACATTGGTTTTTAAAGGGTATTTATTTTACAGTGGTTTTAAGGGGAATTTTTACAGTGCTTTTTACGTCTATATAATTTCCCTACCCATTCTTATCCCTCATACGTTTGACATAATTTTATCTTGTGCCCGTTAACGCTGGCGAGATTAAAATTATCCAAACAGAACCTATAGGAAAACCCACCTCGTGCCCGTTAACGCTGGCGAGGCTAGGTTTACTATAAATCCCACCTCAAAGCGTCTACTGTTTTCCTGTCTTGTGCCCGTTAACGCTGGCGAGACTAGATTACATGGACTGCTAAATATAGAAGTAGTTCCACCTCGTGCCCGTTAACGCTGGCGAGGCTAGAATTATTATATATTGGGGTTAATCACTAAACTGCCCTCAACCCTTTTATTCCTGTTATCCCTTTTATTTAAATTTTATGGCCCGTAGGAAGCTAAACAAGGTTCAAAGAGAACGGAAACGGCAAGAGAAGTTGGGGGTTGTTAATAACGGCACATCGTTGGGTTTACCAAATACACTACCCGTAAAATTTTTTATTTCAAACGAGCAACAATTAAGAGCCCTGAGATTAAAAAGGAAATTTTTAAATTTATTTGGCGACAATGAAATATAATATTTTGTTTTAATGACATTGAGGTCGTCGCTCATGAACTTAAAGTGTATTTTGAAATTTAATACACAAGGTTCGCGTACTTGTTATATTATCAATTAAAGTTGAACATGCTATTATTATAATATTATTAACAAAGTGTTATACAAATAGTATCGTTATTTTTATAAACATATTTTCATATCTAAGCGCCATTCAAATATAAAGGTTTCCAATTTTTTAAATATTTTTTTTTATTATTATCTTGTAGGTATATTTTTACTGCCCTTTTAACGCCATTTTGATAAGGTACCATAGAGATATTTATATTTTATTATAATTTTTAGGTTTGATACTTAATATAAGTACTTAAATTTGGCCTGTGATGTGAGCAGCCGCCACGGCCGCTAACGAGGTCCCGTAGCATCAAATACAAAACTTTATACCCGTTTTTAGGAGCATGCTCATTTCTGTTTTTTTTCTAACTGACTAATCTATTTTTTTATTTTTTTTTTGCAGGGCCGACCTTCGAAAAACTATCTTCTTTTTTCAAAAAGTCCTAAAAGTCGTCTGTGGAAAAAATGGGGCTAGTACTCTTTTGGGAAATCAAAGAAAGGGGTATTCTTTGTCATGTAGGGCTAAATGCTGTTGTTGTTTTAAAAAGGGACTTGAGAATTAAGAACAAGAATAATCTATTTAATTTCAAAAAATATATAAAGGAGCTCAACTGGATAAAAGAATTTTGGGAATTGATGTATGGTAAGATGATAAGACAGAACAAGCTATTCTTGACTGAATTTTATTTTTTCAATTTTTTTATGAAGTCAATTTTAAAAATTATAATTATAAAGTTTTCAAATTTGTTTTTATAATTAGGTAAAAACAAATGGTTAGTATTTAAATGTGTGTTTTGTGTTGTGTCAGTGTGTGTTAGTATGAAAGAGGGTATACCCAAAATGTGTTGGTTTGAATGTTTTATGCTTGAAAAATTTTAAGAATATTTTACATATTTGTACTATATGCTTATTTATGAATTACGGTAGTAAATTTTAGATTGACAGTGCAATCATTTAGAACATCATTTATTTTATTTTATTTAATGTTTTGCCTTTTTAATAAACAAACAAATTAGCATGTAGAAATATTATAAAGAAACCATGAAGGTAAAGGTAGACAGTTCATTATTTTATTTAATCAGCAGAAAAGTAACCAATTGATATATAATATTAAACATGCCATTCACCCAGGTATTGTTGTTAAAGTTAAATAATTGTAATATACGGTGTCTAATGAAAATAAGTTAAACAAAAACAAGGGTATATTTTATGACTGAGACATTGAAAAATAAATCAGGGTCAGAATTTTTTTTTTATAAATCCAACTTCTTTTTACTATAGAGAAAGTCAATTGTTATTATTATTATTATTCAGTAAATTTAAATATAGCGTACAATAATGCTTACCATATGCATTTTATAATTGTGTGTTTAATTGTTTATATGACTGAAAGTCATATGTTTTCCAAATAGGGGGACATGGAAGAAGACTCTGAACACGGAGTTGAATGTCCGCCTATTTGATGGTGATATGTGTTATGTATATGATTATTTTATTTATGACTAAGAGTCATAATATGTTTTCCGAGTAGGGGAACATGGAAGATGGCCCTGAGCATAGAGCTGAATGTTCGCCTACTCGATGGTGGTATGTATACCGTTATTTAAATGACTAAGAGTCATTATGTGAGTATAGGGAGACATGGAAGATGACCTTCATATAGGGTTGAATGTCTGCCTATGCGAAATATTAAGAGTTATATGCAAGTCGTATTTGAAGTTTATGTGATTTTATTGATGAATAAATAGGATGGTAAATATGGTAAATATTTGATGATGTGATTACGCTATATTTGGGTTTTAAATTGTTATGTAAATGTGTATAATTTTGTTTTCCCCCTGATGAATTAGAGACGTATGTCTCACTGTCTCCAAGAGAGTAATACTTAGATACCAATAGAAGTCGTATGTAAAAACCGGGTGAATGTTCTTAGTCTGTCTACTTTTACTTAAACATCATAGTATCATGTAGGTTTTCATTATTTTTCATTAGTTATAAACTGTTTTTTCCCTTTTAACTGCCGGTAGTCTTTTTTCATTTTTCATGTACCATTGGGAGACCACACGACCTGGATCGAGAGCCACAATCACCAAAAACCCAAAGGCCAGTCGCCGCTTGCGTCCACACAGCCAGCGTCATGCAGCAACCACGCACGGTCCGCCATGTCTCGCCAGCCTGGTCTTCCCTCACTAGGACTGAACTCCTGCACAACGAGCCGTGATGACACTGGTACAATGTACATACCTAAGGAACTTACAGCGCTGGTTGACCACAACTAGTCTCAGGATCAGCCCAGCAAAGTTCCCGTCACTCACGGCTCAGTCCACCCAAAGTCCGGATGGCCGCACTCTTCGGAGGAGGGAGACCCCTGCTGCACTGGGAGTCGGCAACACAACTAGCCGATCCCACCCCCAGGACAGGAACCGTGACTGCTGCATCTGAACAAGAAACGCATGACGACCAGCCTCAACGTGTGGCGCCTAAGATGTGTCGGGTTTTGTCGGTGTGTAGGCTATTCGATCAGTAACGTGTTGGAACTCCCTAATAATAGAACTTTGTAAAGAAAGTGTGTAAATGTGAACCAGACTACCAGGACAGTAACCATTTTTATTCTTCATATTCTTCATTTTTAAGCTAGTTTTACCACTCCTCATTTCACCCAAATAAATACAGAGTGTACCGAGCCTGCGAGCTCCAAATCGTTTGTTTATATTGTATATTTTGTTTATGTTATATTTGTATTTTGTATTTTGTATATTTGTATTTTGTAAACGTGTGATGTGTAAATTTTTAAAGCTAGGGGCTAGCTTTTACAGGCGCGGGGGAAATGTCATATTTCCCCAGATATTCATCATTTTTTCCAAATTTCTATACATTTTTCATATTATTTATTTAACATTTCGGAAACCACTCTACGTGCTGCGATTGCATATCGCTGGCCTCGCCTTTATTTTATGAACCCTGACCAGTTTGAACTGTGAGTATAAACTGTTCTTGAGGGGTTCATATAAAAAGCGTACCAGCGAGATGCAAAGGAGGGCGTCGTGTCCCGACGGGAGGGCGTCACTGTGGTGCCGCACGAACGGTACAATTAGCGCCAGCCCTTTAGGCTGACCGAGTACTCCGATAGAAGCTGCCCCCTACGCTACCCAACTTAGTGACGTAAGTGTATTATTGTGCTTGTACCTGGTATCAATATAAGTGTTTTGGTAAACCGCAGCCTAATTTATCAACCACGACGACCCCTAGCGCGACAATATGTTAAAATAAAAATTAAAGATATAGTTTTAAAAGAATATATTTATAAAAATATGAAGATACTTAAAACCCTTTAAAATATTGATAATTAAAAAACTGAGCAGTTCAAATTAATTGTCAGAGAATGCTCTACAAAAAAGCTTCGATGTGTTTTTGCATAAAAATAAAGACTAATAAAGAATTTTTTACCTTAATTTTTTGTATTTTTAGGCTCAAAACTTTTACTACAATGCTGCGTAAATTTTTTGTTTGTTGTGGGGTTGTAGACAATTCAATTTTCTACAGAAATCCTTTGTATAAAATTTTTGTGCGACTTACGGTTAGAGAGATATCGCCAAAAAACTGATTGCACCCTTCTTTTCAATATGGCGGCCAAATGAGGAGGGTGGCAATCCCGAAAATTCAGATTTACACTCACCAATGACCCCTTTACACATCCAAAAAAAAACAAAATTAAAAGTAAAGTTTTGGTTGGTTGTTGTTAGTTTCTAACAGAAGGAATAGAGTGTGCTAAATACAAATTTCCCCCATTTGTACTTTTTTCTTAACCATTTTTACTTCATTAAATAAATAACAAATATTGCAAATCGGTAGCCGACTTAACAAAACACCCTGTATAAAAGTTGTTTAGGGGAATTGTATTTTAATTTTAGTGGGTATATTATTTACTAATATGAATTTATTTTTTCTTTTGGTCAAGCAAAAACTACTCACAATTAATTGTAATCGTGTATGGTGATTACGATTACAAAAGTAATCGGGAGTTGATTACAATTTTTACCTGTAATCAGTAATTAGTAATTGATTGCTTTTTCGATCAAGTAATTGTACCTACTCACTAATCGATTATTTTTTTTTGCCGTAATCGTCCCAGCTCTGACTGTAGATGGTACCCGGAGCGATGAGATATTGGGATGTACGTAGATTCACACCCAATACGACATTCTGACTATTCCCATCTGTAGAAGAGAAAATTATTAATTCGCCTTTTAAAGCGCATTTCAGGTAAAGAAACTATGTACCTATATACCCCTAGACCAAGGATATTCTGGATTACCAATGGACATCTAAAATCATATATCCAATGGCTTTACAGGACCCTGGATATTCTGGATTACCAATGGACATCTAAAAGAGTGTGTACAATGGTTTTACAAAAATTATCATCCATGTGACCTCCGTTACAGGATCATGGATATTCTGGAATATCAATGGATATCTAAAAACCTATGTCCAACGGCTTTACAAAAATTAACATCCATGTGATCTTCGTTACAGGACCATGGATATTCTGGATTATCAATGGACTTTTAAAATCATATATCCAATGGCTTTACAGAAATGCACATCCATGTGACCTCCGTTACAGGACCATGGATATTCTGGATTGCCAATGGACGTACAACTGTACATGTTTATTGGCATTACATACATGGATATCCATATGACTTCCTTAAATGGTCCATGGATGTCCAGACCCTCTAATGGCTTTAAAATGGATGTCCATTGGATATCGTGTGCTGTTTGGGTAGTAGGTATATCTAATAATTCAAACGACTGGGGGCGAGATTGGCTAAATAGTATAGCTAATATTTTGTAGGAAAAACGTATTTTTGGTCTAAAAAATCTATTTTATAAAAAAAAATACATAAAAATATACAAATGAACTATCCAACAATAATAAAATGAAACCTAGACTATACAATTACAGGTGAATAATCGGGGAATGATAAAATCTGTAAATGAAATTTCAAGAGGAATATTCATTCTAATAAAATATTCCATGGAATATAAGCTGACTAAACATCCAGAACCAGATGCTAATAGGTACCACATTATTATGTTTACAATGTCTAATTTTGGCATTGGTATTAATGTTAGAATACACCCACTTAAGAAAAAGGCCATGAAGAGTGCTGGGAAGAAGAATCCGAACATATAGGTTAAAACCCATTCATGAACTATTGCCGAAATCACAAAAACTATTAGTTTTGCAACTGTTCTGTTACCAGGCACAAGGAGTTCATAAAAGTCTTTGTAAACATAAGTGTATAACCAATCTCCTACAACAATATTCCACATTCTAAAATAATCGTTATAATTGGTAGTCGTCCACCAATCTTTGTAGAATTGTCTGTCTCCAAATCTTAGAAGTTCCGCTGCTAGGTTTTGGGTTGTATGCAATACTACGTAAAAACCCAGAAGCAGAAACATTAAACCCACGGCGAAGTTATCCACCATTAACAAAAATAATTCACTTTTTGAGTATGGCCGTATTCCAATGTCTTTATGAGATGGAATTATGAATCGTTCCATTAGAAAAGCGTAGTAAAAGACAACGCCTACAAGTTCCACAACTCTTTCCATCACAAAGTTCCATCTGATTTTAGGAGTTCTAAAACAAAATAAAATATAATTGAATGGCCCAATGCAAAATGTGCCTAGATCACATTTATGGTTTCTGAGAAAAACCACAAATTACAAAAATATTACTTGTGCGTATCATGCGCTGAGGAATATGATGCTACTTTTTTATTGGATATACTTTATGGTTTTTAAAACATTGCACCAATATATTTATTGAATTTAACACTGCAGCTAAGAGAAAAATAAATGAAAAATGAACTTGAACTCTTTTCGCTTCGTATTTTTGAAATTTTATTTTTTTGTTTAATTACCCAATATTTTAATTTTTCTTACATTAATGTCATTAGCTAAAATAAAACGTATTAACTGACAAGAAAAATGTTAATTAATAAAAATAATAGTAATTTAAACATTCCAGGAGCCGTATTCTACTTCTTAAAGAAAGGTGTTCAAAGAGAACTTCGCTAGGCTGCAGCCAATCCTGACTGTCCTACCTTGACAACGTTATGGGGAATGATCTATCAAGATGTAGAATACAGTCTCGGTAGTGGACCTAGGCACTTTAATTCAATCCATTTTTTTCGAGCTGGACATGCTTGTGTATATGGAAATATTTAAATTTAAAAAAGAGGGCAAAAATAAGGGCAACTAAAGTAAATCGACAAGCTGCATTTAACGCTATTTTACAGAGCACAACAAACATGAAGCATATTTCAGAATTACAGTATCCATAAATATTATTCTAACATTTATAATATTTATAGATCACAGACCACGTCGCGAATTAGGGCAACCAAAATTTGAACAATATTCTTGAGAGAAATTTTATAAAATTCGTATATTGTTTATTCGGAAATGTTTACCCATATGAATATGATATTCTAGTTTGCCTAACAGATTTTAATTGGAGTAAGGTCGCGGATTTTGCTGACAAGAGTAAAACCCGTGGTTTATTTTCCTAAAGTCACTTTTGTTCGTTAAGAGTGTTTTGAGTCTTCATTCTGTTGAAAATTTAACGCAATAGGATTTTTCACTGTGCGATTTAGTACATTTATTATGGTACTCTTAACGATAAATCGATATATGGCATTAATAATGAAGTGTAAGATCACGCCATATCATGGAAAATACTTCGTCAACCATATTTAATTGCAGGTGTAGCCTACTTGGAATAAGAATCTGAATTTTTTAACTGGAATAAATTCGGCAACAAAGAATCCATCTATTCCTAAAAAAATCCAAAAACACGGGTATCTTTTTACTACTTCACTACTTCTCTCTGCTTGAATTATTTTTAAATTAGAATTGAACACAGAGTGTCGCTAGTGTCAGCGAGATGAAATAATTAGAAAGATGTCTCCGGTGTGAAATGTAGCCCTTAAAATCAGCGCGAGGAAAAGGAGAGAGTAGTTTGTAAAACAGTGGTCACACCTGCAATTATGTATGGAACAGAAACATGGCCAATAATTTGAATTCAGCTGCGGTACATGTATCTGATGACAACAGATGAGTATGTCGATAAAAGGGAATACCAATGGACATTTCCATTGCTATTCCATCTCTCCTCATACATTTATAAAGAGAGAAGGAAAACTAAAGCCGAGATGGTTGACTGCAATTAAGAATGATCTAAGAAAAGCAACTCGGGATCGAGCTGCTTTTCTTCCACCCTATACACTATGTCCGCGGATGGGGTTTAGAAGAGGACAAATGGACTAAATTTTGCAAGATACGTAAAAATATCACTTCCAGTAAGAGTTGTTACTAAATAAATAAGATTTATGTTATGAAATATTTAATTTTTTATACAGGGTGCATAAAAAATACGAAAATTCTGTCCAGTGTTATGGGGATGGCCAAGTATCATACCGCTACATCATGGAACAATTTAACAAGAATCTTATAGGAATCCCAATAACTGAAATGACAATCTACAACACAATAAAAAAGTTCCAAAGAACTGGTTCGGTTCTGAATCGCAAGTAGAAGAAGAAGAAATATGACCAAAACAATGCTGCCACAGTTTTAGTTCTTCAGTCTGTTAGAGAAACTTCTGTAATGTCCCTTAGAAATCATGCTAAACATCTTCTAGAAGTCGTGAAAAAAACTCATATTCAGATTATTTTAACAGAAAATAAGTTATTTCCGTTCAAACCCCACTTTAACCAAAAACATTGGAAGAGGGATATAAAGCGAACCAACCATGACATTATTTGAAGCCTGCATAATATAAGTGTTTTTGCAGTGTAAAATATACTTAAAAAGTTTATATAAAGTATTAGCAGCTTAAATTCCTGTGTTCTATGAATCTGGGACTAACTAACAACTAATGAAATATTACGCAAGATACATATTATTTGTTCTTCTTTACATTCCTTGTTTGGACCGGGCGTTATGGGAATGAGTAACAGGAACGCCGACCCGATATAAAGTTGAGAACAGAGGGTATCACAGAAGATTTCTTTAGATATTGAGAAAGGAGTGACAATTGCGCCCTAGAAACGTTTGGTTTAAGTTTAAAGCTGAATACACAGTGCCATTACAAAGTATATATATCCTTCTGGAGCTAAGACTTTCAACATTTACAGTTAAGTACTTGGTATATTCGATTTAACAATTTTTATCGCGTCTTTAACGCACACAAACGTCACTGTTCGCAGGTAGGCTGTATTATAGATCCATTTTCATTACATATCGGAGAATAGGGAATATTTTTCTAACCTTATCTCATTTTTGCTATTTTTTCTTTATTTATTTAAAAACTTTTTCTCCGATCCTTTTATTGCAAATTATTGGTTAGAAGGAGTATTGTTACTGAGAGAGGTAGGAAACAATAATTTCAAGTAGTATAAATGAGAACTGACACTGTTTTTGCTTAATAAAAACAAGATTTTTGAAAATGCTGTTTGTGTATGGTAAAAACAAAGGGCATTTGTTGTAAAATCATAAAACTTGTATAATTATTTTGGCAGATTAGAAATTTATTTTTTATGACAATTCCGATTAAACTTTCACAGTAGACAACCAGAAATACCTGCACAAACAAAGGCGGTTGTGATTAAATGTTTGATTATTCTTTTTTATTGGCAACAACATCGTTTTTATTTGTCTTTTACTAATGCCCCTTTTGCTAACAAGGATAGAAAGAAATCGAATGGAATTTTATCAGGAAAGAAAAGAATTTTGCGATGACTAATCTTTCGAAGTATATAACCAGCAATACTTCCACAAGCAAAGAAGGTACAAAAAATTCTCACACATACACATATTCTTTTTTTATTTGTCTTTTTCTAATGCACTTTCGCCAACACGGATAAAAAGAAATCTGATTCCTCCGTGATTATCAGGAAAGAAAAGATGAATATTGTGATCGCTAAAATATATTCTGGTGTAAACTGTCTATATGGAATTGACCAATAGGATGAATTATTGTTCAGTTGTTTTTTCTGTCATAATTTTCACATTAAATTCAATTAAATGTGTGAGAGAGAATAGTTGAGAAAATAAAGTGATAATTTTTTTAATGAAATCTTGTACTTCGGATTAGGGTTTAATTTAAAACATACGTCATATTTGTTCTTTTGGTAGAAAATCATAAACAAGGTATGTTTACTCTTATATAAAATAAAATGTTCGTATTTTTTATGCTCCCTATACCTATAAAAAATTAAATTTTTCATAAGGTGAATCTTATTTATTTTACAAGCAAAAACTTTTATTGGAAGTGACATTTTTACGTATTTTGAAAAAAAAATGGTCCATTTGTCCTCTTCCAAATCCCATCCGCGGACATAGTACGGTATTGATTATTAAGTAAACTTTACCAAAACGTAGCAAACTCTTTAGGCCAATATTTTATCATAAAATATTTCTCTGGAAAAATATTTAGAATCTTACTTAACTTTTGTCGCACTACTCTTTCGCATTTAAAAGTTTATATAAGAACGAACCCGTTGTTGTCAACAGGTTTTGTTAATTATTCATGCTCGCTTATTTGTTAAATTGTTTTATATGATATATTTTCTTTATGACATAAAAGAACAAAAGAAAATTCGCCTGCTTTTTTACAAAATGTGTCAATTGCTTAGTCATAATTGATCATGTTCACTGCTTCACTCTCAATGGGCAATATCGTACTATATCTTTATATTGAGGGTAGTGGTAGCCAACATACCACCCTGGACACGTACCCCCTTTTGTCCCACCCATAGATTCGGGCCTATTAATATGTGAGGTAAAATTTTAGTCATTTTAACTAAGAACTTACCTGGGATAATCGTCCCTATAAACTAATGTTGGTGCAAACAAAAAATATAGGTAGTGAGAAAACTTTGGCAGATCTAATGCTTTGTCACTGTGGGGCTTAAAATTAATCACTTTCTCAGCATTACTCCTAATATATGCATGTATTTTCATTAAAAATCTTGTCTAAAAATGTAAAGATATGAATAATGTTAATAAAAATACAACTTCGAGTGAAATAATTAACAATGCGTGTTCGAAAATGTTCTCTACAAATGGAAAATATTTTAAATAATAAAATTTTACGAAAAACAACTTCTCCTTACAAAAAGGCTTTCCGAGCATCCTAAAATTTTGTCTAGGTTTAAGGTTTGATAACTTTTTTATTTCTAGATCGATTTAATAAAATTTTTTAGCAAATTGTAAATGCAATTAATTATTGTCTTTATTAGATATGTTTATTTACATTTTCAATAAAACTGTTAATTATCATGTTATACAAGGATAATCGGAATGGTGTTGTTACGGTTTTATTCCGCTTCTAAAATATTGTACAGATAAATTAAAGACTTACCAGATCTTCGATTAATACTAAGAGAATAGAGCTTGGTTTCTGGTTTTATAGATGCCTTTATTTAAGTCTTAATAGGTACAATGTAGGTATAAGTATACTTAATTCTAGTTCGCCTTATTCGTCAAGGTCTTTCTCAAGCTGTGTATAGTCCAGGCCATCCTAAAAGTATATCATAATTATTAGCTTGTGCTATTCGTGTAAGAGTAATAAGATTTGGTAGACCCGCTAATAAATCATCGTAATGGTTAAAAGCTCTACCTGCTACTTCTGCATTTATTAGTGCATTGTTAGGTATTTAACAGTATTTGTATCTGACTTCATCTTCTTTAGTATCTCGTTCTAGGCCTCATCTTGGTTCTTTCTTTCGGTTCAGAATCGAGACCTAAAAATTACAAGGCTGAGTGGAATGAACGCCAGTTTTGGGGAATAGGAAGTGTTTTGGGCATATTTAGGGCACTGAGTCTTAAATCTCTTATCTTTAAATAGTAATAAATAAAACTCCACTTTGTTATTGTTTTTGAAATGTCAAAAACTGTCAGGGGTCACACTGCTTAGATTTAAAAGTCCCTAAGACTTTGACAGATGGAATCCTGCGCCGTTTTTCATGACGTCAAGGGTGTTTTTTTTGGACTAGCCTTTTTGCAGCGTGCATTCCAGGAGTCCAACAGCATTTTTGCAGATATATTTTGAATTTTTGGTACCCAAAGTTGTAATTTGGCGGTAATAAACCTTATTACGCCATACAATTAGTTCAAATTGATTTATTACAGTTTTATGGGGAAAATCCCAAAGTTCGTTTTTTTTGGTCATCGACTCATCGACAAGGCCACATGCCATCTAGGGTAAGTCTCGACTTTAAATATCTAGTTTGTCTTGTGTGACTTCTGAAGATAGCACTTAGAGTTATTCTATAAATACCACAGATATATATTAAAATCTACCTACCTTATTTTATGCCTGAAGGTCACGTCCTGAAGCTCGGTTCTGTTTCAGGCCTATTTTTCCTAGTTGTGTTATTCCTGCTCTTCTTTGGTTCCATCATTTGGTCTTCTGTTCCTTACGTTTCTGTCTTGGAGCTTCCACATCAGGGCAGGAGTAGACCATCGTCCTAACACCTTGCGGAGTGTGCTTTCCCTGGTGACACCGTTCAAGCTTTACGGTTCATCTGGCTGCTTGAGCACTGGGAGCACCACAACCTCTACACCATCATAAATGTCAGGTTTGATATGTTTGTGACGTCCTAGTAGAACGATTATTATATCACATCACTCGAGGCTACAGGCCTCCACTAGCAGAACTATAGACTGTTAAGTAATACACCATCGACCAACTTTGTGCTAATTTTATTGTGAAATGTTTATTATATTAGGTAGTAGGTACCATAAACCATTTGTGATGCACAAGACACGGTAGGAAGGCCTTCTTATTTCGTACACGTGCACTTATTTACTTATCACTATTATTGTACATAATGATTAACCGTATCCGTCACTGATTTTGGCACCACGATATTCTTAACAATTAATTTGAAACAAACACAAACTAGAATAAAATGATCTCAACATTCATCATTTACAATCATTAAAATCTAACCTATTTAATTTAACTTTTCTTCACTTTCGAAAGTACTGTCAAAATCAGTAGAGAGGGGCAAATAGATCGATAACAATCCACGATAAGTGTTGATACTGGATTTGTTAGGTTTTAAATATATGTTTCTTCTTTACATTACAACCATAACTTTTCAGTTTAATTCTAAGAACTAATATCATATTTTCTCAAGGATATTGAGTTGGATACTCTTTAATTATTTGCGTAACAGATATAATACATGTAAATATACCTTTTCATCTTAATTTAGGAACTGATATTGAGATCCTTACTTTAATTATTAAAATGAATAACCGTTAGAGCAAGCTGTTTTATTGGGTCAAACTTTTAGTTTCCTGTTTTTATTTTTAAAGATCAGTCTCTGCCTTACCGGGGCTAAAACAGGTGGCGCTTCTGTTTGTTCTGTTTTTGACTTTACCCACACCACTCTCGGCATGAGCTAGCCGTCGTCCGCCTAAAAGGTAGAGACTACACTCGGACCATAAAACAGTGCAACTCTTGCTCTAGTTCAACAAGGTATCTTATCCGCAACTTTAAGGTAACTTTCTTTCGGTTAACTTTAAAATGACGCCTTCTTTGTGGTCAACTTTAAGATAAAGAGAGTTATTGTCTTTTAGTTAACTTTAAAATAACCTCTCTTTGGTTGACTATTATTACCACTCATTTGTTATTTCTATATTACCCATCAGCGTTAAATTCTTATTACAAAATGGCGCCTTTCAACGGGTTTAATTTGGTGATATTTTTATTTATAATGAGCACATGGTAGTGACATTTAACATTTTTTTATTGTTATTGGAGTAAAACAAAAACTTTAGTCTGATCGTTAAGTGACTAATTTTTTTTTAATAAAAGCTATCTACTACCTGATAAAAATTTTATGGTGGTGTTATAGGATTTGTGCATCTCTGGGATGTTTTACGGTTTTTTGTTAATACTTTTTAGTAAAGTATTATCTCTTATTTCCTATTGATGTAGGATTAGTTTTAAATGTTCTCTTGCAGTGTTGCATTATTTAGTATAGGTATAAAGCACCTTGATTTGAGTTTATTTGGCGGTACCACATTTTTTATTATTTTTTTAGTGAGTTACTCACTTTGAGATTTTTTTTTTCTTTTGTTTTTTGTAGGGGTCGGGTTTGTGTGTCACTTTGCGACACACCTAGATCCTAATTATTAGGATTATATTCTAAGTATATGTACATATATGATCAGTTTCGGTTAGCTTAAGTACTAAGCATTTGATATTAGTGTTAAACTTTGCTTGCGTTGCTAGTAAATTTTAGTTGTATTTACCTAGATTTTTTTTGTGAGATACTGGCAAAATGGAAATCAATCTTTTGGGTGCCGATGAAATTAAATACGAGTTGGCAATTCGTGGTTTACCAGTAACTGGTTCCTTTCCGCAGAAGCGTGCGTTATTAAGGGAAGCCATGCGTACGGAGCGCGAGGGACGTGTTTCGCGACCAACAACATCGTGTTATGATGCTGAGACCGACCTTTGCGTTTGCAGAGCAAAATTATTTATTTTAGCGCGCGACATAATTCATTTTGATGTAAGCAACAAAGACAATGAGTTTAAAAGAATTTACACCTTTTTAATGCATGTTGAAAACCGTCTAAATCGCGTTCAAGTTTTCGAACAATCGAGCATAGATCACAAAAACGAGTTAACCGATAAATGTGAACAGCTGATGGGTGATCTACATTCAGTTTTGGAGGGCATACCTTCTACTTCAAACGGTGACCAAGCGTTAACGCGATCGGGCCAATCAGGTGCAATAGCACATAATACAAATGCGGTTACTTCTCGTGTGGTAAGCACTTCTATTTTGGATACCGAGAATGAACCGGAAATAGACAGAACCTTACCTGAAGCTATCACGCCACAGAGACAGGTACAGGTGTCGTATGACCTGATTAACATCGATGAGGAAGCAGTACCCACTCAACCTGTGCCCTTCGTTCAGCCTGCTGCTCCTTTAGTCTTAGAACCTCAAACATCCCCCTCAATCATTAATTCTTGTCCAAATATTCCGGAACCAGAGGTTACTAACCGTAATCCCCTGGCCGCATCTACACTCCAGCGCGATGCACACACTGTCGCTTCTGCTTACACTCACTTGCCTAATGAACAAAGACGTATTATTCCTGCACCGTCTAGAATTTCGTTGGGTAGTTTTGCGACTGATGCGTTGCCTTCCTCGCGGGCCGTGCAGTCTGAACTTCCGGCTCGTCGGTTGGCTTTCGATGTATCTCATGGTAGTCGTATGGCCACCATCGGCTCAGAGCATCAAGTCTTCGACCTGTCAGATTCCTCTAGGGACCCCATCTGTGAGCGACAGATGTTGCAAAACCAACCCCTTAATCTAGATTCTGTAAATAGACCACAACCTGTGCAATCTGCTGCACGACGTGTAGTAGATCCTCAATTCTTAAGCACGGGCCACTCTAATTTTTCCGTTTCTGCACCCCTCTCCCATCAGAATCGTTGCTCGGATCAAGCTCAATTACCCCCTTTGTCTGTGGAAGACTACCGGTTGGGCTCGTCAAGTCAACCTGGTCGATCTTACTTACCTGAACAGAATTTTGTTGATCAGATGTCTTCTCGAGGTACCCGTGTAAATCCAACCCATCCAACATATTTGGAACGTGCGAATACCTTGGAAGATTATCAAGTTCCCGTGTCAACTCATGACAGTTCTGTCCCCATTGGTTACTCGTTGAGTAGACCCGTCCGTGAAGCCCCTGATAGGACTATTCGTCCTACCGTGATCCCTGCTTCTTCGTCTACGAGACGAGGCTCACAGGTACATTTTGCGGATGAATCGCAAAATGTGTCTCGATTGGCAAATATTAGCTCCTCCCGACAGAATGAGCCGTTGGGCTATTCTGATCCATTTGTTGATCTTGCCGATCGATTGGATAATTTCCAGTTTTCTCCCTTAAACGGGTTTCGTCCCGAAGAATCTCGGGTTAGTAATTTTAGTTCTAGATTTTTAGATATAGATAAATGGAATGTTAGGTTTAATGGACAAAGTAGTGTTAATGACTTTTTAGAACGTATAGAGGAGCTTCGTGTGTCACGTGGTGCAACGAAGGAACAGTTGTTTCGTTCTGCGCCTGAACTTCTTTCCGGTGATGCTCTTCTATGGTACCGTACTTGTCATTTTTTAGATTGGGATGATCTCGTTCAACAGTTGAGAGGTACATTTCAACCTTACGATTACGAGTTTGCATTATGGGATGAGATTCGCCGTCGTACACAGGGCGCTCAAGAACGCGTAATTAGTTTTGTTGTCTCTATGGAGAATCTCTTCCGCAAACTCCCAGTATTGCCTTCGGAAACTACTCGGTTGCAGATGATACTGCGCAATTTACTGCCGTACATTCAGAGTAGGCTATCGACTCACGTGATTGTTAGTTTACAAGATCTCGTAAGATTAAGTCGTGCGATTGAGGAGACAGAATCCCGGATTCAGCGATTTGTTCCCCCTTCGACGAATTATCGTCAAATGTTAGAGCCCGCCTTGGCTTATCGTAAGCCACCTAATCATGTCGCTCCCATTGAAGCTCCTACTGTTATTAGTCAGGCGCCTAGTACGTCTGAAGTAGCAGCTCTCAATGTCCCATCTAATTCTACTTTATGTTGGAATTGTCAAGAACAAGGCCATCAATTCCGCCAGTGTTCACAACAACGTCGAAAGTTTTGCTATAGGTGTGGTAAGAGTGACGTTACCTCCAAAAGTTGCCCTTCGTGTACAAAAAACGTAAATCTGGGAAGGCAGTAACAGGCCAACCGTTCTTCCCACCTAAAGAAACTTTCAAGGCCGATTCAAACCAAGTTATTTTAGATTATATATTGGAGCATGCTAAGGACGACAAGAGACCCTATTTAAGAATTCATATTTATGGTAAGGAGCTATTAGGTTTGCTTGACAGTGGTTCCTCGCGAACCATTATTGGTTCTCATGGCTGGGATATTCTGAAAACAGTCTGTCGCTTGGATTCAGCTGTAGTATCAACTTGTACGGTTGCTAATGGCCAAGCTTGTCAGAGTATTGGTTCGATCAAGCTACCATTTCAACTTCAAGATAAAATAGTTCTCCTAGATACCTTGGTTGTTCCTTCTTTACCGCACACGCTCATTTTAGGGATTGACTTTTGGAGTCAAATGAAAATAGTACCTAACTTGTACAGTGGCGAGTGGTCGTTTCGATCAGATTTAGATCACAATCCACATATTTTTGCCATCCACTCCCGTGACAATCTAACATCTGAGCAGCGTCAAATCCTTGACAATCTTGTAGAAAATACCTTTTCATCTATGGGTAATAAGCTTGGATGTACGACGTTAGTGGAAATGGAGATCAAAACTGATTCTACTCCAATAAAACAGAGATACTACCCCTTATCTCATGCCTTGCAAAAAGAAGTCAACAAGGAGTTAGAGCAAATGTTAGCGGATGGGATTGTGGAACCATCTGAGTCTCCCTGGTCTTCGCCAATAGTTATGGTTAAGAAAAAGTCGGGTGGCTGGCGTTTTTGTGTAGATTACCGCGCTGTTAATAAAGCTACGATTCCCGACGCATATCCCATTCCTTACGTGTCAGCTACGTTAGATAAATTACGCGACGCAAAATATCTGAGTACGCTCGACATAAAGTCTGCTTATTGGCAAATACCCATTGCAAAGGGTTCCAGACCTCTCACTGCGTTTACTGTGCCGTCACGTGGGCTCTTCCAATTTACTAGAATGCCGTTCGGTTTGACTAATGCCCCCGCCGTATGGCAAAGATTGATTGATTGGGTGGTAGGCGTCGATTTAGAACAATTCGTGTTTGTTTACCTCGATGACGTTATAGTATGTACTCCAACTTTCGAGGAGCATATTCGTGTTTTACGTGAAGTTATTTCGCGTATTGTAAGTGCAGGTCTTACACTTAACCGCGAAAAATGTAATTTTTGTAAGCCTGAGCTTAAATATTTAGGTTATGTCGTAAATTCATCAGGACTTATGGTAGATCCTGAGAAGATTGAGGCAATTCTGCGTATTCCTACACCGAAAAGTGTGACTGAAATAAGGCGAGTTATTGGTCTTGCTTCCTGGTACCGCCGGTTTGTGCCAAATTTTTCCTCGGTATTAGCGCCACTCTCGGCTTTAACGAGAAAGAATGTTAAATTTGTCTGGGGTCCAGAATGCGAAGCAGCCTTTAATACAGTCAAGGAGCACCTTGTCAAAGCACCGGTACTTTCTTGTCCGGACTTTGAACAACCGTTTATTGTCCAGTGTGATGCATCAGATTTTGGTCTCGGAGCGGTGCTTTCTCAGGTTCAGAATGGCGAGGAACATGTCATTTCTTACTTGAGCCGTTCGCTTACCAAAAATGAAAGAAAGTACAGTACTACGGAGAAGGAATGTTTAGCTGTTCTCTTTGCCATAGAGAAGCTTCGTCCTTATCTCGAAGGAACCAAATTCACCGTGATTACTGATCATTACAGCCTTAAGTGGCTTAACTCTATCAAGGACCCTGTAGGACGCATTGCGCGTTGGGCCATAAGACTGCAGCAGTATGATTTTGAAATCATACATCGCAAGGGTAAAGAGCATGTTGTCCCGGATACTCTTTCTCGATCAGTCCCCGTCGTTGATACCATCACTAATCAACCAAATTCGACTGATACTGCCAAAGACATTACAACTCCGCGTGATCGCTGGTATCTTGGCATGATCAAGAAAGTTGTCGACTACCCTTCTAAATATCCCCTTTGGTGGGTAGACAACAGCAAGCTTTTTAAAAGAGCTAAACACCCTTACGCTGCACTTGCGGATCCCGAGGACTCTTGGCTGATAGTAGTTCCGCGCGAAGACCGATCCTCAATTATTAAAGATAATCACGATCCTCCTACTTGTGGTCATCTTGGAATTAACAAGACGTTCTCCAGGATCGCCCAACGTTATTATTGGCCCAGCATGCGTAGTGATGTTGCAAGATACATCAGACGATGTCGTGTTTGTCTCCAGACCAAGCCCCTTCAACAAGCCCCTGCTGGTCAGATGCTCAGCATCCAACCTTTGAATTCCCGTCCGTTCCAAACCATAAGCATAGACTTAGTCGGACCGCTGCCTCGTTCGGCCTCTGGGCATTCATATATTCTGTCGGTGGTTGGTTTTTAGTAAGTTTTGTCTGTTCTTTCCTCTCCGTTCTGCCACCGCACAGAATATTGTTCGATGGTTGGAAAATTTTGTAATTTTAGTTTTTGGAGCTGAGACGATCATTGCGGACAATGGAACTCAGTTTCGCAGCAAGATTTTTCAACAGGCAATGGCTCAGTACGGGATTAAAATACGGTATACGGCTAACTATCATCCTCAGGCCAATCCCGTTGAACGTGTTCACCGTGTCCTAAAAACAATTCTCACGAGCTATGTAGCCGAGGACCATCGTCAATGGGATAAGCTTATCGCTAAGGCTGGTTTTGCCATTCGGTCGGCAAAGCATGAGGTTACCGGGTTAACCCCTAACTTTGTGGTTTTTGGTCGTGACGTTCGTCTGCCCCGGGACTCATGTCCACCTTCTGATGACCCTCAGCCCTTTGATCCCGTCTCTAGGTCTCAAGCTGTGAATGAGATGTTTATAGACGTGCAGAAAAGACTTCGGCAGGCGTATGAGCGTGGCCGTCATACTTATAATCTCAGGAGACGAGACGAGCGGTTTCAGCTTGATCAGGAGGTCTGGAAGAAAAACTATTTTCTCTCAGACGCTACCAAACATTTTACCGCGAAACTTGCGCCTAAATTTTCGGGTCCCTACGTCATAACCAAAGTGGTCTCACCTTGGTCCTATGAGCTATCTGACCGGAATGGTCGTAATCTTGGTGTTTGGCATGCTAAAGACCTTAAGGCTCACCCTCCAGACGACATACCATAGTTGTTGTCCGACTTACCTTAAAGCTAGGGTTTTTGTAAATATTGGACTTATCGCTAAGATACTGTCTTGTAAATACTCTACTTACCTTTAGTCTGTTAGTTTGTAGTTTCGTAAATCTTATAGTCAGTATACATTGCTGTATATATTTCGTATTGTTAGGCTCTCCATCTAAGGCCGCAGAAAATTTTTTTGTAAATAACAAAAAATTTTCTCTGAGGAAGGGGAGGCGTGTTACGGTTTTATTCCGCTTCTAAAATATTGTACAGATAAATTAAAGACTTACCAGATCTTCGATTAATACTAAGAGAATAGAGCTTGGTTTCTGGTTTTATAGATGCCTTTATTTAAGTCTTAATAGGTACAATGTAGGTATAAGTATACTTAATTCTAGTTCGCCTTATTCGTCAAGGTCTTTCTCAAGCTGTGTATAGTCCAGGCCATCCTAAAAGTATATCATAATTATTAGCTTGTGCTATTCGTGTAAGAGTAATAAGATTTGGTAGACCCGCTAATAAATCATCGTAATGGTTAAAAGCTCTACCTGCTACTTCTGCATTTATTAGTGCATTGTTAGGTATTTAACAGTATTTGTATCTGACTTCATCTTCTTTAGTATCTCGTTCTAGGCCTCATCTTGGTTCTTTCTTTCGGTTCAGAATCGAGACCTAAAAATTACAAGGCTGAGTGGAATGAACGCCAGTTTTGGGGAATAGGAAGTGTTTTGGGCATATTTAGGGCACTGAGTCTTAAATCTCTTATCTTTAAATAGTAATAAATAAAACTCCACTTTGTTATTGTTTTTGAAATGTCAAAAACTGTCAGGGGTCACACTGCTTAGATTTAAAAGTCCCTAAGACTTTGACAGATGGAATCCTGCGCCGTTTTTCATGACGTCAAGGGTGTTTTTTTTGGACTAGCCTTTTTGCAGCGTGCATTCCAGGAGTCCAACAGCATTTTTGCAGATATATTTTGAATTTTTGGTACCCAAAGTTGTAATTTGGCGGTAATAAACCTTATTACGCCATACAATTAGTTCAAATTGATTTATTACAGTTTTATGGGGAAAATCCCAAAGTTCGTTTTTTTTGGTCATCGACTCATCGACAAGGCCACATGCCATCTAGGGTAAGTCTCGACTTTAAATATCTAGTTTGTCTTGTGTGACTTCTGAAGATAGCACTTAGAGTTATTCTATAAATACCACAGATATATATTAAAATCTACCTACCTTATTTTATGCCTGAAGGTCACGTCCTGAAGCTCGGTTCTGTTTCAGGCCTATTTTTCCTAGTTGTGTTATTCCTGCTCTTCTTTGGTTCCATCATTTGGTCTTCTGTTCCTTACGTTTCTGTCTTGGAGCTTCCACATCAGGGCAGGAGTAGACCATCGTCCTAACACCTTGCGGAGTGTGCTTTCCCTGGTGACACCGTTCAAGCTTTACGGTTCATCTGGCTGCTTGAGCACTGGGAGCACCACAACCTCTACACCATCATAAATGTCAGGTTTGATATGTTTGTGACGTCCTAGTAGAACGATTATTATATCACATCACTCGAGGCTACAGGCCTCCACTAGCAGAACTATAGACTGTTAAGTAATACACCATCGACCAACTTTGTGCTAATTTTATTGTGAAATGTTTATTATATTAGGTAGTAGGTACCATAAACCATTTGTGATGCACAAGACACGGTAGGAAGGCCTTCTTATTTCGTACACGTGCACTTATTTACTTATCACTATTATTGTACATAATGATTAACCGTATCCGTCACTGATTTTGGCACCACGATATTCTTAACAATTAATTTGAAACAAACACAAACTAGAATAAAATGATCTCAACATTCATCATTTACAATCATTAAAATCTAACCTATTTAATTTAACTTTTCTTCACTTTCGAAAGTACTGTCAAAATCAGTAGAGAGGGGCAAATAGATCGATAACAATCCACGATAAGTGTTGATACTGGATTTGTTAGGTTTTAAATATATGTTTCTTCTTTACATTACAACCATAACTTTTCAGTTTAATTCTAAGAACTAATATCATATTTTCTCAAGGATATTGAGTTGGATACTCTTTAATTATTTGCGTAACAGATATAATACATGTAAATATACCTTTTCATCTTAATTTAGGAACTGATATTGAGATCCTTACTTTAATTATTAAAATGAATAACCGTTAGAGCAAGCTGTTTTATTGGGTCAAACTTTTAGTTTCCTGTTTTTATTTTTAAAGATCAGTCTCTGCCTTACCGGGGCTAAAACAGGTGGCGCTTCTGTTTGTTCTGTTTTTGACTTTACCCACACCACTCTCGGCATGAGCTAGCCGTCGTCCGCCTAAAAGGTAGAGACTACACTCGGACCATAAAACAGTGCAACTCTTGCTCTAGTTCAACAAGGTATCTTATCCGCAACTTTAAGGTAACTTTCTTTCGGTTAACTTTAAAATGACGCCTTCTTTGTGGTCAACTTTAAGATAAAGAGAGTTATTGTCTTTTAGTTAACTTTAAAATAACCTCTCTTTGGTTGACTATTATTACCACTCATTTGTTATTTCTATATTACCCATCAGCGTTAAATTCTTATTACAGTGTTTTAGTGACCTAACTTTAAAACACCCTGTGTAATAATTGAGCAGCGTAAAGATTTCATAATGTCACTCGGGATAAAGTTTCGTCCATCCTCTAAACATTGTTTTTGAGTTTATGTCAATATCTACATTTTTTAACCATCAGGTGCAAAATAAACTGGACCACCAAATTTCGTCACATTGCCGTTGTTTTAATACGAATGAACCTCTTAACGTCTAACAAAAACACTGTCAGGGTATAAAAAAGATATCATATGGTAGTACCCAGTTTCTATACCCTGGATGATTATGATTTTATAGTGAAACATTAATAGTCTCATTCGTATTACCACAACGTCATTAAATTTTTTAAAAGAAATTGATAACCAGTATAATTTTGCAGATGGGTGTTGAAACGCATCACGCGCAGAAAGGCAGATATTAACATGATTTCAAACATAAAGTTTAGATAATAGATGGAATTTTATCCCAAGTGATATTTTGAAATATTTACGCTGCACAATTATTCCACAGGGTGTTTTAAAGGTAGGCAAAAAACAGCATTTCGATTATCCTTGTATAAAATGTCAAATAAAGGTTTTATAAAAAATTTGAAAAAACGTAATAAAGTCAATATTTGCAATTATCATTTGCTGAAAAAATTATTCAAATCGGACTAGAAATAAAAAATTTATCAAACCTGAACTTTTAGGGTGTCCGTTTTTGTGCACCTGAGTGTAGCATACTAAAACTGGATATAGGATGTACAGAGCGGCCGAGAAATGGAAAAATTTTAAATTCTACCCAAAGAAGAGTAGAGCCAAATTTAAGAAGAAATTGTTACTTGGAATTAAAAATTATGTCTAAGTTAAGTTCATGGCCTCGGTTAAAATAATACATTTTCAATTTTAAAATATGTTTCTTGAATAAGAAAAAAAATTAATTAAATTACAGTTAAATTGTTGCAAAATAGAGATTAGGAAACCGAAAGGTTATCAATTTTGAAATAAAAATAAGCGATAAAAGCTTACTAGTTTAAGTTGCATAATTAAATGTATTTTTTACTTATTTCAAAAATGCTTTATACAAAATAAATGTTAAGAACCGTTTCTTTTTAATAGAAGGCTAAAAACCCAAACTTGGACAATTTTTAGTATTTCGTGCTAAAATTCTCTAGGGTTAGGTAAGAGGGACTTAAGTCAGAAATTGCTGTTTTCCAGAAAATGAAGTTAAAGATTCCATTATTGTTTGTAAATCTGATTATTACTTTCAGAAACCAATATGTGGACATAATTATTAACAATTAACAATAAACTCAAAGTGGCTTAAAGTCCCAATACATATTTTACAAATAAATGAGTGCTTACCTGAATTTTGCTTGGGGACTTTACGACCATTTGATTAGTATTAACCTTTAGTAAAACCTTTACCTTCAATAAAAAAAAACATCAGTGAATAGTAACGCAATTTAATTGTGTTAGTATTCAGTATAGTTAATCACACAGTTAAGTTTCTAAAAGTAATACCTAATCAGATTTACAAGTAATAATGTAATCCTTTAACTTAATTTTTTGGAAAGCAAGAATTTCTGTTTTGAGCCAAAATTATCAGGATTGAAAAATTCTAGCGCGATCAATTGTTATAAATAATTTAATTGTTTATTTCCTTATAACTGCCGAACCATTGGTTTTTGAGAAAAAGTTTTTCGGCAAAAAATATTTCTCACGATGCGATGTAAGGAACAATGCTCCCCACGCGCATACGTGATGTGATAAGGCGTTGATGCCGTCGGCGGCGGGTAGCGCGGCGGATGGGCGGAGATCGGGCGGCAAAAGTTTGCTCAGGTCCCAGTCAACACAAAACCGTTCCTGGGACGTCCCAGGGACGTCCCGGAATGTCCCATAAGATCCCATTGACGTCCCTGGGACGTCCGTTTGGAACAGGCGGGATGTATCTGGGATGATCCCATAAAGGTTACACAGGACATATATGGGATCATCTTAGGACCTTAGTAGCACCGTAGCAATTCCAAACAGTCCTAGTACTGACACAAAACAAACGCGTTTTGGGGTAATATAAAGTCATTATAATATAGAATCATAAATACAATAAAGATTCCAACAGTATTTTATTTTTACACTTTATTTTTTTTTAAATCCCATTGCTGACATCCTTGGGACGGCAACATGAGACGTCCGTATTACGTCACTTTGGGACCAATTTGGGACCTTTCTAACTTCCAGGGGACGTCCCAGGGACGTCTTAGCTGGGATCATCCCACCTGGGACGTTGCGGATCAAAATGGGACGTCCTGGGGATGTTTGTTGCTTGCTGGGGTTAAGTATAGCTTGTACTTGACCAAATTGTTGTAATTCTAGGGAATGGCATATTACTAAATTTTGCTCTAACAAAATTAAGGGTACTCTTCTCTCGGGGGAATTATGAATGGTTCAAATTCTTTGGCCGCTCTGTATATGCCAGCTCAATCTCAAATATATTAGTATCAAAGCGCACAGAGTGCGCCGGCTAAGTTCTCGCAAAACCGACCGCGCACGCACTATGCTATATTTACGCGAACCATTTCAAGCACTTCGACCCCCTCTATCTTCGAGGCTAGTTGCGTTACAGGACTGAATTTTTTCTGAGGTGTTAAGGTTACCAAAAAAGTAGTATTAAAAATTTCATACCTCTAGGTGGAATATTTTCCAAGATACGAGTGTCCAAAAATCATAATTTTGGGCACTCACTGGCTCACTGACTGACTGATAGATCATCATAAATCTAGGGTATTTCCAATCGAGCTAGAGGTTTGAAATTTGAACATCAATAAAAATCCAACATGGTGGAAAATCCAACACCAACATGACAGATTCTGACACGAAGTAGGTAGCGACTTTTGCTTTACAAAGTTAGGTGTATACGTAGTGTAGCGGTTATCACATCCGCCTAACCCGCGGAAGGTCCCCGGTTCGATCCCGGGCGGAATCAGATTTTTTAAATTTCTGATTTACTTTCAAATACCTCTATTTTATAATAATCGCAACAAAGAGAAATACTAGGAATATTATGCATGCAACCTAATCGACAAAAGCAACTACTAAAAATTTTTGGTTGGAAAAAATACCGTTCATGTGTATACACATAATATACTAACAAATAAATATAATTTGGTATCTGAACAAAAAGCTATGAAATGTGAAAAAAACAGGGCAACTTCTCGTCAGGACTGTGTATTTTATTATCTGAAAAAATAACTGAAATATAAAAATTATGCCAAGTTCCTTGCCTACACGTTATTAGCAGTATTTTGATAAGCACAGAAAAATATTGTGTGAATTGATAAATTTACACACCAAACTTGGCAAGTTTTCATTAAAGAACGGAGCAATATTGAGACCCTTGAAAACTAGCCAAGTTTGGTCTGTAAATTTATCAATTCATACAATATTTTTCTGTGCTTATCAAAATACTGTTAATAACGTGTAGGCAAGGAACTTGGCATAATTTTTAAGTTTCGGTTATTTTTTTCAGATAACAAGACACACAGTCCTGACAAGAACTTGGCTCTTTTTTTACATTAATGTTTTTGGTGGGATTGTTATTTAGCAAGCAGAACTTTTTATAAACAATGACTTCGTTTTCTAAAATTAGTAACAAAAAAATTTGCCATCTGTAGAGAATATTTTTAGACACGCTACATATTTCATACTCAGTTGGCTCAAGTATTTTTTTTGAATTATTAACCAGTGAGATGATCAGAAGTGTCCTTGCTTAATGTGCTTCAACTTAAAAACGATTATTTTGTTTTAATTTAAGCAGAAATAATCTTTTTTAAGCTGCACACCGTGTATCTTTTTTACCTCTGCAACCTGAGTAAATAGTATATTTTCCTGTCAAACGGTCAGACCAATACAACATTCTTTCTAACTTAGGAACCCTAAAACGCAAAGAGAAAAAGTAACAAGCAGCTACTAACCTGTTCCAAACATAAAATTGCTGATGAAGCAATCGGTAGATCAAAATATCTAACAAGTACTGAAATCATACGAAATTGAAAAATATAGTACGCTGGCGTAGAGAGCATCCATAGAGAATCCCATACCTTAATATTTTGTGCTAAAAAGAAAAATAAAGTAAGAGGAGACTAGTTTTTTCAGGGATTATTTTCAAAATATCTAGCCATGAAGCTATGTTAAACTTTCTTACAACCTTCAAAAAACAATTTTCTTCTAAGATTATGAGATTTTGCATTATTTTAGAATATGACATAAGACTTTTCGTATCAGTCTTAAAAGACTTTATACAAATAATATTTAGGCATGAGCGTCTTTTTTGTGAAAAAGTGAGTTTCTATAATGCATACATGCGTATGGTTTATATTTTATATCGATTCGTATTTAGTAAACATTTTCTGGCTAATTAAACTTAACTATGTATTAACGTTAAATTACTATCAAATTATTGACCCCTATTATTATTTATTTTTAGATATATATTATATTATACACAACTTTTATTTTGAGCTATAAAAGGCAAAGTTAACTTAAACTATAGACATTGATTATATTGTTGACATAATAACTTAAAACTAAGAAAATTGTACATTTTGTTCTGGTATATAAAAATACTTAAAATAAAAGATGAAAGTGTACTCTTAATACATTGCAAAATTCCTTGCCCCTTACCATTAGGTACACAGTACAAAAGATAGATTGCCTATATTATATACATATTATATTTATTTCTTATCAGTATCAATCGACCTTTTAGTCTGTTGTTTATTACTCAAATTTTATAACTTTGAATAACGGAAATTAGATAAGAACTGCACAATTAAATCCACTCAGAGTAAAAAAAAATGTTTGTAGTTTTTATGAGGTCTGTATTTGTTTTCTAATATTTAAGTAAGTTTTAGTTAACCCGTTTTGCTTTTAAATTTATTGTTTCTAGGGTTTCCCGGTCGCGCCGTTAGAAAAAATCTAACAATTTTAGTTTTTTACTCATAAAATAGGACCCGTTGGCTTAAAATCTTTCCCTCTCCAGAAGTGCCTGGCGAGGACAATATGTTAGCTCATGGCTAGAGTTACAATGTTGCGAGTGAGGGCATAGGCGTGGATTGGTCGATATTTAAATATCTTTAAACTAAAGGTACTTACTTTATTTCGATTTTTGTGTTGCCGCCAATTGCCTCACTCGCCGCGTTGTAACTCTACTCATGACAGGTTATCATTTGACCTTTTTTTGTTTTTATTTTTTATAATTACGTAATATTTTTTAATTAATTTTTTTTACTTAATTGTTATGTTCAGGTTGTCAATTTATATAAATAAACTTTATAATTTTTTTAAAATTTGTTTTATTAATCAAATTATGATTTATTTCTGTTTGTTAACTGGGTTTGTTGCTGGGTTAAAGAAAAAACGATGAAATATGGTTTTTTAAAAACTAAAATTTTTATTACGCAAATCCCATTTTTAGGCAAACTATTCTAAATTTTACATGAGCATTTTATTTGAGTCCCTTAAAAAACCTACAGCTTTCTGGGATCTATGGAAACATCTAAAATTATTATGGAACAGTATAAATTTTATGAATGTAGACGAAAATAAAATGAATTGAAAATAAATCTGGTTTGAGGAAAATTTAATTGAAAATAATTTTTTGTCAATAGTACAAAATAAGAAGTAAACCGAAAAATTTAAATATGTAGATCAATTCTACCAAATTAATTTTAACGTTAAAGCTATAGAAACCACAAATTCGATATTATATTCACAAACGCGATTTCTTGCCAGGCATCAAAAACTTTTTTTAATGCTACCTCTCCAGTCTTGGAGAGACCTCACAAGCACGAGTGTACTCGGTGCTCTTGCATTGCCTGGCACATACACATTACTTCAATAGCCAAATCTGCAGCTTAAAAGCTTGATTTTCTCTTTCGAGCCAGAAAATACTTCTCCCCTTCCAACTTATACACTCTCTATGTTTCCCTAATAAGACCTAATCTAGAGTACCTACTGTCCCCACAACTAGGGAGCTGCATCACCTTCGACACTTAACGTTAACATCTCTGATTCTATCGAAAGGAAAACCATTCGACTCATCAATGACCCAGTTCTTACGTTCATCGCCGAGCTGTTGGGGATTTATCCAGTGCCGGCTCAAGGGGGGTCTAAGGGGGGCTATCAGCCCCGGGCGGTGGGCTAAAGAGGGCGGTGAGTGAAGTAAAAGCTGTCAAGCTGAACAACAATAACAGTTGTACAAAAAAAATTGACACAACTGACACACAAAACAGTTGATATTTTCTGGCGTGAAATCTTTTATTCTATTTGTTGAAATTCCTTGAGCTTTTCTCAAAGATAAATTGGGATGAAGTTTGAAGAAATTTCTAAGCCATTTTTTGCCAGCAATTGTGTCTCTTTTTCAAAACGGATGAGGAAGGTTATTCCTTATAGCAAGCTGATACGTCAGTCTGCGAATATCTGCGAGTCCTAGACCATATCTTTTGTCCATTTCCAAACAGTTTTGTACCAACTCTTCTTCCATTTTAGGCGATAAAACTGGTTTTTGACCCATTTGTAGTTTACATTGTTCTTCTAAGGGTTGGTCACGTTTGACCAAGGGTTATTTTTGGAACGTTGAAGCTCTTTGACGCCTTTAAATACCCCATTTCCTTACTTTTAACTGCGTCAATGGCTGCGTCTTCATATTCTCTGGATTCCATTTTGTTATGTGGGAGTCCTCTTTTCGGCATTATACTGAATTTCCTATAGATAAAAAAGTTTTAGAGCCGTACATTTAGTTGGGTTTCTAATTTTGGATATCCAATTTTAGGACATCTTTCTTTCCAGAATTAGGCAACCTTTATGATTAAGGTTATGTGATTAAAATAAAAAAAAAATCTTGACAGATATTTTTGTTTCAAACACTTCGGCTTATTCTACAACTATTCTAGTACATGCTTGCGAACTTTCACTTTCCTACGCTAACTACTTAACTTTTTATAACAATTTTTAGGCACAGAAACAAAAATCTCTATGGCACATATAAACACATAATATTATGGCGCCACCCAGTGGCGTATTCGGGAGGGGGGGGGGTAACCCCAGCTGTCTAAAGAAAAATATTTTTATTTCGATTTTATGACGAACTTTGGGCGCGGCCCCGAAAAATTTTCGCCTGCGGCGCTCTTCTGCCTTCCCACTTCCGTTTAGTGGCTGACCCCCTCCCCCTAAAACAAAATCCCGAATACGTCACTAGCGCCACCTAGAAGTAAACAGTGAACAGCCAAACTGTGTACTCTACACATGCTCATTCTATGTGAAAGACCTTTCGTTTTGTGGATTCAATTATAGAAAACTAGTAACAAGTTTTGAGATGATGTAGTATTCAAAATTAGTCAACTACCCAATAGTAGACGACTTTCCTCTACATCTTTATGTTTTCACGTTCGTTTTATTTACATGGATAATACCTAGTGGAAATAAAAATTGGCAAATGTTATTGCCGGGGGGGGGGGGGGGGGTCAGCTTTGAATAGCCCCGGGCAGTAAACAGCCTTAAGCCAGCACTGGATTTATCCCTGTTCTACCGACACTTCCACAGATTTACTCTGAAGAACTAGCCGCTATAATTCCCCCTTCGACTGTTCCTTTGTTGTTTGTTCCTGTTGGCGCTTCAGACAGTGCGGCCGGTCGCTTTGAGCGTCGATGCCGTGAATGGAATTTTCCACGCGTTTGGTAGGTTTTAATTCAGAGAAATTATGGATTATATTTCAAAATATTAAAACATGATATTGTGTGGCATTTTATATAAAATTACATCATTAACAAATACAAAAACGTATATCGTTTATTAAAATTACACAACAACCTAGTACAACCACAATTTAAACCATAAAATCAACGCAACAAAACTGATGTAATAACATTAGCCTGCTATCTATTCCACCGAGACGCTCGCACACGCTAACACCGAGGAATTCAACGTTTGGCGATAGACTAAATATTGTGACTGCCGGCACGTTATAAATTCTCTAAATTGAGCCACCGTCGAAAGCGTAAGATTCGCATCTGGTAGGAGTAATCTATGCCCTTACTGTCCAGCTACAAAAGCTTAGAACATCCCACTTCTCTCGCTCATTCATACCTAGGGTCTCCAGATTATGGAGCAAATTGCCTGCCGATGTTTTCCCTTCCCCTCCCAACCTCCAATCCTTTAAATCCTGTGTCCATAGATTGCATTTCCCTTCAACTTCAGACGCCCACGGTACCCCAGTAAACACAAGGTGGCTACTCCAGAAGCGGACAGAAACCGCATTGCCGAAAGCCGCGTCCGGCCCGAAACACGGCAAACCCAGCGGATTGTAGACCGGGCATATCCTCTTTGCCGCTACGGCTCATGGAATGTAATGCCGCTCATGGGCCATAAGCAGCATTACAGTACAGGGCACAGTACCGTTGGAGATCCGCTGACCGTCCACTGGTGGATTAGCCAGGTACAGTGGCTGGCCCACCCACGGCTAGACGGGCTAAGGTGCAATAATGCGTGGTTTTAATATAAATTTAAGAAGGTTCGCATTGGGCATTTTAAAAAGGCTTTTACAGCAAAATAGTCACTGGAAAGTAACAAAAATAATTTGCACTTGCTGTTATATCAATTCTAGACAAAACATTGTAAATAGGAATTCAAAATTTTTGTCCCTAAACTTGGGCTAAAATACAATTTATTTTTGTAAATTTTAACTTATTTTTTTCTGTAAAATGTTTCTAGAATAATCAATGTTAACCCTTATAAATTATACTTATACCTACATTTGAATATACAGTTCATTTTGTTCTTTATAAAAATGTGCTGAGCATTTCTGCTCCCAGTATTTACCTATAAACAGCTATTTGCAGATTAACAAACATTGCCCATTTCTGTTGGGAGAGATTGGTATAAATAGTAAGTTTATCTCATCACTAGTTTATAACTTTTCTAGTTGGGAAAGTAGTAAAATGGCAGAACATAAGGGAAAAAATATTAAATTATAATAATAATTATAAAGCAGTGGACAAATTTATTAAAAAACGGGATCATCACTGAAAATGCTACAATACACATTCCAAAAAAATATATAGGCGAACAACAAACAAAAAAAGGAACCAAACACAACACTATGCAGGACTTGAAGGGCCCCCATGCACAACACGTCTATACGCTTCCATAAAAAATGGCGGATCTTCGTTGTCGAGTCGCACCGTCCTGTAAACTCGGAAATTGACTGTTACGCAAGCTGGATAATAACCGCAGGTCTATGCGCCTATCCCTGTTGCAGTATCGTTTTCGCATAATCTTAGACTGGGGTGCCTCCAATTTTCTATGAATTTTTGACTAATATTTATATATTCTAATTACTTTTCTGTTTCCCTGTTCCCTAACAGAAAAAACACAAATTTCTGGATAAACCACTTTGTTTCCACAGATTACGTATGGGAGCCACCCAAAATACACTCTTTCACAATTTCTTAATTTTCACAAATTTTTCAGTAATCGTAGACAATTTCTTGGGTTTTTACCACTCTTCCTTTTTAACGTATTTTTTCACGCAATTTGTTGAGAAATTACGACGAGCTCCAAAACTTCAGACTATACACCGTACTTACTGAATCCAGACTATTGAACTTTTCCGTAGACAGAATCTTGGTTGGCGATCGGGCAGCGAAACACCTTACATCGGTGAGTATCTTTCAACTACTCCTTTCTAGCCGGGGTCTTTCCGCGTATATAGCTAAAATTCCCATTAATTTCCTTTGGTAACAACCACTCCAAGAAATTAATGTGACGACATGGCATTACACCCCTCTCTAAATTCTGATTCCCCTTCGGTTTTCTCCGCGAATTCTAAGAGTGGGCGACTTTGATTTACCTGGCCAATGAAGAAAAAGGACGGTACTTATCGGACATTAACATAGACTTTAAAAACAACTAAAGACAAAGTTATTTACTATTCAAAGCAAGCATTCATTGAATTTGCACTAAAGACTGGTAGATTGTATTGACTGGGCACCTGCAGATGGTTGCCAAAGTGTACAAAATGTCCTGATTAATGCCATCCAAGCAATACAGTATTACACAACATTTATTTGACTTCTTCATGTAATAAAACTAGCTTACATAAGTATTAAGTAATAAAAAATGTAATACTTACATTTGTTGCATCATAGCCGAATAAACTTTTATTTCTTTCTCACTGTGATAAATTATTAAGTAAAAGTAACAACGCTATTTGACGGTTTACTACCAGTTTTACTATGAATTCAAAAGTGATACAAACCTAACCATAAATTTTTATCTGTGACACAAGCGGCCATTCATAAAATTCGTTGACGTTTGCGACATTTTTCGAAAGTGGAATTGTGTTGTTTTGTGTTTGCGAGAAGCGTTTAAGTGATTTTCTTTGAAGAAGCTGACATTATTTTGCGAAAAAACATTTAAGTATGGTGTCAAATTTGCACGTCACAAAAAAGCACGTCAATGGTGTTGGAAGGGGCAGTCGCCAGGAATGTTGGGCAGTGCTGCCATTTTTTCCGCTGTGTCTAGTGTCTACCTCTCTTGTTGCATCCATTGTATGTTTTGAACGGATGATTGATTTGGCGCGAAACGATTTTATGAATGAAATGCTTGCTAACGACTTTATCTGTCAAGTGGGTAGCTTTTTTATTGCTCCCCGTATTTTCAGAGACATTTATTGGTGTGTGGCTTATAAAAGGTACATAAAAAAACAATAAATTTAGGTTGCACGATGTCGCTATATTTACCAGGGCTGTGTCATTAATGGGCGGTTCTTTTGTTTGGCCAATCAGATAAGACAGAACGTAATTTTACTGTGGTAATAAGGTAATTAGGGAGTTCCTTTTCGAACGGGGGAGATTTTCCCCATTGAGAGTATCAATGCAAAAGGTTTGCTCCTGATTCTTGAAATGTTCGGTCGAAATTCGGAAGCGGTAGTCAGTTGTTATTTGGTCGGTTACGGGAGTTTTCGCAGATTAGGTGAAATAGTTTCTCCAAACTTGCGACCTGCCAGTCAAAATGTGGAGAGGAGGAGGTGAATGTCAAATATATTTTAAAATATCTCCCTGCCTCCTTATTACTTCCTAAATTTTGTATTATAATATTTCAAACCGTTCTGGAATTATCGCATTATAACTTATAACACTTTAAAATCCTCATCCTGTTCCAATATATACTCATCTTGTATTTACCGAGTAACGTTTAAGTGTAAAAGAGCTGTGTCCGGAGGAGGCTGCAACCGCATAGGCTCCCTGGATGTGCCGTTGCGTATACAAGTTATAAAATTTTTCAGAAACTAGACCTATTTCTTATCGCTACAGTAAAAATCAGTTAAATTTGTTTAATACTCTATTTTATAGAATTTTCACAAGCTACTTACCTTTAGGCAGAAACCGAATTCGTACATTGGCCCAGAAGTTAAAACAAAAATATCCTGTTACTGCAACAATGTTTAATACTGTCCACATGACAGCTACAATATGTAATTTTCCGAATCCAGCTACTATCACTCTAATTCCAACTTTAATCCTAAAAAACATATCGAACTGTAATAGTGCTAATGATGCTATTTTTATGACTGTGTGGAACATGGTTTAAGGCTGCATTTTCCACGTGGCGTCCAAGTTGACCAACTTATTTTTATTTTGACATGTATTTTCGGCTTTAAAATTTTAAACATTTATATGTTAATTAATTATAGCTTCATAATCTATAACTATTTTTAACGTATGAATAAGGGTTTCAGGATATTTTAGGATTTATTTTGGGAAAAGAATATTGAGGTTCTAGTGACAGTAGAAATGTCAACATAGATCTTTTCACATATTAATCTTCTGAATGCATCATTATACACATTGAAACTTTTAATAATTGACTGAAAATTGCTTGCAGGATATGATGCTGTACTTAATATAATTATAATGTTATTGTTAAAAATTTTAAAGCTGACAAACCATGTTAAAATAAAATTAAGTTGGGCAACATGAACGCCACGAAAATGCCACCTTAAGAATAATGTGACCAGATGTCCGTCAGTCGAACTCTTTGTCCGTCATCAAAATTTGCCCGGTCATGAATTCACGCTTGCCAAAGAAATGTCCGTCATTTTAAGAAGCATTTTGTGAAAAAAGATCCACAGGTTTTTTCGGAAAGCGATTTACAAAACGGTCGGTTACTTTTGTCAAGAGGACATTTTTCAGAACTTTGTTAGTATGGTCCGTCATTTAGGAACTAGAAATATGGTCACTTAAGAACGCACTGATTTTAGTTCAGTAAGTATGTAAGCAATATGTAAAACACTGCACCACTAGTGCTAAGAGAAGAATATTTTACATGGTTATATATGTATGTATATTTATATGGTACCTTTTTGACAAATATTTGTAAACCTGAGCAAACCCGATACTTCTTTGCGAATTCTTAGTTATATCATAGTTATATGGCCTATTGCATACACATGTTCTATGCACGGAATTAAACTGAACAATCTGTATATTGCCACAATTTATTATTCAAGCAGTTGTACAGGGTGTTCTCTTATATTTTGAACGGGGTCCACAGTCCTTATTTTTAGAGATATGGAAAAATGTTTAATACAAAAATTTTATGGTTTTATCTAAATCATCACAATTTTCTAAAAAAATTAACAAATGATAATCAGAATGTCAAAAAATCGCTATCAACTTTAATTTTTTAAATAGAACACCATGTATATTTTCAACCAATTAGAAAGATATCTTTTTTCTGATTTCAAAAATATATAGTTTGTTTATGTTTCTTTAAGCAGTTCTGAAAATATTTAGATTTAAATGTTTAAAAATGTTCAAAGCTATACGTTTGCGATCACTGACCAAGTGATTCCAAAGCCACCTATGCTTGAGCGGCTATGACTTAAAACTGAGCATTTTTAAATATTTAAATCTAAATATTTTAAAAACTGCTTAAAGAAACATAAACAAGCTATATATTTTTGAAATCAGAAAAAAGATATCTTTCTAAATGGTTGAAAATATACAGGGTGTTCTATTTAAAAAATTAAAGTTGATAGCGATTTTTTGACATTCTGATTATCATTTGTTTATTTTTTTAGAAAATTCTGATGATTTAGATAAAACCCTAAAATTTTTGTATTAAACATTTTTCCATATCTCTAAAAATAAGGACTGTGGACCCCGTTCAAAGTATAAGAGAAAACCCGGTACAGATAAAAGCTAAATATTTTTCCTGTAAATTATGGATATTGAACAACGAAAGAATGACGTCAAGACGACAGATGAAACCTCGTGACACTCAAAGATTACATACACTGCCACATATCGTCCTGCTGTATGATGGCATATAAAATGTCAACAATTATGCTTAATATTACATTTACCCAAGTAAATTACCAACGGGTAGCCGATAGATACTTACTCTCCATTAGTTAAATAATCATGAGCGACTGTGTTAAAAAATAGTCCAACTAGAGATGCTGCAAATATGTGTTTAACTACTCTAACGTGAGGGTTCTCGCAAAGTGTGGTTATCAAAGAGTCTCTCACTTCAAATTTCCTCAATGGTAGTGGCATTGCATTCCTTTTACTAAAAATAAAGCAAAACATTTTTTATTGATTTTATTTTTACTTAACCTTTCATTGATCTCTGTGCATATGTCAATGATAACATTGATAACGGTATTTAATATAAAATATGTTTAGAGTCTAGGCTACATCTCTGAATTTTTTTTTAATTTCCATGATTTGAATAGTGCTCCCAATCCGCAGAATTTTCAGAAATGAGTTTTTGGTCTGGAATTACTACAGACCGTCCGGAGAGCGGTGGTCGGTAGAATCGTCGGTTATATTGTTACATACATATGCTAGGTTTTTGAATGATAAAAATGTAAACTTATTGAAAATTGCACGTAAAACTACATACAATGAATAAAAATTTAACACTCTTACAGGACTTTTCTTTATTCTGAACCAAAGTTTAAAGACCTTGAGCCAGCTCATAACGTCACGCGTTAAGAAACAATTGATGACACCGGTGCAAAAAGGGGGTAGCTCCATTTTTTTATGATTTTTAGTTTTACAGCGTAATACAGTAACAAAAGGATGCTCCATCGATTGGTACAACAACGAGGTAGATCCTTTTATTTGTATCAGCATTATATGGAACATGCACATACATCCTACTTTAATTCAGTGCAAAAAGGAGGCAGCTCCGGAGCTACCTCGTTTTTGCACCCAGTTAGTTCATATTTCTGCCGCTTCGATGCAGCACCTGTAATATTTACACATGTTTGATTTACAAACAATAAAGGAGTATGCCGCCATAATTTTATTGGGCTGTTGGCAAAGTTAGAGCATTCTTTACTATCAGTTGTGGACCATTCTTTACTATCAGTTGAGCAAAAGTAAATTCTAATAATTTTCCTCTTTGTTGTTATAAATCAGTAAAATGTCTAAAAAGTGAACAGGTTGATGATTCGGATAACGATCCTGATTTTTGTCCCGATGTTCCTGGACCTAGTGGTGGGCGATTTTATCTGTTTAACTCAAGTGTTGAGGTTTCTACCCTAATTGAGAGTGACTCTGAAAGTGATGACAGTGCGCAAAAGAATGAAAGTAAAAAAGTTAGCAAAAAACGAGTTAGAGATGAAAGGTCGTGGAAAAGAAATGTGGCGAAAAAAAGAAAAGCTGAAGGAAAATCTTATGTTGGGATTAAAATCAAGAAGAAGTGTGTGAAAGAAGAAAGAAAAACAGCTAAAAACTCTAACTACAGGTTTAAGTGCTTTCAAAAATTTAGTGATTCCGGTAAGCTTGAAATTCTAACAACTTTTAATGATATTGACAATAAGGAAAAGCAGGATATTTTTCTTGGAGGACAAATAACTTTTAAAAAAGTTGAACGGCGTAGAGCTAAGTCTGGCGAGGGACCAAAACGCAACTGTTCCTGTGTATACAATTTAAAAATTGGCACAACCGAAACACGAGTATGTAAAAAAGCTTTCTGTTCACTATATGGCTCATTACGAAACATTTACAAGATAATATACCTTCTCCCCAAGATATGCGCGGTAAACATGCCAATCGCCCTAACATGATACCTGAAGACAGTACACCAGATTGATTCTCACATTCAGTCTTTTCCAAAAAGATCCTCCCATTACAGCCGCAAAAAAACGAAAACAAATATTATTTGTCACCGGAGTTAAATATGCGAAAAATGCACCACCTCTACCTTCAAAAATACGAACCAGATGTTTACGCAGCAATACAGAATGATCAACAAAAAGGTAAACCTCAAGTTGCTTATGACTATTTTTGTAGACATTTTATTGCAAATTATAACTACTCGTTTGGAAAACCACGGTCTGATACATGCCAAACATGCGATAGATTAAACAACCTTATATCTGCTGAAAAAGATGAAGAAGTGACAAAAAATTTAAAGACCGAGAAGGCTGTACATGAAAAGGAAGCTAGCTATTTTTAAACCAAAATGCAGGAAGATATTGCAGAGGTGAGAATGAGCAATGGTCAATCTGAGATACTGGCTTTCGATTACCAGCAAAATATGCCTCTCCCTCATGTTCCTAGCGGAGAAGTCTTCTTCAAAAGGCAACTTTGGGAATACAATTTTTGCATTTTTGCTGCCAGTTCTGGAAAATCGTACTTTTTTATGTATGATGAAACAGTGGCAAAAAAGGACAAAATGACATTGTGAACTTTCTACATTTTTTTTATGGAAAACTACGTATCAGCTACAGTAACGAATTTATTTCTATATTTTGATAACTGCAGTTCACAAAATAAAAATCAAACCATAGCTCAGTATCTTTATACGATGAGCCACAACAAGAAGTTTTCCAAAATAATCCACCGGTATCCGGAACCGGGTGATAGCTTCCTTCCCTGTGATCGAAGCTTTGGATTAATAGAAAAAGAAAAAAGGAAACGAGAAAGAATAGTGCTACCAGAAGAATGGGTAGCCCTGGTAAAAAATACGTGTCGCAAGTTTGAAGTAGTTCCGGTTGATCAAGATATTAAATTTTAGTGGCCATTTTAGTGGACTTTTTAAGAAAACTGTTTTTAACCAAAAAAAAAAAAAGTTTGCCATCTCTTCTTACCATGTAATGGAATATACACAAAAAAATGTTGCATGCAGTAGCTCCGCCAGTGTCAGTTTTAAAGATGAATTTATTCTTCAAAAACCTGGAATGAATCTGACTTTACCTGATCCTGATTTACATCTTTACTCCGGTCCTTTAGCATTAAAGCGACCCAAATATATTAATGTAAAAGAGCTAGCAACTAAATACGTACCCGCCGATTGTATGTGGTTTTACGAGAAGTTGAAATGTCAAGGAGAAGAAGAGCCTACCCATTCATCAGCCAGTTTTACAGATGTCTAATTTTTAAAAATTTTATTAAAGAATACCTAAATTTGTTTAAAATAAATGTCCTTGAAAATTACAGTATTTTATTTATTATGGTATTATTTATTAGCCGTCAGATTTTACATCGTTGTCTGGTGCAAAAAGGAGGCAGCTCCTTGATTTTTTTTTAATTGTGCTTAAACTAAAATAATTGAAAAATGTAAAACTTCAAGACACTACGTACGTCAAAATTGTTTTTTGTGTCTTCAATTACTCTCCACTCTGTATAATATGTACATACAAGAGAAAACAAGATGTATTTTACCTCTTTGTTTGTCCTTTTTGTTGTTCTGTTAAATGACCATTCTCATTTTTGTTAGTATTTGAAGCCATTTTTAACAAAACGGCGAATTATTAGGTATTATTATGTGCTGGCCTGAAAAGTAAAAATAAATTAAGGAAACTTTTTCGTAATAAACCTGTACAAGTGATATTATGTGGAGCAAGTGCATGCCCAATCCACATGTCTAGTATAACTTGAAAGGATAATACCACTGATTTCGAATCAAGTATAGGTACATGGTGAGTTTTTTACATGCGATATCTCGAAAACGGTTTAATGTATTTTCCTAAAATTTTGTTGAGTTAATAGGGTGACGGGGGGACATGATAATACTTTTGACATTTACCCCTCTCTCTATTTTGAGGGGGAGAACTTTGGAATTTTAAATGATGTACGTTTGTTTATAGGATTCGAATCTGCGTAAAAAGCTACGAAGCGTACAATTATTATTTTTAAAAAATAAATAAATTTTAACAATAAATCAAGTTCATTTCCCAGTAAACACAAGGTGGCTGCTCCAGAAGCGGACAGAAACCGCATTGTCGAAAGCCGCGTCCGGCCCGAAACACGGCAAACCCAGCTGATTGTAAACTGGGCATGTTCTCTTTGCCGCGGCGGCCCATGGAATGTAACGCCGCTCATGGGCCATGAGCCAACAGTACAGGGCGCAGTACCGTTGGAGATCCGCTGTCCGTCTACTGGTGGATTAGCCAAGCACAATGGCTGGCCCGCCCACGGCTAGACGGGATAGGTGCAGTAATGCGTGGTTTTAATACAAATTTAAGATGGTCTGCATTACTAGCGTCTAGCCGGTACCCGGAATATCTGTCCCGAATTTTGCCGACCGATTGTTGGATTTTTTTCGCACCGATCCCTCTTCGCCTGCGAGGAAAGAGACTTGTCAGGGCCCCTAACCAGGTGCTAATCCTGTTCCGACCTTAGGATGCCCTCCGATCCACCGTTCGCTAGATTTTCTGAACCCACAACAAACAAAACATAATTTTTAGGTTAAGGTACCTAGATACGATACATTTTTTGCTCGGGACCTTTAAAAAAAGACAAAACAAAATTTTTATCGAGGAAGGAGTGCTAACCCGTTTCCAATACACCTTTTAGAGCCGATTTCCTAATTTTTTATAAAATTTTAAATGACAAAAATTAAAAAAAGATGCAACCGAGCACGGATTCGATCCAACACCTCTCGGTCAATAAGCGGACTCTTTACCACTGGACTAAGTGGCTCATGCTAGGAAATCGGTAAACTTATTAACAAGTGCATCATTTACATATACGCATTTGAATGACTCGGCTTTTTACCTTCGGGATAGATATTCCTGGCACCGGCCAGACGTTAAAGTCCGCATTGGGTATTTTAGCAAGACTTTTACAGCAAAATAGTCACTGGAAATTAACAAAAATAATTTGCACTTGTTGTTATATCAATTCTAGACAAGAGACAAGCCATTTTAAATATGAATTCAAAATCTTTGCCCCTAAACTTGGGTATGCCAGGCTAAAATGCAATTATTTTAGGAAATTTTAACTTATTTTTTTGTAAAAATGTTTCTAGAATAACCAATGTTAACCCTCTTAAATTATATACCTACATTTGAATATACATTTTATTTTGTTCTTTATAGAAACGTGCTGAACATCTCTGCTCCCAGTATTTAAATAGCTATTTGCAGATTAACAAACCTTGCTCATTTTTGTTGGAAGAAATAGAAAATTTATTTCATCACTTTAAACTAGTTTATAACTTTTCTTGTTACGAAAGTAGTAAAATGGCAGATAAGGAAGCAAAATATTAAACTGTAATAATAATTATAAAGTAGGGGACAAATTTATTTAAAAACATATTTACATACAAAATAAAGAGCAATAAAAAAACGAGATCGTCTCTGAAAATGCTACAATACACATTCCAAAAGAAGATATGGGCGAACACCTGAACAACACACAAAGAAAGGCACCAAACACAATAATATGGAGGACTTGAAGGGCCTCCAAACACAACCTGCACCGTCCTGCAAACTCGGAAATTTACTATCACGCGTGTTCACCAGATGGCGGGAAAAATCAAGCGAAACGATCGCGGTAACTTGGCGGTTAGCCATCTTCATTAAGTTTAAAATGAAGAAGGGTCAGCCGCCTAATAGCGGTGCGACAGCTGATTTTCGCAACTGGGCTGCCAGAACCATAACCGCGTTCGATTCGAAACTGAAGTATTGTTTCTGGTGTGCCGACACTGCCGCACAGTGGAACGAGCTTATCTGAACGGTTGGACATCGCTCATAACTCAAAACTTATTTGACCGATTTTAATGAAATTTGGTACTCAGGCTTGGTTTGGGCTCTAGTTGGTCCCGTTTTAAAATGGTTTTAATCAAACCCATAGAAGCCGAGAAAAAGGGTGGGGGTAATAAAATGTATGTCAACATATGGCTTGTGGGGTATCAAATGAATGGTAATTAGGTTTAGAGTTTTAAAAAAAAATTTTTTTTGCCAGTGTGGTCAAATTATATTTTTATGGAAAATATGGCTTGTGTGGTATCAATTGAACTTAATTCAATTTTCTTTAACCTTCTTAATACTGAGTAAATGTGTGCCTCGTAAAGCACTGACTGGGGTAATTTTGTACTCCAGTCAGCCAGCCTATCATTTTGTTTTACAAAAAAATATCTTATACAGTGTGGTCACTTAAGTGTGCAACATATGGGAATTTTTTTTATTAATTATGGCTCGACCAAAATACAATTATTGGCGGAAGTTGGTTCATGTTCGATATCCATTTTAGGTGCACTCAGAATGGTTCCAAGTCAAACGGTATACAGGGTAGTCATAAAATATAAAAATTGCACAAGAGTAAAGTATCCTTATTTCAAGAAGTGCAGCAAAATGATATTAAGAAAAGTTGTGTAGAATTAAAAGTTATGCTCGAATACCAAAGCATGGCCTTCTAAGCAGTTTTTTTTGAAAAATGTTAATAATTTGGATTTTTTTTTAATTTAACCTAAACACGTTTATAATTTAATCAAAATTAAATCAATCTGGCACAATTCTGTTCACATCCAAGTATATTTGAAAAATTAATTTAGATTTGTAATATTTTAGGTAATCCCAAACTTCATGTTTGTCGCAACGATATTAAACACAACTTTAAAATTTCTAAAAAAAAAATATCTTGTCAAGGTAAAACATCAGTAAAAATAGGCATATTACCCACCCATTCACACACCGTAAAAAATCATATTAAACAAATTTCCAACACTTAGTTGTTGATAGATTTTTTGTTAGACTTTGAATAAATTATAATAATTAGGAACACGAACAAGATCATATATTTCAATCATCTCTAATTATTTTCCTTTAAGGGGGCAGGCTCGGGCAGCATTTTCTGGCGAATTTAGTACGTGGGCATGTTTCTTTATCACCTGCAATGTTGACCTTTTGCCAGATTTTGGATAAATTAAGATAATTAGAAACAAGTATTGGCTTACCATTAAAAATATTGTATTTTAAATAATTTCTAATTATTTTCCTTTAGGGGGGCAGACTGGGGCAACATTTAATTATACATTTAATATGTGGACATATTGGTCTATTATGCACAGACATTGTTTTTTTGGAATGCTTTGGATAAAGTAAGATAATTAGGAATAAATATTTGCTTCCAATATAAATTTAATTATTAGACATTTATGTCATAGAGATAACGTCAATCAGTCTATGCAATTAAAAGTAAATTAAAAACAGAAATGAGTCCTCCACATACCTACCATAACCATGGAATTAAACTCAATTTTAAAAAATAAGAATATAAACGGCCTAAAACTTATCAAAAAAATTTCACAATTTTAGACAATACCAAAACACCTAACTTTCATATCCCTGAAAACATGTTTTCATCAAATATTTTTAAAAAGTAACAAATAATATATACATAGATATACACTTCAAAATTAAATAATTATTAATACGTAACCATTACTCTTATTTTCACATTTTGTCAAATGTCCAAAGATTAACACAGCCTCGTTCCACTGTGTGCCGACTCCGTGACGCTTTAGGTTGAAGGCTGGCAATTTATCGCATGGAAATAACACGAGCGTACCGTATGCAGTCAGAAAATGGCAAAAAGAGCCGGCGTGCCTAAGGGGATAATGCTTATTTTATTTAATATTATAATATCTCACTTTTAACGTTACTGGGTATGGGTGAATTGGCAATTGAAGAATAAGCTTTAAAATTTTTGAGTTTGGGTAGCCTCCAGGAAGGTTAGTAGGTCGTTTAACAGAACAATATTTTATACGGTTACGGAGTACCGACAGTAAACAGTGGTAGTCTAGGGGAAATTGGATTAGTTTTCAATTTTTTTTTTTGAAAATACCATTTTTTTCGAAAATACAATTATTTTTCGAAAATACAGGTTTTAGAAAATTTAATTCTCAACTCTAATAATTTAGAAAATGTTAATAAAAAAAAAAGATCCTGAGCAAAACCGACACTAACGTCAGCCAACCTGCACAGATTCGCCTTGGGATAGGTCGCGTTTGCGCAGGTTTGTCCTGGTTAAACCGCTGCTACACGATGTGTCAAATCATTAGGGGCGCCGGTGGCAAGGGGCGGTAAAAGAGTATATAAGCTAATTGGTTTAGTCTATCTACGGCACTGTGTCAAATGCCTTTCAACGTTGGACACGCGAATTTCATGTGTCAAAATCGTTGGAAGCCTGACACGAGGACACAAGGATCTACATACACCCCGGTAATATCGACTGGAAAGCTTCGCGTCTGTGTAATGTAAGTCGAGTTATTTTAACCTTGTTTTTTTTCAATATTTAGCGACGTTTCCGACTTGGGCTTGGCCTGTCCCCCTAAAGTCCCTAAGCAAATGATCCCGGAAGTCGAACCGTGCCGATTGCTCGGTAATACTTGATAATTATATGATATTTTCCCATCCCATGCTTGAAATTTTCACTATTACATATGAGATTACCAATGATATAAAAAAAAATTGCACCAAAAAAGTGCTAAACTCGTTGCCGATACACCTTTTAGAGCCGATCTAATTTTTAAATGACAAATTTTTTTAAAAAAGTTCGTCCAAACCCGGTACCAGTCGGTTCATTAGCGGATACTCTACTACGGTATTGATGCAAGGAAACCGGTAAACGCGTTACAAGTGCATCATATACTTATATTTTTGAGGTTACGTTTGTTTAATCACACTACGCAGGCGCGAAACTTTCCAATCGGTAATGCTGGACTGTATCTAGACGCTTGTCATGAGGACACGTTCGGGCTCTTGTCGGTATTTTTGTTCAGCGTCAAAGGATGCCACCCGTTAGCCCTTCTTCCCCGTTAAAAATCAGCTGATTGCGGCAATCAATTTTATCCAGGAGGGGCGTAATGGAAGCACTATGTTAGGAGACGGGTAGTGGAGAAAAATTGAAGGAGAAAAAATGTCGACCTTTCTTTTGCCAGTGCTTTCCGGAATTAAACTGCCGATGTTTTTTTTTACAAATTATTCCACGAATAACTGGCGGTTCTCTTTGTAATGTCCAATATTTAACTCGTGAGCTATTTTTCCAACTCGAGCGCTGTTGGGATGACGCACTTCCATCCCTCTCCATATGTTCGCTTCCTGATAGTAAAAAAAATCCGTGTACAATACGAATTTGTTTATTTCTTTTACTTGGGCCGGTTGCGCCGACCCTGTTCTTCAACGTAGGTATTTGCGAGTAGATACTATTATATGAGTAATTTCAACTGCATTATTCATTTAATTTTTCTAAGTACCTACCCATTTCATATAAAATGTAATTGTAAAACAATAACATTTTTTAAAGTATTACTAACTTCTTAATTTGTGGTAGTGGATGCTATGCTTACATGAGCCAACATGTTAATAATCGATTTTAATTATTTTTGTATATGTTATAGTTGAGTTCCCTCTCAGCACAAGGGTCAAAAGATTTTATGCGACGGGCTTCCTACAGGGCTCCCTTCTGCCCTTTTAGATTAGCAAATTGATCTATAATGCTGATTCGATTGTTCGCAAATATCGTTTTCAATTGAGACATCGTGTTCTTAGATAATTTTCTATTATAATTATAAGATATTTTCTATTATCTTCAATTTGGAATCAAACGTGAGGCCGCGGATACCGGCAACGTAAGAAATATTCTTAGGGCTACAGCAGCTGAGGGTCGGGAAAACAAATTTGTGTAAACGCAAATTTCGTCATAGAAATCTTATCACTATCCATGCTAAGGCCATTAACATTTTGGAGTTGTAAAGCTAAGTCAAAGTCCATACAAGACTTCATTAACTCTTTCGTTGATAGTGTATAAAACTTATACAAAGTTAGGTATACAAGTCGTGGCATTATTATAACAGCTCGAATTTTTCCTCTAAGAAAGTGTTTGCTATGTATAGAATATTGAAATAGAAATTGACTTTAAAATTGACTTTTGAATTTAAAAATGGCTCACTTTCTGCTTCCTAAGAATGCTGTGTCTCTGTGTTCTCTGTCGAACAGAAGAAAAAGTAGGCTCTATATCAAAAGTTAGTGCATATTCGGTTCGTCTGTTCTTATGGACTGAATATATCTGATCAAACTTTGCAGACAAGCTACCGATTCAGAAATACTGAGATGAGGATTTTGAACAATTTTACTTAACACATCAACTCTTTGTAAAATGTTACACCAAATAATAGAGCAGAAAAATTCAAATGATTTAATTTTATTTATCAATCCAAGAGCCTCATGTGTTGCTTTTCGATCCTTTCCATATTTTCCTGAGGCGCCATATCGGCCAAGATAAATTCAATGCATTTTTAATTACGGAAGCATTTTTTGTAAAAAAGATTTTGCCGCCCCTTCGAGCTGCCGCCCTTGTGGGGTACACAATTTGCACACCGCCAAGGAACGGGCCTGGAGATAATCGACCTGAAAGTTTAGCCTGTAACTTACATACGGGGTTTTGTATAAGTGTCGTAGCATGGTAGATCAAGTTGTGGGCTGTGTCACAGATACCCACACCAGATACGTAAGTTTGGCCACCGTATACAGACAAAGACAAGTAGAAGCACTCGACGTCGGGCGTTTGATGATTCGAGATCTAAAGCGATGTGCCGACGCACCGGCTGGTCGGGGTAGTGCATCGAAATACAAAACCAGCCAACAACCTGCTAGAAGCAAGGCGGGATGCGGGCCGAACGACGGCAGGTCGGATTAGACCTTGAGCGAGAGTGATTCTACTTGTCTTTTGTCTGTATACGGTGGTTTGGCGAATCAGCAGTACTTATAACTTATCTTATAAGTTCTTGTGACCTTGTGGGAGCGTACGGCAGCTAGTTGCACCAACGAAGGCAAATAAGGTTTTCAGTCATTTGCTCTAAACAACGTTTTGCGTTTTGTCGATAAATAGATTATGTTTTTCAAAAAAGTGTACGCTTTTGGCCCTAGAATGTACAATGTTAGTGCAAACTGCTCAGAAATTTATCGCACAATTTTTTAAAATATGTAAGCTCCTGGGTTTCTCTTTTTTCTTTATGAAACAATCTTTTACTGGCTATGTTTTAACTTGGATGTTCGAGGCGTATTTGTAGTAAGAGTTGCCTCAGTTTGTGTTGCTGCAGTCGGTGATAGCAGAGGAAAATCTCTACCAGGTTCCGATGAGAATCACACATCAGCAATGTTAAGGGTGATAGGTAGTGTTGTTTTTTCGTATCTGGTGTGGGTAAATCTGTGACTTGGCCACAGATTTACCCACACTAGATACGTAAGTTTGGCGAATCGGCAGTATATGTTCTTGTGACCTTGTGGGACTGTACGGCAACTAGGTGCACTAACGAAGGGCATATTGTCTGCACCATTGGTAAACTTTTAGCAGATTGAATATTTTCCCATAAGTAATCGAAAATACTTGTAACAACACAATTAGTTAATTAGTTACCTATGCCCATGCAATCTGATTTGCAACGTAAGATAATAAAACACTTGTGTAACTTTAATTTTATAATTACATATAATCTGATATGACATACTGTACAACTGTTACTTAATTTAATTCACATATATTTTCGGCAAATAAAATTAATTCAAAAGATATATTTGCTTTGTATTAACTCTACAAGTGTGACAAAATTTTTATCTTCCTATTTATATTGATGATCAAAAGAAAGTTTTGACATTTTGTTATAGTAAGTCTTGGAAATTCCGGTCTGTGAAGAAATAGTATCAAAATTAGACATAAATATAGTTTCTAGCTGATGCACAAAATCAACAAATTTTTGATTGGGCGATTTTAAACTACCAAACGTACTATTTTTGTTGGAATATGCTTTCAAATGAGTAAATAATTTACTATTATCAATAATTTCAGATTCACTAAAAACTTTAGAACAAACGTCACATGCGTGTGTTTGTAAAGCCATTTTAATTAAATACCCACATACATAACTGAATGCATTTTCTGTACCTATGTTTTCGTACCTATAGCTGCAGTCGGGGATGCTTATAGCTGCATTTAAATTTTGTTTAACATGTTTATTTTCAAATATTTTTGACTTGGTATCATTCAATTGCGCTAATAAAATACCTAAGTCATCTTCACAATTCACGTGCTCGGTGTGTAAAAAAGTTTGACAGAACAGCTTTTTAAATGCTCTTTCAAACTGGATTGGCGTGGGATTGACCGAATTTCCACCCTGCTGCCTCATACTACCAAAATAGTTCTCCAAACAGTCCTGGTTAAGGCGTCTGGATTTTAAATAAGAAAACCCCACGGTAGCAAGCCGCTGCCACAGAATTTTGAGGCCCTTTATGGTGACCATCCAACAGGTCCTAAATTTACATTTTGATGTCATATCTTTATTCTCCTTACTGTAGATTTTTAAATTGTTCAAAAATTGCCACATATCGTCTAAATAACTAATTTGGTACTCAAGACCTTGATATACGTTTTTATATTTGTTTGGATGGTTTACATCTATAGAATTTAGCATGTCAAATAATTTGTCGAATCTATCAATTACTTCAATAGTACCCATAGCTTCAGCAGGAAGTGCACCTAAGGTCACGTAATATTGCATCCCACTTGCCACAGTTCTACTTGTGCGGCTAGCTTAACTTTCATTTTTTCAAAGTTTGTTGGATTAATGTGAGAATCTGTGAGCTTCGGAGCACACCTGTACGGCTGTTTTTATCTTCCTTATAAAACTGTTCCACAAATGACCAGGATGTCTTTTTACCTTCAAAATGAAACGAGTATTTCATTAGACCACTTTTCGTAGCCTTCAACAAATGCGGGGGGTCGAAAAAATAAATAAGTGAATGATTTCCTAACTGAAATTCAGGGTTATCGACGGTAAAATTTAGTATGTTGGAAAGTTGTATAAAGTTTGATCCCATGTCAGTAATAAGGCCCTGAACGTACAACCCAGCATCTGATAATCTTGTAGCGCACTCTGTAAGTAAGTTAATTAACTGTGTGTTCACAAAAAAATATGCGATTGGTTGTTTCCAGTTTTTAAATAAACCTCTCGCCATAATAGCTGAAACATTTTGTGCTACTAAAGAATCTTTTTCCTGTTTTCCTATGTCATGCAATCCAACAATTTCATCCCGACTCAAATGAAAATAGAGGTTTGATTTTAGGGATGATTCGTCTATACAAAGTGTACAGTATTTGTCTATTTCTGTCATAGTTTTAACCTTTAAATTAAGAGCTTTAAAAACAGAGTCATTTCGTAGTCCAGGTTTGCAAATAAGGTTTTCAGTCATTTGCTCTAAACGTTTTGTTGGTAAATAGATTATTTTTTTCAAAAAATTGTACGCTTTTGGTCCTAGAAAGTACAATGTTAGTGCAAACTGCTTATATTCCTTGCAATATCGTCTCGCTTTCGGCACTTTCTTCTGTAATGCAGCCTGCACTTTTACAATCTCCGCAAGTGGTCTGCTCAGAAATTTACCGCACAATTTTTTAAAATATGTAAGCTCCTGCGTTTCTCTTTTATCTTTATGAAACAATCCTTTACTGGCTAAAAGCTTTTTTCGCAGTAAGCTGACTTTATGTTTTAACTTGGTTTTTCGAGGCGTATTTGTAGTAAGAGTTGCCTCAGTTTGTGGTGTTGCTGCAGTCGGTGATTGCAGAGGAAAATCTCTACCAGATTCCGATGAGAAACACACGTCAGCAATGCTAAGGGTGATAGGTAGTGTTGTTTTTGTTTCTGCGACTAAAGACGGCGATATTCAGGAAGAACTTGCATTACAATCTAGCGATAAGTCATCTCGGCGACCAGGAAAAGGATCTGAAAAAAAAGATATTGTGTTCTTTTAAATAAATGTTTTTTATTTTGTATATTTGTAATATAAAAATCTTTCATTTTAGTTTAATCCTTAAGTAAAAGATATAGCTAGTGTGAACACTACCCAATTAAACCGAGCTATTGAATTAAAATTCGAAGTTCCTCGCTGCAATAGTGCACACACATACACACGCTCACATACATATAAGAACAAAGCATAGTAAACGAAACATATTTTTTTATTACAATAGGGCTAATTTTATCTATTTTATTAGCACTTTAACAAAACAACAAGTTAATTTTTTTATGATTATTAATAAGTATACTAGTTTTTAATACACCAGTTAACCTAAGTGGGTACCTTACCTGATAAAATTCGAACCTTTCTTGGCGGCTGCTCATGTGCATTTTCACAGACATGTGGCAAGCCTGTATTACAAAACAATGATGGCTGTGCATTCTCAAAAATCCGCTTACTTCCAGTCGGTGTTGTTGTCAAAAATTTCTTGTCAAAGTGCCTTTCACATAATCTGTAATTTTTAATATTTTTATCCAACAAATCTTCCCTTCCAATAGATTTTAGCTAAGCTTCGCACCTAGAAGACATAATATATAAAACAATTTAATATTTTACACCTTTAGTATAAAAAAACGCGAAAAAATCAATTTTTATTTATAAATTTTTTTTTGTCGTAATTAGAAGTATTTTCAGATAATACAAAATTACTAGCAATACTTATTTTTATTATTGTAAAACAAACATCCTATACAAAATTTACTTAGCTTAAACGATCTCTGGGAAAATTAAACAAAGACATTTTTGCTCCAGTATTAGAGGAACAACATTTATAAGCGCACCTGTATCCAGTCATTTTAAAACACCTACACAACACTCCTAATACAAAATATAAGTCTATAAAAACAAATATAACACTAATTTTATAAAGTATTTTAAGTTCATTCAACGCCCAAATATCACAAAGCCACGCACTAAACACTAACGAAGTGCTCGTGCAGCAGAGCTCACTGACTATAGCAGTTGCCGATTAACAACTGAAGTAGGATATGGCCAGGCCAGAGCAATGAAAGGTGCGTTCGCGTTCGCCGTTTATCGCTTGCTTTAGCATCTGGTGTGGGTAAATGTGGGTAAATCTGTGGCTGTGTTTCGCACGCTGCCGATTTGAGTTTGCGTCCCTGTCAACATAATATTTTTAATTTTATTGATATGCTCTTTTTCGTAATGTTGCGCTTCAGTTCGATTATCTCCAAACTAAAGCCCATTGCATAAAATTCTATGACCCTCGTACTGAGGGAAAACGCCTCTATAAGTTTGGAAAGCGAGTCTCCAACAGTCAAAAGAATGCGGGCAAAAAATTGAAACCCTTTTATGGCCAAGATGCTATGTTGTCAGATTTTTTAAATTACCATTAATTACATTTACATTACAGTTGTAATATAAACTTTTTTTAGTGACTTGAACACATAGCATTATAATATTATTAAAGGGAACTCACTATTAATATTATGTAATGTGTGTTAAATAGGTATATTTAAGACGATCAATAAACAAAAAAAAATAATCCATTAAAACAATTATTTTTTCATATACATAACTGGCAACGTAATGCAGACCAGTCAAATATTCTCAGTTAATCGAATCCACTTATTGCAAAAGAAATGATGGCTGATCAGAAAGGTACCGAGAGGAAGTGGCGATAGTGAGGGTCTTTGTTATTCGTCCATTGGTGGCTCGGCGTAATCGTTCATCATGAATAGGATTGCCATCCGTCCCGATATGTCGGTACTGTCAGTCACCGTAATTGAAGTTCATGTCCCGACGTACCGACAAAGGTATCAAAAGTCCCGGTCGACGTTATCAAGGTTTTTTAAATTAAATTTTAAAAGGCAAACGCACCCACAAACGTGAATTTGAAAGGTTTTTAAGAAGAACGCTTTTGCTTTGTCTACTGCAGCACAATACATAATAGTGTGGTGCAGTAGACCTCTCTTGCGGATTTGTGCGTAACGTCGGCTGGTGTTCTTTGGAAACACCAGTGGCGATCCGTGGTCAGTAAAAGAGGTGAGGCCAAAAGTTATAATATGAAGCATATAGTTTTATTTAAAACACACATCAAAACGTAAAATATCATAAAACGGAAATCAAATGGCAAACTTAAAAACAAACTAAGAAAAATGCAAAATTATGTTTTATAGATTAAGTCTATCTTTCTGTTGCACTTAATCGCAAACGATCCTATTACTAAGTTATAAAATGAGTCAGAAGAATACATTTTAATTATTAATCCTTTTCTATAGACACTACAGCCAAACCATTTAACATTTCTTGTGCAGTCGAATTTCTCGAATAAGTTTTATGAGTTTTAAAGCTAAAAAATTTCTTTCAACTGAAACCGATGCTCCAGGTTGGCTATTAAACATAACAATTTGTACATTTCTGATAAAACCTCGTTTAGACCATTTTTGAACATTTTGTCTCTATAATCTCTGGCAAAGATAAGGAACGGAACTGTTTGTCAGCAAAAAAAATTGTAAGTTCGGTTTTGCATCGGTCTTTTTGGAAAAGATTTTTATAACTTTGAACTAAATTGATAAATAACTGATTTAGAAATGATACGTCAAAATCGGCAAAAAGCGTTTGGTTAAATTAGGTTCAAAAATAATAACTTATTAATACCGTTAAATCGATCTGTAATTTGATTATTATCAAGCACTTCATAAAATAACGCCTGGTAAGTCAATGTAACATCATTGTTAATTAGGTCCTTATTTTCGGTTCTTGCCCGTACCTATACTTGTATAATAGTACTTGTGAAGTAGGTCCCCCATTAGTAACAGTTTCATTTTTTTCACATTGAGAACGCATAGAAAATGACGTTTGCCGCAGCAATAAAACATCATAAAATATGTAGCTCCGTTCTCAAATGAAATATGAAGTAAATCAGGAGGCCAAGCGCTTTACAAGCCTCTCTTCACTATAAATTCGCGCGTGGAAGCAACGAATACGTGTACGCGTGGAAGTGAGTAATATAAACATACTAAATAAAGACAGAACCATTCACACCATAGACAAGATATATTTTTCTCTATGATTCACACACGTCCAGAGACGAGCTGCTTCGAGAGTCTGGAGTCTAGGGCTCAGCGGGCCTCTGCTGCATAGGCCGTTCTCTCATAGAAGAACGTGTTAACATACAGCGTGTACTGCGAATATCGCATGTGGTTCTTTTTTAGTCGAATATATTGTCGCAAATATTAGCCCTTCCCTTGTAAATAATAAAATAATAAAAGTGACTTTATAGACGTTTGCTAAACCTTTCGACCTTTATAATTGCCAAATTTATATAATACATTTTAGATTTGAAGTAATGTGATGAAGAAGAGCATGTTAATCAATCTTACGAAAATTTTCATTTTTACATTTTAAATTAATTGTAGTGAGGCCGGGCCTCACCTGCCTCATGCTACCGATCGCCACTGGGAAACACCTGTTCGCAATCCCTCCGCACAATGCAAATTGCGAACGAATTTTTTCTCTTAATGTCCATCCAGTGGTTAAAAGAAAGAAATCGTTTATTAGTTAAACTGTTGAGGTCATTCTGCAATGCCAGTATAATTTTCAATTATCATGTGCAGAATTTTATAAGTACACCCAAGATCAGAAAATTTTTCTAAAGAAAACACCTCATCGGAGAAATATGCATCTGGCAAACAACTTTTTGATTTAGTTTTAGGGAATATTAGTTATAATAAAGATTTTCGTTTCTAAATATGTCCAGTAAACCAACGGCAGTCGGGAAACAGTCGGCCTCCTGTCGGCACTGGTGGGAAGTCGGCGGCTCCTTTTGCCATTTTCTGACTGAATACGACACGCGCATGTTTTTCCATGCGATGCATTGCTAGGTTGGGTTGGGTTCGGTTAAACCTAAAGCGTCATGGAGTCGGCACACCAGAAACGATACTTCAGCTTCGAATCGAACGCGGTTACGATTCTGGCAACCCAGCTGCGAAAATCAGCTTTCGGCACCGGATTCGGTTCATAAGCGGCTGACCCTTCTTCTTGTTGGAGAGTGCAATGAGCAAGCGTGATAGTAATTTCCGAGTTTACAGGACGGTGCGACTCGATAACTCGATAACAACGAATCGCCATTTTTTGGAAGCATATAGACGTGTTTGGTGCTTTTTTTGTGTACTGTTCAGTTGTTCGCCTATATTTTTTTGGAACGTGTAGGTATTGTAGCATTTTCAGTGATGTTCCCGTTTTTTATTGTTCCTTGGTTTGTATGTGTGATGTACCGTGTTAATTATGAAATAAGACCACCGAATACACCAAACATATAGTTTTATTATCAGGAAGATTACTTATGGAATATCCATGGCCCTGCGACCTAAACACATTTGAGGGTCCACTATTTACGTATAATCGGAAACTACTATCTAGAACCGCGAGACACCTGACCATCGCACCGGTCGCCGTGGCATACTGACTTATCGGGAACGCCCTCGCCCGTACAGTGGTAAGCTGTCCACGTACGCTCATCTACAGAATGGCAAATACATTACAGTATGTAAATATGTTTTTAAATAAATGTGGCCACTACTTTATAATAAAATAATTGTTATAGTTTAATATTTTTTTTATCTTCTGCCATTTTACTTCTTTACTAACTGGAAAAATTATAAACTAGTTTAAAGTGATGAGATAAATTTACTATGTATACCTATTTCTTCCAACAAAATTGAGCACGGTTTGTTAATCTGCAAATAAATACTGGGAGCAGAGATGTTCAGCACGTTTTTATAAAAAACAAAATGAACTGTATAGTCAAATGTATATAATTTAAGACGGTTAACATTGGTTATTCTAGAAACATTTTTACAGAAAAAAAGTTTAAATAAAAGTTTAAGAATAAGTTAACATTTCAAAAAAGAGTTTTGGCATTTTAGCCCGGCATAGGTACCAAAAGATTAGGGAAAATCATTTTGAATTCATATTTAAAATGTATTGTCTAGAATTGATATAACAGCAAGTACAAATTATTTTGTTAATGTAGTGTTGTTGTAATGCCGCTCATGGCCCATGAGCGGCATTACATTCCATGGGCCGCCGCGGCAAAGAGGACATACCTACCCGACCTACAATCGGCTGGGTTTGCCGTGTTTCGGGTCGGAAGAATCTTTCGGCAATGCGGTTTCTGCCTGCTTCTGGAGCAGCCACCTTGTGTTTACTGGGTAGTTGTTTTTGTGTTTTGGTATTTGGAGCTAGGTAAAATTTTAAAAAATTAACCAACACCCCCCCCCCCCCCCCCCCCCCGGCCTTTTGTCCCGATATGAGCCAGATGATTTGTGACAACCCTAATCATGAATCAATTTATTTATGAAAAACTCGTTAAATTTCCGCAAGAGTTTATACTTTACGCCCGCCATTTTATCAAGAAAAGATTAATTGGTATCCCTTTATATCATTTTTAACCTTCTTGTTCATACCCGTTCTTTTTAACTTTTTCTGTTATAAGTATTTCACTTTTACTATTTTTTAGTGTTCCGTTCTCAAATTAGCAAAACGGAACACTTATGAAATCACTTCGGTGTCCGTTCGCCTATCACAGGCGATTTTCTCTGAAACTATTCGACGTAAAAATTTGAAATTTAGCACAGATATAAACTGTGGTGGTCTAATTGTAGACGTGAAGTATATAAAGTTAAATTTTGATTCTGGGGCTTAATTGGGAAATGGAAAAAAAATCAAGGGCATCGTGTAGGGCAGGGGTCTTCGACCTTTTTTTATCGACCGGCTAGATTTTGGGTTTCCTAATCGACCGGCGGGCCAGAAGTGGAAAGCGAAAAATTTTCGGGACCACGCCCAAATTTTGCCATATTCCGTCAAGAATTCACCCAGCTACTACCTATTTTCCTATATTAAATTATTCTTTATTTCGTCTACATGACGAAATATATCTGGAGTAGACAATATTTTAAGTTTTGAGTAATTTAGTACATATTAATCGGATTGTTTTTTTTTTGTAAGCGAGCCGCAAAAAAATGAACGGCGCGGCCCACGGGCCGCGGATTGAAGACCCCTGAGTATAGGGTGTCAATATCCCGAAAATCCAAAAATTAGCTTAAAAACCCTCGAACACGTCGATTTAGTTTTGTTTTTGCGCATGTTCTAGAATTATTCTGAATTGTACAGGGTGACTCACAAAAGCTGCGCAACTCTCAACTTTGATTTTTTTTTAATGGAACACCCCAGTTTTTTTGGCTGATTTTAATTCTCAGTAAAATTCCAACCGTCGTATACCTATACCTATAACCTATAACTGAAATTAACACTTTTCGAGATATTAGCGTATGAAAGACAAATTTGCTACATTGATTAACACTGATTTTTTCAATCAGACGTTTGTAATGTGTCGGCAGTTATTTGGCATTCTGTCAGATAAAACAGTCAAAACTGTGATACATAATCAAAGTGGTTAATCAGAGTCAAAAGTACCCGCACTAAAAGAGATGAAAAATGTAAATGATTTAACTTAAGTCAAAGTTGTATGTTAAATCTTAGATATTACTTTTAATTACTCTTTTGAATCCAAATATTGGCTATGCGTTTAACCGAGAAGGAGATAATCGAAACTTTAATAATGATTGGTACTAGTGATAAGACCAGGACACAACAGAAAGTTTGTGAAATGTTTAACAACAAATATCCCCATAGGGAACCCATAACTCAATCTGCAGTGAGTAAAATTTTTTTAATAATGGACGCAAAAATGATCCTGACCGCCCAAGTGAACTTTTGTCGTATCAACAGAACGGAGCACCTCCTCATTATGTGGCTAGAAGATATTTAAGTAACACTTTTCTAGGGCGATGGATAGAGCGACGTGATGCAATAGAGTGGCCGGCAAGGTCGCCGGATTTAAGTCCCTTAGATTTTTAGGGGTTATACGAACATAGTGTACAAAAATAAACCCGATACTGCTGAAATTCTTATAGATCGAATTCGTACTCTGATAAGAAACATTCAGCCTGATGTAGTTTCTAATGTGCAACAGGATTTTTTTGACCGTCTAAGACACCGCAGAGTAAATGGTGGCCACTTTCAACACTTACTATAGTAGTTTTGTTTAATTTTTTGTTCTGTTTTCGTGTTTTGTGCTGTTGCGTGAATTAATATTTCTCAATTGTTGAATAAAATTGACATTTGAAACGTCAAATTTTAATTTATAAAAATCTTAGATAAAACATACAACTTTGCCCTAAGTTAAATCATTTGCATTTTACGTATTTTTAATTTATCAAATTTGACATTCGTATGTTAATATCTCGAAAACTGTCCATTTCAGTTATAGGTTATGGTATATGCAACTTGGCTAGAATTTTACCGAGAATTCAAATCAGTCAATAAAAATTAGGTGCTCCGTTAAGAAAATCAAAGTTGACAGTTGTACAGCGTTTTTGAATCACCCTGTATAATTAAAATTAATTTTATAATATGCGCAAAAATAAATCTAAATCGACGTGTTCGAGGGTTTTTAATTAAATGTATTCCTTAATTTATCAGAACCCTGCATATGATGTATTTTTTTATGCATTTTTTTAAAACATTTTTCGGGAAAAACGCTTATAAATTGCTGTCACCCACCCTTAACACCAAAAGGAGCCAACATTATCAGGACTGAAAAATTCCAGCGCGATAAATTGTTATAAACAATTTAATTGTTTATTTCCTTGTAACTGGTGAACCATTAGTTCTAGAGAAAAAGTTTTTCAACAAAACATATTTTTTACGATGTAAGGAATAACTTTTGCCCTTACACGTTTTTCGAAATGTGTAAGGACAAACCGAGGTTTGCTCAGGTTAAGTGGGGCTGATGGCCCGGAACACTAATAATTGTGCAAGTATAGCTTGCACTGACCGTATTTTTTTTTATATGACTCTCGGTTGCAGAGAAGTTATAATATGTAGTTAAAAGCGGGTTTTTAAATTTCCGATTTATTAAATCTGCTTCTTAAAGGTAGTAATCAAAAAAGCATGTAACATTTCTAATACGTCAGTCAGACAGATCTTAATTTTACATTTAAGAAGCAACTGAACAAAATCCATTTTTTACAATTTCTTGGTAAAATTGTAAAGTTATTGCACTTGACTGAATTTAGAAGATTCAGTTTAATCAAAGAATATATACAATAGAAACAGTAAACAGTTTTTTTTTAAATTACCCAGCTAAACAAAATGCGTCAAATTCATTTTTAATCCAAGTAGACCCTAATGAAATCAAAATGCCAGTAAATAAGAAAACTTTAAATCAAAACTGAACGTTTTCGAAATTTGTAATCTCTCCCAAATAAGTCATCTAAGTCCTGAAATTCCGGTATTTTCGGACTTAATGTGTGTCTGCAGCGGAACATTTAAAAATATATTATTATATATGGCAACCAGATACTGAATCGATGAAAATCTACCCAAAGCCTGGAAAAAATCTTAACTTACCTATAGATTCTTTGTCGTTCACTTTTTTGCTTTTATTCAGTCACTAGTTATTCCTACCACCATAATATTTTTTTAAAAACTATCACAAAAAGGACATATTTTATAACTATTTAAACAACTAAAACAAGAAATAATATGGGCTCAATAAAATATGGTTTCTAATGCATTAAATTTAACAATATTTTGTTTATCGTAAATATTTATAAGCCTTAAACTATACAATGTGTAGACTTAAATGGAGCAACAACAATGCCAATAAAAAATTTTTGAATCAAAACTAAACGAAGATTATGGTGCGTTCTGAGTAGCGCACGTTATCAAATAATTCTTGTTGATAGAATGAAATTATCTTAATACAGAGTTGGACTCAGTTTTGCTTGTTTGTTAAAGGGTTTTAAACAATTATTAAAACAAAGAAAAAATTTCCATGATAAATGTTTATGTATTTTATTTACCTACCAAAATTTTAATGCAATATTTGAAGAATAAGAAATGCTGATGCATGGAAAACTAAAAATAAAATGAATGAAAATGAAATTGCATTCTAATATAAAATATACAAAGTTACATTTGAATAGTTTAAGAAGCATTTACTACTGCAAAAACAATAGTAATATGCTACATACAAAAATAGAAAGAAGTAGGTACTAATTAAAATATCACCTTAGGACAATGCGCGAGTACGAGGAATAAGGTTATAAGAAAACAAACAAGAAAAAAAAGTAAACAACGCTGACGTACACTATTTCATAATGGACGAAATATCTAAACTTGTTCTTGCGAAAGCAGAACGCTTTATCATCCTAACTTACCAATATACCTTCTGCCCATTTGGACTGGTACCTATATGACAATTTTTCGAAAACACATTTTTTCGAAAATATATTTTCTCGAAAACAGAACTTTTTCAATAATACAGATATTCGAAAACTAGGGATGTTTTCATTTTTTTTCTGAAACCAACTTCGAGTTTTTTTAAACACTTTTTAAAACTAAATTACATGTTTTTAGAAAGAACATTTTTTAAACATTGCTTCGAAAAAGACATGGAATTTTTATATTAAAAAACAACACTTTTTTGAAAGTAATTTACTGCAGAGTAACATAGCAAATACAAGGAAACGTAAAAATGACCAAACACAAAAAAACTTCGTTTAAGTTAGTTTAGGATCTTTTTTCATTTTTTCATTGACATCATTCATTCATTTATAATTTAAATTTATAAAAACCATGCTTTCTAAAAAATATATTCCCGGGAAATGTATTTTTAAAAGTTTCTTTTTAAAAATATATATTTTCGAAGAAGCTGTTTTTCGAAAAAATTTACTTAATTTAACATCAAAAAAGATGTTTGTTGAAAAAAGAAACAGCTAAAAGAGTTGGTCATCTTAGCTTCCACGCGACCGGACAAATTGTTTGTCAAACAATTTAATATGGAAGTGTAAATACTTGCAGAATTTTTTTATTTATGCCTTCTGCTCATTTGGGGATATACGAGTACTTACGAAAGTACAATTGGTCTAAAACCAAATTTTCAATTTTTGTAAAAGCACTTTTCAAAAATACATTTTTCCAGAGAACATTTTTTTTAGAAATTAATTTTTTTCGGATAGCATTAATTTTTTCAAGCAACGGCTTTTTGAAAAAGTTTTTACGAGAAAGTAACGTACCAAGCCTAAGGAATCAATCCCAGGAATCAAACCCAAAAAAGGTTCGTTTGGGTTTGTTCAGGATCTTTTTTCATCTTTTTTTCATTAACATTTTCCAACCTACTAGAGTTCATAATTTAATTTTCTAAATATTGTTTTCAAAAAAATATATTTTCGAAAAATTTACCCGTTTTAATAATTATTTGTTTGGACACATTTTGGAAAATATGTACTTTCGAAATACGGGTTTTTGGAGAACATATTTTCGAAATATTACATAAATCCATTTTCTAAAAAGCATCTTTGAAAAAGCGGCCAGGATATATTTGAAAAAATGTGACGCGCACCCCGACCTCCCCCCCCCCCCTAAATCCGCAACTGATGCAACTTGAGGCTAAAGTGTGCTTTTTTTACTCGCGGTATTATTTAAATTACTCCCTGCGTTTGCGGTTTAAACCTATCGCTTGTAAAAAAGCGCTGTTGTAGCCACTTGTCTAATCTACTTTTGTTATTGGTATGCGTACAAGTCAGTAAAACATTTGTTAACAATATAGATTGTGTAATTTGGTGAACCCATTTACGTAAAATTTTAAAAAGATTTTAGATTAAATTTATTAAAAAAAAAACAATAAGTAACCCTACTTAAAAAATACAGGTACTTAGTACTCACCCTCAAAAATGTCAAACTCTTCTTATTATGCTGCCAGCAATACCTTGCAATTGCAAATAATGCATTGTTTCTTGCTAAATAGATCTTTAATTTTCATACCTAGTAATATTGCGCCATGCCGCCGTTTACACGGCATCATTTACAATGATTTGGGAGCCACCAAATTACTTTCCTTTTATTGGAGAGTATGTGGTCATGTCAGAGTAGGCGGGGGGCTAGCGCCCCCTAGCCCCTCCGATGGCACGCCACTGACATCATCATTTCCAGTTGTTTCAACCATTTATGATTATGGTGTAGCCTCCCTTACATATCCATTTTTCATTACATGATTTATTACATTGATGTCTATTGTTGGTTATGCCGGCCCAGGTTAGTACTGCTAATTTCTTTATATCATGGTCCCATCTCAAATTTGGTCGTTTTCTTGGTCTTTTCTCACCTCTGGAGTGCCATTGTAATTCTTGTGGTCCATCTATTGTCAGTTCTTCTGGCCAAGTGTCCTGCCCATTGCCATTTTAGGGACTTGATTCTGTGGATGATGTCTATCACCTGGGTTTTCTGTCTTATCCACTCTATTCTCTTGCAGTCCCTCCTACTTATTCCTAGCATGCATCGTTCCATATCCCCTTGTGATTTTGTGATACCTGGAGTTTTCTTGTTATGTCTGTTTTTAGTATCCAGGTTTCACATCCGTATGCCATGACTGGTAGTATGCATTGATCAAACGTTCGCTTCTTTAGGTGGAGTGGCATTCTAGATTTGAATACCATTGAGTTTCTACCGAATGTTCTCCATGCTAGTTTTATTCTTCTGTTAATTTCTGGTAGTAGAGATTCCGAGATGTGTATTAGTTGACCCAGGTATATGTATTCTTCTATTACTTCCAGTGTGGTGTTATTTACCTGTATGTCTTGTTTGTCTACCAGTTCGATGTACATTATCTTGTACTAGAGTAGCTAGATTCATCTTCAGACCAGCTTCATTGCATACCGTATTTAATTCGTCAATTTGCTGTTGAAGTTCATCAGGGCTCTTGGCGATTAGTACAATATGTCATCAGCGAATCTTAGGTTGAGGTGTTCTCCGTCTATGCATAGCCCTTTGTTGTTCCAGTCTAGCTTACGGAATTTCTTCAAGTGTTGCCGTGAAGAGCTTTGCAGATATTGCGTCTCCTTGACGTACTCCTTTATTGGTGAGAATTTCCGGATATCCTTCGAATATTATGACTGGCTTTAGCTTCTTTGTATATGTTTGTCAGGGTTTCTATATATGGTTGTCGACACCTTGACTAGTTAGGGCTTCTATTATAGCTTTAGGATATATCGAATCGAACGCCTTCTCGAAGTCTATGAAGGCTAGTGTCAGTGGTATTTCACTTTCCTTTGTCCGACTGATGACCTCCCTTAATGTGTGAATGTGGTCGATTGTACTGAACCCACTTCTAAGCCCGCCTGTTCCCGTGGTTCTGCAGCATCTGGCGTGTTCTGTTTTCTGGTATTTATGATTTTTGTGAATACCTTGTATATTATTGGCAGTAGACTGATTGGTTTCTTGTGGATTTTGATTTTGCAAGACCTTTTTTTCACGGGGTAGATACACTTAATATAAAACGCCCCATATACAGATAATTATTTCTGATATCAGAATTCCGAAGGAAATAGGAAATGGGGGTCCATAAATTTTTCGTTCTTGAGGTAAAGGGTATCAGCAAACAGATACGTCAGGTATTACTGGATAATTAGATGGTTCCCTTCCCCCAGTACCAGTTTTTCAGTGACCATGGTCAACCTCACCCTCAAAAGTCAAAATCCTATGGATAATTTGTTCAATTCTTATATGTGTCCTCGAGTTCCTCTCGAAGAAGCGTTTTTTTCCCTAAACTAATATAAAAGGCTCTAGGATTAGGGACTGCTCGCCTAGAAATAGGGGCTGCACTTGTATCGAAATCATATGATCATATTTGATGGTTGCCTTGTTCACGTTCTTGATTAATCAAGAATGTGAACAAGGCAACCATCAAATAAGGCATATAGTGATAAGAAAAGGAAGAAGAAACATATTACTTAGCATCGTTATCGTTAACCAGATAAGTTTCAAACTCTGTAGCAGAAGCAGGGTAGAACTGTTTTCTATCAATATATTTTCAAACTGGTTTATACTCGTGGCCTTCCTCAAGCCCGAGGTAGCGCATTGAACAAGTTGCCACCAAAATATAAAGGGAATTTTTCATAGCAAGCATGATGGCGTTTTTTTAAATAAATGTCTTGTCTTCCCTCTAGTGTTGTGATTGTGATGATCTCCGCTAGAAGCAAGATTGTATTTGTTGTGGAATGCATAAATTAAATAAAAGATTTTGATAAGAATATTAAGATACAAGAAAAAGCATTAAAAATATAACTTTAACAATATTCAAAAAATATTTTTTTAAAACTAATTTTTGAGCTAAATTCTATCCAAGTAGTAGTTTCGAGTCTGGGTACTGGATTCCTAAAATTACCAACATTTTTAAATAAAATGTAACGTGTTTTAGTAAGTCGTGCTAACATAATACAATACACTGAAAAACTAATTTAGTTTTTGTTTTTACCAAGCGTTTTCCCAGATTCCGTTCCAGAAATAAAGATACTGGGAAAAATAAATCCATTTTCTTTCTCTTTATTTCTGGAACGGGGCCGACAAGATTCCGAGTTGGTATGAGTCAGAAAAGCCTGGAAACCAATCACTTCCCTTTTGTTTGAATGTGTTATGGGTAAACAATCTCGCTGAATATCACCATAAAACTCATTTGTCGGATTTTTACTGCCTTTGTTTGTATGATTTGGAATTTTGGAAAGGTAATTAATTGTATTTTATAATTAATTATTGTTAATTATATTTTAATTTAATGAAGTTAGTCAACAAGTTTCTAGTTAGCTAGTATTACATACTCTTAACTGAAGCAGTCGAACCATATTATTCTTGCTGAGAGGACTGTGTCCACCAAGACGATCCACCAGTCCGCCACGTATTGGATCGTTTTGTGAACACAATCGTCAATCTATGCAGGACAAAAATTGTCGTTCTGATAGACAACCAAATAATTCCAATGGAAGTTCAATTAACGAGTTTTAGTGTTGCACTAACAAACCAGACACATTTTCATTACTAATTAACTGCAAACAGTGTAACCGAATGCATTAACAAAACAATTTTTTAAACCAAACAATACTATTTTTTTTTCAAGAAAATACATCAGAGAATATCCTCTTCTGCTGATGGTAAAATATAAAATCATGTCTAGTTTCTTTTGCTATTTTCGTTATAATTTTTCAGTTTATTTTAAGACATATTTAAGTTCTAGTAATTGATCAATGTCCCCTAAATTCAAAGTCAAAATCCCCAAGAAATCCATTTACCTATGCCATTCTTTTGAATTCTCTTGTCATCGTCATTCCATAAGAGACCCACATGCATTTTATTCGGAAGCTTTTTTCTGTATGCGTGTAAAAAGACATTTCGGCCGTCCCTCTCAACCTGTTCATCGTAAGCCAGTTTGGCCAGTTAACGGTCATCGGATGGACGCACACACAGTACAACTTTTATCAGGCAAACATACGGCGCAACCATTTTCAATATTGGGATTAGGAGTGGTCAAGTCAATAAATAAAAAAATGTTTTAATTTAATTAATTTCAGGAATGTCCTGACGGAATCCGTGGCGGACTTCCATGGGATTTTCTGGTATCAGGAGAACAGCGGATTGTAGGAGCTGTACAATGTTAACGTATGTTACTGACTATATTTACACGTGGGAACATTGCAAAATCATTCTTTTTATGTGCTACTGGTAATAAACAGCAATTCTTTTCTCTAGAGAGTGTTTGGTGAAATTCAAACAAGGTCTGCCCTCAAAAATCAAACCCGGCGTCTTTCAATCACTGTTTTGTATTTTGTAAATAATAATCCCATAACACATGGGTGAAACTTGAATTGAATAAGTGGAAACACGACCGTTACACCATTAGTAGTCCATCGTACCACTAGGAGGCACTGTAGGATAATTCTTCTGCAACCATCATTTCACTCGTTCTTTGAACTTTAAGACACCTGACAGCTGACATGTAAACGTTTATCAAATTTCGCCGCGATCTGTGACAGGTCGATCCAATAATTATTTTATAGTTTTAAACAATTTCATTCCCTATTTTTGTATTTTTTGAATTCATTTATAATGTCGAAACTGTTGCACATTTTAGGATGGTTTTAAGTGAAGTGAAGTGAAAGTGTGGGTTTTGTTTTAATAATAAAATGTGTAAAGAACAATCGTAAGAGAGACAATTTTTTGCCTGTCAAGGTATAAAACGTGAAAGATAATAATATTATTTATAATGGAGTTTGACCTGCTGAACAACGTGATGTAATTAGAATTTACTTGATACTAAAGAAAATGATTTTCCCTGAAGCATCCGGTAATTCTAATTGCTCCCTCATGTTCAGCAGGTTACAAGAAATATAATTTTTGTCACAACACAAAAAGCCTTTGGTTCTTGTGCACTTTAAGTATGTCCGAATTAACAAATTTTCGAATGGGCAAATTAAAGATTACCTTCTTTGGAGCAGTTTAACAAAAAAAAATCGGTGGATGAACCATTTTTTTTCAAGAAAATGCCAAAAAAAGGAAAAAAAATTTTTATATGGTTTCAAACCACACAAAACACTACAAATAATATGTTATAATTATCGCCAAAGGTATGTATTACGTTACAAAGATTGACTATTCACAGAAAATTAAAAATTTTAATTTTTATACGAAAATTAATTTATAATGGCCAGAAATTATTTGTTTACTTGTGATTAGGGAACGCGTCACTTCGTCAGCATAATTATTCGTTCGGTCTTCTGTCAACTAAACCCAGTAAATGCAAAGTTGCCAAATCTATTACAATTTTGTATTTTAGTATTTACATCAAACTTAAAGAGTCTAGGCTTTTTTAATTTTTGTCACTTAAAATATTATAAAAAATTAGGAAATCGGCTCTAAAAGGTGTATTGGAAACAGGTTAGCACTCCTTCCTCGATAAAAATTTTGTTTTGTCTTTTTTAAAGGTCCCGAGCAAAAAATTAATCGTGTCTAGGTACCAACCTAAAAATTATGTTTTGTTTGAGAAATAGAATACGTTCTTGGACAGGTTTGCTCAGTTCTAGGGTTGCTCAGGATCTTTTTTGGTTCTTTTTAAATGTTCCGAGCAAAAAACTAATCGAGTTTGAAAGTTGGTGCATGCTCATTGTCCACTCTGTTCCTTCCTCTGCGCATGCGGAAGCCCGGGATAAAAAGTAGTACCCATCCCCTAGACTCTTGTCATCAAACTGTCTGGTTTTATATAAAGGCAAATCGGGAAATGCGAATATCGAAAGTTTATACTGTGGGTCCAGAAAATCTAGCGAACGGTGGATCGGAGGGCACCCTAAGGTCGGAACAGGGTTAGCACCTGGTTAGGGGCCCTGACCAGTCTCTTTCCTCGCTGGCGAAGAGGGATCGGATAGCCAGTCAAGTTTGGCAACACTGTAAGCCTCCTTTCAATATTAAGTTTAAAAGTAACATGTTTTTATTCAACTTTATCATGATTTTTCTGGTAGAAAAAGTGCTTCATCCGCAAATTTTTTTGTTTTAATCCCCTTTATTCAACCTACTCCATCTTCTAAAAAGTTTAAAATTGCCAAATTCGGACATACTTAAAGTGCACAAGACCCGAGCCTTTTTTAACATTGTTCTTTTTGGTTGTTCTTTAAGAATTCTGCTTTTGTTTAAACAATATATTTAATATCTGTTTTAAATAATGCTGGGTTGCAGTGCAGGCAGAGGAATTACTTAGCCTCGACTCAATGCATGTTGTCGGTTAATTTTTTAAATTGTTCTTCCATGCACTCCCTAATTTTTTTATAACTCCTGGTAGACGATGTTTTTAATTCCGGTTTTACATTTGTGTAGTTATCCATTCCTTGATGAATTTCAACATGCCAACAGGAATTCGTATAAAAATGGGGATTATCTTTCAAGCTCAGGAGTTAACGGTATTTAGTAAATATAATTTCAACTTTATGAAAATTTACACATTTAGGTACATGGAAACCTACTCTTATATAAAAGGAACTTGGGCTATTTTTTTAATAACAATGTGATAACAATAACTGTTTGGTAAATAAAGCCGACATGCAACTTTGTAGTTTTATTATATAATTTATATTTTACATATTATACTGTGTAGGGTTTAGAAATATCACTATTTGAGTGTTAAAGACTATTACTGTTTTTTAGTTTGTTTATAGGTAATTTTCTCTAAAATATAATTTAATTAGTAAAACCATCAATTTATAGCTGGTTTTACTGAATACAAAATATTTTATTGTGTCATACGAAAAAAAAACAATAAATCGTCTTTAAAACAATCAAATAGTAGCTTGAAAATAAATTAATATATTAAACATATCACTTTTAAACTACCCGCTACGAGAAAACGAGCTGGAGCGACATCTGATGGTACGATGCGTACTAATTTATTGATTTTTATTTAAATTTCGTGTTTCTACATTTTACTTAGGCGTTAACATTTCTAACCTCTTATATATTTTTTGTCCCATAATTTGTTCTGACTTTTGAGGCGATTTTTGTTTGTCTATAACAGGGGCGGCCGGTACATAGGAGTTCTGGGGCGCGAGCCTCCCCCGACAATACTCAAAAATAATAATAAACTGTAATAAACAATATTTATTTATTTTAAACATATCCATACCGATTTTTCCATAAAATATTCTAAATATTTGTACGGATTTTACATTTATTTCAAAAACAATACAGATGTTTTACGCTTATCCGCTAATTGGCGTTTCTTTCGATCCCGCCGCGCCGCGCCGGCCCGGCTGACCGTTGCTAGCATCGAAGCTACCACATGGGTGAAATTTGAATTCAATAAGTGGAAACACGACCGTTTCACCATTAGTAGTCCATCGTACCACTACGTGGCACTGTAGGATAATTCTTCTGCAAGTAGGCTACCATCATTTCACTCGTTCTTTGAACTTTAAGAGAGTTGACGTGTAAACGTTTGTCAAATTTCGCCGCAATCTGTAGGTGCAATAATTATTTTATAGTTTTAAACAATTTCATTAGCTATTTTTGTATTTTGTTAATTCATTTATAACGTAGAAACTGTTGCAAATTTTACAATGGTTTTAAGTGGAGTGAAGTGAAAGTGTATATTTTGTTTTAATAATAAAATGTGTTTAAAGAACAATCGTAAAAAAGGTAATTTTTTGCCTGTCAAGGTATCAAACGTGAAAGATGATAATATTATCTAAAATGGATTTTGACCTGCAGAACAACGTGATGTGATTAGAATTTACTTGATACTAAAGAAAAAGGCTTTCCCGGAAGCATTCGGTAATTCTAATTGCGCCATCATGTTCAGCAGGTAAAAATTCACAAAAATATCATTTTTGTCACCTCCTGCGTTAATGGACACAAAAGAGCCTTTTTTAACATTGTTCTTTTTGTTGTTTGTTCTTTAAGAATTCTGCTTTTATTTAAGCAATATATTTAATATTTGTTTTAGATAATGCTGGGTTTCAGTGGAGGCAGAGAAATTACTTAGCCTCAACTCAATGTTGTCTGTTAATTTGTTTTTCCTCGCACTCCCTAATTTTATTATAAATCCTGGTAGACAATGTTTTTAATACCTACTGGTTTTACATTTGTGTAGTTATCCATTCATTCCATTCATTCATGAATTTCAGCATGAATTTGTTAGAATTTGGGTAATCTTTCAAGCTTAGGGGCAACTTAGGGGCAACTTAGGGGCATTACATAGGTATATAGTCTCAACTTTATAAAAATTACACATTTCCATGGAAAACTACTCATATGTAAAAGGGACAGACCTAACACGTTTTAGATATAAATTTAGTGAACAAAAGTGTTATAAAAATTGCACTTTTATATAGGACAAACTGCCAAGTTGCAGAATAGAGGGTGTCGTTTTTAAAATATTTTTGCCAGCCGTATTTAGGTATCTAAATAAAATAAATTGGAAATTTTACCTTTCTTTATTTCCTGTTTAATCTACTAGCTTGTATTTTTTTAATCACTTGCATTTTGGGCAAGTTTCCAACGTTGCAACGCTTTGAACTACGGCATGTCGCCAAATTTACCCATTAGTAAGGAAATATCAAATATCGAAATATACCTGTTGTTAATTATTAGAAAAAAGCCGTTATACAATTTTTTATTTCTTAAAATTTGAACATTAAATTGTAATATCTTCTTATTTGATGGAAATATCATTGCATGTTATTATTAAATAATGTCAATATGTAGGTCAAATATCTTTTTAAATAAAACCACTCATTTCATTAAAATAATTAGGCAACATTGCATAGTCCCTTCTTTTTTCCCGCATTATTTTCACTGATAGATACAGATAAATGTGTCAAACTATATTTGTGTATAACTTTTTTCATTATTTTTGGTCACGGAATCACCTGTTTAAATTTGTCGGTATAATATTGTAACACCCTGTATAACTTAAAATTGTAGTACTTCATCATCCAAGTATTTTTCTTGAGATCTATAAAATAAAGAGCGCTACAGAATACGTGTTTATTAATTTTAGATTTTCCTAATAAATGATTTTGACTGTACAGATTTTTATACAGGGTGTTATGGAAATGGTTTAATATATTGGAATGGTGACTCCTGGGTTGACTACAGACATACCCAATACTTTTTCCCCTGAAATCGTACGTTTTTTATTTATTTCAAAAAATTCCGTAAACCAAAAAATATCCAACGCTTTTGAAAGGCATGGCGTCATGGGCTAAAGGGGAAGCAAATGACCCAGCCCCCCGCCGCGGCGAAGCCAAACTTAAATATTACCTTGACTTCTCAGATTTTTAGCAGTTTTAGTGAAAACCGAACATAATCCAAAGTATTTTTAATTCCAACGAAGCATTTTACTAAAAATGTGTATTTTAATTTAATAGAAATTTCTTTACTTGCTATTAGGAGCGGCCCGTCCATAAGGTCATTTGGTCAATGACCCACCTAAATTTATTTTCAGTGATCACCAAATAATTTATTATTTAAAACCAAACTTTTCTTTCAAAAAAGTGCAAGTTCCATGCGAAAACTCTCCAAGAAAGAATCAAGCCAAGCCATCGATCGTCGAAATATATCCAAGCTTGCTTCGGGCTGGGTCGTATTTTAAATTCATTAAAGCTAAGAGAGAAACAGACAACGCTTTAGGAAGTTAAGAAGAGACAAAATTTGTCGACGGCCCACCAATATCGCGCCACTCCCACTATGGAAATACACTCGAACCACCCCGTGAAATATACTCTTTCAAAACATTTGGTTCGGAAAAAGAAAAACTAATTAGGTACCAAATATGCGCATTGTATTTGCATTATTAATGTATTTTATTAATTAGCGGCTAAACATATAAATACTACGGGCTCACGCCACGCCAATGTTAATCATCAAATATAACGGCATCGGCACGGGTTTTCTCACATTAGCAACGTAGTCCAGAGGTAGAGTCTCAGCTAGTGAACCAAGAGGTCGTGCATGGGTTCGAGACTATATTCGGCTACTTATTTTTTTAATTTTTGTTATTTAAAAAATTAGAACGGCTCTAAAAGGTGTTTTGGCAACAAGTTTGTTGTTGTTCCTCGATAAAATATTTTTAAAATTATTGGTAATCTCATATCTACTACAACTGGCAGCCTGTATCATACTTTTAGTACAAGGCGCGACCTCTGTTGAGGAGGCGCAGATGTATCAAATCGGGAGGCCGCTAACCGCTAACAATCTTAGACTAAAACATGACATAGAAAAGTAATACTAAAAGTCATAAACGTCTAGAATAGAAATATGTATTCAATATACTACAGTATCTAGTTTATGATTTTTGCGGTGTTTATTTGTAGGTAAATAATTTCTTGGCAAAACTAGGCACATTATTAAAAAACCTTCTTTAATTAAAAAAAGTGTATTTTGCTTGTTGCGTTGATATCACTAGTTGCCCACAAAATTTTGACCCACCTGTAAAAAAACTCATGGGCTGAAATTAGGTTGACATTGTAAGTAAAATGAAGCAGGCCATGTTATACTGTTAACACAAAGAATTATGATTACTTATTACGTTACTAATGAGGTTAAAAATCAAAACGCAAACATCCATCCCGGTGGCCACATATACAGCATACAGCCTCTCATAATTTACTAACACATCCAGTCCAGTGGTCGCACCTGCTGAGCACAAAATTTTAGCTAAATCCTAGAACTCCAGGGACGTATTTCTAAATTTTGCGCCCTGGGCGAATATGATCGGAAGCCCCAGCAGGTCCGCAGCTGGGGGGGGGGGGGCAGAGTGGGCATCGTGGGAGGGCCCTTTTGCTGCCCCTCTGGGACTGGCCGCCCCGGGCGGTAGCCCCCTACGCCCTTAGGAAATACGTCACTCAGTAAAATACAACATTTATGGGTGCTTAGTTTTAGTGTTAGTTTTGGCTTCAACAGTCTGTTGTACTCTGGATTGTGTTATTTGTGATATAATATTTTAACTTTTTGAAATTGAGAATTTTAGAAGAGTTAGTAGGATTTATTTCTTTAAAGGTCACAGAAATATTATTTCTTTAAACTTGTTGCATTGAATTATTGTTGAGAGACTTGGCAACACAACAACACCCTGTATAAAGGCTCGTTTAATATGGTTTCCAGGCGCGGCCCGTGAGTTTTGTCACAGGTGGGTCAAAATTTTATGGGCAACTAGTGATATCAACACAACAAGCAAAATGCACTTTTTTAATCAAGAAAGGTTTTTTAATAATTTGCCTAGTTTTGACAAGAAATTATTTACCTACAAATAAACATCTCAAAAAACATAAAATAGGTACTGTAGTTACTACAGTACCTATGAAACAGTACCATGAAACCTTAGATTACCCAAACTTACAAAGCATTTACTACATTCTCTACATGAATCAGTGGCGGACGGAGAATTTTCAAAGTTGGATATCTCTGTTCCTACTTACAGGACCCGTACCAAATTTAGGGGTTTTAATAGTGAGCCCACTGGGAATGTTTTGGTAAAGAAAAAAAACATTTTGTAGTTTGCGAAAAAAAGTTGAATTTTTCCTGCCCCATTCAACTTTTTTCGCAAATTACAAAATGTTTTTTTTCTTTACCAAAACATTTCCAGTGGGCTCACTATTAAAACCCCTAAATTTGGTACGGGTCCTGTAAGTAGGAACAGAGATATCCAAGTTTGAAAATCCTCCGTCCGCCACTGACATGAATAATAGGTTGAATGAATGAGGTATGAATTAGGTACCAAAACCAAATGGATTTCTAGATATTGGTACAATTATACCCAGTTTATCTAAAACAAAAATTATTTACGATAGAAACACTAGTTATTGCATAATAGAAATGTAGGTGCCTGGATGTTTCCTTTTAACGTGAGCTCTCCATTTAGAGGGTTTACAGAAATCAAATTTACATTCCCCACAATGTACCATTTTAGATTCTCATCCTCAACACTTCTTGTAGATTAACGACTCTCTAACAGAACAGTACGACCACATACACAAATGAAAGTATTTTACAAATAACACAAAACACCAACGCAAAACTAAACAGTATTTTTGGTACCTCTATACTCTATACTAATGTTGTTGAACTATTTAAAATACAAATTCTGTTGTTATGTAGGCAATTAATTCTGACACATCGACATCGACAAGAAAAAAGTGTATTTTTTCGCGAGATTCCGTTGACCAGTCGTGAACGGCCGGAACTAGAAGTCATGTGATATCTGCATTGATATATTAAATGACATACACGTGACACGCTGTTGAAGGTAGGTCAACGGGATCTCGCGAAAATACACTCAAGGAAAACACAACCTAGAGCGCATGCTCGCAGTTTTAAATCGATAGATGGGTTGGATGCTGCAGCTGCGTTGCCAACTTGTCAAAGTCGTAATTAGTAGGTTTTAATGTTTGATAGGTACAGTTACAATTATTAATATTAGTAATTACCTAAATATCTTAAAATAAAATTTGGTAAGCTTATATTAAATGTATAAATGTATGGCGAATCGCGAATATTGTTTTATTAATAAATTGGTCAGATTTAAATTAGTGAGCCAGAATTTGCGACAATCCGACACCCGGTGCGGCGGCGTTGACAACCACGCGCGCCCCGAAAGCGATATTATTGGTGGGCCGTCGACAAATTGTCTCTTTTTAATTTTCTCAAGCGCGTATGTTTTTCTCTCTTAGCTTTAATGTATTATATGTAGTCCATGTACGCCTATGAGGCATTGACTTCTATATATAGACCCATACACCTGACCGCCTGCGCAAACAAAAGTTAAGTTAGCAGGGTGAAATAGTGTGTTTGTACGCACGACCACCGGTCATATTTCTCGAGCCAGATCGGCGAGGGGCATGCGCACACCTCGCTTGTTGTCATCTGCTACACATGTTGCATAACCAGCTGGAAAACAATCAGCAAACCATTTTATGTTCCTTGACAATCAGAGTGGGATCGACCATCACAGCTGACACATTTTACAGTGCGCATGCCCATGGCCGCTCAGCTTTGTTTACATGCGCAAGGCCCGAAATTTGCCACTTTCGCGATTATTGTTTGCGGTTCCATATTAGAAATCAATGCTATGAGGTCGATTTAGAATACGGCGAGTCCGGAGCAAGCTAGGCTTGATCACCGTTGTATACGGTGCGGTGGCTTGATTCTTTCTAGGGGAGTTTTCGCATAGAACTTGTACTTTTTTGAAAGAAAAGATTATTTTTCGGGTTTAAAAAATAAATTATTAGGTAGATCATTGAAAATTTTAGGTGAACCATTGACCAAATGACCTTATGGTTTCTAAAAATAGAGGTGGAGAACTACTATACATTTCTAAAGTTTTGACCCCTCAGTTTGGAAGCTTGTAAAGTAAAAAGCACAATTTTAAAAAATATAATTTTCACATATTTCGGTAAAGTTACTTGTCTCTATTACACATGTAAAACTTTGTAACCGTAGATGCCTTGGTGCTTTTCTAATGGGAAGGTAATTGTAAAATTGTCACCATTTTTTCCCTATTTCATCAATGACTCAATTGTAAAAATTTATTGTGCCTTACTGGTACTCCCAGGCCTAACTAATTTTTTACAGGCGATAAAGTGAACCTTACTTTAGTCCCAAAAAATATTAGTTTTATTTTTTTATCTTAGGTTTGGTAGTAATAGTCAAAAAATAATTGTGGTTATGTAATTACTACCAGTAATCTTACAGCAAAAATTTTGGTTTTTTTGTATTACATATAAAGAGATGTAACTTTACGTTTAACGAAAATTTTGTTTTGGCAGTTGTCATAAACGTAAATACAAACAATTAATTTGTGTAAAGGATAGCAGCATTGAGCTTGCGGGATGGAGCGGGGCGTCGAAGGTGCAATAGTATGGGTGTTAAGGTAATAATCATTAAAGTAATGCAATATAGTGAAGGCTTTTATTTTTGTGCTCTATATGATAAATTAGGTAACTGGTAAAATTAAGAAACAATAAGTATATGCATTGGTAAATATTTACATTTATTTGTATTTAACGATGTTCGATTGTTTTATTAAGATCTATACAATAGGCAAAACGTGTGTAGTAGAACAATAGTAATTTAAAAATATTACTTCAAAGTGAGTAACGTAAATAGGCCAATTAGCTTTATTTATTTATAATTCACCTAAAAGAAAAACAATATTTTTTATGTTCCCTTATTTTTATGATTCGCATATTTGGAAAATTGTAACAAATGCTGTGTTAAGTTTGTCTGCATTTGCCTTTGCTTAATAATAAAAGAAATATGTGAAAGTGGCCTGTTTACGTAGAATCACATCTGATTTAACTTTTAAGGTACAAAGCCCTGACAAAATTTATTTAATTCTAAAACTAAAAATAACCTGCTTGGATTACACCACTCTTTTTTACCGAAGAAGACCTACACTTATGGATCGTTTTCTCCTTCTTCATTACTAAAGTCTTCATTTGAATCATCATCTTCATCCTCTTCATCTAAATTGATAATTAATGGTTCTACAACAACATCAACTAAGAGGTCTTTTTCTCTGTAGGATTCCTCAATTGTATTAGCGTGTCCAACGCAATTTTCCCAAACAGAATTTGGCACGTTCTGCATCGTTTCAAGACACACATTTAGTACATTTGTGATTTTAAACGTAGTATTCAATTTTGCCACTTTATTTTTCACATATGCCCAAATTAATTCAATTGCGTTGAATTCACAGTGTGCAACTGGCAACCATAGAAGCTTTACATTATCATTACGTAACTTCTTTGCAATTGTATCTAAAAGATACGTTTTTGGAAAGTGATAGTTCTTGCATAGGTCCAAAAGCATTGGTTTGGTTAATTCATTAAACGTTGTAAATCCATCGGGCAATGTTGCTTTTCGCTGGGACATCCATTCTATTATTTTTTGTTTTGTCCAGGCAGTTGTAGGATTTCGAAAATTAGAATCCAACATTGTATGATACGGTGCTTGGTCAATTACGATTACTGATTTGTCAGGTATTACGGAAAGCACTGTTCTAAACCATTCTTCGTAATGTTGTTTATTCATCTCGTTATGGTAATCCACTGACGCCGCACTTTTTTTCCCAACGAAACACTTCAGGCAGCCATCCAAAAACCCATTTTTACTACCAATATGTAAGATAATAAATAACCCGTTGTCCTGATCCTGATGGCCGTTTTATTCCACCTCTAAAGCCATTAATTTCCTGTATACCACCTCTGAATTCATCAAAATTATCCCGTTTTGTGGGATTAACTCTTTCAACCCAGCCAAACTTTCCCGAATGATTTGCACCGCACCATGTTTCATCTGTATAAAATATTTGCCAAGAATCTTCACGATACCTCTTTATGGCGTATAAAAATTCCGCTCCTCTGGCAGCAATTGTGTTTTGTTCCATTAAAATTGGTTTATTAATTAGTTTTTTCTAGGAAAACCCAAGTTCTTTAATCCATCGGTACAAAGTCATTTCTGAAAATTCTGGTAAATAATCGACATCTTCTTTCAATTTCTGGTAAACTTCTTTTATAGAAGGAAACCGACGCTCCAGGTAAAAATTTAATATTGTTCTCCTTATGACGCCCTGCAAAATCTCATCACATTCCAGTCGGGGCCTTCCACTTCTCCCTTGTGATGGTATAATACCGGAACTTTTTTCTTCCGCAGTAACACGTTTAACGGTGTTTTCACTAATACCCAGGCAATCTGCTGTTCTTTTAACCACTTGCTCAATCAAAATATTTTCCAAACCGTTGTCTTTCTCTTATTGAAAGTACGCTCTGACTTTTAATATAATATTTTTCATTTGTTCGTTGCACTGACGAGACATTTTAACGTATTAGACTGTAGTTTGATACCGTATTTTTGGTTCAGATTACATCAGGTATTTATATAAATTCGAACAAGATAATCTTAAAAATCGTGTGAAAACAATAATAATTTCAAATTACTATCTACCACTAAAACCAAAAATTTAAATCAACAATAAGTAGATATATTTTCAATACATAAGAAATAGATTAAATTCTAAACAAATAAAAATACATGGACCTACGGACTACATACGACCTTTACGACGACGCCACCGTCCTGTGAGTATGTCGGTAAAGGCGTTTGACACTTTGCATCTCTTTCTTATGTGGCTTTTAATATTTATTGCAATTTTTACAAGAACTAAAGGTGCTTTTTTTAATTTTGTGTAATAAAATACATTTGTATAATAATAACTACGTCTACGAGTGTAAAGATTTTTTTAAGGTTTTAAATTGTCCACAGTACAGCTGATACACAAACATCATTAAAAATAAAAAAAATACAATTTTAGACACATACTACCAATCTCTTGCGAAAGTATAGATATTTTTCTATCTACCTTCAAAATTGCATTTAAATAGGGAAAAAATTAACCAATATATGGACATGAGAAAATCGTTTATCAGTATTAACGCAGTAAAATCGTTGTTTTTTTCTACTTGATTATGAATAAGTTCAATATCGTTTACACTACAATAATACATTTTTTGGAAGAAACTCTTGGATAACGTCCTAACAAGCTGTAATTTTTTCAGTTTATTCTGCCCCGTGGTTTTTTTGTTATTGACCCTCAGACTGAGGGGTCAAAACTTTAGAAATGGATAGTAGGTAGGTAGCAAAGAATGCTTATTGGCATAGGTATATTGAGAGAGTGGTTTTGTGCAGTCGCCGATAAAAGCTTGCAATGTAAACGAAATTTACAACTGGCACTTAAAAAATCTGCAAAACCAATTTTTAAATGCATCTTTTATCAACCTCAAAAAAGACCAATAATTTTTAACGGTAGCTATTGTAAAAATAAAATGTAAGGAAGTACAGCTCTGAATATGGTGTTTGTTCACTCTCACTTTCAAGAACCTCTTCAATTATTAGGAGACCAGCTCTAAGAAGTATACCTAACATAGTCGGATACTGTCTTTTGTTACAGAATTTTAGGACGTATATACAACACTTGAGCATAACGACATACACATTTAATTTAATATGAATATGAATGGCATTGTGCAAATGCAAAGGGAGACTCTATACTTCTTATTATAGTTGGCGAGTTGGTGCGCGAGGATTATCAACAGTGCTAATAGCTCAATTTGTTGCCGTGATTAATTTATAGCTTCCTAATACTCGGTGTACTGTCACATTTAACAAAAATTCCTGAAAATCCTCCACGAACATTTAAAATTCCTATTGTGTCATGTAAATTGTAGACAATGCAAATTATTATTTTCCTAAAATTGTGTGTGGGGATTATTAGAGTTAAAAATTACTTATATGACATTTTTGAAAATATAAATAAATTAAAATTTCCCAAAGAAAATTTAATTAATATAAAAAAGCATTTTGTCAATCCGAGAATTTCAGAATATAGCAAATTCAGTTGGCAACATAACCATTTCATTGTACCTCATTTGTGTTGGCAATGATTGTAATATTTCTGGAATGTTTATGATGCCAAATACTTGACAGGAGAATCAGGAGATAATTCGACTCGTCAAAGAATATTCCTGACTCTCACTGTAAACTGACTACCTAATTAACTACATTGAAATTGGTTTAGTGAGATGAAAAGTAAGAGGGTAAAAAGGTAAAAGGTTTTTTAATTAATAGGTAAGGTAAACAAGGTAAGAATAACAAAGCTTACAAATCTCTCAAACTACATAGGTAGGTAGGTACTTATGTGGGCGATGCTAAAGAACGATAGTGATTTAATGAATAATTTAAGGCGTTTAATTAAATGCCCCTAAAATTATCTAGGCACTGACATAAATAGTCATGTCCATTACAGTGATTTGGTAATGTTAAAAGCCGAACAGGTGTCCGAATATTTTTAAACAATTTGGAGGTCACAGCTGGTCTCAATACTATATAACGTGTTCCTGTTTCTGTTTGCCTGGTATCAAAGCCCTCTTAGTTATGAATTATGAGAAAATATTAAATTCCGAGGTCATCATAATTTATGACAGTCATATTCAGTTGCACGCGTGAGAAAGAGACAAAGCGAGTGAGCAAAACGGACGACACCTACCTAACCTAGCAAAATAAATTTATGTTAAAAACAACTTCTTATCTTGTAATGTTAATGTTATTTTTTAGTTTATGCAAAAATTCATTGAAAAAACATTTTCAGTTGGTTTAAAAAATAAATTATTTTATTATTAAATTTTATATTATTTTATTCACATAGCACTACCTATCTCAAAACTACTCAAAAGTCAATTAGTCTAATTTAATTTAAACATGTGTAACCAAGTGCAGTTATTTTAATTTTAAAATAATTTAATTAATTAATTTGATTGACTTGATTCTTGCACATCAAGTTATCAAAGTAAGCTTCATTTATTAGGAACCCAGAGCTAATGAGCGATTCAAACCCACTGAGCGAGATGATGCTATGGGAATGCTCCTCTAAGTTGCCGACCTCTGCATCAATGAATAAAATTCACTCTACTTGTAGCCCAGAATTGTTTTCAACCTTCCTATTCTGTGCTTGTGTGCTTGTACATTGTGTATAATGCCGGCCGGTGCGACTACACAACCAGCGGTTACAGGAATACAGCAGGCAGGAGTTCAATAAATTTTGATTATGACAACGTTTCTACGGAGAGGTTAACAGAATTGCATCTTGAACCCGTCGGCATCATAATCTCAATCTCAGATACGAGTGATTTTTGAATGTGGCTTACATTATTTAAAAGAATACGTGCATATCTAATGCTTTCTAAAACTTAGATGTTACGCATGTAACGCGTAACAAAGAAATAAAGATTTACCCAAATTACATATTCTATACGCTCGAAGTACCTGGAATCAGTGGCGGATCCAGGGGGGGGGGGGCAGGGGGCCCGGCCCACTCCCAAAATTATGTGAAAATGTGAATTTATAGTATAAATGTAAAATAGTAATATCGAATCTTAATTTTTCATTTAGCCGGCCAACCCAAAAATATTGCGACCCCAAAAAAAATGTATGGATTCGCCACTTCCTAGAACTAAAAAGTAACAAATTTTGTTCTATCTACACAGCCAATAATAATTTGTATTTTTATAGATGGGTGATTGGCCCCAAACCCCAAAAGTGACTCAACATGTTTTATTGTTTAAAAAAATTAAAGACGTCATCTTTTGAAAATTTAATATTCGTAACTGATATTTGGACGGGAATTACGAATTATGCGCAATCCAATATGCAGAAATGTAAGATGACAGGATGTGTATGTGGTTAGATTTATTTGTAGATTGCGTACCTAGCAGATCGCTATTAATTTTTGAAAAAATCTGGGTTAAGAATTTCGAAATTATTCTTTCATCACTCGATGGATATGAATTATATATTATTATAGTAAAAGTAAAACTAGTGCTAGTGTAGTTAGCTTTGCACTGCGTTGGATGTAGTTGTATGTAGCTTCCATCGGTCTGATACCATACATCTGCGGAATAAACGTAATCAATCAGTAACTGTGCTCTCCGCACTCCGCTGGGTGTGCTTGATTCTGGCGCGACAACTTTTAATCGACGAACATTTCTGTTCTCCTGATAAAGAGACCGCCATTTTCGCGCCCAGGCAACCAACTTGCGGTCACGTGGGCTGTGTAAGTGCGTCAAAATTTTGCTTCTACGCTTGATAAAAGGATCGGTTAGTAGGCAACTAAACAAACCATGGTGTTTTATATGCTGCCTGTAGTTGAAGCTCTTATGGCAATAAAATAAACTTCTAAGAATGAAGTTTATGTTATTTATAAGTTCTTATAAGTAACAGGCAACTTCTATAAATTTCTATTTATAATCAGTTAATCAGAGATCGTGAGTGATTAAAAGTTTCCTAAATATCTTTTTCTAATATTCGCGGTAGACCTAGCATATTTAAATTTTGTGTCTATCTGTATGTCCACAGATAGAGTTGACAAGGACAAGAGGATAAAATGGTCCAAATTTTCAAAGATTAGAAAAAAGGAATTCTTAATACAAATTTTTCCCTGCCAGTAAAATAAGATTCATGGTAAGAAAATTTTCATATACATAGCGCCGCGCGGTGCTCAAAAAATACAAAATTTGAAATTGTGTCAAGAATATAAACATGCGTTTAATTGCGTTATTTATTATTTAACCGCAAAATTTTGAATAAAAGTTGTTTTAAATTCTGCAATTAATGGAAGTCCAAAATTGTAAGAAAAAATTAAACTTTGTGAATTATGAATTAAAGCAAATTACACAAGGCCGACAAAAAAAATTGTTTTAGAGACGTGGCCCTACCTATCTTTAGTAAAATTTTCCGCTAAATCCGAGAATGATAAAAAAAAATTTCTGACGTATGGACTACCCCCCATACACCCTCAATTCTCCCCAAAAATTCAAAAAATCCAAACTGGCCATCTAACCCACCTATATTTAGTAAAACTTTCCGCTGAATCCGAAAATGATAAAAAAAAATTTCTGACGTATGGATTACCCCCCACCCAATACACCTTGAATTCCCCCCAAAAATTCAAACAATCTAAACTGGCCATCTAACCCACCTATATTTAGTAAAATTTTCCGCTGAATCCGAAAATGATAAAAAAATTAAAAAAAAAACATTTAAATTCCGCCATCAATCAAAATGCGTGTTCAAGCCTTGGGGCCACGTCAAGGCGTCTACCAACCCAGGGTAAGTTATAACCTGGATTTAGAAAATACCTTCCGTATGCTACCTAGCTTAAAGTTACTTAAGAGCTTAAAACATTTTGAAAAATTTCATGAATGCTAGGATGCTAACCGTAATTTGTAAATGCCATCTGGGGGCAAGGTTAAGTGTACGCAAAGGGAACTTTTAGGTCAAAAATATTTTTTAGTTTTGGTTTTACCCACAGATTTTATAAAAGTTATAACGGTTGCCACGTCTGGTTTGTATTACTTTTTATTTTTGAAAGAAGCAAGTGAGAGATACGGATGAGTAGGGGGGATCCCTCACGTCCAAACAATTTTTTTGCCATTTTCGGAGTCAGCGAATTTTACTAAAGATAGGTAGGTTGGATGGCCAGTTTGGATTTTTCGAATTTTTGGGGAGAATTGAGGGTGTATGGGGATGGGGGGGAATCCATACGTCACAATGTTTTTTATCATTTTCTGATTCAGCGGAAAAGTTTACTAAATATAGGTGGGTTGGATCGCCAGTTCTATTTTTTGAATTTTTTGGGGGAATTGAGGGTGTAATCCTAAGAAATGTACCCTATTTTATAATTGAGGAAATATCTAAGCCTGTTCTTGCGAAAACAAAACGGCTTGTCATCCTAACTTACCAATATTCTAGCATTTTTTTTATTACTTATGCCTTCTGTCCATTTGGACTGATATATTTAAATTTCTCGAAAACACATTTTTTCGAAAATATGTTTTCTCGAAAATAGAACTTTTTCAATAATACAGATATTCGAAAACTAGGGATGTTTTCAATTTTTTTTTCTGAAACCAACTTCGAATTTTTTAACCGCTTTTTGAAACTAAATTTTTTCAAAAAACATGCTTTTAGAAAGAACATTTTTGAAACATTGTTTCGAAAAATACATCGAATATTCATGTTAAAAATCAACACACAAACGTAAACCTGACCAAACATACAAAAGGTTTGTTTACGTTAGTTTAGGATATTTTTGTCATTTTTTCATTGACATTTCTTGCATTCATTCATTTATAATTTAAATTGAGAAAAACTATGTTTTCTAAAAAATATATTTCCGGGAAATGTATTTTTAAAAGGTTCTTTTTTAAAAAATATATTTTCGAAGCTCTTTTTCGAAAAAATATACTTAATTTAACATCAAAAATGATATTTCTTAAAAAAAGAAACAGCTAAAAGAGTTGGGCATCTAAAGGTGGGTACTGACTTGAGCAAATTTACGCGCACGAACGGTTTGCGCGTAAAAATGATCAGATGAGTACGGCGCCAACTGCCACGAATGTATGTGCGCGTAAATTTTTTCCCCGCACAAATACGTTCCGGCGCGGCGGCTGTCGGTCTTCTGCGAAGATCAAAGAGTTTTCGTGTGCGTAAAACGCTCAGTCTGGACGTAGTAGTAGAATAATGAAGTGTCGCTCAATTCAACAAAATCACTGGAACAACAGTTTGCGCGCACGAATGTAATGAAAGAAATAATTTTCGCGAACAAACATATTTGCGCGTACATCTTTTTTTTGTGCGTACGCAATTCGTGTGAGTAAATTTGCTCAAGTCAGTACCCAACCCAACCTTTAGCTTACACGCGACAGGACGAATTGTTTGATTAATATGGAAGTGTAAATATTGTAGCATTTTTTATTTATGCCTCCTGCTTATTTGGGGAGATATAAGAGTCCTACTTACGAAAGTACAATTTGTCTAAAACCAATTTTTCATTTTTTTTGAAGCACTTTTCAAAAATATATTTTTTCAGAGAACATCTTTTTCGAAATTAAATTTTTTCGAATAGTGTAGATTTGTTCAAGCAACGACTTTTTGAAAAACTAATTTACTAGAAAGTAACGTACCAAACCTAAGGAAACCTGATCAAACCTCAAAAAAGTTTCGTTTGGGTTTGTTCAGGATCTTTTTTCGTCTTTTTTCATTAACATTTTCCAAGCTACATAATTTAGTTTTATAAATATTGTTTTCAAAAAGATATATTTTCGAAAAATCTACTTGTTTGGAGACATTTTTGAAAAAATGTACTTCCGCAATACGGATTTTTGGAGAAAATATTTTCAAAATATTTCATAAATCCGTTTTCTAAAAAGCATCTTTGAAAAGGCGGTCAGGACATTTTTGAAAAAATGTAGGTTCGAAATATGTTTTCAAGAAAATATTTTTGAAAAATTTCGTCAATCCATTTTCGAAAAAATTTGCTTTCCAAAGAGATGTTTTTTGAAAAAACAATTATTGGGTTATTTGTTTTGTTTAGAAGCCAAAATTCTCCGGCGCAAATTTTGATAAGATCGCAGTGAGATGTGTAAGGAATGTTTTCAGAAACAATCTAAGGGCATATAAATCAAAAATGCCAAAAGGCTGGCATTTTTTATATTACATATTATTATTGATCTATTAGTCATACTTTTTTGGTATAATTCATTTCAAAGACCCTACATAGACGGCAAAATGTTTGTTTTTGTTTATAATATTTTGTAAAATATTATGTAGAAATGGTTAATGTTTATGTTACAATATATATTTTTTTAAATTCGCTATCGAAATCCTTTTTGTACAAGGATCTAGGGTGGGGCGCCCCTTCCTAAATCCGCCACTGCTTGGAATAACCCAAGTTTACAATGCGTTAGTTATTTATGACAGTTCTACACTTCAGAAAATTTGGCGTAAAAGAACGGGTTACTCTTTGATAAAAGCCTAACACGCTGGGAGCAGTTTTCGGAGCCTTCGCGCAAAACACAAAAATATTACATTTTTTTTAACCGACTTCACGAGGAGGTTATCAATTCGACCCGTATGTGTCATTTTTTTTTCATGTATGTTCACAAATAATCCTGAACGGATTAACCAATTTCGATAAAAAAAAATGTTTTGTAGATGAGTTCTCCCGAATGGTCCCATTATAAGTTTTTTTTGCTGACGTGAGTGGAAATCTAAAAAAATTGCGAAAAACTAATAAAAATCGACAATTTTTGCGTGTACTTCGGAATGGCAGCACCGATTTCAAAAATGGTGTAATGGTGTTTACCATGACGATCCGGTGGTCCTGTTGGTATTTGACTTTAAAAAATAATAAAAGGGAGGGGGTGAGAGGGATAAACCGGAGCGGCATAGAATTTTTCCGAAAATGTTGACTAATATCTCATTTTCGGGGGTATTGAGATCAGATAATCTAATTTTGTCTAGCAGGAGTTGCAAAAATTACCGGGGGGGGGGGGGATAAAAAGGAGAGACTGGTAAATTGTCCAAAGGGGGGGGGATACAAAGGTGTCACAAAATTGCTTCAAAAATGTTAACCTATAATGTCAATTTTGGGGCTAGTGAGGTCAGAGTATCAAATCTTTTCTAACAAAGGTTAAAAGAAAAGTTAGGGGGGGGGGTAGAGATAATTAAAGCAGCTGACAATTTCTTTAAAAACGTTAACTAATATATCATTCTCGGAGTTTTTGAGGTCAGAAAATCTAATTTTGTTTGAAATAAAGAAGTGCGACTATTTCCCAAAAATGGTAACTAATGGGCCATTTTCGGGGTTATTAAAGTTAAAAAAGGTAAGTTCATGAAACGGATGTAAAAAAAATTACGGCGGGGGAGGGGGGCCAACGGAGCAGGTGGAAAATTCTTTAAAAATGTTAACTAAGTATGCCATTTTCGGGGTTACTGAGGTCCGAAAATCTAATATTACATGGACATTACAAATTTAAAGAGGCTATAAGATCAAGGGGGAGGGAGAACTAAGAAGATTTTTGTTTCAAAATAACGAACCGACATCACAAAAGAAAGCACTAAAAGGTATGAAATAATATTGTTACGTATTTATAACTGTGGTTGATGGTAAACTTAATTTTATTCAAAGTTAGGTAACGTACACCGACGTTCTGAATTTTGAAGTCGGCGCAATTTCACAGTACCTATAAGGAGCCGTAATGACAATTCATAAACAATTAATAAGAAGTTGTGCTTACTTTAAAGTTCAGAACTTTCGTGTAGAAATTACCAGAAGTCGAACGCAATTAGGCTGACCATTAGGCTCCGTAATAAATAACTAAAAATATTACTTTTTATTAACAGTTTATTATCATTGAGGTTTCCTATTATAGTTTAAAATTGCGGCGACTTCAAAGTTCAGAACTTCGGTGTACAAGTTACCTAACTTTGAACAGTTTACCATCAACGACAGATATAAATACGTAAAAATATTATCTCATACTTTTTAGTGCTTTTTCTTTTCTGAAGTCTGTTCATATAAAAAAATCATTTCAATTGACATTTTTTTTTATTTTGGGGAAATTTTTTTAAGACGTGTGGTTTTGGGGAAAAACTTTCAAGTTTTGGGAAATTTTTAAAAATTTTATCTGTCCTTGGTTGCCAGATAGTCGTGCGTTGGGACTGAGTTGGATGGTCAAAATATTTTATGTTGTGTCCAGAGTCAGCAAGTTCACATCAAAATGAGCATGTTTATGACAAACGGCTTTATATACGCCAGGCCTAATGCTCGTTCATGCAGATTCCTGATGGCTGCCATAAATGTTTTTTATAAGTTTATGTTCTCTAATCTGGTTCCAGTAAGTGACTTAACGGTTTCTTTTTAGATGGATATTAGCTCGGATATTAGGTATTGTGCTGGTAAACAATCATCAATCAAACATACCACTGACTTTATAAGGTCCTCATCTATAAAAAAATATTTATTTATCTTCATCAAAGCAATCATCATTACGATTCATATAAGCATTAAAAACACCTGACGTCACTGCAATTCCGACAGACGAAGAAATCTCGTTAGTAACAAACGCCACACCTTGTATAACACTTTATGCCCGTGAGTGTATTAATAAAAACACCCACTGTATACCCAAAAAGTGCTGGCAAATTTGCAAATCCGATTTCTTAGCCGCCCAGCGCAGCGTGGGACTGGACGAAGGTAGAGGTTGTGCTTAAAGGTTTTACTTTCTTTATCATGCTATTTTTGTAATATATTGCACCACTTTGGATTGCTTTATATGGGAAAGCTTGTATTAGTCACAACATATTATGACGGATATATACAGTATGACTATACAATGCTTTAGAATTAAATTAATTATATTATAATCAATGACAGATTTTTCTAACAATAACGAATATGCTCAATTTTTTTTTTATTGCATAAATCGATTAAGGAAGTCATTACAAACCCAAAAAAAAAATATTTTGAAGAAAATTACTAGGATAATTTAGCTACAAAAAATGTTTACATTTCGGTATAATTTATTACAATTTAAAAAGCAGCCATTTGTCCTTAGTGAAAAGTGACGTCAGGAGATCAGCAAAAATCTACATGTTAACGTAAAGCTTAACCGAAAGTCGAACAGGTTTGATTTTCTCGGAAACAGTCAGAGGGAGAGAAATCGAATTTTTTGGGTTGATAGAGGAATAGTTCAACTAGCTTCGGTAAAAAATTCAGTGATACAGGATGTTTCGTGTCGGAGCTATTAAACGTCAAAGTCGAAATTTCCGCGATTTTCGTTGAAATCGGGTACAGGTCGCAAATGTGAATTAAATCGATGTAAATTTTCGGAGGTTGTAGGAGACCCAGAGCTTCAGAACTCCACTGAAATTGGTGAGGATCAGAAAATGGCATTTTGAATTGAATTTTTTTAGGTCGAAAACCCCTCTTTGGTACCTAATAACTAAAAAACAAAACATCAGATCGAAAAACGAATTCATAAGTGAAACTTTAAAATATCAAATACTTTCTTTGCAATACACTTAACTTAACCTAAGATCACTGGAAAGTGGAAATATTTGGAAAAATCTGGAAATTTAGATTTTTGACCCAAATATTTCAAGGTTTTGAATTTTTTGTGGGGTCAAAATGGTTCAAATTAAAATCCCATATACGTCATCGGAAAGAGATCGTGAAAGTATGTGTTATCCATATTTTTTAGTTTCTTCATTCTCTATAGGAAGGGAGCAATCGCCGATTAAATTTCGATTTTTTTACTTCTTTGCCCTCGACATCGGTACATTTGAATCACTCTAGAGTGCAGTAGATAAATACAGGACCTAAGAAATGTACGTACCATCCGTCACTAGGATGTCCGCCGTGAAGAATGGTTAGGGAGTGTTGAACCTAGTGATCCCGGAATCTGGAATGAAGTTGAGAAAAACGAGCATAAAAACTCTTAAGAACAGGCTGATAAAGAAAGCGAAAAACTAAATCAACAATAGCAACAGGTGAATAAATAAAGTCTTTAACGACCAAAACACCCACCAGTCCTATTTCTGATACAGGTAGCTAGCTAAGAGTCTGTAAGCTGTATGACTTTGAAAGATCTAGCACTCCTAAAAGCAAAAGTTAGATTTCTAATGAAAATAGTTTCCATACAGAATCTAGTAAAGTTATTGCCCTGAAACTGAACAAACTAATACATTAAGTGAAAATTCAAGTACTAGCAAAATATAAGTGAAGAAACAAATAAACCAGTCACTGAAATTACTAATGAAAATGAGCACGGTGTAACTGAAACTAATTATAATTCTGAAAACGATGAAAGTGAAAAACTAGACGAAAAAAAGTTTTATGAGGAAAAAATGAAAGAGAAGACTGATTTTGAGGATAAATCTGATTAAACCACTGCCCCCTGCTTCAAAATTCTTTAAACACTATAAATACTCCAAATGTCTTATGCTTAAGAGCATGCACATTACTTTGTCAAACCAAGTGCATGTGCATGTAAAACATATGAAAAGGAAATTGAAAACGTCAATGATTTGCATTCTCCTCACCAAAAAGTTTCCTTTTATTGCAAGCATTGGTTTGTTCTTATTATCTTGACTTCTAATATTCTGCTAATGGGGCAAAATTTTTAAAATTTTATCAACAGTGCTATTATTCACATATGGTGGCACTATGCTTGCAATAAAGACTAATTGGGTTAATGGTACTAAGCTGATTACACAGAAGGATCTAAAATTACTGGTACTTATATACCTAAAGCAACACTGGATGCTTGACATTGAAAAATTGCAACTTGCTCAACTTGTAGGGTCCAGAGTTGATTTTAAAAGAAATATACGACGATGAGGTGAGAATCTGATGGAATTTAGATGTTCTCCAATATTTCAAAGCTTTTCTCATTTTAACAGTGTGTTCGTGGATTAGTTTTTGTATTACACTTACATTAAGGAATATTTTTGGATACATATATATTACATGTGCAGATATTTGGTGAAAAATATTAAACATCACTGTTAAATACCAAAATATTATGTACCAAGGATTAGTCTGTGTTCTTTTATTTCTACTATGGTATTGTTTTGAAATCGATGTTAAATTTTAAGTGCATTTTCAATTTTATTGTTGCCATTGCACTGATGCTAATGTTCAAGTTCTCAATTTATTTCGTGTAAATGTGGGAGTATTTTTACTAGAAACTATTTATCATACACCCAACAATGTTGGTTAACAATGAAGATAAACTGTGGTTTTCAAATGTGTAATAAAAGTATAAAAGAATCACCACCTACAATACCTACACCAAAAGTTGTAATATATAATAAACAAAGCTGATATTAAAATATTACACTAATCATCGTTAATGAAACAAAGAGTTGATTAATAATTGGTTATAAAAACATAAATTAATAATACTGTTCTTTGAATTTACGATCCACGTTAAATTAGCTTTAAAGGATTGATGGATTTGCTTAGGTTTCAAATTATTTTTGTTCCAAATTCTTTTGAGGTATTTGTCATAAAGTAACTTTTGTTATTTATTTTAAACACCCCGTATCAAGGACGAACCTAGGGAAAAAGAGGGTAATGGGGTGCTTAAGTGGGGGGCGCAGGGGGCCTTGTACAAAAAGGATTTCAATAGCGAATTTTATAAAAATAAATATTATGACATAAATATTAACCATTTCTACATATTCTACAAAATATTATAAACAAAAACAAACATTTTGCCGTCTATCTACGGTCTTTGAAATGAATTATATCAAAAAAATATTGATAATAGATTAATACTAATAATGTAATATCAAAAATGCCAGCCATTTTTGGAATTTTTGATTTACATGCTCTTAGATTGTTTCTGAAAATATTCCTTACACAGCTCACTGCGATCGTTTCAGAATTTGCGACGGATAATTTTGGCTTCTAATAATTTTTTTTTCAAAAATATCTCTTTGGAAAGTAAATTTTTTCGAAAAACAGCTTTCTCGAAAATGGATCAAAGAAATTTTTCAAAAATATGTTCTCGAAAACATATTTCAAAGTGACCAAAGATGCTTTTTAGAGAACGGATTTATGAAATATTTTGAAAATATTTTATCCAAAAACCCGTATTTCGAAAGCACATATTTGTTCAAAAATGTCTCCAAACAAATAATTTTTAAAACAGGTAGTTCATGATTCGAAAATATATATATTTTTTTGAAAACAATATTTAGAAAATTAAATTAGGAACTCTAGTAGCATGGAAAATGTTTATGAAAAAAAGACAAAAAAAAATCCTGAACAAACCCAAACCAAACCATTTTTGGGTTTGATCAGGTTTCCTTAGGTTTGGTACGTTACTTTTTCGGAAATTACTTTTTCAAAAAGCCGTTATTTGAAAAAATTAACACTATCCCAAAAATTTAATTTCGAAAAATATGTTCTCTGAAAAAATGTATTTTTGAAAAGTTCTTGGGTTTGAGGTTTACGTTTCCCTGTATTTGGTATGTTACTCTGTAGTAAATTACTTTCAAAAAAGTGTTGTTTTTTAATATGAATATTCCAAGTCTTTTTCGAAACAATGTTTAAAAAATGTTCTTTCTAAAAACATGTGTTATTGAAAAAATTTAGTTTCAAAAAGTGGTTAAAAAAACTCGAAGTTGGTTTCAGAATTTCTTTTTTTTAAGCATCCCGAGTTTTCGAATATATCTGTATTACTGAAAAAGTTCTGTTTTCGAAAAAATATATTTTCGAAAAAATGTGTTTTCGAAAAATTTTCATATATTAGTCCAAATGGACAGAAGGTATATGTAATTAAAAAAATCCTAGAATATTGGTAAGTTAGGATGACGAACCGTTCTGTTTTCGCAAGAACAGGTTTAGATATTTCGTCTATTATGAAATAGTGTACATTTCTTAGAACCCTAAACAATAAAAATATAATGTCGCACTCGAACTTGCCCTTTTTGTTTTTTCTTTTGGTCTGTACTTTTGTGTTGCTCGAGGTGAAGTTGACCCCCCCCCCCCTAGACGAAATTCTAAATCCGCTGCAGCACCCTTGAGTTCTTCACTATTTGTGCAGATATCATTGGGTAAATATATGATTTTATATCCCCCCTCCCCCGTTAATTTTTCACATAACAGTTTCTCTTTAAAATAATCCAAAGGGTCAGGCATTTTATTACTTTTCCCACTTAAGTAGAGGAATTGCTTGTATTTATCTATTTTGTCACATCAGATTCCTTTACCGAATATTTTCTTATCGGGCATCATCTGTAGAGTGTAGGCCCTCTTCTGGTCTGTAAATATAGCTATTGACAATTCCAATTTTCAGGTCTAAAGTCTATTTATTTGGACGATAGACCGAATATAAACAGATGCACGCTGCCTCCAAGTAATCGGTTCCAGCTTTGAAATTGAACAGGGCCGCATTGAGAATGAGAAGGAAAACTTTAAACTGCAAAACTGTTTACAATTAAATAAAAACTAAAATAATTGCCAGCCTTGACAACCGAACAAACAAAACAACGATTAAAAATCAACGCAAAAAATTAAAACTACAAAACAAGTCAAAACTCGAAAGAAAGTCGAAAGCCTTTTTCACTAGACAGCCTAATTACAATCCTGCGAAATCCCGCCGATAGCTCTCTGGCACGCCTCTTTCAATTTAATGCCCGGTCGGCCAATACGAATAAGAAGCTGGTGGAGGTTCGACGAGATCATCAGACTATGACGCGTAGGGTTAATATTTACATCGGTCTATCGTCCACATAAATAGACTTTAAATGAAAACGCAATGCATGTCTGAAAGTTTGAGTTGTCAATGACTGTACATGGCGAGTTTTTAAATTCCTGAAGAAAAAATCACTTTAATTATTCGCATTATGTCATTGACGTCACCGGTTAAGTCAATGAAATTCAGATAAGCAAAATGTTAAGAATGTACTGATGGATCGGCCGATGTTGATGTAAGGTTTGTTCCAACCAACAATTTTTGTATCGTCACCGAACGGTTATTGGGATCATTCGTATTGATGTTGTGCGCAGGCGTGTATTTTTCACAGTTCCGTGACGGTGCAAAATAAACACGGGTTGGAACGCTTTGTGAACCGATTTAGTTATCGAGTTAATAACATAACCTTAGTTTATGTAATGAATTGTCAATTCCTTGATTCCTGAACCCAGTATTGCTACCTGTCACTTAGAAAATCCGGCAACACTTACTGGCATCGGTTTCGAGGGTGATCTCAGCTGGCACACATACATAACTTTAGTAGCCCCATCGGTAGCCAAAAGGCTTTGTTTTCTCTTTCGAGCCAGAAAATACTTCTCCTCTTCCAACTTACACTCTCCATATTTCCCAAATAAGACCTAACCCAGAGTACTGTTACCACATCTGAGACTTAAGGATCATAAAACATATAAATCTTTTATGGATCTAAACAAAATAATGACCGAAAATACAGTATTATGAGGTAAGGCGGTAGGATTCTGCATTTTTTTTTCGGTTCATTCAGCATTAGCTCCAAATCGTCCCCGCTCGTTGATATGTCCGATAGAACATCGCTATCTCCTCCGTCACTCATGGTAAAAGAATCAAATCAAACAAAAATAAACGCTGTGAAAATCTCAAACCCTTTTACTAAAGATGTCCATTAACAAAAAGCATAAATACATAGAAAAAAATTTAAAAATAAATGGAAATTTCAAAGTGTCAGCCCAGCTGAGTAAAAGCTTAGTGCGCAGGTCATCCCAAACGATTCCGATGTTAGGGCAAGGATCGAAATGACGCTACGGTGACAAATTTGGTTGGAACACTTACAGAATCGTCCTATAAATCGTCAACTTAAGGTTGGAACGCATTTTGTTTGTTACGCATGCGCCTGACCGTACTAAGTACGGTTTTTGCTCGGGTTGGAACAAACCTGTAACTGATCAATTAGATCTTAATTTATACCAGTACCTACTAAATCCTAAAACTTGTTAGTAAATCTGAACAGAATATTCTAAAAATAGATTATTTATTTGTTAAATGGACGAGGACGCAAGTGTAATCTTTTTTCTGTTGCCAATCATATTGAAATCTAAAAAAAAAGTTTTTTTAAAAAAATCTGAGACAGCCCACGTAGACTTCAAGCCTAAGTACTAACGTACCGTGGGCATCTGAAGCGAAGGAAAATGTAGTCTATTGACACGGAATTTAAAGGATTGGAGGATGGGAAGGAAAGGGAAAACATCTGCAGGCAATTTGTTCCATAATTTGGAGACCCTAGGTATGAATGAGCGAGAGAACTGGGATGTTTTAGGCTTCTGGACAGTAAAGGGATGCATACGTAACGTGCCTCTTGTTGTTCTATTAGGAACAGTCAAGAGTAGAATTATAGCGGCTAGTTCTTCAGAGCAATATCCGTGAAAGTACTAGAGAAAAGGGATAAATCCCCAACAGCGCGGCGATGAGCGACAGAAGCGAATTTTCTTGTGAGGACTGGGTAATTAATGAGTCGAATGGCTCCCGTTTGGATAGAATCAAGGATGTTTAATGTCAAGGGTGGTGGCGCTCCCCAGATGTGGTAACAGTACTCTGGGTTAGGTCTTATTTGGGAAATATGGAGAGTGTGTAATTTGGAAGGGAAGAAGTATTTTCTGGCTCGAAAGAGAAGACCAAGCCTTTTGGCTGCCGATGGGGCTACTAAAGTTATGTGTGTGTGCCAGCTGAGATCACCCTCGAAACCGATGCCAGTAAGTGTTGCCGGATTTTTTAAGTGACAGGTAGCAATACTGGGTTTTGGAGGCGATGAACTGAACAAGGTTCTTGGCACCCCAGACTAAGATTAATCGAAGATCTTGGGACGTGCATAGATTTGCGTCTATCATCTAGTTCTTGATTCGAGATTTGTCTGGAAAAATTAGTGTTGGATTGAAGAGTACTATCGTCACTATAACTGTGGATGGGATTGGTAGTTGAAGAGAGCAGGTGGAGAAGAAATAGGGTTGGCGCCAGGACTGAACCTTAGGGTACGCCAGCATTAATAGGATGGAAATTAGAAGAGTAACCGTCCTACATAACAGAAATGCGTCGATTAGAGAGGAAACTACCGATCCAGGTACATAGTTTGGGCGGAATACCGTAAGAAGGTAGTTTGTTTGGAAGTGCGGCATGTCATACTTTGTCAAAGGCCTTGGAAATATCAAGAGCAACAATCTGACATTCGCCATGAAATTCGAGGGACTCGTTCCAGTTATGTGTGACAAAGCTAAGGAGATCAGCTGTGGGATCTTTGGTGACGAAATTCGTACTGTCATGGATGATTTTATGCTTTTCTAAATATTTTAGAATTTGCAAGTAGATCGCTTTCTCCGTAACTTTGCTGACAACAGGGAGAAGAGAGATAAGTCTGTAATTGGATTGTAGGGACTTGGACTTTCTTCGGGGCAGGCTGCATACGAGCTGTCTTCCAGCTATCTGAAGAGATACCGTTTTCATAGGAGATCGGGAAAAGACGATTTAAGATGGATGCCAGTTCTGGAGCGCATTTTTTAAGAACAATTGCGGGTATGTCAACCAGACCGGACTTTTCTTTTTGGTGTCAAGGTATAAAAGAATCTTTTGAACTTGTTTGACTTGTTGTATTATGTTGGAAATTTTGTGGGGTACAGACGTAGTGTTGGAAGAGCGAAATAGGCAGAAGAAATTAGGGTGGAATTGGCAGAAAATATTTGACAAATAGTTTAGCTTTCCCTTTAGAGGTGGAGATAACTTGGTTGTCAGAGGTCAGGGGAGGAAAAGTGATTGTACAGAAGTTTTGACTAATGTTTTTGGAAAATGATCAGAAAGATTTGCTGCCGTTGGTTGGGAGAGGAAAACAAATCTTTTATGCAGTTGTTAAAAGCATTTTTGGACTCTAAGATAGTTTAATTCTAAGATCTGAAGATTTTCTGGTGTAGGATTTTGAAGATACTTTTTGTGAGCTTGGACTTTTTTAAGCCTTGCTCTATCCCAGGCCCTGTAGAACCATGGCTTTTGATGGTGAAGTTTAGGTTTCTTGCGGGTATGTGGAATGAAACTTTTGATACCTATTTGAATAATATCTGTGATATGAGAGCAAATGTGGGATACATCAGGAGTGGATAAACAAACAGGGGTCCAAGGGAAAGCAGAGAAAAAGTTTCAAAGACTATCCCAGTCGGCAGAATTGTAGTGCCAGATCGTGCGTTCTGGCATGATTTCAATGAACTCGGGATGTATGGGACAAGAGACGGTAATGAGGCCGTTAACAACCAAGGGAAGCGCATACAGATGTTAAGGATTGCTCAGGATCAGTGGTATGAAAAAGATATAGTGGGTTTGGATTATGGGCAGGAACGAGGGGCAAGTGTGTTGGCTCTCTGATTAAACTGGTGAACAAGTTGCTGATTCCGAAGTTTTATGCCGCTCTGCCTTCTGGGCCCGTTTTTGTGGATCCCACCATTCCTTGCTATGGACGTTGAAGTCGCCTAAGTCGATTACTTCAGCGGAGGGAAATTCCGAGATAAGATGGTCAATTTTTGCCGAGAGAAAGTTAAAAAACTTATTGTAGGAGTTGTCTGATGGGGAGCGGTAGATGCAACAGGTAAGTCTAGTGGAAGATTTAAGGGTTCGGGATGTATGCGCATACCCCACCATGAAAACGAAAATATGACAGAAATTCATAACCCGGAAACAGGATTTGAGACTGATTTTGGGTTTCGGTCAAAAAAAGGATATGGGGTTTGCATGATTGGAGGTAGTGATGGACAGAATCTCAATTGGAATTATGCCCGCAGATGTTGGCAAAAGTTATTATACTTTTGGAATTCTTCAATAGTGGGCCCCCCTGAGCAACTAACGTTAATAATAACCTTACACTATGATAGCTGATTTTGGCTACCACATCGGTCTTCAAGTAATGCGAATTCGATGATCAATTTGATAAAAATACGAGTTTTAAAACGCTGAAATTTATTTCAACAAAATTTTATTGATAATTTAAAAACGGTTTTATGGAAATAATGTACATCAATAAATTTAAAAACTCGTCCATATATTATTCTTATACGCGAAAGTCACTTTAAATTTTGTACTATCACGTACAAATGCGAGTACAAAACATGTGACCAAATATAATTCAAGGTTTGTTGACGGCGGGTCTGAGTGGATGAACCTACTACCATAAAAAAAACAGGTTACGGAGTTCTTTTATTTTTAGCCTAAATTTAGCAAGAACACAATGTAATGGACCACCTGACGATAATTCATAATGTGGTAGTACTTGAAGAGACCGTTAACTAACCGGCGGATAATACGTGATACAATTTTTATTCATGTAACTTGACGATCTTTCCGCAGTATTAATTCAACACGCAGAAATTTAAAATTGCATGTCTGTGTTTTTTAAATTGCTGTATACGAGGGCATCGAAAAAGTTTGGACACATTCAGGAAGTCATCACATAGATGATTAAAGAAGAATCTAAAAAAGTGGGCATTAGAAGGAACTTTTTAAATTTTTCCAGTAAATAGTTTAATTTCATTATTGGAGACAATAATGGCCACAACATTATAAGTATATTAAGTATAGCTTCATATTCTATAGGTATAAAAGTTTCAAGATATTTTATGATTTATTATAGGAAAACAATATTTACAAAGAATATTGAGGTCTTAGTGTCAGAAAAAATGTCACCATAGATCTTTTAACATATTAATCTTCTGAATGAAATCAGTATACACGGCGAAACTTTAAATAATTGACTGATAATTGCTTGCAGGATATGAAGCTATACTTAATATACTTATAATGTTATTGTTAAAAATTGTAAAGCCGAAAAACCATGTCAAAATGAAATTAAGTTGGGCAACATGGCCCTACGTGTAAAATGCCGCCGTAAAAGGAAATAGGGAACAATAGAAATATCACCCGCTTACAAAAGGAATAAACTCGAAAAATAACGTAAAACCATTTTGTTAATTTTTTTTTGGATGTAACTATTAAAAGAAATTAACAACAATAAAATCAGTCTCAGATCTTTTTAGAAATTAAAGTAACAAATATACATTTTCATGTGGTGGATATTTTCTAGAAGAAAAAATGCACAAGTTTGCAGTAGCCTAAAGATCAAGGGTACACAGTCGCAGCGTTGTCGGCAATCGTCAGCGTTTTAGCTCCTGAAGCAATAGCAGTTATCAGGGATATTGAAGAGCAATCGCAACTGCTCTCTGCTCAGGGCTAAGAACAGAGTTCCTCGTAGCAGTGATCGCAGTTGCAATTTCACCACATTCACCTCTCTCTATACTCGATTTAATCAAAAGGCTGCAGTACTGCGATGTACCTGTGGTCATCGATCGCTTTGGCTTACTCCTGTAGTTTAAAGACCTGTTTTATCAGAGACTAGAGAAGTACCTGGTTTTATTAAAAATAATTTGCTTGCTTTATGTTCATAACAGACTCATATGTGTATGTTTAACGTCGTAAAATAGATGTCCTATCCTTTTGAGAGCGTGATCTTTAAAAATACCACAAAAGACATACACGCTTACTTTTGTTACACCCATGGACGTAACTAGGGGCGGGGTCTTGGTGGGCTAAGCAACAGGAATATTAATTAGCACCCCCCCCCCCCAAATATGTACCCCTGGTGTAGTTACCTCTGTCAGTAGCAATTCGACCTAAAAGCCCCCGCCCCCGAGTATTTCGTACGTTAGATTAAATCTTGACATAGGCGAAGAGTAAGGAGAACGTTATCATAAGGAAATTTTTTGGAAGTATGACCAAAACGTTCGTTTTAGAGCCGTTGCAGCCGTCAATAGATCCAAAGTCCTGAAATGGACTTCCAGTTGCTGCTGGCAAAAGGACATTTTTGGACGTATATATGGCATTAGGTAAACTCATTTTCTCATTTAACAATTATTGTTTTCTTGAGATCCATTATAGTGTTCTTCTATTCCATTCGGAATAGTAAACACGGATGCTCAATGGATGTTTCTTTCATTCGTTGTGTAAGTTCGATGAACCCTCATAGTACGTCTATATAAAGCTAGGTCCAGACCAAATGATCGAGCAAGAATAAGAACATGTTCTATTCGAATGCTCAAGTGATGTGGACAGATTCGCGCTCGATGATGATCCACGCGCTGTCGGTACTTCAAAAAAAAATTCGTGTTCTTGTATGTTCAGGTCGGACGAGATATTTAGTGTGTGAATTTTAACGATGTATTCTTATTAAGAAAATGGAGTGGCCGAATGAAATTGTGCTACAACTAATAGAAGAGTACAAAGAGTATAAGAATTATATTTCACCATCTTCTTTGTAGTCGTTTTAATAATTTATAAAATATTATGAAAGATGCACATGCAACAATTTCGTCCGACATAATTACGAGCATCAACTACCTCGATCAATACCGAACATGAAAATAATAGCTAGCTGTGGACGGAAGCCGATCATGTGCTGGCGAGCAGCAGCAATCAGAAGCGAATTTGAATGAATGTTCCCTCTCGCTCGCTTATTTGGCCTGGACCCAGCTTTAGGTCAAAGCAAAAAAAGCATGAACGTTTTTTTGGCTCATTAGACGCCTGAAACGAACGTTTTCTGTAGGTTCATTTTTGTGACATTGGGACGTTCACAGTCCGCCTATAGTACATCCATAGTACTTAAGCGAATATCCACCACTAGATGAGCTTTAAGTTCGTTGGATATATCCATCGGACATTCATTATATATCCAGGTGTCGTTTGGTCGGCGAGACTTTTCGATTATCGCATATTTCGAGTCTCGCTTGGTGATGTCTTGCAAATTAAATTTTTGCTTCGAAGTTAGCTTAACTTATTATTATTCCCACCTTGTTCTGAACGTTGCACTATGGGGTATTTGCCTCGAAAAATCGGTCAAAATTATTTCTTGCTTTTAGACTGTTAAAAATGAGGTAGGACAGTAATTAATGATGATTTTAATTAATTAACTTACGTATTGGGTTAAATTCTTCGCAAAACTGGTTTTTATCATGGAGATTAGGTATTTATATTCCGCAATAATTTTCTTTAGTTTTCTTATACGTGTTTCCACCCTTTTGACGAATAAACGAAAAAAGTCAAAACATTGTACGTGTTGCTAGGTATTAAAATGTGTATTTATTTGTAAATACATATGTATTAAAATTTAAATTGGGGGTACTACAGTGAATGAATAACCGTGGGTTTTTCCTATATAAATATACAGATGGATGAACAAGGCAATATTCATCCATTTGTATATTAATATAGGTGTTAAATTTTGCCATATGATTTTTTTATGGATTGTACCACAAGTTAGTTGTAAAGGTACAAATGAGCTTTGAAAAATGTTTGCGTCGGATTCGTATTCATTTTCGAACCTTTGCTTGTACGCTGCTTACTGCGATCCATCGCATCCCCACTTACTCACTAATGTCAATGTGTTGTTTTCTTCTTCAGTGAGAGTACTAACCATTTCTTCTAGGTATGTGGTCAATCTTGTGACTGTATGGTTCAATAAATTTTATTTCAGCATAATATGTTGATGTTACTCTGTATGATTCGCTAATTGGGTAGCATTCTTTCTTGGCCCGTTGCAAAACTGAGTATCAAGGGTATAATTTTTTGGCAGTGTCTCTTATTCTCTCATATGTATTTCTGGATAGATTTGCGTCTACGAACATTGAAAGCGCTTGTAAAGGAGTTAAGCGTGGTGTTGGTGTCAACTCATGCACTTTTTAAAAAGCTTGTCTATATTTTGTCGCTCTTTTCGGTGATTCCATATCTTTCATTACTTTGGAGGCATCTGAACTTATTTCTGTTTTCAGCTTTAATTGTGCAGCAAAAGTTAATTCTTTGGCGTCCATAGTACTGCGTAATTTTTCTGTCTTTCGTCTTTTACTTCGTTCACATAAATCATCAAATGATTTACTTGGGCGCCCCCCGATCGACTAGTTGCTCGAGGTAACTCAAATGTGCCCTGTAGCCATTTCTCATTTTTCTTAAGAAAAACTTCTTTTTTGTTATAGGAGGCAGTCCATCTGCGCCTAAACTCTGATTTGACATAAGAAAATTTTCGCCGTAACTTATTTTTGGTTTCATCTGTGTAAGCCTCTCTGGCAATTAAGAACGCTTCTAAATATTCCAATTTTTCGTTTATGTTTTCATCTGCGTGGCTTTGCATTATATTATAGAGTTGTTTTCGAGTCATATGTTTAACCCCTGATGAAGCTGTAAACAAAAATTAAAGAACTTAAAAAAAAAATGAAACAACGTTTTTGATGATAGATGTGAATTTATTCCTAAAACTTAATCATCTGTGCTGTTCCGCGGCTAAATCTTATTTTAGTTTAAGGCTAAAACTGCATACTGCCTAATGATGTAAATAAAATTATCGGGACTCATCCTGCTATATAACAAATCCATTCTAGAATTTCGATTATCTGGTTTGAAAATACTCTAAGGTATATCTTTTTTCAAATACTATAATCAACTGAACCAATTCATTAAACTCAATAAAATAGTACGTTAACAATAGTACATACCAGCTTCAGGTTCGTCCATTTTTGAAATCTCCAGACACTACTTAACGCCTGTCACAAAAATAACTCACTAAACTCGCTACTAGAAAAGAACACTGAGGAAAGATACATTAGCTTCGATAGACTATCGATTTTCAACTGATGGTACGACCGAATAATACAACCGAGCGGGGTTGTACGTGGCTGTATTAGTGCCCAGGTACTCAACTCTCTTTTGTAACCATTAAATTTGATTAGGGTGCGTTTTGACGAAATCGACTTTTGTCCGGATTTCAGAGACAAATACCCCATAGTGCGTTGTTAAAAGTTTAAAATAATCATATTCAAAGATCAATGTCTCGTGGAACACCTTATTCAAAATTAACTGTTCATGGCGTCGTTAAACTCGTTTCTATATTTATTAAATTAAATAAAAATTAGCTAAAATAAATGGATGAGTCGGCAGTAGTAGGCAGAATAATAAAAAATTTAGAAATTTATCTTCGGGTTTTCTCTTAGTTAAATTACTATTTTACATAATTTTCAAATTAGATGTAAAACTCCGACATTCATTGCAGAATGACGTCCTACCGACCGAGTGGGCATCAGCATCAGCGACCTTGATGGACCTTCTTCAGCTCGATGAACTCGCTCTCGCCGACCAAAAGGATGTTTGCTGAGGCGGCTCTCTTTGTTATAAATAAAAAGTTAATAGACCTTTTGCAGTAGGTTACGTTATGTAAACGATGTATTTACATTACTCATATTTTTTAGAGTAAATCAAGAGAAACAGTTGACTCGTTAACCCCGTATTTTGTTTAATGATCCAGAGCTCAGTGAAAAAAGACCAAATAATATAAAATTTATATTGTATTACTTAATAATATCAAAGGTATTTTAAATGTTGGAAATCCAAAAGTTTTACTCCCTTGATTACAGGCATTGAAGATTTAGCTTGTCTTTTTGCCCTCAGATGTTTTAGAACTTCAATAGATCACGTGATTTTCATATTTGTCTGCAAGCATAAAAAGATGATATTAATATCAAGCATAAACTTGCTTTTCTGCACCCAAGGTATTTAACACTGTTTTAATAGATTAAGGACGGGTATTTTTTGCTCTGATTAACCAGTTTAATCATGTATCAAATTGGGTTACCACCTATCCCGGATTCGCCGGAATCATCCCGGAATTCTAGGCTATGTCCCGGCAACAAAAAATGTTAGCCGGGACCCGGGATTGTCCCGGAATCATATATTGAAGCAAAAAAAAATGCTAAACTTTTTACAAAATTAATAAACATGGCTATTTTCTGCTGCTTTATTAACTTATGTTTTATTATCTTATCGATCAATATAAATATACCTAATTTTATATTATTGATATTGCGGTGCCATTCCTACCTATATTCCTATCTACGTCTAGGTGTTAGCCCTAATAGCGTACCCTTTTAAGTAATTCGTTCTTATTGATTGGTATGTACTCAATATTATTTTCTTCTTAGTCATCGTATATTTTAATGTAGTACTCTATGGCTTTGGCCCCTAGCAACTTTTAGTTTTTATGAAAAATGGTGAAGGTGCCAGATTTTGAAGATGACGTCCCGGGTAAGAGTGCCCAAAATGTGGCAACCCTATGCCTATGTATCAAAGTTTTGACTCTTTCATCTGACAGGATGCCAAATAACTGCTGACACATTACAAACGTCTGATTTAAATAATCAGCGTTAATCACTGCTCAAAGTACCCGCACTAAGTGACCTTTTGCTGTCAAAATTATTGCTGCTATATTAGTCTGCGAACGTTTAAATACCTTTAGTGACAGGAGCTATCAGCTGTGATATTTAGGATTGGGATTAAGGCTGGGGTTTTTCATACTTATAGAAATATTGTAATTTTTTCAGAATGCCCTAGAAAAGCTACATAAATAATATGATAAATCACATATGAATTAAAACAGGCTAATATGGTTTCACAAAATAACATTTTAATATGATCCCATGATTTGAAAGTCGGCTTAATTTAGTACGTAAATTTAGGTATCCTATTCAGTGGCGTAACAAGAGTTGGTTCATGGGGGGTGGGGGGTATACAGCGCATACGTTACGTTACAAGCCTGAAACGTGAAACATAACCTAATACAGGGGTTAATAATAAATAAGTAATTTTATATTCTCAGAATAATTATTTTTATTAAACTTTAAAATAAATTCATTATGTTCATTATATAAGGGGGATATATCCCCTATATCCCCCCGTGGCTATGCCACTGCTCCTATTAATACATTTTTTAAGAACTGCCTATGTTATTTTGCTTTATATTATTTTCTCTATATTAGGCAAAAGTTTACATTTAAAGAAACCCAATTTTTTTATGAATTTCCGTCATAAGAAAAACCAGGTGTATCAATTTTTTCTATTTATATTGATCGTCTCCTAAATACCTATATTGAAATTTCTTTAATGTTATCAAAGGACAGAAGGTCTAGGCAAGCCGCGTGAATGTGCTTCAGTTTCTTGCGTTATCAAAGTTCTGCCTTACTTACTTACCCCAGAATACCTTAGCTACTTCAATTTTCTGTGTACTTACATAGATAGTGACGTCAGCGCAATGTACAGAATCGCAATCAGCCGGGAGCCCCTGCAATTTCAATAATAATACCAGATACATGGCTTATAAAGTAATCGTTTTAAAATCATTAAAAATCATTTTGGATAAATTTAGTTTATACTGTTGCATTAACTCTGATACACTATGCTGCTCACCATTTTTTAGATGAAAATAAATATGCAGGTGAAATAGAAAAAAAAAGAAATAAAATAAAAGCTTTCCGAAAAATTAAAAGGCGAACAAATATCACTCATATCTTAACTATCGATTTATCTAGTTTTATTGCACTTTTTAACGGTGATATCAAAGAGATAAACCGAAGAAGAACAAATAACTCAAAAAAGCTTTCTGATGAAACTGATGATAACGTTACCTTTGGCGGCTGGCTTCTATAATGTCTCTGATTTGAAACGTTGGGAGGGTGAGCCGAAGCTCTAGGGCACTTAGGCCTTAGGGCATCCTCCCGAAATAGGAGACATCCTCCAGCCTACTGATTTAAAGTAGTTGATGACGTCTCTGGGAGGTACCTCTTTGATGTCGGTTCAGGTGATCCAATACTCTCCGAACTCCTTAAGTGTGAAAATATCGGGCAGTCACAAGGGATATGGTCGACAGTCTCGTCTTCTGCATAGGGGTGTGTCAGCTAGACCCATTCTGTGAAGCTGCTCGCAGAGCCGACAGTGTCCTGTTAGAATACCCGTCGTAAGACGCAGGTTCTGTCTTGTCATCGTCAAGTACTTTTTAGCTGTTTCGCTGTCAGGGTAACTGAGTAGCTCCTTGGCAAGTTTGCAGCCTCCAGTTTCATCTCATCCTTTTTAAAACGTTTATGGAAGTGTTTTTTAATTAAGTCCGCTACCACCGATGTCGCTAAGTCAGTGGAGCAGCCAGACCTGAGCATATTTAGGGCGGCCGCCCACCTATCTAAGGAGTCAGCATGCGATTTCCTTATGATGCCCTTTTCTCCACCTCAGGGTGACCCCATTATGATTGGAGGCTTCTGCTAGGGCTTGGTGACATTCCAAAGTCGGGCAACTTAATTATCAAAAAGAAAAGAGAGGACCCTCGTAAAAAAATTTAAATTCCAAAAAATTTCTATTGCCCAACCAGAACTTTCTTAAGGTCAAGCAACATCATTTTCAAAATATTAAATTTTTGTCATATATCGTCGCTCCACCCTAATGAACATTGTTGGTTGGGACTAAAGATTTTATCATTATTATTGAAATAACCCGTATTGCATCGCGTCGCGTGGCACATTGGGGCCAAAGACCTTAAATCTGACATCAATTCAGGGGGTGAGTTTACTGCAGATAATTGTTTTTAGTCAAGGAAAAACGTTTATATTTGGGTAATAAAACCACACTAAAATGTGTTTCATTTTTTTACAATTTATATGGATTTTATTTGGTCACCATATAAAAAAGTTATTATAGTACCATAAAACGGCAATGTCATACTTATTTGCTTATCATAGTATTTAAACTAGGACTTGCAATCCCGGGATCCCGAAATTCCAAGATCCCGGGTTTAATTTTGTTATGGTATTGAAGATTGAGGGTATATTTTTTGGTAAAATCCACATTATAAATGATGAACTTTATTTTTCCTACATTTTTTATAAGTGTTAGTAAGCATTATGATAAATAAGATGCCCATCTGCAATAAAAGTGTATATAGTTTTATTTTAAAATATTGAAGGTTGGGTTTGATGGGGGTTGATGGGGAATGACTTGTCTTTTAATTTCCTTGTAATGGAACATAAAATTTTGCAAAAGTAACCAATATTTTATCAAAAATGTTACCAAAAACATGACTTTATTGTGTAATTAGTTTAATTCATCGTTAAAAACAAATGAAAAAGTAAACAAGACCTTGGTTTTTTAGTGGCATTTGTCAGTTTAATCATGGATTAGCTGAAAATTTGGACAGTAGCAGAAAGGAAAAAAAATTAACGCTGAATTATTAACTGAATATATTTTGTTTTTAACGATGGATTAGGATTTAACGCTTGATTAAAAGTTTTCTGCAACCGGCTGTTAGCCCGTTATTTACTTCAAGCCTTCATTTAAGGGGTTTAAAAAAAAAAATTAGTTACAGATCTTACGTAGGTACTACATTATTATAAGAGCAACAGAAGTTGTTAAATTATTACGTTTTCATGGAATTTTGCCACTTGAGAGAGACAAGTGCATGATTCCAAGAATCAGATAAAATTATCTTCAGTCTAAGTTTAAAATAAATTAGTCGCTCTTCTTTTTCTAATTAATAATGACTTTTACTTATGGTTTGTCGGTCATCACCATCATCACCATTTATTATTGTTATGACTTCAGTAGGAGGATTTTTCATGTATGAAGGCAGATTTTTTATTGTACAACCTATAAATTACGAATTACTTACTTTATAAGTATAAATCATTGTAGTAGGTGGCATTGTATGTAGCATGGGAAAATTAGTTATTTTTGTTGGTGATGTAAGCATGTCCGTAGAAAACAAATTAGTATAATATGAGTTACTCCCCTAAGACCCTGAAACTTCCCAAAAACAATTTTCGACAAGACGAATTCACAAAGCGTAAATTTTTTCCAGAACAATATTAAGTCACTGTTCACAAAAAAGGTTTATATATCTAGTCACCTTTTCATACATAAATTTAAATGTACATACTGGGTGTTAATAATTGTGGTGCAGGATTCGGCAATAGTGTCCTCTAATAAAGATAAGGAAGAAATATTATAACAACAAAATAAATCTATGCTCTAAGTACCAAAAAATATTTTTCTGCCGATTTTTTAAAGCAATTACGTTGAAATACAAGAGAAGTAGAAACAAAAAGTATAATATCATTTTAGTGGGCTAGATTATTTGATGTTATTTCTCATAACAGCATTAGATTTATACGTACAGTGATAAACAAAAATCAGCAATTCTTTATAACCGTTTAAGATTTTCAATAGGCTCAGGAAGTTGAGCATCTTTCACCATACTTTAATAACCATAAACTATATGTACAGGGTGTCCGAAAAGTCTTAGTATGGGCAAATATCTTTGCTATTAGTAAATATAGAGACACCACATTTTCAGTGTATCCTATTGGTTAACAAATCTACATTTTTATGTAATTTAACTTGTTCAACTCCCTTGAGGGGTGACTCTAAGCAGTTGAGGTCAAAAATTTTAAATTCAACCCTATGCCGTGTGGTCCCTAATTTTAAAGGTCTTCAAAAAAGAAACCGCAAATCCGAGGTACGTATCTTAATTCGTTATTAAATGGCAAGCCTATAAAAATTAAAAATCGTGAAAAAAAATTTAAAATTTACATACCTACCTTTATTTCTCTTATTATTTTAAAAGTTGTTCAAAATAACCACCATAACCTTCTTGCCAGTAATAAAGTCGATTTTGGAACTCACTTCCCACATTTTCGAGATTGGCAGGTGTTACTTCTTGGCAGAGTTCCAAAATCGACTTTATTACAGCCAAAAAGTTCATCGTGGACATTCAGAACAAGTTTTAAAGTAATAAGAGAAATAAAGGTACTTTTTAATTTTTTTTTCACGATTTTTATAGGCTCGCCATTTAAAAACGAATTAAGATACGGACCTCGGGTTTGCGGTAAAATATTTCTTTTGTGAAGACCTTTAAAATGAGGTACCACACGGCATATGGTTGAATTAAAAATTTGTGATCTCAACTGCCTAGCGTAAAAAATTAAATTACATAAAAAAGTAGATTTACTAACCAATAAGATACAAACGTATGAATGAAAGTCTACTTGTCAGGGGTACATATAAATATGCAAAAATTGAGAATAAATTCTCTAACCACCTGAAAATTCCTTATACAATAAGGATTTCAACAAATAATGGCAAAACAGCTATTCTCCGGGCTATATGCCCCTCCGAGCGCTGAATTACATGCCAAAATTTGCCGTATTTTCTTCTAACACAGTTAGATAAGAAAATACTAATGTTTCGAATGCAAGAAACTACCAGGAAGAAGGAAGCTTTTTCTTTAGTTAGAATGTCGTCACCTGCAGACCGGTTTCGAACTCGTTGGTTCTCATCAGTACAGGATAGACTAGGGCTGTGGTGTGATTTCACAACTTGTGATTTTGTCACAGCTCCGGGGCTGTCACAGTCACGACCTGCTCCTCTTCGACTAAAGAAGCTGTGACGGGGTGACACCGACACCGCTGGCAACTAGGTTCGATTAAAAGTTGTTCTCGGGTCCGGTCCGGCATATCGCAAGAAGATGCCGAACGGTGACCGATCACATCTACATCACGCTTTCGTTGTATACGCCACGCTTTGCGGGCGACGGGACAGATACGACGGCGACGAGTAAATATGAGCAATCACCGGTTCAAGGATAATCGAGAGCAGGCGGAGTCAAGTAAATACTTAGTTGTAGGCTTGCTATAAAGTTTTTGAGGGCAATTAATTGTTTTAAATATAATACACTTAGCCATTTCGCCGTCTATAGGGGTAAAAAAAGTCCCATATTACACTAGTTTTTCTTTTTAATGATGTAACCCGAGATCTAGACATTTTAATAAAAAGTAAAAACTTTAAAAAAAAATTACCAAATCTAACATAAAAGCGCAATCCACTAGGAAGTCTTAAAGGTAAATCAAAAATAAAAATAAAATAAAAATACCAGTCGCATAGACAAAACATAATATTTCGGCAAACTCGTTCAAAAAAACTCATTTTGTAAGCGCGGCCGCCTATTAGTGCCACGCCGACAGAGGTGCCTTTGGCGCCGGTAAAATAACAAATAAACCGGTAGCGCTGAATGCAGTTGTACCGAGCCGAGCCAAATTGCGATTCTCTTTTGGTGTGACAAAATCACAGGTTTTAGTCACAGTGATACACATGGAACAGTCACAGATCGGAACTGTGACAGAAAAATCACGCTTTTTTCCAGCCCTAGGATAGACGAACATACCAACCTTCCGAAAAATTAATCCCTTAAAGCTACAACTGTCGTACTGCATAAGCAGTGAGACACAGGCAGCGCCATCCATTAGCAGTTTCAAGCATTCAGAGTAGAGTTTACCGTAAGGTAAAATTTTCAAACGTATGAATGAAGGTCTACTTGTCAGGGGTACATATAAATATGCAAAAATTGAGAATAAATTCTCTAACCACCTGAAAATTCCTTATACAATAAGGATTTCAACAAATAATGGCAAAATAGCTATTCTCCGGGCTATATGCCCCTCCGAGCGCTGAATTACATGCCAAAATTTGCCGTATTTTCTTCTAACACAGTTAGATAAGAAAATACTAATGTTTCGAATGCAAGAAACTACCAGGAAGAAGGAAGCTTTTTCTTTAGTTAGAATGTCGAACGAGTTCGAAACCGGTCTGCAGGTGACGACATTCTAACTAAAGAAAAAGGTTCCTTCTTCCTGGTAGTTTCTTGCATTCGAAACATTAGTATTTTCTTATCTAACTGTGTTAGAAGAAAATACGGCAAATTTTGGCATGTAATTCAGCGCTCGGAGGGGCATATAGCCCGGAGAATAGCTGTTTTGCCATTATTTGTTGAAATCCTTATTGTATAAGGAATTTTCAGGTGGTTAGAGAATTTATTCTCAATTTTTGCATATCAATAAGATACACCTAAAATTTGGTGTCTCTATCTTTACTAATAGCAAAGATATTTGCCCGTACTAAGACTTTTTAGACACTGTATATCAGTATAACGCCACCCCACTTCAAGATGGAAATAACGTCAATTTCATAATTGAGATATTTTTCTAGAATTGCCAATAAATTTCAGCTACTACATATCTAGTTTAAAAGGAAAAATTACTAAATCTCCGAAAATATTAATTGTAACTTGAAATATCCTTTTTGAATTACTAAATTCTCTATCTATGTAATTACTGGGTTATATTATTCCTCACTCAATTTTAACACAAAAGGGTCACATAAACATAGGTCCTAAACGACTTTGTTTTTGATACATAGGGTGTTGAAACTTTTTTTAAAAAGGGTTTTTCAAAATATCTAGAAGGCGCAAATTAGTATCAAGTTAAAACTTGGTGGCAATTTTTAATGCATAAGCATTAAAAATAAGCAAAAAATTGTTTTTCTCGTATTAGCAGTGGCGTGAACAGTGGTAACGCCCGAGGTTTATTTTTTTTCAATCTTATATGATTTAGCAAATAAAACTACACAAAAATCATTTCTTGAAGTTTTTCGGTCAGATAGCCGTTTTCGATAAAAACGAAAAAATGTAAAGTTATGCATACCATTATTTATTTAGTGTAATTTGTTGAAAATAACAAAAAAAAGACCATAAGAGCCATAAAAACAAAAACACTTCTTTAAACAAATTTGACAACTATCAAGCTTCTTTTTATGTATTAAAAAATTGTCACTAAGCTTTGACGTGATACTAGTTATTCTTCTAGTTATTTAGGAAAATTAAAAAAAAAATTCAGCACATTGTTTACTAAAAACAAAGTCGTTTAGGACCTATGTTTCTATGAATTTTTTGTCTTAAAATTGGGTAAGAACTAATACCCTGAAGTTTGGATACATATTATACTTTATTAACACCCTGCATATATAGGGGGGTAAAACCAAAATATATCAGCAGAAAAAGTTAAATTACATAAATAAGTAGATTTATTAACCAATAAGATACACCTAAAATTTTTTGTCTCTATCTTTACTAATAGCAAAGATATTTGCCAATACTAAGACTTTTCGGACACCCTGTATACAGAGTTTGCCGCCATAAGCGGACGATAGGGAACGGAACATGGATTTACTAAGAATGGCTACGGGATGATTTAACATTCTTTGAAGCCAAAACAAACCATTCTAAGCGACACTGTAAACACAATTTGTAAACATTTTACCTTGTATTTTTGTACAAAAAATACGTTAGAAGCATCACAAGATTTACTAAAAGTAATAAAAGGCCTACAATATTTTATTTTTCTGCTCAATAATAATAAATTTAAGTTAAAAAGATTTTGTTATTTATAGGTTATATTATTTCTAAAGGTTTATTTAAAGTCGCTCCGAGTTATTTATAAATCTATAAGTCGCACTTTTTCTTTTCTAGTTCATTAGACACAGACGTACGTGTAACAGGCCTTTTTCCCAAGCAACCAGCAGAGACAGCAACACTTCTGAGCTCCAATGCTGTTTTATCTCTTTCTACCACCATTCTTGATTCAATTACGTATTTCCTTAAAGTTCGTAAACTAGACCTCTAGGGGAAATGTTTTCATAACAAGCAACAAATAAACAGGCTTCACGTTCGATACGCTCACAGTATACGGAACACCGAATCCTTTCTAATTCATCCATGGAACGGAAGAACAGCTTCCCCTGAACAGACGCCCGAGATGGATAATTAGAGCATTATTTGAATATTAGAATTATTTACAAAAAAGGTTGTAGGTTGATGAAGTTGCAAAAGAAATTTATGGTTTAATCCCCTCCCCCCTGTATGTCACAAATAGAGGCAGTCATCGGTCACACATATAAAATATATACTTAATTATATTCACACCTTTATTAAAAATAAAGTCTCCAGAAAAATAGTTTTTATAGAACGAAACTGAACAATGTTCCTTAACTACGCTCGTGTTTGGTTTGGTATTTGTAGCGAACTGTTGCATTTTAAAAAACAGAATAAAGGAAAGAAATCATTCTATGCATATTCAGCAGAAGGTACGTTAAAAAATGTACTGTAACCGGTATTCAATCTATAAACCACGCTAATCTAAAGTAATGATAAGTTCTACTAGCAATACTAATTTGCAATTTCAAGACTCATGCATTCAATGTGTCTAGAATTCTTTGCTTTGTTACAGTTGGTAATTTGGTTTTGATTATTGTGATTGTTGCGTTATTATTATAAGCTTGAAGACACCGGATAATTATATTGCAATTACGGCACAGTAGGTACGACTGCAAAAAGGAGTCAGTTATTTCAGTGTCATTGGTATAACAAAAAACGGATTATTAAAGAATTCCTGCCTAGGCCACCAAAAATCTTTTTATAGCATTGTGTAACATAAGGTTAGAACATATTTTTCTGGTTTAAATGTTTATTAAGTTTTATAATTTAACTTTAATTATTATTTTCTTAACATCTAGTCCCATTTGCATGATTTTTTTTTGCAGTATAGGGCTATTCCGCTAACTTTGTTAGAAAAAATATCTAAAATTGCACTTGTTAAGGTTTTAATTTGGTAAATGGTCTTTACCAACGCACCGAAGTTTCAATTATAATTCTAACTGGATTAGTGCAGACCGAACAGTAACCGAAGGTCCAGTTGTTGCTCATCTCAAATGCGACTTAAAGGGGTTGTGACCCAAAAAACATTTTTTTAAATCAAGGAAAAAATCTAAGAATTCTCGTAAAAACGGCACTTTTCTACTTAAAATAATAACGGAGATAATGCCTGGTAAAAATAGAGTTGTTCGTCATGTGACGTCACACCGGCTAATCGGCAAGACATAGTTCACGTTTTATGCAGTCGTTAACCCGTCTTCTATAGTGTTGTGTTGTGGTGCTGCACAGTAATTAGGTCATTGTTTTTTATTGTGTTTATACAGTGTGTAACAAATATATGGAAACCTCGAAAGATCTTACAAACCGTTCATAAGATTTTTATGAACTTTTGTACACTCCACCAACCCAACCTGAAATCGACAGGAACTTTTTTTTAAATGAAACGCTTTATATTTTATTCGATTTTCGAATTCAGCTAAAAATTTTTGAGAAAATGGTGGTAAAAAATCGTTATTTTGTTGTATTTTACCTCAAAATACCAGTACACGAAATTTTACTGACATGAAATGTCTGACATTGTCAGTTTCGTTTATTTGCAAAAAATGGATCAATTAACAGAAGCCAAAGAATTGAAATTCTAATAACATTGTGTTATGGGGACTGAATGCGAACGCAACAAGAAGTTTCTAGTATTTTAATGACAAATATCCTGACAAAAATCCATTAACTAAATCTACTGTAAGTAAAGCTTTGAAAAAAATTCGTCAAACTAAAAACGTAAAAACGCTACCCTATTTGGATATTTAGTACAAGAATAAACAATACAGAAGAAAATGATTTAAAAGTTGATGAAGAAAGCTAAATTAAATATTTATGTTTTCCATTTACTTCTTGGCAGTAAGCCAAATACTGCGGAAAAACATGCAAAACGTTTAGAAGAATGTCAGTTTAATCGATTCTTCTATATTGTTTCTATCTTTAACTTTAAATCATCGAGGTCATTTGGCATACCTTTGAAAACAACATTTTTGAGGTGGTCCCACAAGAAGTAGTCGAGGGGCGTCAAGTCCATAGACCGAGCTGACCATTCAATTGTATCTCTACGCCCAATCCATCTTCTAAAAAAAACACCATCGAGATATTGCCGAACATTATGGGTGTAGTGCGGGGGGCATCCAGCTGAAACCATATTTTATCATTTGGTGCTTGATTATCGCCTAAAAAATCATATTCAAATAATCAATACAACAGGTAAAATAAAGTAACAACACTTACTTACCGTTATTTGGAAATAGTTGTGCAAGAGCCGGGACAATTTGTTTCTTAGAAGATCCAAATATCGTCCTCCATTTAACGTCTCTTGCATGAAGAAGGGGCCAATTATTCTCCGACCTATTATAACAGCCCAAACATTTACTTTTTGGGGGAGCTGGATATGATTTTCGCATATCCAGTGAGAATTTACCCTGGCCCAAAATCGACAATAATTATGTCTATTAACTTTTCCATTTCAAAAAATGTTAATTCGTCAGAGAAAATTATTCGGTTTACAAAATCTGGATTGGCGTTGCAACGTTCCATCATGGTTTCGCAAAATTCCAAGCGCCAGTCGTAAGCATCTTCTGAGAGCTCTTGCGCAAGTCCTATTTTGTACGGATGAAACTTTTCGGCTTTCAGAAGGCGGTCTACGGATATGTGTGAAACGTTGTTTTCTGTGTAGAAAGATGGGAATTTTCCTCTAAACTAAGTAAAACATTCAGAACGTTATCGCCATCTGTTGCACTTTTAGGTCGGCCAGAGTGTATAGCGTTTTTTACGTTTCCAGTTTGTCGAATCCATACTTTTGTAAATAAATGAAACTGGCAATGTCAGACATTTCAGGTAAACTTTTGTGTCCAGGTATTTTAAGATAAAATACAATAAAATAACGATTTTAGCACAATTTTCTCAAAAACTGTTAAATTTAAGATAAAATGTTTCCAATAGGAAGTATTCAGAATTGTAAGCTGAATTTTAAAATCATATAAAATATACAGGGTTCTATTAAAAAAAAGTTCCTGTAGATTTTAGGAAAGAGGTACACTTGACAACAATGCGGAACTCACCATCGGATCGGGCGTAATTTCATACCTAAATGAACAAAATTTCATAAAAATTGGATAAACGGTTTTCAAGATATTTTGAGATTTCCATATTTTTGATACACAGTGTATGTTTAGAAAGCAATTAGTTTTTTCGTTTGTAAATGTAGCCCTAAATGCACCCTAGCTTCTCAACAAGTCCGGGAGAGCTATCCCGACTGCCACCAACTTCCCCTGAACCTAAAATAAGAACTTTAGTTGTAATTTTGCCCCCATAGAATTATTTCCTCAGGTGCGAATTATCCCAACCAGGTCGTAAGGGAGAACGCGTCTGAGGAGCGGTTCCGGGCTTCCGTATATTTCCAGGTGGCGTTCGATCGTTGGTGTAATTTCGAAAGTCGTGAAAGCGGCCTGGAAAAGAATTGCTCGAGGAGGCCCTATACCTAATTATGTTCCTGAATCCAAGTCTATGTATTTCTATTTGTCCGGGATGCCAGGTAATTAATGTACCGAATGTACAAAAAGACAGACAGTCTGTTTGTCTATGGGTGGTCCCACTTCCTTTTTACCCCGCCAGCTGGAAGCTACTAGCGTTCCACCAAGGAAAGTAATGACGAAGATTTTGTTTTTTCAATTTTGGAAAAAGGGACTAATTTATTGGTAATATTAACCTTAGGGTTAGGTTGAAACATGGAATTCCCTAAGATAATATTTTTTAGAGAGCTGTTGCTGTTCTAATTTATTCAAAACCTAAACAAAATCCTAAATGATTAGTTTTTTTTTTAAATTCACGGAGGGCTGATTTCTTGTCGAACTTGTTCGTTAGTTTGCTTCTAATTAAAATTTCAAGGTACCATCTAAGTAGCTATTCGTCCTCGATATCTCTCCTAAGCTGCCGATATTTACAATGCTAACTAAGATACCTAAAGATTATGTATAATATTATTATAATATATATGCTGTGAAAAACGTAATCGAGACGGTCTGAATAGTGCATAGGATTGATTGGTTGACTGAAAGGTACAATTAAAGCAATAAGGACAATAACCCGTGTTTAACTTGGGGCTAGTTAAAAGGTTTGTCACTTTACCAGGTTAAATAATCATTTTACTCTTGTTTCATGGATGTATCTCCCTAAGTGTCGAGTACCCTTACGTTGCTTGTTAATCTCCAAGGAGTTAGTTTGCCGCATTCACGTAAAATATGAGAGGCTGTCTCCTCCTTCTGATTACCTAATCTTCACAGGGTTTCGTTTTGATACCAGCCCACTGTGGGATATTTTAAAGTTCAGTGACCAGCTATTATACCCGTCACAAGTCTTAGTTGGTTTTTGTTTAGTTTCAGGACTTCTGTACCTTAGTAGCTAAAGGCAGCACTGATTTACTTTCTCTTTGCCCTGGAATGTGGTTTGAGACACAAACACTGGTGTTGAACTAGTTGGCGCGGGCTATTACAATCTCACCTATACAAAACTCACTCATGAATGTCAATGATCTGATTTTGATTCTAGCAAATCACCGGGTCTCCGGTGGCCGAGTTGATACGGCGCCAGCTTTGCAACCGAGAGGCGCGGGTTCAAATCCCGCTTCGACCATGGATATTTTGTGATTGTCAATTGGAAGGTGGTAGAGGATTTCTTTCTCGACCGAAGTGGTACCACCCCACACGTCCTCTTAAAGGGCTGGTGAAGTCCCTAGGGATATTTCCAGCTCTGGATGTGTAAGTCGGATTTCCCCGGTACACCCAAGGTACATAGTACTGAGACTTCGGTCTTCGTGGGCTGTCAGAGCATAAAAAAAATCGTGGTCATTTAGTCGCCCTGGGTTTACATCTGCCTGATGAAGGGTAAGGGCCTAGAAATCGCCATAGCAAGAGTGCACCTGGACCAGAATCAAAAATATTCCCTCTCTCTTGAGTTTTACTCCACCAACGCAGAAGTTATCTCTTTGCATTTTCAATTATTTACTTAATTTTAAACATTAGTTTAAAAAACTTACGGTTCTTACTTGAGTTAGACATTTCGGCACAAAAATTATATGTAGCTATCTTAATTTTCTCCCTTTCTCCCTTTCATCTTTTTAAAAGACATTTGAATTTTACATACCTAAAAAAATTTATGAATGAAAAAAGTCACTAACAGTTAAAAACTGTTTTTCAGAGAACGCACCTAGAAAAGTTGATGCAGTGACAATTTAAAGTAAAAAAATCAACGGAAAATAAATCTGTAAAAAAGCTGCTTGAGTTTCTATATTTTTTTCCTCATCATTACTCAATACATTTTTCAAAAGCTTCCCTTTGCGGCACTAAAGGGATTACTTTGTATTAATTTGCATGGTTTTATTAATAATTGATGTGTAACTGTTTATTAATTAATTGTTGCATTAAATGAGAATATATTTACAAAATTACCAAGCTTTTAAAAACCACATAAAACCTGTTAATGTTCAGAAATGGACAACCTGCCCGGTTATAATTATACATTTGTTTATTTTCTGTTTGTGCATTTTTATGTAAATCTAAAATCTAAAAATAAAAATTTAAGAATTCATTAGCAACCTGCAAACTTGAACAAAGAAACATAATCAATAGATTAAACAACAGTATGAATTGTTACAAAAATCAAATTACTTAATTATAAAAATAAAATCAGTAAGTAGGGTTTGGTTTACAGTGACAGCTGTATTTTTCTTTTTTTTTTATTTATCTCTTCAATTCCATCACTTTCATATTATCTTGAGGGTCGGCGCAACATCCAATTTACACACAACCAAGTACATATTATCCCGGCCCAGAGACCCAATGGCATGATAAACATAGGGGCAACAATAGAATTTTGACTTGGGAGGGCCTGAATGAACTCATTGACAAAAGTGGACAATTGACGGTGGAGAGTTATAATTTGGCATCCCCCTTCGCTTAGCACCCAAAGCAGTCGCCTGGGTTCCTTGGTCCTTGCGCCAGCCCCAGTGACACAAAACTCTGACTTTATAATTTGGTATTTACAATAACACAAAGTGATTACTTTTTGCGTTTACTACTCGGATTACTGATATTTGTCTCAAAAATAGACCTGAACTGCATAGAATTAATTTATTGTGATACATAAGTTCTTTTCTCTCTAGTTGTTGGGTATTCGATTTTTTCTATCGTGATGTAACGTCTAATTCTGAAAAATAGTTGAAATGTTTCATAGTACTTACTTATTGCATCAACATCAACGCATAGTTATAAATAATAGATTTTCTATTTAGATTTGTTTTCCCAGTTAATGCGTTTTATGTCTGTATTTTTAATTAGCGATGGGATAATTTGAATTAAAAACAATCAATAATCGTTTTTTTAAATAATCGGTATAATCTGATTACGAACATCATAATTCTCGAAAGCTCTAACATCGGCTAATTTGAAGATAGAAAAAAATTGTAACCAGCAAGTTTTGAACAAGGTCAGCTACACTAAATTCAACCACGGCTAAGTGAATAAATTTAATAAACCTTGTTTGTAATTTGTTACTAATATTTAATTTTTTGAATTTCAATAATAAACGTGAACACTACAACACGTAGTAATAAAATAACACTTGCGTATTAAAAACTAAAAACTAAGCTTAGCCTAAAAATAAACTTATTAAACACAATAAACACAGGAAGTAAAAACTAAAAGTGTAAGAATTGGCATCAATGCGATTCACTCCTTGCGGCAGCAGAAATTTAGATTATGGATAGCATATGCCGATAATAGCTCTGTTCGTAGAGAAATCACAAACCGATCAGCGCCAATCAAATTTTAGTTATTTGGTAACATGACAGTTTGCGGACTGGTTTCCCGTAATTTCATTGGCTCTGACTGGTTTGAGACTCTTCTACGAGCAGGGCTATTAATAAGGAACGACAGAGTAAGTTGTTTGAATTATCGCTTAAAATTCGAAGCGGGCGGGTAACCGACAAATGCCAGGGCCGATGTGGGGTAGCACATCCGCCCTTGACCAAAATACTATTTTCGGAAGGGTGTTACTATGCGCAAACTAGGAGCGTAGGGGTCCATTCTTAGACCAACCCTAACAACGCTACTGTGCAGGCGCGGCCCGTGAAATTTTAAAGTTGTTTATCTCTTTTGCTACTTATGGGACCATGCAAAGTTCAGGTTTTTTAATAGTGAGCCTACTAGGAATGGTAAAAAAAATATTTTGTAATTTGCGGAAAAAGTTGAATTTTTGAATTGGCCCACCTGTAAAAAAAATTAACACGCTTAGGTATTTTATTTATTATTTTTCTGAACAAATTTTACATCATATTATCGTCAATTCTTAAATTCTAAGAGAAAAAAATGTGTCAGTATAAAGTGAATGAATTTTTTTAAACCTAAAATATAATCTAAAAAGAATTCAACTTTTTTTCGCAAACTACAAAATATTTTTTTCTTTACCAAAACATTCCGAGTAGGCTCACTATTAAAAATCCTAAACTTGGCATGGGTTCCATAAGTAGCAACAGAGATATACAACTTTAAAATTTCACGGGCCGCGCCTGCTAGCGTGTTTCACAAAAATCCCGGAGAAAGAGTTGATCAATAGTCGTTGAAAAAGTATCGATGGAGAGGGAAGGAGGGATAAAATCATGCACTTATTCAATAATCTGTAAAAAATTTAAAAACTTGGTCTTGGGGAGAAAGGACTGCGCTCCATAGCCCGCCTGCCCCCTGGGCTTGCCCTTTGTTATCAAAATCACTTATAACAAAATATTCTTTATATATAAGTTCATTGCATACAAGTTAGAAATAAAAGAAAAAAACTAATGTGTAAATATTTTCCATTAACTCCTGCCAAAAAACCTCATTTATAAGATCTCCTATACCTGCATTAGCGCTTTTAAATCTTCAATTTTTTCTTTGTTTTCAACATATTAATTTCAGTGTCAAGGGCGTCTCGCCAATTTTGAATAAAGATGAAATTTATATTTTTTTTGGCTTCCGGACTTTGAAGAATCGGCGACTGGTTAATTATACCAAAAATATGAGGAACGCGTTAGTATAACTTGAAATCATTAGCATCAGATATTACTTTTTTTAAAGGAGGATTTGGTTATTATAAATTTAAATATATTATACTCCGATATTAAAAAACAGTGATTTATTCTATTTAAGGGCACGTGGACTTTTAGGTGATAATCACTCACAATATAATAAAACATAATAATTTGGGGGGCATCTTTTATCTTTTGTACATATAAATTGAAAATCTTCGAAATTTTTAATCAAATAAAATTTAACAAGAGATTCAAAATCTACTTACTCTAACTCATAGGCTGTGTCTAAGGTTCTCGTCATTGACAAAAATGTAGAAAAGTGATGGAAATCTTCGAATCCTTTAATTAAATACATCTTTAACAAAAGATTTAAAATCTACCTACCCTAACTCATATACTGATATGTCTAAAGTTCTTGTTATTTACAAAAATGCAGACAAATCAAATAAATTTTTAACACGAGATTCAAAATCTACCTACCCTAACTCATAGGCTGTGTCTGGTTCTTGTCATTGACAGACATGTAGAGAAGTGATGGAAATCTTCGAATCTTTTAATTAAATAAATCTTTAACAAAAGATTTAAATCGACCTACCCTAACTCATAGACTGATATGCTCGTCATTTATAAAAATATAGAAGCGTAATGGCGATCCTCGAAATTTTTAATTAAATAAATGTTTAATATGAGATACAAGGTCTACCCACCCTAACTCATAGGCTCATGTCTAAAGTTCTTGTCATTTTCAAAATTGAAGAAAAGTGATTGAAACCCTCGAAACTTTTAATCAAATAAATCTTTAACCTACCCTAACTCATAGACTGATGTGTCTAATTCCGGGTCCAGATCAAGCAGATAAGACAAAGACAAGACAGAAACATTCATGTTTCAAGACAAAGTGGCGACAAATCAAATACATTTCTGCGACATTTGTGTCTTATTTTTGTTTTGTTTCCAAATTCGGAGACTTTTGAAAGTCCCGTCTCGCGTCGGTAAAGATCAAAGGGTCTCTGTTTTGTCTGGGTATGTATTTTACGACAAGTTGTCGGATGTTAAAAACTTAGAAAACCACACGAATTTACTAGGTAGTTGTTTGGTGGTTGTATATTGGAGTGTTTGCACCGTGTACCTAATCTAGAAAAAATGTCAGGAGAAAAAAGTGGAATACGAAAAATACCTGGAAATTAACAGAACTATCACAGAGAGCATCCATTATTATGGGATCCCAGAAACAAGAACTACAAAAATCGTTTCACGAAAACTGAGGCATTAAAGGAGATTTCTATAGCATTAAATATAAATTCAGTCAGTGATGTTGAGAAAAACATAAGAAATATTAACTGCCAGTATATGAGAGAAAATAGAAACTATAAAAACAAATATTTGCGTTTCCTTTTTATAACATTCGATAACGAGGAGAGGGACATAACGCTACTGGCTACTATAAGCAATACGTCTTCATCTTCTTCTTGGTGGAACCGCCACATGGTTAAAAACTGCTTCACAACCACTGAACTGAGTTTGTCCCAACTTTGTGTTTTTTTTTGTCTCAAAATCGTGTTACATTTTTGTCTGCTTGGTTTCGACCTGGCTTAAGTTTCTTGTCATTTACAAAAATGTAGCAAAGAAATTGTTCACAGTACTTTGTAATAGGACTAATATTGATTATCGAATATTCTTTAGATCAGATTCCGCGCATATTGCTACTATTTTGTTGTTGTTTTTTTAACATTGTTGTAGCTCTGTTATTTGTATATATTTAAAAACAAGGAGGGGATACCATTATCTACATTTTATAATAATCAGAGTTTCTAAGGTAGCTGTTAATCTGACCAACGATATGATCCCCCACCTACCTTTTGAGCGGATGTTGCCAGGCTTGCAGTTATGTGTCATATTTTCAGATTGATAAACTATATTAAAATAACGCAATTACTGTAGGTTAATACCTGCAAATTTAAAGTACCTTCTGTTTTCCGGGAACTTCTTATAGAGTAGAAGCTGCTCCATTATGAAAGTAAGTTGCACAGACTGGTCAATGGCACGATCATATTCACATTTATTCAATAGCTTTGACAGTTTGTCAAGTATCACATCAATTTCATTAAACAAATCATCACTATCGAGAGTTTCCACCTTCGCTGGAATAAATTCTAAAAGTTCTCCCAACAAATCAGTAGTTGTTAATTTTTGAACCTGCAACTTTTTCGGCAGTTTATTAGTTCCTAGCACATCTTCACCAATATAAACAATAAATGCTGGGTCAAGTTTTATAACCACTGATGCTGAAATTTTCGGTGGTTTATCAGGAATTGGTTAAAAGTTGAGGTAACACAACAAAATTTTGTATTTGTCTGCAACTAAGAGTCAGTTTTTTTTAAAATTCGACTAGCACTGTTTTAATATGCCTGAATGTCTTTAAAAGAAGAAATTTGTCTTGCCCTCTCTGCTCTTCTAATGTTACGAGACTCTCCTCGATCGCTTTACTCATTTGGATCTCTTCCACATCAGCAAGATAATTCACTAGTGCCTTTTTTATTCTAAAAATTTAAAGCGAGAGGAAGAACGTTGCTTTTTCTCCGTAGCACGTGCTGTAGTCCCGTTTATTTATGGCTTAAACAGTCGACAAGGCGTAGTATTTTGTGTGTAACGTTTTTGACAGATCGCAATATACGTGTTGTAGTAAAATTTCATGTGATTTTTCGATTTTATTAAGAGAACAATATGCAATATTTTCAAATAGTTCAAATAAATCGCGTCGATGCGCGGGACGATGAATTTAAGGCGGTGATGGTACCCGACCCAATGGTCTAATGATATTAATTACCTCGTGACCTGATGGTTTGATGTTTTGACTAACACAATTACCAAATTAATTATTCATATAAATAATTGTTAATGCATCCTGCTGAGAGCAAGTTACGGCTTCGTACACTGCCCCTTTGTCGTTTTTTGGCCGTGTTTCGATGTTTGGCAGTTTGGAGAGCTCTTGGAAGTGTGTCCCTGTATGAGCCCCATGAGGTAGATTAGTGGAGGAGTGGCCCCACAAAGAACACCGTTTGCCGTGAAGATAAGTGCTTAGTTTGATAATAGCCATGAAAAGCCAATTGTTAAGACAATTTTTAATTACGTACATCTCATTCAAATTTTACAATACCTTCTCCTTTTCTAGTGTGTCGTGAAACGGAACACTTATGTTATCACCTCGGTGTCCGTCCGTCCGTCACAGGCGATTTTCTCTAAAACTATTCGACGTAAAAATTTGAAATTTGGGACAGAGATAGAGTGTGGTGACCCAATTATAGACGTGAAGTATAAAAGTTAAATTTTGATTGTGGTGGTTACTTTCGGGGGTGGGGGTAAATTGGGAAATGGAAAAAAAGTTTCAAGGGTATCGTATAGGGTGTCAAATGGAAGCTTATTGAAGTACGAATTCAACGATACAAATATATGATGTATTTTTTGTTGCATTATTTTAAACATTTTTCGGGAAAAGCGCTTAAAAATTGCTGTCCCCCACCCTTATCACCAGAAGGATGCGCTTAGAAAAATCTGAAAAAAATCATGAACATTGAGAATTAGGTGTAGATTGAGCAAAAATTATCAGGATTAAAAAATTGTAGCTCGGTCAATTGTTACGAACAATTTAATTGTTTATTTCCATATAACTGCTGAACCATTGGTTTTAGAGAAAAAGTTTTTCGACAAAAAATATTTCTTACGATGTAAGGAACAACTTTTGTTCATACACGTTTTTCAAAATTTATAATTTGGCCCGCGCATACCCAATGTGATACGGCGTTGGTTCCCTCGGTGGCGGGTAGCGCACATTGATTTCTAATATGGATACAACAATAATCGCGAAAGTGGCAAATTTCTGGCCTTGCGCATGTAAACAAAGCTGATCGGCCATGGGCATGCGCACTGCAAAATTTGTCAGCTGTGATGGTCGATCCCACTCTGATTCTCAAGGAACATAAAAGGGTTTGCTGATTGTTTTCCAGCTGGTTATGCAAACCGTGTAGCAGATGACAACAAGCGAGTTGTGCGCATGCCCCTCGCCGATCTGGCTCGAGAAATATGACCGGTGGCCGTGCGTACAAACACACTACTTCACCCTGGTAACTTAACTTTTGCTTGCGCAGGCTGTCAGGTGTACGAGTCTATATATAGAAGTCAATGGTAGCGCATCAGTTGGACGAAGATCGGGCGGCCGAGGTTTGCTGAGATTAAGTGGGGCAGATGGCACGGAGCACTAATTGTGCAAGTATAGCTTGCACTTGACCGATTTTGTTTTATTAAACATTCAACTTACTTTTTTATCGTTGTTTCATTTTGTGTGCACTTAGGTATTAAGTTTTCTTACAGGAACTTTAATTATTGGTAGTGTGCTGTTTGACACATGTTTAATACTGTAAGTGGCGCCAAATTAGATATGTTTATTGAGACACACTACTAATGTTAAGAGGTGTACGCCTAGTTTTGGTAAGTACATTGATGTCATTGACATGTGGCATTAGTGAACTATAATTAATAAAAATCCCCCCTTAAATAAATTGCCCGTAACATTAGAGCTAGCCGATCGCGATGGCTTGTTGTCATATACATATCTCAGCTCCTTAAATTAACAACTATTAATTAATGACAACAATTATTGTTATGAACATTATCCATAAACTTTGAAAAATAGTGCGTCGGTGCCAAGTGTAAGGAAAAATGGATTATTTTCATTCGGATCGGTCTTCTCACAGGTTTGGTCGATAGAATACAAACGGCGTGCGAAGTCGGATGTTTAAAGTTTTCTCTAGCTCCTCTTTCTTTGTCCCACATACGCACAATATATGAAACAAAAGAAAATACTAGTTATGAATGAATGGTAATCGTCTCATATTGCTAAAGGTCAATAGTTATTTCCTTAAGAAAACAAATAGTTCTCCGGTGTAAACATAAAAAAATAAGCCAAAATTTTATGTATTACTTTCCTTTAAACCCGCGCCCCAGAAATTCGACAGAAGTATTGAATTTTTGCGGGGCGCTGTTTTAAAGGAAAACTATGAAATAAAATTTTTATTTCTATAATACTTCACTTAATCAATATTTGTCAAGAATAACTTATTTTTAGCGCTTTTGGGTTGCTACAACATCTAAAAATTTCCTCTTTTTTAAAACATTTTTGTTGAAATCATCTGGACGTCATTCATTTTAAAGCTAAATGATCAAATTTATCTTTTTTTTTAATCCGGTCTCGGTAAAATCAGCGACTAATTCTGACAAATATATCAAAATATAATGATTGCAATATTAAGACATTATTACTGAACCAAAAAAATACGGAACGAAATGGGTTATTCTATTTTTATGGGCGAAATAAGCTGTTGATAAATTTTAAAATGCTGGAGATTCTTAAGAAATAAGACCCTTTGCCTATTCAAAATGCTGGTATTACTTAAAACACTACAGCTACGAAACAAAAATCGCTACCAAACAGTGGTACATAAAAATTTAATTTGAAATTTTGAATTCTCATCTTGAGAATAAAAAATTGTCTATTATTGACAAACAATAATTTTAAAATGGCAGTAGTGTCTTTAAGAATGAGCGAATGGGCTACATACTCTATTTAACGTTGCTTCACTTTATTTGTACACATTGTTATTACTTAAAGAACGGAAAAATCATAAGAGCTCGTATGAGCGTTATGGGCGGCGTGAAAATATTTTTGTGTAATACCTAAATGTAAAATGAAAACAAATCTAGACGATCAAAATTTATTGGCATTACATCATATAGGTAATTAACATTTTTTCAAAGTTCGCTCTAGTAAAACGCGTTCCTTTATAATTAAGAATATCTCTAAGTCTAGAAAAGCTTCTTTCGACATCACAACTTGTAACAGGAGCGAAACGGAAATGATTATACAAGTCAGTAATTTAGTTTTCAATGTTTCAAAAATATTTGTTATTTCTGAAAATCCTGGATTTCTTTCTAAAATTTTTGGTATATACACTTTTAATTTTTCACCAATTTCGGTATCCACACAACTTTTACGAAGAGTAGATTCGTCTGGTACTCTGTGGTGGCAATAGTTTTGCAAAAATTTCTTCATAGATAGATTATTTATTTTATGGAGAGGAATGTCAGCTGCAACAAAAGCTTCACAAAAATCCATGCAAAACTCTGCGTGTATTACATCAGGTCCTTTAAATGCTTTGGACTTTTGACATGTCGCTCGATGTGATTTCGTTGTGTACAAATAAATTCAGAGTTACACACTGTACATCAAACACCTTGTTCCCCTTCAAATAAGATAGTGGAATATGGAAGCAGCCACTCCAACTTAAGTTTTTTACTTGTACTCATTGCCGCTATTGTAAATGGTCACAGATAATATGGAACAAAATAATTTCAGCACACCACTAACTTGTTTACACTGAAACTGAACACAAAAATAAGTGTCAATATTTTATATCTCAAAAACTAATTAAATTTACAAGCAATAAACTCCACTTCAGAGTAAGAAAGAATAATTGAATGGGAATTTCAATTAGACATTTATTATTTATTGACCCTCATGCCAAAATTTTTGGCAACCTTGGACCTGTGGAAAACAGACCTCTTTTTTCCTTAACTATTGTATAGGATCAGCCTTTTGGGCCCACAAGTAGGTGCTCCATAATTAAGAGATTACCAACAGGTATAGTGACCTAATTTGCAGAGAACTGTGGTTATGCTGTGTTAAGTATATTTTCATTTCAAATACCATAATGGCGTACCCTTACTTATACCTAGTTAATGATAGGTATGTTCGAAAAATTATTTAATCTACGTGCAAACATTCTAACCGAGTGAGGATAACCTCGACAAAGAAATTGTCGGAGAGGACTGAGGACACATTTTCATATATTCTGTCAACATACAAATGTTGATAATTTATGTACACCTGTCAAGATGAGTGTATTAGAACAACATTCTCAGAACATAAAAATTAACTTGTGCCGATATTGTGTAAAACTAAAAACAAAATTGTCAGTAAAAAGATCTCTACACAAAACATAATTGGTATGCCCCGAGGGCATGTAGGGGATAGAACTGCCATAATATTATGTGTTTATTTGTGACATAGAGTTTTTTGTTTCCGTGCCTAAAAATTATTATAAAAAGGTAAGTAGTTAGCGTAGGAAAGTGAAAGTTTACATGCATGTACTAGAATAGTTGTAGAATAAGCAAAAATAAACAAAAATATCTATCAATATTTTTTTTATTTTAATCACATAACCTTAATCATGAAGGTTGCCTAATTCTGGATAGAAAGGTGTCCTAAAATTGGATATCCAAAATTAGGAACCCAACTAAATGTACGGTTCTAATAGGAAAAAAATCAGTAAAATGCCTACTGGACTTCCACATAAAAATGGACTCCAGAGAATATGGAGACGCAGCCATTGATGCAGTTAAAAGTAAGGATATGGGGTATGCAAAGGCGTCAAAAATATCCCTTGAATTATATGTCAAACTTGAGCAACCCTTAGAAGATCAATGTAAACTACAAAAGGGTCGAAAACTAGTTTTATCGCCTAAAATGGAAGAATATTTGGTACAGTACTGTTTGGAAATTGACAAAAGATATTATGGTCTAGGACTTGCAGACATTCGCAGACTAGTGTATCAGCTTGCTATCAGGAATAACCTTCCTCATCCGTTTTGAAAAAACGACGCGAATGCCGGCAAAAAATGGCTTAGAAATTTCTTCAAACGTCATCCTAATTTATCTTTGAGAAAAGCTCAAGGAATTTCAAATAATAGAATGAAAGATTTCACGCCAAAAAATGTCAAATGTTTTGTGTGTCAGTTGTGTCAATTTTGTTATTATTTTGTTAGTGTTACTGTTATTGTTTTTCAGCTTTACAAGTTTTACTGCACTCACCGATCCCTTTAGCCCACCGCCCGGGGCTGATAGCCCCCTTAGTCCCGCCGTTGAGCCGGCGCTGATAATGAAGACAAAGACGAGATGAAAACATCCCCCGTTATAGTTATAGTCAGCAAATCGGCTGAAGAGGAAGCCACGTTCTTAATTTGAGTCGCCAATTAATTAGGAAAAATAGATATTACGTAAATAAGAAATCGTTGGTTTGCCGAATCCCTTCCTCTTCAATTTTGAAATAAATTATCATTTTTGAGATAATTTTTAAAATTATAAAAACAGACGATAGCTGGCAACATTGCTTTTTTAATGTGTTATTTATAACTCAGCATTCTGGCTATTTAACTCTCACACCCTTCATGCTTCAATAAACGAAGGCATGCTAGACTGCTGATTTTTTAGAAAAAGTAAATTTTGTTATTTAGAAATACACTCCATTACTAATTTGTGTCGAGCTATTTCAGAAGGGAGGAGAAAATGTGAGAATTCGTTTTTGACTTGTTGAATTTAAAATTTTTGACCTTAACTTCCTAGTGTCACCCCTCAAGGGGGTTGAAAAAGTTAAATTGCATAAAAACGTAGATTTATTTACCAATAGGATACCCCAATTTGGTGTCTGTCTTTACTACTAATAGCAAAGATATTTGCCCATACTAAGACTTTTCGGACACCTTGTATATTTACCTAATGTCCATATTTCATAAGAAATTGTTTTTTTGTGTTCCCAACCTTTTTACACTAAACTGCACCGCTTAGACTATCAGGAGAATCACCCACATGCCTCCGGAGAATCCGGCATAAAATAAAATGTATTTTTTGAAACTACTACTTAATATGGATGAATTCTTAATTTTTTATTGCTAGTTAATTGAGGCAATAAAATGAAAACAAACTATGATCATCATCTTATTTTAGGTTCTTATAAATGAAAAAGAGAAGAGATCGTAATCTAAAGGATATAATTTGCAAATAATGATTGCAATAATCTTCTTGGCAAACTATTATTGTTTTTATAATTAGTTATTGCTTGTTTTTTTAGTAGTATTTATAAAGAGAAAAATCCTGATGAATAATGTCTGTATGCTTCAGGTTTGTTAAAAAAATGATCTGTCAGTAATTAATAAAATGTTTACCATCTTGAAAAAAATGTGTTGCCCTCCCGAAATTTAGCTTAAAATTTTGTTGTTGTTTTAAAAGGTGTTCGAAAAGGCCTACCTACTTCCAAATATTTTAAAATTATTTTTTAACAGGAGTTGACACGATTTAACATTCAGGGTGTTACTAATGTAAAGCGTGAGTTACAACGAGCATGCATTAAAATTTTATGGAAAAGTCTTTATACCAAATTTTAATAGTGAGATTTTGCAAGCAGAAATTCCAGACACGCTAACCCCTAAACGCTAAACTTTAGAGTGGTTTTCTAATCAGTGTTTTTCCTACATTTACTAATTGACTTTCTAAACCGACCACAAAATGGGAAGGCTTTTAACATTTCTTCAATTTTTAAGGATTTTATAAATAGCATGTTTCAAAGATCACTTTATATTTTAGCGTTTAGGGGTTAGCGTGTCTGGAATTTCTGCTTGGAAAATCTCTCTTGTATCGGAGATGTTTATGATTCTCGATGCGCTAACTTGCATAAGGGAACGTTAAACTCTTGGCCCACCCATACTTTTCATGTTATACTCATGGGCCCCCTCACTTTTCATAGTCACGATACGCCACTAGCTGACGATGTAAGGAGGACTGAAAAAAATACGTTATGATTTCTCAATCAGTAAAGACCTTTCATAGGTCGTGTTTCTGAAAACACAATGTTCTTACTATAAGGTGTAACTATCAACACTCGTCAGCTATGCACGATGCCCTTTATCTTTGATGCTCCGCTTTGACAGTCAAGAATGGTTTTTATGATAAGGCGTGTTTTTAAAATCACGGCTGATCATACTCTCTATGCTGAACCAATTATGGAGAATGGTTACAACCGGTGGATCCACCGGTGAGTTTAAAAACACGATAATATTGGTACATACATATTTTTGTATAAATAAAGGACAAAAAATACACGTTCAGGTTCACTAAAGGGCGTTTTCGTAAGGACGCAACATATTGGTCGGCATCATGTCGGCTAACTTGTCTGTTCTACTGTAAACGAAATGCATTTTATGTCGGGATAGTCGGACGACATGTTAATGTCGGATGCAAAAATACTCCCCACATGTCGAGTCGACGTTCGTTTGTCACTACGTAATCACTTAATTTGATTATTTCTCGCAGTTATTCACCAACACCAACCATCCAGTCTGTACCAAATAGTGTAGTGACCGTACGCTAAATACTTCAAACTTCCATAGCTGTCACCCGTGGCTAGGAACCGTAAAGTTACTGCTAATTGTTTCTCTAGAGATACATTATCTTTCCTCGCTCTACCATTTTTAATAATAAGAGGTGCAACTAGGCGAAGTAACTGGTGAAACTCGGTGAAAGACATGCGAACGAAGTTCTGGTATCCACTTTGCAAGCGAAGATCATTCAGTAACGAGCTTCATGCATCTTCCAAACGTTTCTTCGCTAAAATAACTTCTAACGTAACATCTTTTGCGTTTCCTTTGTGACTTTTTTTGACTTTCTAGTATCGCATGGCTTCCTGACAACACTATAAAAGCTTATATAACCTCTACTATTTCATCGTCTGCAATCTTGCAACTGGAGATTTCGATTCAACATCGTTCTCTCGACATGCCCGTTGCAGGCAAGTGACAACATAAACACTTGTCAATTTTACCAACTTGTCGGTCGGCTAACATGTCGGGTCAACAGGTCGCCCCGATTGGTCCTTACGAAAATGTACCTTAAGAAGGTTTAAGATTTAGTACTGGTTTAAATTAAGATCTTCTAGTTGATCAGGTATGTTTTGACAAGACTTTGTCCTGTCATTGTTAATAGGTCGTCGTTTTGCTTAGTTTCTAAATGATTTTCATCTTGGAACGGGTTGCTAGGATGAATTAATTTAATTCTAGGTATTATTGTCGAAAGAACGTAACGTTCTACATTTGCCCGTTTCTTTATACATTTGCGAAAAAAACTTAGAAACAAATTCGTAGCACAAAACTTAGTTGTCTTATTCTTACACTTTAAAACTTTTGGTTGTCAAATAAGATCGGACTAGCGTTGGAGAATCTGGGCGACAATATCTGTTTTTGTGTTTTTAATGTTTGATAATTTATTTTGCCCCCTTACCTAATCCTTAAAAAGACATGTTTTATAATACTTACTCTAAAAGTATATATTTACTTCCGATATAAAGTTACAAAATAGCATGATATTAATGGTGTGTAACGTGTGTACTAAGTCCAATCCTGGAATTTATACCAACCTAACAAAACTAAATAGCCAAGAATCAAACAGGCATGCCATTAATACCACATGACTTGGCCACCATCTTGCGAAAGAATTCAAAGTAAAGACTATCAATTTTTACGGTAATGTGTATGTCGACAACTTTTTAGAATATTGAAGATAATCGAAATTAAAATTCTAAGTAATTCAACACCTTGTTAACTTTCGGACTTTTGATGCCCGGAATGCTGCATAAAAGTTAAAACTACATATTCTTATTACTAATATTGATATGACTACAACTATTCTACGTATGCAGTGAAACCTAATAATAAACCAAGAATTCTATTCAGGTTTTTTTTTGGAATCCTTACAACGAAAAATTTCAAAGTAATTAGCTCAGTAGTTTATTTGCGTATTATGATTTTTTACAATAGTTAGAAAAATAATGTAAATGTCAAAACTATATTATTATTAATATATATTATCGCATCCTGTGAACAATTGATTTAACAATAACACATTTTTTGCAGGTACTAATTGATGCAACAACACGATTAGAATTTCGAAATAAAGCGTATTGGATCATCTTTTATTTTGGTCAGTGGTCAAACAAAAAAAACGAAGAAGACCGCAAATGAAAAGGCGTAATATCTTGAATTTCATGGTCGTTACATTTTGTTGCCTGTTTTAAATATTGTGTATTTATTTATAGGAAACAGTCAAGGATTTGGAAATAGAGAACCATGTATAATAAAATGGTGAATTTATTTTTAGACTTTAATCTGATAACAAAGTATAGCAAATAAATTTTAATGTTTGCATCATTTTTCATTCCTTTCCTTGTTACATCGACAATAAAACTTACATCGCGGCTATACTTTGTTACCATCAGCCAGCCTTTATTATTTTCTTTGCTGCTACTAAGGAAGTTGGAATAGGTTATGGGAATAAAATCAAAGTAGGTTAGAAAACCAAACAGTGACACTTTTATGGCAAAGACAAACGTCAGTTTTGCACAGAATCATAAATAGTTAAAAAATCACCAAGATCCCAAGTATTTTGGGATGAAAGACATTCCGGGAAAAAATACTATTGCTCCTTAGGATAACACTTACGTACAGATTTGCTAAAAAAGTTTAAGGTTTGGTACTGGTTTAAATAATTAAGGTCTTCTAGTACTAGTTGATCAGTTAGGTTTTGACAGGTTTTTAGCCTATCATTGTTAATAAGTCGCCATTAAAAACTTATGAAGTATTCTAATATTTCACCTATTTGTTTGATTTCCAAATCTTGGAAAGTGTTGCTAGAATGAATTTAGTACCATTATTGTCAAAAATTATGCACTAAAATTGCTCTGTTCTTTATAAATTTGCGGAAAAACGTGAAAACAAATATACTAAAAAACTTAGTGGTCTTCCAACGGTTTAATTTCCCCGGTACATTGATTTTTAAAAAATATCGTGAATTCCACCTTTCGCTTGCTTGCGAACGCGCCTGAAGTGGACCGATGTTTGCACTCTCTGTCGTTATGTAGGTGAAGTTTGCCTCGAGGCTACCTCAAACAGAAACTAAAAGCAGGCCTTTTCGCCTTTACATGAAATATTTTTTATTTTTAAAAAAATTAAGGGGGGGGGGTCAAAATTGATAAAAATACATAAAAAATACACTGTAAGCAGGTCTTCTCCAGCCAAATCTTTCTCGCTGATTATTTACTTTTACATGAAAGAAGGGAGCAATCCGCGGCTTATTATGATGAGAGTTAGCACAAATGGAATAATATAATAATAAAAAAAAAGAAAAAACGTGTATTTAGGTTTTTAGAATAATTCAAATTCAAACTAATTTACTTTATTCTCCATGACTACATAATACCATACATAACATAACTGCTATTATATACAGGAGAGGTCAGAGTTACTTCTTTAACACCCCCACTTAACGAAGTGCCTCTCAGTATCTGCAGTAAGGTCTATGGGGCTTTTAGAGTCACTATACAGGGTAATAGAGCTTATAGGTTCCGAGGTAAAATTAAGTTCTTCTATCATCATCTTCAACCAAATAGCCTCCTGGGTAGCATGTGATAATGCCATAATAATATATTCCGCTTCGGTTGTCGATCGTGCAACTGTTTGCTGTTTTTTACTGGACCAGCTAATAGCACAGTCAGCAACCTTAAATATGTAACCGCTGACAGATTTTCTATCGTCTTGGTCGTCTGCATAATCAGCATCAGCATATCCATGTAATTTCCTCGTATTGATACCTTTGAAGAAAAGTTTTGCTTTTGATGTATCTCGTATATAACGAAATAATCTTTTTATAGATAACCAGTGTTCTTTTCCAGGATTCGCATTAAATTTGCTTAATGCCCCCACTGCAAAAGATATGTCCGGCCGTGTACATTGAGCTGCATATAAAAGACTACCAATAGCCATTTGATATGGTATCTTTCTCATTTCTTCCTTTTCTTTGTCATTTATTGGTTCCATTATTTGACTCAATTTCTGTACTTTTTCTAGTGGAGTTGATACAGGCTTTGATTCTGCCATCCGAAATTTTCTTAGTATTTCCTCAAAATAGACCTCCTGATCTAAAGTTATTTCTTTTCTTTCTCTATTTCTGGTTATTCTTATACCCAAACAATAATTTGCTGTTCCTCAATACTTCATATCGAATTTTTTAGTTAATTCTTCTTTAAGCCATGATTTGATTTTTTTACCATTTGAAAAAATCAGTAAATCGTCAACATATATAGCAATAATAAGAATATCATTGTCTTTGAATAAATAATATACACAGGGATCAAATTGAGCCTGATTTAAACCAATATTTTTTAATTCTTTATCTAGTTTTAGGTTCCAAAGTCTACTAGATTGTTTTAAGCCATAAAGAGCCTTTTTAAGTTTGCAAACTTTTTTACTTCCCTTTTCTATTTCAAACATTTCTGGTTGTCGCATGTAAATTTCTTCATTTTCTAACTCGGGCTGTAAAAATGCTGTTACTGCATCCATTTGATCTATGTCCCAGTGATATATAGCAGCTTCCGCTATTAAAAATCGCAATGTTGTTGCTCTTACAACAGGAGAGAATGTCTCATCGAAGTCAATGCCATATATCTGTGAACAGCCTTTTACAACCAGTCTGGGTTTATAACGGACAAAATTGCCTTCTCCGTCTTTCTTCTTTTCAAGTACCCATTTACTAGATATAACTTTGCGATCCTGCGGTAATTCAACCATTTCCCATGTTTTATTCTTTAATAAAGACATATACTGTTCCTCCATTGCTTTCTTCCATTCTTCAGCATCTTCTCTTGAGAATGCTTCTGTGACAGTTTTGGGATCTCCTTCATTTTCAACAGCTAATGCAGCACATAAAATATAATCATCCAACTTTTCAGGAATTTTTCTATCTCTTTGAGGATATCTACTTTCTCTCTCATGATTGTTGCCTTCTTCTGTGTCACTGGCTTGTTTTTCAGCATATGAAAAATTATTTTTTTTATTCTGCAGTACTTTTGGAACTTCCACATGTAACTGTCCATCGCTTATGCTTTCTTCTGGACTTTCTTGTGTTTCTATTTCTTCTTTACCTTCTGTACATTCCTGTAGTGTATTTTCAAAATTTTCTTGAAAATCAAAGATATTCTTATCAGGAATTTTCTTCTCAATATTTTCATTTACCACTACATCTCTAGATCTAGTTATTTCTTTAGTCTGTGGGTCTAAAAGCCTGTAACCAGCCGAATTCTCACAATATCCTACAAAAATATATTCTTTAGATTTTGGATCCCACTTTTTACGCTTTTCTTTTGGAACATGTGCAAAAGCTTTTGACCCAAAAATTCTTTAAATTAGGTTTAAAGCCTGTCCATGCCTCTTCAGGAGTTTTATTATTTAGAGCTATTGTGGGACTTCTATTCTTTAAATAGCATGCTGTATTTATAGCTTCTGCCCAATAGTCTTTAGCTAAATTAGCATCATGTATCATTGAACGTGCTTTTTCAACTAAGGTTCTATTTGCTCTTTCAGCTACACCATTTTGTTGTGGTGTATACTCTACTGATGTTTGATGCTGAATACCTTCTGCAATTAAAAAATTTTTCATATTATTATTTACAAATTCTTTGCCGTTATCTGTCCTAAGAGCCAATATTTTACATGATGTTTGTTTTTCAACAAAATTTTTAAATTCTTTAAATTTTTTAAATGCCTCATTCTTATTGGTCAAAAAATATACAACTGATTTCTGGTAAAATCATCAGTGAATGTAAGAAAATATTGCTCACCACTGAATGATTTTTGCTGCATTGGTCCACATAAGTCTGAATGTATCAGTTCTAACCTTTCCTTTGCTCTGTGTACCACATGTTTCTGAAATGAATTTCTGTGCTGCTTTCCTTCTAAACAGCCATTACAAAAGAGTTGTTCGATCTGTAATGTTTCAATACCTTCAACCATTCCTGCTTGAAGACGTTTCATTCCTCCAACGCTTAAATATCCTAATCGCCGGTGCCAGACTTCAAAAGGAACTGTGTCAATTTTTGCTGCTAAACAAGTAACCATTTCTTGCACATAATTTAGCTTGTAGAGTTGACCATCTGAAGATAATGCCACAGCTATGACTCGACCTGTAACTTTATCAATAATTTTACAATCTTTTTCATCAAAAATTGTTTTTAGACCTTTCCTGCCTAACTCCTTACGCGATATCAAATTAAATTGCAATCCTGGTGCATATCTTATATTTCTTATTGGTGTTTTTACGATTTTATCATCGATTCTCAAAGGTAGAGAAGTTTCACCTATACCTTCACTGAGAAATTTTTCACCTGAAGCTGTTACCACAGCATCTTCACCCTCTAATGGTTTAAAATTTGTTAACCAATCTTTTCTGCCAGTTAAATGTACGGATGCACCTGAATCAATGTACCACTCATTTAAATTAAATGTACCTAATCCTAATGCAATAGAATTCACTACTAAACCAACTTCCTTATTATGAGCCTGTGTTCTCCTTGGTAACCGACAATCTTTAATTTTATGGCCAATTTTATTGCAGTTAAAACATTTTAAAGCAGATCTGTTATAAGTATTTTGAAAAATAGGCTTATTTGAGAAATTAGTATTATTATTTGAGAAAGTGGGCTTATTTTTATTTTTCTTTATAAAAAATGCAGTTTCTTTACTAATATTTTCATATTTAGAGGCTTCTGCTAGCAATCTTTCTTTCATCAACTGTGTAGTTAACTTTAAACCACAATTCTCCAGAGCCATAATTAACGGTTTATAATAATCAGGTAAACTTACTAATATAAGAGCAGCTAAAACACCATCTTTAATTTCATTATCAATAGCTTTAAGTTGCTGAGCAAGTTTAATTTTTTTATTTAAATAATCATCCATACCTGAACAATTATCGTAACGTATCATGACCAGCTGTTCAATCAAAGATGCTACCCTTGAAAAACCTTTGGGTTCAAAAACGGTGGCCAGTTTCTCCCAAACTTCTTTACATGTCTTTAGCTCCCTTACCTCTGTATAAATGTGACTTTTCATACCTGAAATAATGCCAAAGCCTTTTTACCCATCTTTTCATTCGTCTTGGTTCCATCTACATATTCCCATAGCTCGCAGTTGATAAGATGCACCTCCATAGCATATTTCTAATGCAAATAATTTTCTTGTCCTTCCAATTTTTCAAAATTTGCCATAACTGATGTATTTATATTTGACATTTTTCTTGCTTGTCAAATTTCAGACTTCTATTTAAAAACTTCTTTGCTTCTTCTCCTTCAGGAACCCCTTTATCTGTATACTTCAACTTTCGAACTATAAACTGAATTAATTTAGCAATTCTTCTGGGCCCATAACCTGATGAGAGTTAGCACAAATGGAATAATATAATAATAAAAAAAAGAAAAAACGTGTATTTAGGTTTTTAGAATAATACTAATGAACTAATTAACTTTATTCTCCTTGACTACATAATACAATACATAACATAACTGGTATTATATACAGGAGAGGTCAGAGTTACTTCTTTAACATATTACATGAAAATTTTACTTCCAAGCTTTTTTCATAAATTTTATCAGATTTTATCGATATAATTCAAATTGCATTGAATTACCTCTGATATCTTCAAATTAATTAGTTTTTAAAATTTTTACCCCAAAATACTTTGTCTAAAAAATAATTTAAAATGTCATTTCTTTAAGGAAAATTAGAATATATTAACAAAATTTGGAATTTGTCGATAAAACTTGATATACTTTATGAAAAAATATGCTAAGTAAAATTTTATTCATAGCTTTCTCAGATCTCAGGTGAAGCGGCCCAAAAAATTAACTTTTTTTCGCAAATTTCAAAATCGTTTTTCACCAAAATGATTGTACCCAATAGTAACATTTTATGATTCGGTGTGGGTCCCATGCGTTGGAACTGAGATACGACAATCTGGAATTCCAGGAACCGCCACTGCGTTAGATATCGCTCAATAGCAAAGAGAAGCCGACGATTTTTCAGATTTTTTAAATTCAAGGTGTTCACAATTTTGTAATCAAGAAATACAAACTTATTTACTATTGTCAAGCACATGCCCTGATTTAGGATATTGGTATTAAAATACTATAACTTAGGTTTGCTGGAAGAGAAAAGGAAGTCCATTATAATCAGAATTGGTATTTATACTAAACTTTATTCAATAAGGCTTATAAAAAGTACTTACCCTGAGCCAGTACAAGAATTTTCTTTAATAATTGTTTTTTTTTTCAGAATTATTGTATTTTATTTTTAACAGAAGAATTTTATATTAAAAAGACTTGCTAGTTTTATGATATTACCGATCTTCCGTATACTACGTTTGTACTAACAATTAAAACATACGATACCCATTGTTTAGTTTTTGGTTATTAATTAATTAGGTAGGCATGTTCTGAAATAAATACATATTATCCTTGAATATAATGGACCTTAAAATGTAAATGGATTGTTGTATTAATTGCATTATTAGAAGTAATTAATTCCAACAAAGTGCCGCTATTTAAACAGGCAATTACCTATTAAATATAAAAAATTATAAGCTCTTCTTTAAAAAAGTAATAAATTTTAGGTTGCTGATATCATCAGATACTTGTGTCAGACACAAGTACGTTAAGCAAGGTTAAAATACAAAAATATACACAGGACTCTGTCAATGTCATTGATTAGTAAACAAATATTTGCAAATTCAATATCAAATCGTTTTTTTAAGAAAAGTATTTAAGAGTCTTTTGTAGTTATTGATGAAGTATATTTAATTACTCAATTAATTATCTATGCGTGCATTATGTAAATAGAGAAAGTAAAAATTGCGTTCTTGACATACGGTAACTCAATGGATAATGTGGTTAAATCAATGCTTTGTCAATGAAGAACTAGGATATAATAATTCTTTTTTTATCAAGAAGTGTCAAAGATATATGACTGGGTAATTACTTTTAATAATGTACGTTGTAATTAAAATGTTTGCCAAGAAGTATTATCAAAAGTGCATTGAAGGTCTTCTTTCGTCAAGGTTAATATTTAAAAAAATTCTTTAAAAAATCAATAACTATTATTAGAATACAAAAATTCGAGTCTAGGAATAAACATACAAAAACGTATTAGTAGCAGGACAAAATCTAAACTTTGAACAGATGTGTCTCGGTAGAGAGTAGATATTTACCCCGCAATTCGCTATCGCTAAGACCAGTTTAATTTGACAATTACTATTTTAAAACTGACAAGTGTTCAAGTGTATACTCAATATCAGCTAAGATTTTAATGGCTGCCGTTGACACATGTCATTTCTAGTAACATTCTGTTTACACAATTTAAACTTTGGTCAGGGCCGGACTTCATATATTTTTTCAAAATTTATGACTGTTTAAGTAGTGGAAAATAATCTTGCTGAATTTAATTTACTGACAACGTATGTGTAGAAATATGAAAAGACAATTGTACTAGAACTACTATATATCTCTATAATTACTTGAATACAGTGGCGGATCCAAGTCTTTGCTGAGGGGGGGGGGCCCGACTCGAGCCGATCGTACCAAATTTTATAACGGGTTAAAGAATCACGTAAAATAAATTAATGCCGTGATTAGGGCTCGGGAGGGCCCTTTCGCCCCCCCCCCCCTGAATCCGCACCTGCTTGAATAGGACAGAATAGGAATTCCTTATGTGCGTGGGCAAAGTACTTATAAACGTTGGGGACAAATCCTTGAGCCAGCGTATTTCCATGCAGAAAGCATCTAGACATCTAAAAAAAACTCTCTTCCCTAAAAAATGCCTTCCCTAAAAACTTAATCTGTAAAATTTGAGCGATAAGGTAATAAAATTGGTGTTTTCGGTTATTTTTTTTTCAAACTTTAGGCCCTTTGCGCGAACTGAAGATTCAACATAGGAATTTTTTCCCTTTATTGACATGCGAATACACAACTTTTCCTCACTACATATTAGAATTCGATACTCGAAAATTCACTTTTTTCGACCCACCCTATTACACAAATTAGATGCGGAATATCTTCGTCGCATACATGTAAATGTATGACCATTTAGATATCCATCTCTAGTCAATTCGGCGATTGCCTGAGTCCGCGAGACGTTTTCTAAATTAGGGAACGTTTAAATTATAAGTTGGCAAATATGTTGACATGTGTCGACGACCGCTATTGAAATCTTAGCTGATATTGAGTATAAGAATAAGACAACTAAATTTTGTACTATGAATTTATTGGGATTGCTTGGGATAAATAATTCCGTTTTACTTTCTGCAAACTTATATAACTAGAACTGGGATTCACACTAATATTACGTTTTTACACCGTAAAACTTAAGGCAGCGGTCAGTTTCGCCTCCGAAATCCAAAGTAATCTCAAAAGTTGGTGCGGTGCAAATGATTCCGAATTTGGCAAGCACAGGAATGATTATTTGCAGTATACAACTTTTTATTTTCATGGGGCTCATTCACCACCCTGCTACACTGCTAGTGACATTTCACGACATATCTGTTAAGCGATGGATTATAGTAATGAACCTTAATTTCATGCCCCGTTAGAATGACTGATTACTGTTTAAAAGCCTTTTCGTAACCGAAATCGATTTGTAAACAGCACTTAAAATTTTATGCGTGCGCCCCAAATGTACTTATTTTTATCTGATTTTGTCATGCGTAAATAATCATGACATGGTGTTTCAAGACACTGGGTTTAGTCGACTCATCGCCCTTTGTAAACTACAATCAGAATTTTAAGAACCAATTTGGCACTAATTTTTTTTACGGTTAAATGATCATGAGGTATATAACAAATGATACTTTTCTGATACATCGATCTGTTTTTGATCTATGCTCATCTCAAGGGGCAACATTTTCTTAAGATATCACTGAGCTTCCTGAACTTGAATCGTCTTCGAGAAATTTTCGCCTGGATAAAACTTTAAACGATAGTGGCAGTTTCAGTCAGTTGATCTTTAATTTAGTTTAATTGTCAAGAATCGATATTGGATATTGTCAATTTAACGACACTCTCATTGTCACTCGGACTCTGACAAAATTTCTAATATAATGTTACTTAATTGTGGATAATACCCTCATCTATTGACTTCTCATAATGGCCACTTTTGGAAGAAACTAGTTATTAGGTGTCCGTATACCGGCCTAGTTTGTTCTTACCGTCTGCAAGAATTCTAGAAGTTTAAAAATATTTATTATTTTGTAATATACCGTGTATAAACATTTTAACAGGCACCAATAGAGTAAGAGCTTTTAGAAGACTTAATTAAAGTGAAAATTTGTAAAATGACATTACTCGTATTTCTACATTACCTTTACCTGAAAAACGAATCGATGACTTGGCGGGCCGAAATGTCCCCATTTGTGAGACTGAACAGACCAGGGCCGGATTAAGATTTTACAGGGCTCGCGGCTGAATTGATTAATGTCCCCCCCCCCATATATATATATATATATATATATATATATATATATATATATATATATATATATATATATATATATATATATATATATATATATATATATATATATATGTATATATATATATATATATATATATATATATATATATATATATATATATATATATATATATATAATAAATCAATATGTTTGAAAGTAAGTAAGTTATAAAATCGCACGTCCAAAATTAGATACATTGCATTGAAAGCAGTCCCGTTAAGAAAATATAATGAATTTTCATATTATTATATGACTTTGACGTATAATTAAACCAACTGTAAATTACAAGAGGATGAATGAAAATAATAAAAATATTCAGTGGGTCATTAATAAATTATCTGCATGTAAATATTCTAATTTTAATATCCCACTTGACGTCCACGCGGAAAACGTCAGCTGCACTGTGGTTATGCCGTCAGCCAGAAAAAAAGATGTTATTCTATTTGTTGCTATTATGCTATTTTAAATAATAATTTCAAGTACTGTTTCTTGCGGTGCATAGCAATTATGATGTTAATAAAAATGCATTGTTAAATGAATAATTATATGTTTCATTGTATTTATTTCAAACTGCTAGAAGTGTTGATCGTGATACCATGTTTATTTTTACCAATAAGGTTCTTCTTAAAAATAGAATGCCACTTTTCTTTAAAAGAATGGGATAAAACTAAAGCAAGGAAGCCATAAAATATTCTGTTAGGAAAAATATTGAATAATTGCAGGTGAAAGTTTAAGTTATTAGTAGATGTGAGAAAAATATATAAAACTTCTTATAACATACGACATGCAACCGGAGCAACCATAAAAGTTTCTTAGGTCTTCAATACTTGTTTTAAAGATGTCTCAATACAAAAAACGACTGACAATAGTGCCGAACAAGCCTTTTAAAAATTAACAACCCTTTCTTTAAAGTTAATTTTTTCAATTTTTCCATTGACGGTCAAATATGGAGCTGAACTGTAAAATCAGAGGTTTTATAGGTATAAAAGAAATTCTTATCTAGAAATCTTTTAAAATATCCGTTTAAAAAATCAAATTGGCACTTAAAACACAAAATCGTATATGCGAAGTTTTGGAGACCCGTATCTCGAAAACGGTTGACAATAAATATTTAATGTTATATAGGTAATGTTAGATCAGACAGAAAAACGCAATTCTCGAGACCGGATCGCCTTAACAAAAACAATTTAGAAAAAAACTGTAATTTACGACTCGACATATATTGCGAACAAAAATTTTAAGAAAAAAAACTAAAAATATAATTGTTAGTAAAGGAACGGTAATATATTTTTGTTCCAAGAGCCAGACGCATTTTAATAGGGTAATGAAAATGAGTTTTTAGAACATAATGAATTAATTATAAACATAGTGTAAACTAACTTAAGCCTCGGTAATAAAGTAATAAATAAACAAAATAAAAATAAAATTTTAAACCGGCTTATTCTGATAAAGCGGCTTGTTGTTTGATTGGCCATAAATAATTAATTACCATAAATTTCAAAATAAAAAAATGGGGAGTTAAATCTCACTTAAGTGAGTATTATAGCCTGTCGTTTGGTATTTTAGAGCTTAACTCTTAAATTTTAATAAGCATGTGATGCAGATTAAGTTGTTTAGTGAAAAAGCCACAATGTTTTTATTTGTATAAATCTATTTAAGACAAAATTAAAGTAGACAGAGGATTACAACGTAGATTTTAACAAAAAGTTTGCAACCCTTCAGTGAGCAGAAAACCCTTGTTTTGTATGGTAATTTTACTGCGAGTCAGGGAATTATTAAAGTATTTAAAATTTTACTTTGAAATTTTGCGTGGTTGAATGGGTGGTATACAGAAACTGGAGCGGGTTTTAGGGAAAAATCATATATTTTTCCGGAAAGCTTAGCTTTAACCTTTAATAAGTTAATTAAGTTAACCCGGATGTAGGTCCAAAACTGTGCATGGCCTCCGAGTTCTCCAGATTTTTATCAATCGAGAATTTACGAAAATATAGGCTATTATATTGGAACATATTGCGAACATGCTTTTAGTTGTTTTTATCAGGAAACAAAAGTTACTTAAATAATTTTCTCTTTATAGAGCTTTAAAAAACTTTAAAATAAAAGAAATGGGAAAATAAAGGTCATTTTCCATCAACTACATGAAAAAAATAAGCTCTAATTTAAACCATTTTTCTATACCTATAGTTAAAGATATGTCCTTTATGTTCATATAAGATTTTTACCAGAAATATAAACAAATAATATTAATAGCCTTACAAAGAGAGCGTATTTTTCATTACTTTAACATTTTCGGCGTTTTTCAATAATAAGTGTTCTATGAACCAATACTCAATATCGGGTAAGAGTTTAATGGCGGCCGTTGACACATGACAAACATATTTGGCAATTTATAATTTAGGTTTTACTCCTTTGAAGAAGAAACAGTGTTTCGAAACATGTCGAGTGTTTAAAAATAAAGATCTCAAATTAGTGGAAAGTGTAAAATTATTTTACCACAGTATTAAAACTTCAGTTTGATAATGGATTTCCACCAAGTAAAAGCCGAATCAATTCAGTAATTTATAATTTAAAAACTTATTAATTAAGAAATCACCTCATGGACACAGATAATCGCTAATTGATGACGGATGGATATATAAATGGCCATACATTTACATGTAAGCGACGAAGATACAAATTTCGCATCTAATCCTTGCAGCGCAGAAAAGCGTCAACAGAGGTGGAATATGTGCAGCACTTTGCATCGAATACCGTGTAGATGGGCATCCTTTTCTTACGCCTTTGCACCGGCATATCTTTTTCCGGCAGGCTTCAACCCGTCTTGTCTATTCCGCGTTAGTTCGCTATTTACAGAGCCGTCCCGTCCGATTTTGATTTATGACGGGTGAAACACGTTTCTAAAAACAAACTTTGGTTTGTTTTTAGATATATTGTTGTTTTTGGTCTTTTTAGAAAGCATTTTATCATTATTTTATTCTATGCTTATTAGGTATTTTGGTAGTATAATGTTGGACTTTGTGTATCTGTAGTGTTTCTTTTTAGTACCTAGGTAAACATATTTTATTTGTTTAACAATTATCTAGACAAAAGGTGTTTTCCCTTTCGTACATTCGCCTTTCGTACCATAGCCAAATTTGACCTGTTTTAACCAATTTTATTATCTTTCCGTCTCCTGTATTTTGTTTACCTGTTAATTGTAAAATATGAATAATATGGACGATTTGACGAATGAAACTTTGTAAATATGTATAATATATACGTTTTAAGTTTTACTAGCAATTCCGGGTCTTTGTTTTAAAAGCTTTTATACTCGAAAGCAGCAGAACAAACGACTTCAAATTTGAGTGATCCTACTTTATCTCTCTTATCAATTTTTGTATAAGATAAGTTAGGATAAATCGATCTAAATCGAGCCAGGGAAACCCCTGCTAAGGTATGGCCCATTCGTAACTGAACATCCTGTATAAGAAACTTGTAGAATGGTTTAAATTAACGCTGTGACTAGAGTCCCGACTCGGGATCCAACTTCAGTCCCGAATACCGTCATCAAATTACGTCAAAGTAGTTTTGTCGGGACTGATGTTCCGCCCCGACTCGGGACCCGCATCCGGTCCCGACTTAATAGTTTAATAGAAGGCTTTTGGGGTTACTTGATAAATTAGTAGTAGGACGTTTAGATGACACAACTATAAATGTATACGCAAGTGTGTCTTTAATTTCTGCTAATGCTGATTTATAGGTGAGAACTTGGAAAAAAACTTTAGCTCTTTCTTATCGGACACTGATGTAAAGAATTGTACCCATCAATATGAAAACAATATACTTATGTATATACTAAGTTTTGGAAACGTGGTGCTAAACCTATTTCGTCGAATTACACCAAAAGCCCAATTAAAAGCGAAATAATAAACAAATAAATAAAAAAATAATAAAATAAAAAATTAAAAAATCAATAGATAAACTTGACTGCATATTTGCACATAGTTTCTAATTTCAAACAATTTTCTTTCGTAACAGTTTTTTAAAATTTTAAAAACAAGGTTGTTTGCTCTTACGTCAAATTCATTTTTTATTACATTACACACCTCGTATATGACTGATAAATTTTGATGTCTGTTGATTTTATTAAACCATGCAGAACTTTTTATAGGGAGCTAGTTTTTTTCCGAAAAATTACTAATAGTAATGATTTTCCTATGTAACCAACTTAAGTAGACATAGATAGTGTGGCTGTGTATATCATGTTTGTAACTGGTGATTTAGATGAATGTACGATTCGCCTTATAAATTCGGGACCGGATGTGGGTCCCGAGTCAGGGCGCGGAACACTAGTCCCGACAAAACTACTAATGACGTCATTTGACGATGTTGTTCGGGACTGAATGTGGGTCCCGAGTCGGGGCGGAACACCAGTCCCGACAAAACCACTAATGACGTAATTTGATGACGTTATTCGGGACTGGAGTTGGGTCCTGAGTCGGGACTCTAGTCACAGCGTTAAATTAAACTTAAACCGCCGAATAGATGGAGTCATAAAACTGCGTGATCAGGGATACCGGGTTAGACGAGCGGGCTTTCATAGATAATGGTAGGCCAAATATCGTTTTCTAGGAGATGATAAATTAAATACAGAACGCATCAGGTGCGTAAAGTGCGTCAGCGCACGTGGTTTGCACCTGTTCGCTCCATCTGTTCGGCAACCCGATTATAGACAATTTTTTTAGTGTAGATGATAGGCGAAAAATGACCCTTATTTACTCACCTCCTTTATAATACAAAACATCTTATTATTCTTATACCAGTAAATTAAAACCTTGTCAAATTAGAACAGTTTTTGGTAGTAGTGAATAGTGAATCTGCTCGTAAATTTATATTGCGAATATTGGGATAATAACGTAAAATATTAGATTTATCAGAAATTGGACTGAATACAAGCTTATCTTATTAGTAATATTCGTCACGCCATTATCTCCGCTATCAGATCTTGAAGATGAATAATTATGAAGACGGCAGGGAAGTAATTAATGGATGGGCGGGTCAGATGTTAATTTGTTCAATAATTAGTACAGTTTTTCAACTTACATCTTCATTACCCACTAGCATAAGACAGAATTCTACGAAACTCTCGGTTTTTATGTGCAGGAATGAATTTTCTCGCTGCAGTACTAATTAATTCTGGGAAGGGAGTCATATATTAAGACTTACAGTTTTTTACATACATATAAATAATTATAATATTGATGAGTTTGCAGTTTTTCTAAAGTTCTGGCGTCACGGCATTGACTTTAAATTTACATTGACAATGACATTGTCAATGTAAAACTTTCCAAAAAATATCTAAGTTTAATACATCTCTAAATTGCGCGCATTTGTTGTGATTTAGCAGTAATGAGTGACTTGGACACATTGTTTAAGTGCTGAACAAAAGCAAAGAAAACAGACAATTATTATTGCGTCGAATGTATGAACATCTTTCACAAAAGATGTACTGAGAGGACAACGTTACAGGCATAAAATTTTATGTTCAGATAAATGCATTGAATTTTATAATAAAGCTACAGAAAATGAAATAATAGATAAATTAAAAAACAAACTAAAAGAAGCCAATTTTGAAAGGGAAACGGCTTTAGAAGATCTAAACTTAAAACATAATGCTGAAATAATGAATTTAAAAGCTAAAATTGAAAAATTGATTAACGATATGAAGGAAAGGGATACCAAACTTAAACATGAAAGTAAACAGACTAAAGATTTTACAGATGATGTATTGGAAACCGAAAATAAATACAAGCAGCAGCTTATAGAAAAATGTGAAGAGCTTACTAAATTAAATGAGGAAATTTCTGTGTTGAATAAAAATAACTTGAAATTGAAGGAGGAGTTACGAATGATAACAAGTGATTACACCAAAATAAAGAATGATCTCAAAGATCTTAATGACATTAATAGGAAGATGGTTGATTCTATTAGAATGTTAGAAGAAGATAACAAAAGATTCTCTAACGAACTGAGTCAATTGAGAAATGCTGATACTGCTCTTATGGTTGAAGCGGTAAAGAGTTCAAAGGTTGTGGAAGCGAGAGTGACAATCAAAGAACAGGATAAAAAAAGTGTAGCAAGGAAACCCCAATTATTGGTTATTGGTGGCAGGGATAATGTTATTGGTTGCGGTAATTTGTTTAAAAGGTTTTCGCATTCTAAATATGATGTAAATTGCCAATACAGGACGGGAATTTTGTTTCGTGAACTAGTTTCAGAATCTATAGGTATGAGTTGCAATTTTACCAAGGAAGATTTTGTAATCGTATTTATAGGATGCGAAAATGCTTTAAGAGGGGAAACTATTGAGAAGGAGCATGTTGAGAATTTGTTGCTCATTTCAGAAAAAACTAATTTAATTATAATCGGATCTTCATTTGCTTGTAATAGACGGGTGTTAAATATATTGATATATGAAAATAATCTAACAGTTCATACTAGTGTACACAACGACTTACATAATTCTGTATTTTTTTCAGTAGATAGTTTTATGCAAGCTAATGAAAGATCTATGTATGGGGAACCGTCTTATAATAGTAAGAAACTTTTATGTAAATTTTTATGTGCGCAAATGCTTCTCTCTTTCTCTAAAAAACCAGCCTTGTTACTGAATACTATGACTGAGCTGGAAAATTATGACGGAGGTGAGCAATCCGATAGCAGTGTTTTTTTAGAGGGAGTGACGACTCGACTCTATCAATAATGCTTCTTAACATCCAGTCAATAAGAAATAAAGTCGATGAATTATCAATTTTTCTTGAGGAGAGAGAAAGTCCCCACATATTGCTTTTTACTGAACACTGGCTACATAATGATGAGCAAATATGTTTACCTAACTACGTCGTTCTTTCGAAGTATTCCAGAAATAATTTTAATCACGGGGGTACTGCGGTGTTAGTTAAAGAGTCCGTGCTGGAATCATATTCTTTTGTTAATGTTGAAAATTTTAATCATTTATTAGTGGAAAGGGAATTTGAATTTTCTATGGCAAAAATGCCAAAACTTAGTATTTTTATTGTTTGTTTGTATAGACCACCAGATTCTGATGTCGGCATGTTTATATCTAGATTGGAATTGCTTTTATCTTTACTTCCTAGAGACTCTAAACTTATTTTAGCGGGTGATTTTAACATAGATTTACAATAACAAATCGCACATTAATACTGTATTGATTAACAAACCAACCCGTATAACAAACAATGGGTCGTCTATAATAGACTATTGCTGTTCTAACTTCTCCAATGATTGTCTAATTCAATGTAGTGTAATAAATGCGGGATTATCGGATCATGAGGCAATTCTTGGTGAATTTGAAATACTTTTTAAAGATACTAAGATCAAGAAACGGCGTGGAAGATTGTATACCGGTTGTAATTTTAGAAAATTTACACATCTCTGCGAGAGAGTGGATTGGCAAAGGGTTATTCGTTCTAGTGATTCCCTTACTTCTTTTCACTCTGTTTTGACTAATAAGTTCAATATTTGTTTCCCCGTACGGATTTTGAGGAATTATACTGGAAAACCTTGGATCACTAAAGGTGTGAGAGTATCTGCGCGAAATATGCGTTCCTTGCATCAGCTCCGAAAACATTTATTAAACAGCAATGTTTTTATGCAATATTATAATAAATATAGAAACATCTACCGGCGAGTTATTAAGATGGCCAAGCAGGTATACTTTTCCGATCGCATAAATTATTCAAGTAATAAACAAAAAGAAACTTGGAAATTAGTTAAGGATTTGAGTTGGAGAGATAATGCTATACCTGAGAATAGCATCACATCGAGTCAATTTAATTCTTTTTATTGTTCTGTAGCTTCTAACTTGTCAAGTCAAATCCATCCGAAACGTAATGCCTTGGAGTTTTTACATAATAGTTCAGTCAATGACTCCTTTTATTTTTCTCCAACTGACATAGATGAAATTAAAAAGGTATTTACAGAAATCAAAAATAAAAGGGCTATTGGATGGGACGATGTATCTTTAAGAATATTTCTTGCTCTTCCGGATATAGCCCTAGGCACACTAGCTGAAGTAATAAATTTATCTTTTATTTCAGGGAATTTTCCAGCATGTTTGAAGGATGCCCGAGTTTTACCAATCTTCAAAGGGGGAGATCCTAATACTGTTTCAAATTTTAGGCCCATATCATTGCTTCCGACACTTGCAAAAATTATTGAAAAACTCGTCAAAAGACGTATTATTGATTTTTTGAACGCACATCACATTTTAAACAAATATCAGTTTGGGTTTCAGGCGCAAAGAAATACTAATGATGCTATTTTTTCTTTATTAAATGACCTCTATCTCCGGATTAATGATGGAGAGGTTGCCGCGGCAGTTTTCTGTGATCTCGCGAAAGCTTTTGATTGTGTGAATCACGGAATACTGCTCGGCAAGCTTCAAATCTATGGTTTTAGGGGTAAGATCTTGGATTGGGTCAAATCATATTTGTCGGACCGTCAACAGTCTGTCATTTTTAACAATAATGTTTCTTCAAGTTTGCCAATTACTTCTAGGGTTCCACAAGGGTCTGTCCTTGGTCCTTTGCTCTTTTTAATATATATAAATGATTTGGCAACTTTAAATATATCCGGCTCATTTACTATGTTCGCCGATGACGCTACTATTTTATGGCATTCCAAATTTTCTGATCAGTTGGAGAACGATATTAATAGAGATCAGGTAAGGATTAAAGATTGGTGTAACTCAAATTTCCTTACACTTAACATTTCGAAGACAAATATTGTTTGTTTTAAGTGTCAATTGGATAATGTATTTCTGGATGTTGAGCGGATACATAATGTGGAATGCAATAGGTTTTTGGGGCTTTTTGTGGACGATAAATTAAAGTTTGAGCAACACATACTGCAACTGTCTAAGAAGCTTTCTAGGGGTTGTTATGCTTTAAGAGTAATAGCTCAGGAGTTGGATTTGTTAACAGCTAGGAATGTTTATTTTGCTCTAATAGAATCTCACTTACGTTATGGAATATCTTTCTGGGGAGCGTGTTCAAGAAATTTTTTTAATATGATTTTTATACTTCAAAAAAGAGCCTTGCGTTTTATGTTTAAAATTAAAAGAAGAGAATCATGTAAACCACTGTTTATACTTCATAAGTTGTTAACACTGCCATGTATTTTTATCCTAGAAACAGTCAGCCTTATTCACAAAAAATTTTGGCAAGAAATTCGAGCAAATCCAGTCTATTCTGTGCGTAATACACACACCGCAGCACTTCCCATTCCATCTTCTACTTTAGTTAAAAATTCTTTTGTTTATAATGGTAAAAAGGTATTTAATCACCTTCCTAAAGAGGTTAGAAAAATTACCTGTACAAGAAAATTTAAGAGAGAAGTTAAGCAAATACTTATTAACAAAGCCTATTACTCAATTTCAGAATTTTTTGATGAATCTTTTTAATATTTTTATCGTGGCTTTTAATTTACTATTAATTATTATACATATTTTTTAAAATTAATTGGTGGTTTAGTTGTAAAAGCGAAAGATAGTTTTAGGCTCCTACAAGTGAATTTTATAATGTGCGCTTACTGGTGTATACTTATGTAGAGGGTCCATGTAATGACTTTTTTTTATAATTTTAAGCATGCTTTGTCAATAAGATTTTCTTTGGACAATAAAGCTTTATTGATTATGATTATTATTATTAAGTATATAAATATTTTTTTCAAATCTTTACTCCACGTAAAAAATTGATTTTTTAAATATAAATATGTTGTAAATTGTAGACACAAAAAAGCTGCTATATAACCTATAAAAATATTGCATGACTATTTAGTAAAGCGCACGGTGTGCCTCGACTAAGTTTAACCCAAAGGTCTTCCCACTTCCATTTTTTTTCAGATTCGGTTAAAGTGGTGTGACCTAAGTAATTTAAGCCCAAAATGAAAATCTTAGATCAATAATTTGAAAAGAAAACGTGATTTTACTATTTTTTTTTTGGTTAAGCGGCTTTAGTTTATGAAAAAGGGTTGCATCAAAATTTTTAAAGGCTTATAATCTTCTTTTAAGTCTTGGAAACGATATTTTCCTAGTGGAAATATTTACTCCAAACTAAAATTTTCTAATCTAATTCTAAAATTCTAATTTTTAAATAGCTTTAATAATAATAAAAAAAGATGACAAAATGAGTTTTTCGTCAGTTTTTGGTCAGTATCTGTTCAAAGGTAAGGTTGAAAAATTCAAACAAAAAAATTATGGAGTCAGAATGTTGTGATATATCTCCATAATTATAACTTATGGTTAAAACTGTTCGTCATTTTCAAAAGGTTAACTTAATTTCAAGCAAAATAAAAAAAAACCTTTATCCGGAATAAAGCCAGAGATAGAATCGTCGGAATGTCCAAGCTGGGCTGACGCGACGGTGTTGAGAGCGCCAACCGCGTAGAGCGCTATGACGAAATGCATTTAATAGCGGCTGTAGTATCAAGTTTTTTCGAGTTTTGCTTACTTATTGAAAATATAAAATTGATTCCTTTTAATTGAATTTCCTTTACACGAATTATATTCAATGTATCATTTTGCCCTTTATATAGAATGGTACATTAAAAATAATTGATTTGCTTCTTTAGGCTCTGGTTTTGATAACAAATTTTTCTTAAGCTTTTTGTCCCAATCATAAAGCAACAAGGAAATCTCTCGCGCATATCATCCAATATTAACAATGTTATCAGCATTTAGCCCATGTATTCCGTCGATGCAAATGACGTCTTCTGAGTATTTTTGTAAAAGTTCCAGTTGCCCAGGATGCATGCTAATCAAAAGAAAATCCTGCTGTCCTGCCCGATTTTAATTTATGACTTGTAAAATCAAAGTTTGATTTTAGGAATATTGTTGTTGCTTTTCGGTGTTTTCAGAAAGCATTTTGTCATTATTTTGTGCTTATTAGACATTTTGGTAGTATACTGTTGGACTTTGTGTATCTGTAAAGTGTTTCTTTTTATTGAAAAGTAAGTAGGTAAACATATTTTATTTGTTTTATCTAAAGTCTATTTATTTGGACGATAGACCGAATATAAACAGATGCACGCTGCCTCCAAGTAATCGGTTCCAGCTTTGAAATTGAACAGGGCCGCATTGAGAATGAGAAGGAAAACTTTAAACTGCAAAACTGTTTACAATTAAATAAAAACTAAAATAATTGCCAGCCTTGACAACCGAACAAACAAAACAACGATTAAAAATCAACGCAAAAAATTAAAACTACAAAACAAGTGAAAACTCGAAAGAAAGTCGAATAGCCTTTTTCACTAGACAGCCTAATTACAATCCTGCGAAATCCCGCCGATAGCTCTCTGGCACGCCTCTTTCAATTTAATGCCCGGTCGGCCAATACGAATAAGAAGCTGGTGGAGGCTCGACGAGATTGTCAGACTATGACGCGTAGGGTTAATATTTACATCGGTCTATCGTTCAAATAAATAGACTTTAGACAAATATTACCCCAAAATTAATTAATGTTATAGGATTATAAGTTTTGCGGAGTAAATTACGAATCTAAACGAGCAGTTTTGTGGAAAAGCTTATGGTTTTTTAAAATTTTCGGTCTTAATTAGCATATTTTTTAGAGGTTATGTTTATCATTAAGAGAATTTAATCATAGACAATCTCGCCCATGTAAAGCACCTCCAGCGCGCTCAAAAATGACGCGTCTTGCTCTATTATTTTTTACTGTATTCAGCTTTGTAATATAGGCCTCAATTTCCAGAAAAAAATCATTATTTGTGGAGTAGTGTGTTCACTTTTTATTAGCATTTTTAGATATTATTAATTTATTATGGATCACGATTACTGCATTCCTAGTACATCCAGGCCCAGTAGTGAGGATTTGGTAACTTTAAATTTGTTTTTATTGAATATTTGATATTTATATGATATCTTTACTTTTATATTAGAAACTTCCATATATAAACATAGTACTGTGACAGGCAGAAAGATAAAAACATTTGTATCGTCGATTTCTCAAAAAAAAATAATTTGTGATAAAGGTCGGCGCATTAAAAAAGATTAGTAACTTGAAAAAACTTTTACATTTGAAATGGCGATCTTTCTAATTTAAAATGTTTAAAACTGGAGGGTCGAAGAGCTTTAAATACAAGTCAAGGGTGTAATTATCATTTTCTTTAGGGAAGGTGGTTGAAGTTAAAATGCTACCTGAGGGAGGGGTGATCTGTATAATAAGTTAACGGTGTTTACAAAAAGTTATATGTATATCTGGAGGCTTTCTGCATGGAAATAAGCTGGCTCAAGAATTAGACTGCAACGTTTATAAGAACTTTGCCCACGAACATCGGGAATTAAGCCCTATTCAATAAATTAATAAATTATTATTAGTTATTTATTACTATATCAAGGGAAATTTATCCAAAGAGATAACCCAGTGAGTCACCTTATGCTGCATGTGAAGTCTGGCCCTAACCAAAGTTGTGTTAACAGAATGTTATGAGGAATGACATGTGTCAACGGCCGCCATTAAAATCTGAATATAGTAACACTTGTCATCCCCAACATAGAGCCATCTTTCTTTCTCTCATTCGCGCATTTTTTTTAACCATAGTATAATCTTTTTCTCTTCTGATATAATCATTAAAAAATGGCTAGATAGTCTGAGAGTCGCAACAATAGTCAATATACGTTTGTGAGTAGTAGCCACTTTGGGATGCTTTTACTCTTGTTTGCAATGATGGATTAAGGGATAATAATGAGGCTTGCGCAGAATTAATTGAACTTGCAAGAACATACAATACAACCCTTTAACCTTTAGTTTACTACCCGCCAAGTCACGAGAGTAGGAGGCAAACCTAAGTGAACCTTATTACATCGCAATCTCCCAAGGACATACCTCGGGTGTTGTAGTAACGTTAGGGATCATTGACATAATCACCCGATTATGAAAATCGTAATTCACTATTATAATCGCAACCTCCGTCGTTCGAGCTGTTAGGCCAGTGCCGTTTTAGATTTTTATATGGTGTACCTGAAACAAATTTTACAATAGCTGAATTTTGCGGGATTGTATAGTTTTCATGGCCTTTTTAACATACTAAAAGTCCCCAACTATTTGAGCGGGGACACGTTGCCAAATTGGCATTTTCTCGAATTTTTATAATTATCTCAAAAACTACAATGAAATCGAAAAACCACGACGGCAAGAAAATTAAAGTACATAAAAAACACACAAATTTTATATAAACTAAATTTTCATAGTTTTATTTATGAAAAAGGTACAGCCCTTTGAATCTCAAGATTAATAGAAATTTCATCTAATTTTGCAATATAGGTACAAACATAAGTTTCCAAAATGGTACTCGAAGTAAAGGGTCCAAAAGCCGAATTTTGCAAAATTGTATGGAGAATAAGGGGTACATTTCACAAAGGCAGTTGCGTACCAGATAAATTTAATGAGGACTAAAGTTATAAAATTATTTATAAATTACTTACAAAATTGTTTCCATCCGAACTAGATTTCATCGTCCATTAACTCCTCATTTTTCTAAAAAGCATTACCACAAGAATTTCTCAGGCATTAGAAACAGTTTAAGTTCGACAGTCTGCAGCTATAAAGTTTCCGGCAGTCAGTTTTGCAATTGCAGAATTATCATTTTTAGGATAAATTCTGGTGCAGTCTTGTTCATGGTTTTAATGGGTTGAATAATGTCTCCTTGCTTTTTGCAACCCCAAGCAGTGGGTGGCAATAAGTTACCAATCCATTCTTGGATTTGGAGGTACATCCTTGGGCTATGGTAAACTTGCAGCATCTGAAGTTGGTGGTAAACATGCCAATTCAAAATTATAAAATGGGTAAAGCTTCCTACATACAAATTATTAGAAAAGAGACTTGCGAGATAAGGTAGCCGTCTTTTTTGAAACCCAATGTTGACAGAAATACAATCATTGCTATCGGCGAAGAATTCCTGTTGGCTTTTTATGGAGCAAAAAAAGCCTCAAATGAACTTCATTTTTTAAAATTTACTAATATAACAGCCCGGCAGGCTTTATGCAAGAATTTTGAATTGGCGTGTTTACCACCCACTTCAGATGCTGCAGCTCACCATAGCTTAAGGGTGTACCTCCAAGTCCAAGAGTGGATAGGTAATTTATTGCCACCCACTGCTTGGGATTGGAAATAGCAAGGAGACATTATTCAACCCATTAAAACCATCAACAAGATTGCGCCAGAATTTATCCTAAAACTGATATTCTGCAATTGCAAAACTGACTGCCGGAAACTTTGCAGCTGCACACGGTCGAACTTGAACTGTTGGAATTTGTGTGGTCAATGCCTGGGAAATTCTTGTAGTAATGTTTTTCAAAAACATGAGGAGTTAATGCATATATATATATATATATATATATATATATATATATATATATATATATATATATATATATATATATATATATATGGAAGTACGTAGAGTTTCACGGATGGAGAAATATTTGTCGTGGTTAATCCGGGAATACATCCGTTCGTTTGGTTCATTTCTATTTGAAACTTGCAGACGTTTCGCCAAAATCTCATTTGGCATCGTGGTTTTATAGTGGATCGCCTTGGTCTTAGGTCATATCTATTGGCCGGCGTTGGCTCCGCCCCCTGAGTGGTTTTCTTGGGAGCTGCGTTTGGGTTCACTTGGTTCTCGGCCGTCGTGCTGTTCATGTTAGGTGGTTCTATTGGCTTGATGATGGATTTCCATGTTGCTGGAAGGTTCAAGGCATCGTCTCGTTTGTTTAGGTTGCCGTTTTTTTCTATTTCGATTGCTTCGCGAATAAGTCTGGTTTTGTAATGGTCTATGTTGGCTATTTGTTTGCAGCTGTCGAAGTTGATTTTGTGTCCTGTTTCAAGCTGGTGGCGGAAAAGGGCAGACGATGTTTGTTTGTTCTTGATGCAGAGCTTGTGTTCTTCTAATCTTGCTGATATTCGTCTGTTGGTCTGTCCTACGTATGTTTTGCTGCAGGTCCCACATGAGATGCTGTAGACACCCTGGTTTTCCAGTTTTATTTTGTCTTTTGGGTTTCTTAGTGATGATCCTATTGTTTGGTGTGGCTTGTAAGCTGTTGCGATGCTGTGCTTGCGTAGAATTCTCCCGATTCTGTCTGTTGTTCCCTTGATGTATGGTAGTACAGATATGGGCCTGTCTTTGGTGGATTCTTCTGGTTTCTTTTTTTGGCGATTTTGTTCCTGGTCTATGGCTTTTTTTATTGTATGTGTTTTGTAGCCGTTTTGTTTCAGAGCTGTTTTAATGTTGTTTAGTTCCTGTTCTTTTCCTTGGGCGTTTGTCAGCCGGATGGATCTTGTAATCAGTGTGTTGGCTACTGCTTGTATTTGAGTTGGGTGATGATGGGACTCCGCGTTGAGGTATCTGTTTGTGTGTGTTGGTTTTCTGTATAGCGTGTGTAGCAGCGTTCCTTCTTTTGTTTGAATGGGAGGCTGTTATTTTCTTCGAGTTCTATGGTAAATTGGATTTTTGGGTGGCGGGAATTCAGGTGATCCAAGAATTTGTGGAGTTTGTCTTTGCCGAAAGACCATATTACGAAAACATCGTCGACGTATCTAATCCATAGTTTGGGTTTGAGAGGGGCTTCTTCGAGAGCTGTGTTTTCGAAGTAGGTCATAAAGAGATTTGCTATGGCTGGTGATGGTGACGAACCCATTGCTGCGCCTTCCGTCTGTCTGTAGATTTGGTCATCGAATAAGAAGTATGCGTTTTTTAGGCAGTGTTTAGCTAAGTCCATCACATGCTTTGGGAAGGTCTTGTTTCTTGATATTTGTTCCAGAGCTTCATCAACCGGTATACTGGGGTATAAGGATTTTACGTCGAAACTGGCTATGATGTCGTTGTCCTCAAGCTTGACAGTTTTTAGGATCTGTGTGAAGATAATTCCATAATAGGAAATGGCGCACCAAATATTTACCTTTTTAAAATACTCACCAGTGCGGCAGCGGTTCGCAATTATAAACTCTGGATTTTCCCTACCCCAGTATCTATCTCCCATGGTGAGAAGCTACAGTGCCGTTTGTACTGAAGGTTGACTCATTTGAGAACATTATCAGCTTATGAAAGTACATGTTGTTACTTAAAATTTCATCACCGATCCACAAACAAGTATCCAAGCGTCGTAACTGTCCCAATCTTCCAATGTTTGATTAAAAATTGGTATAAAAGGACGAATTTTATTTTCCTTAAACACATCTTGACTATGGCTATTCTACGTAACTGTACAATTGGAAACTTTTCTTGAAACTTCTCAGTAACGTAGCAATAACAATTCTCGCCATTTTTGTAATTTTGCATTAGGTATAGGTAAATATTCTTTGCTCTAAAGACAGCATCTTTATTATTTTGGCAAATACGTCACAATTATCAAAGTTGTAATCAAATAAAAAAGGTGACAATGTGACAGAAAAATTTTTATTTTAAAAGCGTAATTTGGAAATTTCAAATTTTTACTTGAAAATCTGAAATAAGAGTTTTTTTTTTTTTTTAAACAATTTTTTATTTAACGTTTTGCATTAATATTTTAAAAAATGCAACTTTACTCAACCAAATTTTACGTTTTTGTATTTTTTGGATAACTTGTACAAAAAAACAAATTTTTGGCATTGTGGATCGTATTTGTAAAGCAAGCAAAACCTTTTATAAAGAATGACATTTTTCGTATCTTTAATTTTTTGGTCTATTTGTCCTCTTGTATACCCCATCTGTGGACATACTGTAAAGACTTGTATTTATATTAGGTTAAATGGAATGTAAGCCCTTTTCTTCATATATTTTCTATCCTGTAATTTACCAAAAGATACGTGGAATCGTCAGCAAAAAGTCAAAAACGGTTTTTGTTAATTACTGTCAAAACAATGAAACAATTACAAATTAAAATAAAAAAAAAATAAAATAGAAATCATTTTAACTACCTACTACCAGAGACTATAAAGAATATAGACAGACACTCGAATACACCGGAAAGCCGGTCTCCCTTGATAGATTTGGTGGGTTTACTGGTTTATGGTTTAAAAGGTTGTTTGTCCACCATTTTATATACATGTAGATACATAGTATACATATTTATATAATGGTAGACAAACAAATTTTTAAACCATAAGCCAGTAGTTCGTCTAGGTATTATTTAGTCTATGCTACTACCAAATCATCAAAACAAATTGATTTTTAACTGTGAAACAAAATCTCATCCGCAGTAATGGTTTCCGTTCGTTGGAACAATGATTTGATTATTTTTATATTTTTCCGTAGTGTTTTTTACATTTTTTGTTCTTGTACCAACTAAGTAGTAAATTTCTGATGAGTACTATAATAATAGTACGATTGTAGTGATATTACATCATAATTGGGAAGACACCGCTTTGATATGAAATAATAAATAATTTGTTAATAATAAATCACGTAAATAATTTTGGCATTATCTAATTAAGAACAAACGGTTCTATTCAATTTTCGTCTATTTGCCATGATTTTCAATTATTAAAGAATGGAATATTTGTTTTAAATTGACAGGCGCTGATGTACAGGCCTTGGAAGAAATTTTATTGATAGGTGGTTTCAAGAGGTTAATCATTTAAACAACGTAAAATTGTAGGTAAAAAATACTTAAACGCAAAAAAAAAAATAAAATGAAGTACCTTATTGTTTTATTTTAAGCGACTAAAAAAGTTATAAAAAAGCATATTTATTGATATTTATATGATGTATTATATGAGCTCATGTAGAATTTAATTTACTAAACATAATTGCCGCTTCAGAATACAAAGTTTAAATATACATATAGCTTAATACGAAATTTTGAAACATAAGCGCATCTTACACGGTCAATAATACTGACAATGTCATTATATTGACAAAAATATTGACCGTGTAAGGTGGATATATTGATGGTTTGATGGATTGAACTGACGCGAATTCGAATTTCCGAATATCAGGCATCAATATCAGCGAGTAGAGGGATACTATCAGTATTTCTGATCGTCTAGGGTGCGCTGTCAATATTGGATCAATCCTTAGTGTAACGTCAGCTGCTGTCAACAATGAAAGCAGCAAGCATTCTTTTTTAACCAATCTTTCATCCAGCGCTTACACTTTACTGTACGGTTTATGCCTAAACTTAAAATTATCGTAATATATACTCTCTGTCGAGGATCCATTTTCAACAGGCACGGATAATAGTAGGTTATGTACTGAAGGAAATATTGACATAATAATATATACTTATAGTGTAAGGTTGAAGAGTATTGATACGGAGAATGAAGTGGATTGTTGAAATAATGTCAGTATTGATTGATATCAATATTATTGACCGTGTAAGGTACGCTTTACACTTTCTGGTGCCACTTTCGATTACCTACCGAAAGCTGGTCTGACTAAAAAGTAACTTCCATCACTTCCATCGACTTTTTGGTGAAAAACCAATAGGAAACACTTAAGTGAATATTAAATATTATCATAATGATAATATTGAAGATAATTATATGACTCTTTAAATTAAATGTTTAATAACATCTACAGTTCTACAGTTCGCTGTAATATGTATTTTCTCTTTCAAAATAAAACATACATAAATGCAAAACTAACCTTAGATTTCTCTATTGTTTTTTTCCTGCACAATGTTTCGTGAATTGCGTGAATATTGCGATCTTTTATGATAGTATGATGAAGTGAGTATTTATTATTTTGTAAGGATAAAATGCTTCCTATCAGTTCACTTTCTCACAAATGTCATTATGTTTTCGTATACCTTTCTGAAACCTCCATGCTTTGTTCCACCACGCATTTTGTCATGTATTTTGAAAATATGTCCGAATATTATGATAAATTACAACCAAAACTTTGGTAAAAAGCGAAATAAGCAAGAGGATTGAACTTGAAAGATCGTAAAGATCGTTCATGTTGATTTCATTTTTTTATGTGCAGTACGCGCCAAAGAATAATTTTAGTTTTGCTACGTAAATTTGTACTTTTTTAAATAACTATTTTTATAACTGATACCACTTGTAGTATTATTGTAGCCCGGACCTTTGCGGCTCATTTCAGTTCCGGACTTAGGATGTAAGTGCACAGTGTACACAAGATACAAGTATATGGTTTTATGTAACTGATAAGGCATACTGCGCAGGCTGGTACTGCCTGGTACCAGAGGCCGATTTATGCTCCGCCTGGATGGTAAAACTGTGTGCCATTTTGATCTTTTTAATGTATGTTGCAAGACTATTCCTTAAAAAAAACCTTCAAAATTATGGCACGTCGCCGCTCAGCGCGGCACGCCGTACGGAACCCTCTATGAGCGAGTAGAACTCGCACTTGACCGGTTTTTATCTCACACAATCACGGCAACGCCCAGGAATTAAATTATTTTTGTCAAATACTGCATACGGACGTAGTTAATTTTCGCCATCGACGCCTCTGGTAACAGAACAACCTGGCCAACCTTAATAATTAATAGGAAGTGACTCCGATGCCGGCGCCGGCAGCCGTCATGGATGCCGGCGCCGGCAGCCGTCATGGATGCCGGCGCCAGCAGCCGAGCTGGGTGCTGGGGAAGTGACTCCGCTGCCGGCGCCGGCAGCCGTCATGGATGCCGGCGCCGGCAGCCATCATGGATGCCGGCGCCAGCAGCCGAGCTGGGTGCCGGGGAAGTGACTCCGCTGCCGGTGCCGGCGCGGCGGCCGAGCTGGGAGCCGGCAGCATTAAAAAATTAGTGTCAAAATAAGATGAGAATCAAAATACCTTAATTCAATCAAAAAATATAATTTATTATAGTGTAAACTTAACGAAACTTAAATTTTCCTACAAAAATATAACAATTGTCATTATTCTGCGAATTTAATGGTAGAAATAAGAAAAATAAACATCAAACTTTTCCTAAAATTAAGTCTTCGCTTTCTTAGTCCTTTTGCGATTCAACCTTATTACTGTATTTCCAAGTCTCTTCGGACGTCCACGTTTTTTGACCTTTCCTGGTATCTGTATGTCTGGTAATTCAAACTTAGGCTGTTCTTTATACATTGTTTCCCATTTCTGAACTAGACGTTCCACTGAAGAAAATGTTTAAGTTGCAGCCTATTTTAAATTGAAACTTTTGATCGTGGTTCGCACATATGTATTGTAATCAAACTTTTCATAACTTCAATAAGAGTGTTCAATTTGTCTGATATCAATTTGATTAGAATTCTTGTCTTTTATGGACATATTGCCATTTTTTGAGGTAGAAATAACTAACAGAGCATATGGATCTGTAACTCTGTGTCTCTGTTTTGCTAGAAAATTGAAATAAGCTTTGGATGAAGTATGATTGTGATTTTGTTCAATCCCCAGGATACATAGAAATTGTTTACACTCACTAATTTTCAAGAAAATGCTAGCCTGGTAGCCTGTCTTACACGTGGAACACTTCCTTGTTGACTTTTTATTTTTTGTCTTGAATGGTCTTCCACCTTTAACACAGGCTAACCGCAGATAATAGTACTTCAGAGCCGGATTAATATCCACCACACTATTAGGATTTCGTTGTCTTTGATTGTCATTTGTTCTGCTATCACGCAACCAAAACTCATTGTTTGGCTTTCTTGTATTCCACCAAAACTCAATTAAAATTTTCATATGAAGAAAATTTATAACACACTCATATTTTATAGTTTTTACGCAAAATTAAAACAACACAATGTTTACATATCATTTAAAATATGTAACTATAATTATTTAAGGTTAGAACTGCCGGCATTCCGTTTTGGCCGTATCTGAAACAAAGTGGCTTATTTAGTGGCCCCAAACTATGTTTTGCCGATCTAGAGACTTCAAAACCTGAAAGGTGATTGTTTCATTAATATAATACTTCCTCTGTCGACGGAAGTAAATGTGGCAGAAAACACCATATTTTTCGCATTCTATACCGAGCAAACTCGTTAAAAATTACAAAAAGATGTTGTTTAGGCATGTTATTGGCAAAAAACACAATAATAATAGTGCCTTTCAGGCACTTCATCCATCTCTAAAGATAACTTTTATTTATATGCATTTACCCTTTAATCTTATACTTAGTACATCATTCTAACACCTTTAATTCGTTACGTCCTTTTACTATTGCTCGAAACTGCTTTATTTTTGAAACACTAAACAATAATTAGTTTCATATTCACCCTAAAGGCGCTTCAGAAACCAGATCGCGGAAGAGGCTCTCGGTTGTTATTTAACGTGAAGCCCGGCAGACTCCCTAATGCGTTTATAATGGGAAATTGGCCGGTATTGCAGCAAGGCAGAGCTTAAGAGCTAGCAAGCTTTTTCGCTCCTATCAGTGCTTGCAAGAAGTTTCAAGTCCTTTTTAGTGTTCCGTGAAACGAAACACTTATGGAATCCCTTTGGTGCCCGTCCGTCCATCTGTCTGTCACAGGCGATTTTCTCTGAAACTATTCGACGTAAAAATTTGATATTTATCACAGAAATAGAGTGTGGTGGCCCAATTATGAACGTGAAGTATAAAACATTGAATTTTGATTATGGGGGTTTTGGATTTAGAGACAATTTCGGTACATTAACACTGTCTCTAGTAAATTCTAAATTAACAATATCGGATATATGCTTAAGATATTTCACCGTGGAAAAAGTTTCCAGTAAAAGGCCTTCTTTACATGCCCCTTCAACATCTCGTAGATCGTTGAAGATAATGCGGTAAAGTTCATTGCAATCGGTTTCGCTAGAATTGGAGTAGTGTCCATGTCGGTTCCCATACAGAAACATTGCTTACTTCTGACCATCATAGCATAGCTCATAAAACGGTTTAACTAGCTTAAAAACTTTTTTATTTGATTACCATCGTAAAAAGTCAATTCTTTAGCTTTAAATTTTGGAACGCAGAATCCTTGAACGTCTACCACAACAAACTTCTACTGTAACTGACCACAAGATATCACGTACTTGGCCTGTTAAAGCCTGATACTCGAGTACTCGATCGTGAATAATTATACAAAAGGCACGTGACTCATTGGAAAAGTTTTCTTTGAAATGCTAACTTGACGTCGATCGATATGATGTAATTGTTTATGCATTTTTGTAAACATTTTCGGGAAAAACGCTTAAAAATTACTGTTCCCCACCCTTATCACCAAAAGGATCGCTCAGACAAATATGAAAAAAATCATGAACATTTAGAAGTAGGTGTAGATTGAGCCAGAATTATTAGGATTGAAAAATTCTAGCGCGATCAATACTTATAAACAATTTAATTGTTTATTTCCTTATATAACTGCTGAACCATTTAGTGAACAAGTTTTCCGGTAAAAAATATTTCTCACAATGTAAGGAACAACTTTTGCCCTTACACGTTTTTCAAAATTTTTAATTTGGCTCAGTCGAAACGCGAGTGCACTACTCTTAATAATTTAAGTGGGGGGCTGATGGCACGAAACAGTAATTGTGCAAGTATAGCTTGCACTTGGCAGATTTTTTAAATACGTAATTGGGGCTTTGTCAGTGAATTACTGTATATACATAAATCCTTCGTAATGTAACTAAAAAAAGGGCTTGCAAGCTCTTTCAAAGTAGTTCAAGCCCTTTCAAAGTGCTTCAAACCTATTTAAAGTGCTTCAAGCCCCTTCAAAATTCTTCCAAGCCCTTTAAATTGTCGAGCATTTTTGATTTATATAGTTCAAACTCGAAAAACTAGGCGCCTGTTAGACGTGTTGCTTTGTGTAAGTTATGATACCGACACAACATCAACACTTATGCAATTAGGCCAATCATTTGCATAATTTTGACTGAAACCGTTTGGCTCCGCGACAAATCTGTCGTTTTTTTTCAGTTTTGTAGCGTTAGAGTTCACAAGTCCAACAATTATATCCATAAATTGGGAACCTTTTTTATTTGATTACACCTTTGATAACTGTGATGTATTTGTGAAAATAATAAAGATGTATATTCATAATCCAAAATTACAGAAATGGCGAGAATTGTTATTGAGAAGATTTAAGAAAAGTTTACAAATGTATATGTGTATGAAGAAGTTCAGTACATAAGTTAGTAATAAAATTTTAAAAAACTGGATTCGTTAGTGATTTAAAGAAGAGCAAGTAAAGGTACGACGAAAACGATGCTTCTACAGTGTTAATTTTGCTATCTGTTGATGAAAATTCTATTATGTCCTTAAGAAAACGAGCAAGTTTACATATTTGTAAAAAAAGGCCATATTCAAAATGTGTTGAAGGAAAATAAAATTCGTCCTTTTCAACCAATTTTTAACCAAACTTTGGAAGATAGGGACAGTTACAAACGCAGTAACAACGTGAACTTTCATTAGCTGATAAGATAATGTTCTCAGATGAGTCAACCTTCAGTACAAACACCACTGTAGCTTCTCAGTATGTGAAATATTGGGGTAGAGAAAATCCAGAGTTTAGAATTGAAGACACCGGTGCAAAAACGAGGTAGCTCCATTTTTTTATGATTTTTAGTTTTCCAGCGTAACACAGTAACAAAAGGATGCTGCATCGGCTCCATCGTTTGGGGCAACAACGAGGTAGATTCTTTCATTTGTACCAGGGTTATATGGAATATTCCTATACCTCCTACTTTAATTCGGTGCAAAAAGGAGGCAGCTCCGGAGCTACCTCATTTTTGCACCGAGTTAGATCATATTTCTGCCGCTTCGATGCGGCACTTGTAGTATTAACACATGTTGGATTTGCAAAACAATAAAGAAGTAGTGCCGTCATTATTGTGTTAGACTGTTGGCATATTTTGAGCATTCTTTACTATCAGTTGTGGACCGTTTTTTACTATCAGTTGAGCAAAAGTAAATTCCAATAATTTTCCTCTTTCCTTTTATAAATCAGTAAAATGTCTCGCAGTAGGTCATGTGGACAGTTTGACGATTCGGACAACGATCCTGATTTTTGTCCCGACCTAGTGGTGGGCGATTTTCTCTGTTTAATTCGTGAGTCGGGCTTCCCAGTACACATCGGTACATGGTACTTAGGCTTCGGTCTTCGTGGGCTGTCAGAAGACAAAAGTGCTGAGATTTCTACCCTAACCGAGAACGACTGACAGTGATGAAAGAATAAAAGTAAAAAAGTTAGCAAAAAATGAGTTAGAGATGAAAGGTCGTGGAAAAAAAATGTGGCGAAAAAAACGGAAGCTGAAGGAAATTCTTATGTTGTGGTTAAAATCGAGAATAACTGTGTGAAAGAAGAAAGAAAAACTGAAAAGAAGAAAAAAGAAAAAAAAGCGAGAAAGACTAAGTGTTGCCAGAAGAAAGGGTACCCCTGGAAAAAAATACGTGTCGCAACTTTGAAGGAGTTCCGGTTATTCAAGATAAACTTTTAAGTGACCATTTTAGTGGACTTTTTAAGAAAACTGTTTTCATCCAAAAAAAAAACGAAAGTTTGCTGTCTCTTCTTACCGTGTAATGGAATACACATAAAAAAAGTTGCATACAGTAGTTCCAGTGCCATTTTTAAAGATGAATTTATTATTCAACAACCTAGAATGAATCTGACTTTACCGAATCCTGATTTACATCTTTACTCCCGGTCCTTTAGCACTAAAGCGCCACAAAAATATATCTTCATGTAAACGGGCACTAAATACGTATCCGCTGGTTGTATGTAGTTAGTTTTAGGGGCTGACAGATTTTATATCGCTGTCCGGTGCAAAAAGGAGGCAGCTCCTTGATATATTTTTTTAAATTATGCTTAAACTAAAATATTTAGAAAACGTAAAACTTTAAGACATTACGCATCTTCCATCAAACTGTAAAATAGCGTTTATAAAAAGTACGTTAGAATTTGTCTTTTTAAGAAAATAAGTATTTTCTGTCTCCTGAAAATTTTATAAAAATGGAGCTACCCCCTTTTTGCACCGGTGCCTTCAATTGGCAACCGCTTCAGTATTTTCGATAAACTATTATCAGATTATAACATATTTTTTTGATAATACATACAGGGTGTTATTTAAGTACATAGACAAACTTTAAGGGGTAATTCCTTGTATGATTTTAAGACAAAAAGTTCCTATAAATATGTGGCCTAAATGTTTAGATTTTCGAGATACAGGGTGTTCATTTTTTCGTTTTTTTAATTTTCCTATTACAGTTTTAGGGATACTTAATGCAAACTTGGCACAAATAATACTTTTACCAGTATCTATGAAATAACGTTATTAATATTTACAATAATCTACAGGGTCCTCGTTTTTTTGTAGCCATGACCACTTTAGGCCCTCCATTTTTTTGCTACGACGCCGACGTCACTGAATAGGTTTGAGAATAAAATCTAATTTATCATTTTATTCTTCAACTTTTCACTCTCTTGAAGTTTTTCGCTATTTCTTACGGTCTAGAAGTTATTTTGCAAAAAATAAAAGAATGCAGTGTTGTAAGGTCCATGAGATAACGTTCTTTAGAGCCTTTCGAAATCTACAAGGTGCTTATTAAAACTAAAGTTAGGTTAATTTAAAGGAAAACTTAACAGAGGAACACTTAACTTAAAGTAACTGCTGGAAATGGCCACTCCCGACTTCAACGCATGCATTTGTGCTTCTCACCGTCGCGTCGTATGGTATTTTTGAGCGGGTCCGCCAGTCGATGGTGAGGCGCATAAATGCATGCGTTGAAGTCGGGGGTGGCCATTTCCAGCAGTTACTTTAAGTTAAGTGTTCCTCCGTTAAGTTTTCCTTTAAATTAACCTAATCTTAGTTTTAATTATCACCTTGTAGATTTCGAAAGGCAATAAAGAATGTTATCCCATGGACGTTACAACACTGCATTCTTTTATTTTTTGCAAAATAACTTCTAGGCCGTAAGAGATAGTGAAAAACTTCAAGAGAGTGAAATGTTAAAGAATAAAATAGTAAATTAGATTTTATTCTCAAACCTATTCAGTGACGTAGTAGCAAAAAAATCGGGGGCCTAAAGTGGGCATGGACACAAAAAAACGAGGACCCTGTAGATTATTTTAAATGTTAATAACGTTATTTCATAGATACTGGTAAAACTATTATTTGTGCCAAATTTGCATTAATTATCCCTAAAATTGTGAAAGGAAAATTAAAAAAACGAAAAAAAAAGCGAAAAAATGAACACCCTGTATCTCGAAAATCTAAACATTTAGGCCACATATTTATAGGAACTTTTTGTCTTAAAATCATACAAGGAATTGCACCTTAAAGTTTGTCTATGTACTTAAATAACACCCTGTATAACAGACATTCTTATTTACACGTGCTGGAGTCATTTTCGTCAGAAAAGTTAGAATAATTGCCGCTTCAATAGCCCCGAAATATGTATTTTCAGCACGATGGGTGTCCACATTATGCTGCAGAAGTAAGGGATTGGCTCAGTCGCAAATTTGGAAATCGTCCAATTTTGTGGCCCCCGGTTTGACAGTTTGTGATATGTTTCTTCGGGGGCGCATTAAACAACTAACATATGAAAGACCCATGAAAAATGAGGAAGAAGTTTTAAAGCAGAGAATTTTAAGAGCGATAGAATCGATTTCACCGGAAGAAATAAGAAGAAGCTTTAGCCATTTTCGACGTCAGTTAGAAAAATGTGTAGAACATGGAGGAGAAGTTTTTGAAAAATAAATATGGTGTGTCCTTAATTCTTTAGGTTTAATAAAATAAGAGTTTTTAAAGTCTAATAAAATAAGAAATATTACTCGAATATTACAATATATTTATTATTCTATTAGTAATTTTGTTTTAAGAATCTGTAATTTTGGATTATAAATATTCTGAAGACAATCTTTATTATTTGGGGAAATATATCACAGTAATCAAAGGTGTAATAATTACATAAAAGGGTGACAATGTGACTTAAAAATTTTGATTTTAAAACCGTAATTTAGAAATTTTAAATTTTTACTTGAAAATCTGGAATAAGAATTCTTTTAAAATTTAAAACACCCTTTTTATTTAACGTTTTGCATTAAAATTTTAAAAAGGCAACTTTACGCTTATCCAAATTTTACGTGTTTGTATTTTTTGCATACCCTGCACAAAAAAAACAAATTTTGGTCATCGTTGATCTTATATTTAAAGCAAGCAAAAACCTTTATAAAGAATGACCTTTTTTCGTATCTTTCACTTTTTGGTCTTCTTGTCTACCCCATCCGTGGACACATGGTTGGATGGGACGACCGGGCAACCGGGCAAATGCCCGGTGGGCCAATAGTACACGTACCGGTTGGACTCTCAGCCCAGCCGTTCTTCGTAGGCCGCATTGCCTGATAAAAAAATACGAAGTAAAACCAAGTACCTAACTCGCTAAATACAGATAAAATACCATTTGTATTTAAAAAACAACTAAATAAATTTCTTAATTATTGTTGAAAATTAACAAATGAAACATAAAACCCAACAATATAAATTGGCATCTAATACTTAAAGGTTTTTTTACACATTTCTTGGGAGTGTTAACTTTTGTTTAAGAGTACCTAAGCGCGGGTCGTTATTGTGCTGTACTTATTATAGTTTTAAGTTAAATTTAAATAATAAGTAATATAAAATTCTGAAATATAGAAAAAATAAAAAATAGAAAGAAAAAAGAAAAAATTACTGCAAGAAGGAAGCCAGTGTCAAAAACTGGATCAATTGTTTTTAAAGAAAAATAAAAATATTATTGACAGCCCTTTGAATAGTAAGGCTTCTATTGAAGACGCTGGAGGTGAAGTTTTTGACTTTTTCTTTAAACCTAACTATTTTTTGGCATTTTAGAATTTGTGGGTAATAAAACTCAAAGCGCCAATACATAAAATCAACCCACTTGTAGTTCAGCAACAGTCAAGTTCATTATTAAAAAAGTCCTTATTGTACAAGTGAAGGCTCAGTTTTATTAGATTTTAGTCGATAGGTGACAGTTTGTTTACTAATAATTATTAAATATACCTTTCCTCTTAATTTGTATATTAATTACAAAAATAAAATCTTCAAAAAAACCATGTCTATTAAATTTTGTTCCCGGAACTAACCCAATCTGATTGAATAAAGGTGCCTACAAACCTGAAAAAAAACAGCGAGACAAAATTACATTTACTCACGCGTTGGAGTGAGATATAGTTCGTATTTCACTCTACCATATGGGTAAATGTTATTCCCATAGTAATGTGTTCCTCTGTTTTTCTCGGCTTTGGATGCATCCTTCGTAGTTTTTAAGTTCCAAGATATTTTCGCCTGTGTCCATGCGGAAGGGCCGGTTGGAGAAAAATTTGTCAATGCCGGTTTGTGTGAGCCCATTCAATCCTGGGACATAGTGTATATAACATTTTTGTGACAGTCTGAATGAAATCAAAGTGCTGTAAAAACTGTTTAAATAAGATATACATAAATACATATAAAAACTAAACACCAATGCGAGTGCTCTATAAAAACTAGTGTATTAGTATAATTTGTTTTCTTTATGTCTGATCTTGTCATTCAAGGACACGAAAAATCAATAAATTAGCTAATAACTTATTACCATACAACAAAAGAGTGTCTATGTTTTATGACAGACAAAAATAATATTAAAATGACTGTGGTACTTACAATTACCCTGTTAGGTGTTGCACAAGGCCTTTGCAACGCGGTTAGACTCAAACTCTTATTTATTTTTGCACACGCAGAGTTTTTGTTTATAGTAAAGTTATCCCCTTTTGCTCCTTCAACTTTTTTTATGTAATAGTATAATGTTTTGTGATAATTTTTTTAATTAATTACATTTTTTATTATTCCTTTGTTACGGTATCAAAATAGTAAATAATATTTTCGCACCATTTATAGAAGTATTTGATAATAAAAACATTCGGCAATTATAAGAAACATAAAATGGATGTCCGTGTAGTTTTGAGAACTTAATATCTTTATTTCTGACATTATGGGCTTTAATTATACATTGTTGTACTGAAGATTTTTTATTATGTATTGTTGATCTTTGGCAGAAACAACAGAAGCAAAATCACAACACTGAATACCGGCATCTGAGAAAATGAAATATGTGAGAATATAGTTAATTTTCTAACATTAACCTGAACTAACTTCGACGGATAAGGCCATTTAAAAAAATATATACCAAATATCTGTTGATTTGAGCTTTGTGAAACGATTGTAATATTTTTATTTTCCTTTTGATAACGTAGAAGTTTGCATTAAAATGTGTGTTTAAACCGTTTTAAAGGAAACATAGTAGCGATCGTATTACTGGCTACTGGACCAGCTTTTTAACTTGATGCTTCACTTGCAGCCTCAGAGTAAATTTTGTTTTGTCATTTCACTTCTGCGGACGGTTTACTCCCTAAAATATCTTTTTAAACGACTGTCAACATGTTTTTTGTTAATTTTTATGTATCGATTTTCACGGTGATTTTTATCGCGGAAAGTTGCATCTAATTGCAGCATTTTTAAGCGCACTCACTATATAGTTAGTAGCAGCAACAACAGAGTTGCATATAAATATAACGTGTTATATCTTAATGCAACTGGTTGCGGCAATTTAGTAACTTTTGTAGTGATTTTTCTCTTGCCAACTTATGTTTGTGTGTCAGTCACATTCTTGAACAGTCTGATATTTTTTCTTTTAGTGTAACCTCCTTTGTGGTTTATATTTGCAAAATGAAGTGCAAACAACACAGGCACAAAAGAAAATATTTGAAGTTAAACGTGTCAAATATCTAGTGATTTTATTCTTATGTTGGTAGCGCGCCCTCTTAAAAGGGCCGGTGCAATCCTTATGGATGTTTCCAACACCGGGTGTGTGGATCGGCTTTGTGAGATACAACCCACGGTACCTTGGTTCTTAGGCTATCTGCCTTCGTGGGTTGTGCGAAGATAAAAAAGGCAAGCTTTTTACTAGAAAATCAAGGCTACACTATGTCCACGTGCGAACGCATGCAACCACCCAGGGCAACAAAAAAATCTCTGCAACTTTGTCGCATCGTTAAAACCGGGCATAAAGATTTTGTTTGTGATTGACAAGAGAGAATAGGGAAAGTTGTCCCTTGAAACTCTGTCATCCCATCAACCTGTTTCTCTTATCATTGCGAGTGCCTCTCCGATGTTGCCGAATATAGAATATGGCCAGATTGTAGTGTGCTGACAGTGCATCAGAGGACGAACTGGGACGTTCGCAACTTGATTTAGATAGCCAATGGTATACCTAGAAACCACACAAATATTAGTATACTTTAAGTGTATCCAAACTATGCATTCTACAAACTGTGATAACGTTAAAAAGGTTTTTCATGCGTGCAAGAACTTTTACCAAGAATACACAAACTTTTTTTAAAAATAGGATATGCAATTTTGTTTCCATATGACTTTATGGATGCGCTGTACATATAAATAAATAATAAATCCACACAATCATCATAGTTTTAATTTTTGCAATTATTTTTTGACCCAATAATTATTTAATTAAAAAATCCTTGTTTAAAGGGACTACGCCACTGGTATATCGATTCCCAGCAACTAAGTCAGGAATATTCTAAAACGAGACAGCACACGTGATGTCTTCATGCCTATGACGCTCGTGGCTTTTTCTTGCTTAGTTCTTACTTTAAAGTATATGTTTAAGGGTCCAAAGTGTGAAAAAGTAAAATGAGCTTGACAAGATAATCTCTAGCATGCTTTTAAACGAACTCACCTGATTTAGCTCTGCTTGACAAAATTTCTTTGAATGAATAAAGGATGTTTTATGAATAATGAATAATGTGTATTAAAAGTTAGCTTATTATTATTTATATAATTTATTAAAATACTGGAATTACACAAATTGGCTGACAGTAATAATGCATATCAATTAAATAAAAATGAGTTAACGCAGGCTACATAATAAATGGAAATAAAATATAAAACATGTTATTGCATATAAAATTAACACATTACTATTTTATGTAAAGTACTTATAACCATAGCAAGAAGAAACTTTTAAAATAATAAAAAGCAAGTTAGGAAATTCCGAGAGAAATTCCTTATACAGTAACATATCTTAATTGAAGCACGGCAAAAATTTGAATTTTTACGACAACTTGCATTTGTGACATTAAAATTAATTAGGTGACGTTGAATTCCATTTTCATACATTAGCGTAATCTAGCAATGAGATGCGCTTGTTTAAGAATCTTTTATAAATAGGTAAGTATGCAAGGAGTTTGAAATTACACTTGATCTTATCGAGTATAGTCAGTTCCACAAAATCGTATACAGAAAGCATGATAAAAATACAAACATACACTTGGAAAAATGTTGCCCAATTCTGCATGCACTTTTACTAGAATAGTAATTTTGTGAAATTTTTTGTTTAAATTATGTGTTTTTGATAAATTTTGGAAAAACAAAGTTCTACAGAAAATATCATCAAATTTGGTTAGGAGGACGGCAAAAAACACGATTACTTGGGCTTCATTGACAGGAACGGCAACGATTTGCCAGAGAACATTTAAACTGGACTGTGGAGCAGTGGAATAATGTTCTTTTTACAGATGAGTCTAGGGTTTGTTTTCGGTCGCCAGATGGTCGTGTACCTATTTATAGGAGACCAAATGACAGATCTGCCGAATGCACCATAACAAAGGTAATATCTTATCACGGTGGTTCCGTTATGGAGTGGGCGGGTACTCAAACTGATAAGCGAACTGAACCAATATTTGTGGAAAATGGAGCACTAAATGCGCATCGGTACATTGAAGATAGTCTTCAAGTGGCAGTTGTCCCACTGGCTCCCTTAATCGGTTTGGTTAGGAGGATTTTCTTAAATAACACCAATTTTTAATGTCTTTCGTCTCAAGTAGATTAACACAATTGTTCGTCGTCGATTATAAAGAAAATTGGTATATAGGCAGAACACCGAAAAATAAATCGCGTGTATTTTTTACCTTCTTATATTCTTATTAGGGGTAGAAACTGACCTTGAAATTAAAAAAAAAAGTTGCTTTTTTGACTATATATCAAAAACTAGATCTGATTTCGAAATAAATCAGAAAGGAAAATATTCTCTAAAGTTAATGTTATTTTGTCACCTAAGAGAAGTATCATATAATGAAGTGGGGGGGGGGGGCGATGGGGTAAAGCAGAGGTTCCCAACCTTTTTTGTTTCGTAGACCACTTGCCATGTTTTTCGGTTTTGGGTAGACCCCCTGCTTACCTAATATTGAATTTTTACAAATTTATCAGTTCAAATGTGTTTTTGAGAGCTGATGTAGTGCTACTCTCTTTTAAAGATTTAAATTTCTAACTGTATTGAGGTGTAGTGTGAAAAACTTAAGAAAACACATGTTAAGTTTTATACATTTATTAATTAAATTCTAATTAAAACGAACCAAATTAAAAATGAGTATCTGTAACATAAAATGGTTAAGCAAAAAATAAATACTTTAGTGGGAGGGCTGAACCTGATGCTTTAATAATAAATTTTCAACATTCGGCATCAATTTAGTTAGGTTCAATCTCAAATCTCCTCGGTTAGTGATGTCCATTCTATTTCTTTTTCCCGTTTAGTCCCGTAGTGTATTGTCGGTCTATTTGTTACGTTTTCACGTAAAAACTAAGCAACAAATCTATCTGTGTATGTGGATTATTGCATTTATTGCTTAAATGAGATCTACTATCGTGGCCCCCATTTACATCTCATAGACCCCCAATTTTTTTTTCGCTAATATGGACCCCTTGCAAGTCGTCGTCGACCCCTGGGGGTCGATATAGACCACGTTGGGAATCACTGGGGTAAAGGAAAAGATATTTTTTACCTTCCGTCAAAGTATTTAACTTTAATATAGTGGACCAAAAACTAGAGGAAAAACGTCTATTGATTTTTTTCTACAGGGACGTAATACACATGGAGAATATTTTTTAATTCTTTTACTTAATATATTAGTTAACAAAATCTCGCCTTAATGTTAATTTGCTTGGGTACTATAAGACCCTAATAGAGTCCTTGTATAATATTATTTGGAATAGTACGCAATTCTCCACCAGTCGTGCCCCCTTTCCCCTCCCTATGAGTTTCGTTTCTCGGCACAGACCAACAGAACTGAAAAGTAGAACATCGAGTGAAGTAATGTATTTCTGCCAGCTGACATCACGTTCGAAAGCCAACAAGATCGAACATTTTATAGCTCTGTCGGCTTGGTCATTCTTGCGGATAGGGTATGTGTTTCCGGATTTTTTGCGTAACAGGGAGCAAGAGTGAGTTTTGGAGGCGTTGAACTGAACAAGGTTCTTGGCACTCCAGTCTAGGATTAATTGAAGATCTTGGGAAAGGGATAGGCGCATAGATCTGCATCTATCATAAAGTGAACATCCGTCCCGATTTTGGCGGGACAGTCCCGCTTTTAAATGGCCAGTCCCGATTTTACAGGCGTCAAGCTTTTGTCCCGCTTTTGTTTAAATAAAAAGATAGCTTTATTTTGCCGTTAATAGAACTGCAAGTGCATGGCAACGCCGAACGTGTCAAGTGCAACAACCATGCAACAATGCCTTTGGAGTCTATTTTACGTTCCTATCGTATCGGATTCGATATTTCTCTCTTTACTAGTAATATGCAAAAGAAAAAGATGTATACAGAGAGTCCGGAAAGTCTTAGTATGGGCAAATATCTTTGCTATTAGTAAAGACAGAGACACCAAATTTTATATGTATCTTATTGGTTAATAAATCAACTTTTTTATGTAATTTCAATTTTTCAACCCTCTTGAGGGGTGACGCTAGTGTGGTACCTCATTTTAAAGGCATTCAAAAAGAAATTTTACCGCAAACCGGAGGTCCGTATTTTAATTCGTTTTTAAATGGCAAGCCGTTAAAATTAAAAATCGTGAAAAAAAAAATAAAAAATTTGGATACCTTTATCCCTCTTATTACTTTAAAAGTTGTCCAAAGTGACCAGCATGAACTTCTTGGTAGAAATAAAGTCGATTTTCGAAACCGCCAAGAAGCAACACCTGCCATTCCCGAAAATGTAAGAAGTTAGTTCCAAAATCGATTTTGTTACTGCCAAGAAATTCATGGTGGTCATTTTGAACGACTTTTAAAGTAATAAGAGAAATAAAGGTATTTCAATTTTTAATTTTTTTACAATTTTTAAATTTTAAAACAAATTTTTAAATTTAAAAACGAATTAAGATACGGACCTCGGGTTTGCCGTAATAAGTTTATTTTTTGAAGACCTTTAAAATAAGGTACCACACGGCATGGGGTTGCATTTAAAACTTGTGATCTCAACTCCCTAGCGTCACCCCTCAAGGGGGTTAAAAAAGTTAAATTATATAAAAACGTAGATTTATTAACCAATAAGAGACACCTAAAATTTGGTGTCTCTATCTTTACTAATAGAAAAGATATTTACCCATACTAAGACTTTTCAGACACCCTGTATATTATTATATTATTATAATATATCGTGCTCGTTTCGATTTTTGCATTTGTTTAAAAAAAATGGCACTTTGATGCCAGGAAACCCTTCTTTTTTTTGTTTTGTCTTGCGTTGAGGGCAAATTTTTTTTGCAGCTTTTTGTCCCACTTTTGCCTAAACCAAATATGGGCACTTTATCTATTACCCAGCTCTTGATTCGAGCCTTAACTGGAAAATTGAAAACTGGAGTGAAGAGTAGATACTATCGTCAGCGTAACTGTGGATGGGATTGGTAGTTGAAGAAAACAGGTCATTAATGTGCAGAAGAAATAGGGTTGGTGCCAGAACTAAATCTTGAGGTACGCCAGCATTGATAGGATGAGAGTTAGATGAGTGACCATCTACAACGACAGATATACGTCGATTAGAGAGAAAGCTACCTATCCAGGAACATATTTTGGGTGGAAGACCGTAAGAAGGTAGTTTGTTGAGGAGTGTGGCATGCCATACTTGATCAAAGGCTTTGGAAATATCAAGAGCAACAATCCGGGATTTGTCACGAAATTAGAGTGACTTGTTCCAGTTATGCGTGACAAAGGTAAGGAGATCAGCTGCGGATCTTTGGTGGCGAAATCCGTACTGTCTGTCATGGATAATTTGGTGTTTTTCTGGATATTTTAGAATTTGCAAATTAATTACTTTCTCCATAACTTTGCTGACAACAGAGAGAAGAGAGATAGGTCTAAAATTGGAAGGGATTTGGATCCTTTCTTCGGGACAGGCTGCATACGAGCAGACTTTTCTAGCTGTCTGGGAAGATACCCTTGTCATAGGAGATCTGGAAAAGGCGAGTTAAGCAAGCTCTGGGCTGGAGCGCATTTTTTAGAACAATTGCTAATATGCCATCCAGACCGAAGGACTTTTTGGTGTCAACGGATAGGAGAATTTTGTGAACTTGTTTGACGTAAAGTATAGCGAAATTGGCGGGAGGAATGAGGTTGGAATTGGCAGCGAGTTGTTTGGCCAACAGTTCAGCTTTCCCTTTAGAGGTGGAGATAATTTCGCTGTCCGAAGTCAGTGGAGATAAATGTTTCTACAGATGTTTTGACTAATGTTTTGGCAAGTCTCCAGAACGATTTGCTGCCAGAACAGGAAAGCACCTTATCATTTATGCGGTTGTTAAAAGTATTTTTGGACTCTAAGATAGTTTGATTGTATTGATTTCTTGCCTCGATCAAAATTTGACGATTTTCGGCTGTAAGATTTTAAAGAAACCTTCCTGAGCTTGGACTTTTTTCAGTCTGGCTTTATCATAAACCTCAACTCCAGTTATATATTCTAACCACGACAAGAACAAGGGCTTTTGATGGCGGAATTTAGGTTTCTTGCGGGTATATGGAATGAAACTTTTAATACCTAATTGAATGATATCTCCATATGAAAGCAAATTTCGGGGGGATTGGAAGTGGAAAAACGGACAGAGTTCCAAGGGAAAGCATAGAAGAAGTTTTGAAGACCATGTTGACAGAATTGTAGTGCCAGATCGCGTGTTCCGGCATGTTTTCAACGAACTCGAGATGTGTGGAACAAGAGCAGGGTAGGAATAAAAACAGTTTATCTCTATATCTCAAAAACTAGAGGTGATGTCGGAATGAATCAAAAAGGAAAATGGTTTTTAAATTTGTGCTGTTTAATTCAGAGAGTTTTGATTTCTTTAATGAATTTTATCTTTTTTATGAGTCAACACTGACAAGTCACTGGCTTTTTATAGGAAACAACTGATCAACCACAATGTTAAAAAATCAAAATAGTAGCAACTGGCGCTGAATACTGCTCTGGAACTTGGAATTGGGGTAATAAAAGAATTGATAGCCATTTTCTAACTGTGCTGCTAAGAGACAGAAATATCAAATTTGCATATCAATACAAATGATGAAACCATGATACTTGAAAGGAAGTAGAAAATTATATTGCCCATCCGCATAAGGACAGATCAAAACAAGTCGGCAATTATCAAAAATTTAATATTTATTATAGAAATTAATGTTTTCGAATATTTTGCAGCAATTTTTTTAGATGTTCAAATATTATGGATGTTTGCTGCTTGTAAAAATCGGTTTCGTTAGGTCATTAGACTATGTAGGCAGGAAATCGACAGTATCCAACAAAATAAATGATATATTTTTATCGATTTAACTACTTTTGTTGGTCATTGTACTTCACGGTTTTTATGGAATAGGTAATTAGCATAGGATGTTGTTTCAGAAGAAGGTTGTAATGTTAAGAACTCGTCTTCTACTCATGTACCTGTTTTTCTTTACGACTTAGTAAAAACCCAAACATAATAATATAGGCAGACCAAATTAGGAGTTCTTAAAATCTTTTGCTGAGCTTCCTAACTTTTGAAGTAAAGGTTTTTAGTGTTTGATGTCGAAATTAATAAAAATGGAAGAATCACCAGGTACCTGGCCATTTCTCTTGATGACATTCTGACAAACTGGTCGATTCTGACGATAATGGATTTAAGTTGACAGTCGTCGGTTTAAATTGACAAATATAAGAATAAGACATGTTTTGAACTTATATTATTTATTTATTTTAAAAATAAAGTTTTGAGTTTAATGTGAAAAAAATAAAAGTATTAAAAATATTTAACGCCGTTCTTGATAAAAACTTACATTTAGATTCACTAAAAAGGTTTAAGATTTGACTGGTTTAAATTATCATCTTCTAGTTAATCAGTTAGGTCTGGACAGGCTTTTGTCCTGTCATTGTTAACAAATCGTTATTAAAAATGTATAAGTTTAATATTTCAGCGATTGGCTTGGTTTCCAAATTATTTTTATCTTGAACCATGCTGCTAGAATAAATTTAGTATATTTCTATGGAAAGTACGTACTAAAATTGCCCTTTTCTTCATAAATTTGCAAAAGATCTCGGAAAAAAAGTCATAGTATAAAGCTTAGTTGTCTTGTTACTTTAAAACTTTTGGTACTTAGTCAAATTTGACCGATCTAGCGTTGGAGAATTGGGGCGTTATATTTTATAAAATGCCAGACTATCAGAGACTTAGTTATAAGCGATGAAAAGTCACTTAATGCTGGAGTAGAACATCTGCAAAAAATAACTGACCATAGTTGGATTTTTGTATAAGTAAGTCATATTGTCGAAAATACCAGTCAACATAATAAAATAAAAACATTTATCGACTACAGAGAATTATTATCAAGAGAACTAGATTCATATTTCTGGTCATGATATTTTGGATATAAATCTAATGTGTGGTGCATATGTCACATGCACTATATTTAATATTCAGAATTCTACTTCGGAAGTCAAAGAGGAAAAAGTTATAAATTTGCGTAGTGTTTCAACACGGCGTTCAATAAAGACATTTTTGAAGCAAAACAAAGAAAAAGATTTTAGTTACCAGATTTTTAACGAAGCAAGATAAAGACTGGAAAGATTATAAAAAACTTAGAAATAATTTTGTAAATGTTTTAAGGAAAGAGAAGAAAAAATATTTTGAAAACCAAATGGATAATATCTAATAAACATAACTGCAGGAAGATGTGGAATACTTTGAAAAATTTAATTAATCCTGAACAAGAATATGAAATAAAAGAAATTCTTTTTAAAGATAAAAAGGGAGCTGATAATAAGATTAGTGCTAAGAGATTATAATAAATATCTATATTCTATATATTATATAAAAAGTATTTGAGATATTGTTTATGCAATACCACTAGGACAAGAAAAATTACCGGAAATGTTAATATATGATAGAACGATATTAAGTTTTCATGAAATTTCTCTAACAGAATTAAGAAGACAAATTTAAGTTTTAAACTGCAATAATAACACAGGACCACAAATGGAAACCGAAAAAGTCCTTTGGCGAGATTGATATCCTATATGTATTTTGGTGCGCTGATTACGAATCCAAGGTCCAAATAACCCCAGCACATCACATTCAAGGTCATTTGAAGGTCAAATGCATATATTACAAAAAAAACAGAAAATCTGACCACGGATTCGGAAAGAGCGGGAAATTTTACGTCCAAAGATGTAGGTTTTAGTTTTTCCAACATGACCCTCCAAGGTTATCTGGGGGTGAAATGACTCACCGATAGACGAAATTCTTATTTCCCATATACATCATCACCTTCAAAGTGACGTGCTGGGATTATATGGACCTCGGATTCATAATCAGCGCGTCAAAAAACCTAAAGATACCTGACTAAGTTGTACGTAAAAGTCTGTAGTTGTGATGATGTACCTATATGGGAAATAAGAATTTGGTCTATCGGTGAGTCATTTCACCCCCAGATGACCTTGGAGGGTCATGTTGGAAAAATAAAAACCACATATTTGGACGTAAAATTTCCCGCTCTTTCCGAATCCGTGGTCAGATTTTCTGTTTTTCTGTAATATATGCATTTGACCTTCAAATGACCTTGAATGTGATGTGCTGGGGTTATTTGGACCTTGGATTCGTAATCAGCGCACCAAAATACATATAGGATATCAATCTCGCCAAAGGACTTTTTTCGGTTCCCATTTGTGGTCCTGTGTAATTATAATGAAATTTTAAATGAAAAATTAATGAAAAAGACTTGAAATTACAGGACATGATTTATTAAATTTTGTAAATTTCTGTTTAAAAAATGTAGTAATCCCTGATAAGTTATAATGCTCTTATATATCACCAGTTCCAACAATAAGAAATACAAAAAATTTTGACGAATTAAGACCTGTAGATGTTCTTTGGGATATAGAAAAACTTCTTGAAGCTATCGTATATGACCAATTTTTAGAATTAATAGAAGATGGCAAAATTATAGTTTAATCTTAAGCTGGTTTTAGAAGAAATTGTTCAACCGAAACTACCATTCAATATATTATAGAAAACTGCAAAAGATGTTTGGAGAAAAAAGAAAATATTATAATTGCAGTGTTTTTACATTTTAAGAGAGCTTCTGAAACTACTGGTAGGAAAAGATTACTAGATAAATTAAATTAAGTTGGAGCAAGGGGTATAGCTTTTAAATGGTTTTAAAATTATTTATTTAATAGAACTGAGAAAACAAAAATTAATAATGTATTGTCTATTAAAATAGTAAATAATATTGGAGTGCCACAAGCCCACAAGGTAGTAAATTAGGGCTTTTGCTATTTATATTGTATATTAATGGTATAAATAAAGTTCTAAAAAATTCATGTATATAAATGTTTGCTGATGATATACTGATTTATGTTCGAGATGATGATATAGATAATCGTATTAAAAAAATTAACGAAGATTTAAAATATGTAGAAAATTGGTTAAAATGGAATAAAGTAAAATTAAACGTTCTTAAAACAAAATCTATGTTAATAAAATCAAAAAATAATGCACGACATGTTGATATTAAAATAAAGGGTGAAAACTTACAAATTGTAAATACTTTCAAATATTTGGGGATGATAATAGATTTAAAATTAAAATTTAATTATCAGTATAATCAAATTGTATCAAAGATAGCCACCAAAATTAATTATTTAAAAAGAATAAGTTCAAATTTGTCATTTTTTCTAAAAAGATTGTATATAATTCTATTATTTTACCTCCTTTTTAGTATTCCGTGAACCGGAATACTTATTACACTTCGGTGTCAGTCCGTGTGTCTGTCACAGGCGATTTTTTCTAAAACTACTCGACGTAAAAATTTGAAATTCAGTACAGAGATAGTGTGGTGGCTCAATTATAGACGTGAAGTATAAAAAGTTGAATTTTGATTCTGGGGGTTAATTTCAGGAGGAAAATTGGGAAATGGAAATAAAAATTTAAAAGGCATCGTGTAAGTTGTCAAACGAAAGCTTATTGAAGCACAAATTCAACAATATACATATATGATGCATTTTTTTGGGAGGAAAACGCTTAAAAATTGCTGTCCCACACCCTTGTCACCAAAAGGATCGCTCAGAAAAATCTGAAAAAAAAATCACGAATATTGAGAATTAGGTCTAGATTGAACCCAAATTATCCGAATTGAAAAATTCTAGCGCAATCAAAATTGTTATAAACAATTTAATTGTTTATTTCTTTATAACTGCTGAACCATTGGTTTTAGAGAAAACGACAAAAAATATTTCTCACGATATAAGGAACAACTTTTGTTCTTGCAAGTTTTTCAAATTTTTTAATCTGGATCAGTCGAAACGCGAGTGCATTACTAATATTGCTGTCCGCTACCCTTATCACCAACAGGATGAGAAAGTCCCGAACATTCACAGCATTAGGTGTAGATTGAGCCAAAATTATTAGGATTGGAAAATTCTAGCGCGATCAATTGTTATAAACAATTTAATTGTTTATACCATTTACCATTGGTTTTAGAGAAAAAGTTTTTCGACAAAAAATATTTCTCACGATGCTAAGGAACAACTTTTGTCCTTACAAGTTTTTTTAAAATTTTTAATTTGGCTCAGCTGAAAGGCGAGTGCATTACTATTAATTACACTGGGCAACACTGAAAAAATCACCAGTATTATGAATCGCAAAATAAATAGTGATTCATGTTAGACATAACTAGTAGATAACATAAACACACATTCTATTTGAAGGTCACGTCTCAAAACATAAATATGCAATTTTTTATTGTGTCTTTGTTGTTTATCAGTCAGCAAAATATTTAGTATACTTGTATATCTTTACAATGTCGCGGGTGCGTGTTAATTTCAAGAATTCGTTTTATTATATTTGTGGTCATTTTACACCTAAAACTAAAAAAAGCCAATTTGACCGCTAATTGAGAAGTGTTATCAGGAGTATTTTACCATTAACATTAAAAATCAAGACAAATCGTGGGCAACGCAAGTGCCTTGTTTAAAATGCTACAGGTATTTCACTGGTTGGTACAATGGTACGATGAAAGAGAGGCCTTTTGGTGTACTCAGTTTCTCAAACAAAAATTTTATTCATTATGCGATGCCAAAATTAAAGGGGGGGGGGGGGTTGTAGGGCCTGATATAAGAAAATTGATCATTGACCCCTCTTTTCATCCACTCTCAGCTCCCCAGAAAAAAGCATAGTTAGCTTTTGCAGACGTAACACAAAACTTTCTTGGCAACCACAAGTCGCCAGATATCCACGGAAAAAAAACCTAGTGGTAGTTGTATATTATAAATTGGAATGCAACATGTCATTAAAATACATTTTCTTCATTCTGACTCAAGTTTCTGTCCAGAAAAGATGGGTGATGTCAGCGACGAACATGGCGATCATTTTCAACAGGATGTAGCAGAGTTTGAGAAACGTTACCAAGGCAGGAGGGAGCTAGCCATGCTTGTTTATTACTGATGGTCTCTTTTGAGGGATACATCAGACACTGATTACAATAAGGAAAGCCGGTCGATCGAACAACTCCAAATATTTTAAGAATAATTAACAGTTCACGTTACGTGTTGTGAAAATTGTACATACAATAAATAAGCAGTTTTCTCTTTCGAACCTGCTGCGATACGGAAATTTTACTTATTATTCTTAGTTGTGGTGCTTTGGGTGAGGAATAATAGTCACAATCACATATTATAATTCCAGTGAAAAAAAAGTTTTAATTTTGTTGCATAGTGTAATTTAAGTGGGGGGCTGATGGCACTGCAGTTCAGAGATGACTGCAGAGATGCTTTTAGGGACTTAAGAATTCTCGCGGTACCGGCGCTGTTTGTTCTGTAGTGTCTTTTGTATGTGAAGGGGTACATTGAACGATACAAAACACATGGGGAAACTCATGAACATACTTTTCTTTATAAATTTGCGAAAACACTCAGAAACAAATTGACAGTAGAAAACTCAGTTTTCAGTTTAAACCTTTTGTAGTCAGATTAGACCGGATTAGCGTTGGAGAATCTGGCCGTTTAAGTTTTGTACTTATATACAGGGTTTTCGAAAATTCTTAGTATGGGTAAATATCTTTGCAATTGGTAAAGATAGAGACACCAAATTTTAGGTGTATCTAAGTGGTTAATAAATCTACTTTATTATGTAATTTAACTTTTTCAACCCTCTTGAGGGGTGACTCATGACGCTAGGAAGTTAAGGTCAAAAATTTTTAATTCAATCCTATGCAGTGTGGTAGCTCATTTTAAAGGTCTCCAAAAAAGAACCATTTTACCGCAAACCCGAGGTCCGTATCTTAATTCGTTTTTAAATGGCAAACCTATAAAAATTAAAAATCGTGAAAAAAATAAAAAATTCAAGTACCTTTATTTCTGTTATTACTTTAAAACTGGTTCCAAATGACCAAGATGAACTTCTTGGCAGTAGTAAAGTTGATTTTGGAACTTTGCCAAGAAATGTGAGAAGTGAGTTCCAAACTCGACTTTATTACTGCAAAAGGAGTTCATGGTGATCATTTCGAACAACTTTAAAAGTAATAAGAGAAATAAGGGTATTAATTTTTCACGGTTTTTAAAGGCTTGCCATTTAAAAGCGAATTAAGATACGGACCTTGGGTTTACCGTAAATTGTTTTTTGAATACCTTTAAAATGAGGTACCACACGGCATAGGCTTGCATTTAATATTTTGGACATTTCCGACACCCACATTTAGTTTGTAAACAAGTTTTTGAGTTTAATTATAAATGTGTGAACAAGAAAATATTTGAAATATTTAATGTGGTTCTCGGTAATACTTTTATATTTTTTGCAACATCAGCATCATGTACAAGATAATGATATAAACTACTGGCCACTCGAACTTACACATAGAGATTTTTAGGCAAAATTTAAAGTTCCATATTTTCAACAGGAATGCAAATTTTTGAACGCGTCTTGCAGATTTTAAGAGCTAGTTTTTTTCGGATCAAGCTGCATGACGTATATTTATCGTAGGTTTATTATATACGGGGTGATCAATGAAGTCATGCAAAAAATCAAAAAGTTTGTATGAGTGAAATTTCCGTAAACATTTTTTTTGGTCATTGCAATATGGTTCGTTACTAAGGTAACATCAATATCTCTAGACGCTTTTGTCACTTTTTGGATTAAGGCCCTTAGGTCTTGTACACACTACAAACATAAAATTTGGGTAGCAAAATTTTTAAAATGCTATAACTTGACATTGGATTGACGGTTCTTGATGATTTTTACGGATTTCGAATCCTTATTTCACGTAGATTTTCTATAATCTAAGCATTTTATTTGGGGGTTGAAATATACAGGTTGAAATTTACACATTATACCGGGTCGATAATAGACAAAAACATAGGGTACGACGCGCTCTAAGGTTTGGCATTATTTAAGTTTTTGTAAAAATAAATTCTCACCTCAAGTTGTTTTTGTTAATGTCCTTCTCACTGTTCTGCCCAAAACTTTCACCCCAGTTTATTGTCTCAAAGAGTCATTCAGTTCTTTGTCTACCCCCATGCCCATATTTATGATCGGCTGTAATTTCTACGCGACGCACAGTGCGGAAAAACAGTGAATTTTGTGACAAAAATCAATACTCACACGGATTTTCGAAATTGTTGTTAATATCATATCCAGAAGGACAAAGAGTACTACAGTGAAGGTTTCTGCAATATCGGATATTACTTAAGTGGTAAAGATCTATATATTAATTGTACAAGTGGACAAATAAGTACGAAAAATATTGTATTTATTTTTTAGTTATAATATCATATTTATATTACCATATTAGATAATACAATAATTATATAACCTAAATATTACAAATAAAATCGTATTACAAATTGTTATAAATAACAATTTAGCATTCTACCTATCACTAGACGAAAAGAAAAACAGAAGTGCGTTTAAACACTATCTTCTGAGTCTGTGTCACTAATATCGAGGTCATAGTCCGTCAAGATGTCTGATTCATTATGTAGGTTATCATTAAGATCCAAGTACTCTTCAATACCAGCAAAATCGTTACTTTTCTTTTTTGCAGAAGTTTTTCTATGACACGATATGAGTGGGTCCGAACTAAGTAAAAGAACATTAAAGAGGTCCTTATTGGTGTCACATCTGCTTGTTTTACGGGTGTGATTCAGTCGATTTTTCCGGATTTCCTTATGTGTAGCTTCTAAAGCTTCTTCAGAAAGAAGACCTATAGGGAGATCAAAAAATCGAATGACATCACATCCGTGTACTAGCACTTTATGCAGGCTAATGGGCATATAAAACCAACTGTATAAGTCTAAATATGATTGGAGCGTATTTTTTATAAGTAAATCAAATTTTTCGTGATGAATCTTCCTACCACAAGATAGAACTCTTAGAATGATATAAAGTTTCTCTATTAGACCTTTATCTATACCTGTTATTTGGGCAGTAATTTCTGAGTTACTGAAAAATCTTCTGGCAGTGTTGCCATCATTGGTCGTTCCAAAGCCTGGTTTTGGCTTGTCTACAGTTAGTCCTAGCTGTGATTTGAACCCTTCTTGAATTTTCTTTTTGGTATTTTCAAATATGGCTTTATGCTCTTTTGATCTTACTTGCCATTTTTTAAACGGTAGTCTGTACGAAATGTGTAGAAGGCACTCCAAAAACCGGATCCAGCAGTGTAAAGTAGACAAACCAAAACGATAGTGTTCACTGTTCGAAGGTTTTTCAGTAACTTTTTTTAAGTTCATTTCACTAGGAGTCGCCCCACATATGTAACATTTTGAAGTAGAGTTGGTATTAGACAAAATGTTAGTTACGCTACCATCTAACATAGTAAAAAGTAATTTAAAATGAACTTGAATTTTTCTATTGTTTAAATGCATTGTATGAGGAGAGAGATTTTCAATTTGTTCTTGTATTGCAGACTCCTGGTCTCTGACTAACTGTGCATTTTCTTTCATAAACATAAATTTTATAGGGCGACAAAAAAATGTAGAAGAAGGTCTAGTATTTACCCACACTTCCTTGTTATTGGGAGTTGTAACAACTTGTAACGGCACCAAGGCAATAACAAACAAGAACTCATCCGTTGGGAATAAATTTTGCGTAAATCTTTGCTTGTAAATACTATGTCCTGAGCTGCCGTCGAATCCCCATTTACAAATTAGTGTAAATTCACTGGAGTCGCAAACGTCTACCATTTGAAAAATACTATCAGCTGTTGTATTCAACAAGTTTTGCAATCGAACATCGGCGGAAGTTTCAGTTATGGTTATATTTGTGGGTAAAAACGATTGTTTAATTTGCCTTACACATTTTATATTTGGCAAACACTTGGTATGAAGCTTATTTATAAAACTACGCAGAATGCAATATTTTCTTTCGGACAGATCTAAATCCAAGTATAGTGCAACAAGTTCATGAGGAGGTAGCTCAGGATGAGTTTGGATTGACGGGCTTAGTGATTTTTGTGATAGTGTGGCAGCAAAGCTAAGTTCCTCACTGGATGTTGACAATAGCAAGTCCTGAACCCTACGCCGTTTTGTTCTTAATGATGCCTCACTAAATGGAATTGTCGGCCGCCCACGACTGGCTCGCGGTTCCGATTTGTCAGAAGCTTGGGGTTTTTGGAGAAACACATCTTCTGGTATTTCAATTTTCGTGTTAAGCCACGCATGATACCGTTCTTGTAAATAAAATTTGTTCCGCTTGCATGTTCTCCATTTTTTAGTTAAAGCTGCATGGTAGGTTTCTGATATTGCTTTAATTTTATCACTCAGTACATCAGAACATTCAGAAATGTGGCACAGCTCGAGAATTTCCGAGATAACTTTCGAAACTTTTTCAGTTATGGGGCTAGAAATCCATACCTCAAGAAGATCTCGATATTTAATACTGGGATCGCCCACTACAAAAAAAAAGATAGCAGTCAGTGTAGCAGTTAGTAGCAAAAAATATTTTATGTTTTAAAAACGTGAATATCTAGAATAACCGGAAAAGCAAAAAGTAGGATGCTTGCATTTGCCATACTTAAAAAAAGCTTAGGTCACGTTACTACACCTTACCAAATCACAAATTTTGTAATACTTGTTTTCAGGTTACGATATCTATCAATGTAACTAAGTAACAATTGAAAAGTAAATACTTTTAAAAAGTACTAACCTCGGGGAGTTCCTTCCATACTATATCGTTTGCAAAAACAGACGCTGGTACACACAAACACTGATTATAAACAACTAAAAATGTACAGCGAATTTTACCTCTATGTCGCATCAAGCATAATACTCAAATACCTGACAAGTTTCGACAAGAATTTGGACTTGCACTGTCCAATGTGTTATTATACAAATAATTCCGATATTTTGTAATCTATTTGCGCGGCTCCCGCTTAAAACATACCATGTTGCCCATTAGATTTTTGTCACAGGTATTCCGCACTGTGCGACGCGTCAATTTCAAAGTAGGGTTTTTTTAGGGATTGCAGGAACCTTTAAATTAGGTTTAGAATTAGAAATTTTGTAAGAATTGACTTTTGGCCGTTGTTAACCAATCTTGTATATTGTAGAATATAATGTAATAAACTTGTTCTTGTCGCTACGTTTTTGTCTATTATCGACCCGGTATAATGTGTAAATTTCAACCTGTATATTTCAACCCCCAAATAAAATGCTTAGATTATAGAAAATCTACGTGAAATAAGGATTCGAAATCCGTAAAAATCATCAAGAACCGTCAATCCAATGTCAAGTTATAGCATTTTAAAAATTTTGCTATGCAAATTTTATGTTTAGTAGTGTGTACAAGACCTAAGGGCTTTAATCCAAAAAGTGACAAAAACGTCTAGAGATATTGATGTTACCTTAGTAACGAATTATATTGCAACGACCAAAAAAATTTTTTGCGGAAATTTCACTCATACAAACTTTTTGATTTTTTGCATGACTTCATTGATCACCCCGTATATAATAAACCTATGGTCCTACGATAAATATACGTCATGCAGCTTAATCCGAAAAAAACTAGCTCTTAAACTCTGCAAGACGCGTTCAAAAATTTGCATTCCTGTTGAAAATATTGAACTTTAAATTTTGCCTAAAAATCTCTATGTGTAAGTTCGAGTGGCCAGCAGTTTAGATGTGACTAAACAAACTTTTATAGAAGTTTTATTGTACTTCTTGGGCTTTCGGTCAGTTTAAATTAAAGTCTTGAAATGGTTTTGACGTTTCGGTTTATTTCATCTCTAAACCATCATCAGAATCCTTTTAAATTGATTTCACTTAAACACTACATTTTAACAAAATGACTTATTGCAACAGGGTTTTAAACTAGAGTTCATTTTGTTAAAATGTAGTGTTTAAGTGAAATCAATTTAAAAGGATTCTGATGATGGTTTAGAGATGAAATAAACCGAAACGTCAAAACCATTTCAAGACTTTAATTTAAACTGACCGAAAGCCCAAGAAGTACAATAAAACTATTTAATCAAAAACGGTCAAGAAACCAATATTACTAATTTTATAGAAGGTTTTGTTGTTGGGGTTGTGAAGCAGACGGTAGCATTACCTGAAATTTATACGGTTTCAGTTTTAAGGTAACAAGGAAATATGAAATACCCAATATAATTAACCGTTATAGCAATTCAGTTCAGTTACTGTAATATAAGGAGAAATGATACTCTTGTCTGGCGCAACAGAATAAAACAAAACCAACATGAAAAGATTAAACCCTTTCATGTCTGACTATTCGACACGCACCTTTGATAGAACCTAATTATACATCTCTATAGCAAGACATCTACAGTGCAAGGTGTAAGAAATTAGAAACTATCGGCTTTTTTGTAGTGGAAAAAAATTACTTTAAATGCACTAATGCATTACTTAGGAAAAATCTGTAAAGTTACTGCTTTAACGAAGAACGTGCCGCTGCGGAACAGGTGGGGGAGGGGAGCATTGCTCGTTTCAATAAGGTTTTCAGTAATTTCACGCTCTAAGTGCGCCTCGAGGCATATTAAAGTGCTTCTACGGTATGTCCACAGATGGGGATTAGAACAGGATAAATGGACCAAATTTTGCAAGATACGTAAAAATGTCAGTCCTATTAAAAGTTTTTGCTTGTATAATAAATAAGATTCAAGTTATTCATTTTTATACTGGGAGCAAAAAAATACGGAAACGTTATTTTGCGTAAGAGTAATCGGTACCTTGTTGATCATTTTCTATCAAAAGAACCAATATAAAATATATTTGAAATTAAACACTAAGTCGAAGTACAAAATTTCATTAAAAAATTTAAATATTAAAAATAACGAATTTTATTACATTATTTTTTTTAAAGTCTCAACTTTTCTCTCTCACACCTTTAACCAGATTACTAGTTTCTACATAGTAAACAATAATGACACCTATGGATATGTTTGTCAATGTCTTTATTAAATGAAGCAATTATTGAATTCAAAATGCTTCTTATTTAAGTGCAATTTTTCAATAATACGAAAATTTAATTGAACTCAAAAGAGTATGATATAAACTAAACAATACAATAGAGATATCAAAATTCAAAAACTCCACCCCCATATTTAACACATTTTTCTGATTGCTTCCTTAGATCTCTAAAGGAATTACTGATTTCTTTCTGGGATATTGAACGAACAGCCTGGGTAATTCTGCCTTTTAGCACGTCAATATTATTTGGTATTGGAGTGGCATAAAACAATTTGTTTTAAACGGCTCCATAGGAACATATCGGCCGACGTTAAGGGGTTATATACAGTTAGAATTTTTAAAAAATCAATTTTTTTTAAATTTCATTTTCGTGATGTACAGGGTTTTCTCTTATATTTTGAACGGGGTCCACAGTCCTCACTTTTAGAGATATGGAAAAATGTTTAATACAAAAATTTTAGGGTTTTATCTAAATCATCAGAATTTTCTAAAAAAATAAACAAATGATAATCAGAATGTCAAAAAATCGCTATCACCTTTAATTTTTTAAATAGAACACCCTGTATATTTTCAACCATTTAGAAAGACATCTTTTTTCTAATTTCAAAAATATATAGTTTGTTTATATTTCTTTAAGCAGTTTTTAAAATCTTTATATTTAAATATTTAAAATTGCCCAGTTTTAAGTCATAGCCGCTCAAGCATAGGTGGCTTTGGAATCACTTGTTCAGTGATCGCAAACGTATTGCTTTGAACATTTTTAAACATTTAAATCTAAATATTTTAAAAACTGCTTAAAGAAACATAAACAAACTATATATTTTTGAAATCAGAAAAAAGATATCTTTCTAAATGGTTGAAAATATACAGGGTATTCTATTTAAAAAATTGAAGTTGAAAGCGATTTTTTGAGATTCTGATTATCATTTGTTTATTTTTTTAGAAAATTCTGATGATTTAGATAAAATCCTAAAATTTGTGTATTAAACATTTTTCCATATCTCTAAAAGTAAGGACTGTGGACCCCGTTCAAAATATAAGAGAAAACCCTGTACATATATTCCAGTAGACATACAGAAAATTTCAAGGCAATCCTGCGATTATTTTCGAAGTTACACGCATATTTGTAAAGACGTGTCAGAGCGATTGTACGCTATGTAAAGTGCTTTTGAAACTTTAAACGCGTTTTTCTCAAAACTGTGTTTTTAAAGTCGGTGACGGAGATTTCTCGGAAACGGCTGAACCGATCAGTCTCAAATTTTAACACAAGCTTCTTAAGTATATTTTTTACTAATTAATCGAAGGTTTTTTTCTCACCGACAAATATTTTTTCTTATATAAACAATTTATGGCCAAAATTTTGGTCAAAAATCGATTTTTTTTTGAGAAGCCGCCATTTTGTCAAAAATTTTATTTTGCTTACACCTTCGATTAATTAGCAGATTATACATCACGCTAACGAAATCCGTTTGGTTTTTTAATTTTCGATGATCCAGTCCAGAGATATCGTTGTCACCGCAAGATGCCTTTTTTGAGAGGAACTCCTGGAGATCAGCTATAGCAGCTTTCAAAATTATTATTTTTACAAATACAAAAATCTTAAAATACAGTTAAAAGTTACCATAATAATATGTGTACAAATTGATAAATTTAAAAGTCTTCTCAGGAAAAATTCTTGAAAAATCGCTTTTTTTAGGCCTCCTAACTGTATATAACCCCTTAAGTCAGGGCTCCTTGGGGGCCACAAAATTGGTCCATTTCTACCAATCCACCTTGGACCAAATCTGCGGTGAGGCCATTATATTACCTCGCGAGCACAATGTGCTGGACAACCACCTTATTGAAAATACATTTTTTGGCGAAAATTTAATGCAGATTTTCGAGTTCATCGCTAAAAAATGTATCTATCTAGCATTTCTAAGTAAGACATTCTATTGCAGGTGTTATTAAAAATATATGGGCCTATAATGCCATGGACAGATACCGCTCACCACACGTTCAATTTTGTAAAATATTGTCCGCCTCCTTACTCTAAATTCGGGGTTTTCCCGAGAGCAGTACCTGACATGCTAGGATGCTACAGTTCCATAAGTAGAAACTATACATTCATCATAAAATATAATAAATTTATAAAAATTGATATTTCCACTTAAAATTTTGTCTCCCACCCATAAACAAAAATCTAGCCATTTCGCTTCATCTCCCTCTTCCAATGTTTGATTAAAGTGGAATTTGAACGAAAATAATTTTTTTCTTTTAAAATCATCTGAATATGAGTTTTTCACAACTCCTAGATGTTTAGCAAGATTTCTAAGGGACATCACAGGAGTTTCTCTAACAGACTGAAGAATTAAAACTGTGGCACCATCGTTTTGGTCATATTTCTTCTTCTTCTTCTTCTTCTTCTTCTTCTTCTTCTTCTTCTTCTTCTTCTTCTTCTTGAGATTCAAAACCTAACCAGTTCTTTGGAACCTTTTTATTGTTTTGTAAATTGTCATTTCAGTTATTGAAATTTCTGCAAATTTCTCGCTAAATCGTTCCATGATGTAGCGGTATGATACTTGGCCATCCCCATGACCGAACTAGGTATGCAAACTTTTATGGCGGCATGCATTGGTAATGTATTTTCAGATTGAATTGATTAACTTTTTGCTCTCTTATCGCCCCCATTATGTGTGTGCCAATTTTCTAAAGAAGATTTTACATACCCCTCAGACACAGTGTTGCTTTACCACTTAGCGTGCATTGTCAGTGTACACAAGGCGACTCCAGAATTCGATAACAACGAGGCAAGATGAACGTCAAAAACAGTGGCCGTATAGTGGTTAATATTTTCCAGTTTTAATAAGGCAGCAATTTGTTTAGGAATGTCTCCAAATGTCATTTTCTATATCGGATGGAACGCCGTCTGACAGTTCTTCACTTATTGCCTCGTTCAAAATTGGTATTTTAATCGAGCTCGAGTTAGGCATTTTTTTGGAAGTCAAATGAATCAGTCTCATTTTAATACTGCGCAGTGCGCATGTCTAAAATAACGATAACCAACCATAACTACGAGGTAAAATAAGAGTTCTATAATTTCGCTAATGTCTCCGAACTTAGATCTTTTATATTAGTATTGCAGTTAGTGATATTGGCAGAGTTTATCCTAACGTTTTATTTACAAAAATATAAATCCATAAATAAGTCATTATTTTTACATTTGTTGAAGGTGTAGACACATCAGCACCTACATAATAGACATTCGTACTGTGCGTGGTAGCTTACCATCATTATATTATACAAAAAGACGTTTCAACAGTTTTTCTTAAGTCCAATTAAGGAACCTTCATATAAGTTGTAAACTTATATACTTAAGTAGGAAATAAGCAAAAAAATATAGTTATATGCATGGCACAGAACAGAACTGGCCTAGTCGTTTAAATTTAATAATCTTCTGCTTTGACTTTGTCTTTTGCCAGCTTTATATGAGGTAGGTGTTCCTGGTTATTTACAAAACGTATCTGTTAAACCTTTTTCCCTTAAACCATTTTTTAACTTCATCTACCCATTACTGTTTTAACCATCGTCTGCCTCTTCACCCCTCCCATTCATTTCCATGGCCATGGTCACTACACCTCTAGGGAACCATAAGGGCTACTCGTAGTCAATGATAAAAGGCTTATTTATATGAAAATAGTATATTAGGTATATATCATGGGACTAAAGTGCGCCATTTAATCCCGCAAGTGGAGTTTGTTGCCCGAGGGCTCTGCTCGAGGGCAACAGCCTCCCAAGGGAATAAGTCACTTGAGCCCAGTGGTATTAGTAGATACTATTTTTTCACTTTCGGGAAAATTATGACTTATATTGGTTAACCTGTAGATATAAATTTAAAAACACCTGACAATGTTACGATTTAATTTGACAAGAACCAATTGATTATTTTATTAGTGTGTTTTGAAATAAAAAAGTCACGTGGCTACGGTAAAAACGTGGGTAAAAATAAACAAGTTGTCAGTGTCATCAATTTCGGGATCACAAATTTCGAAATGGAAGATTTTGACCTAAAAGGAGCAGCTAAAGAGGCGCTAGATGGTATTTTGCCGACAAAATCATGGAAAGTATACGAAGCGCAGTATCAGACATTTGTAAAATGGTGCTGTAAACGAAAATGGAAAATTTCAGCAAAGATGCTTTGCTTGTGTTTCTGACGGAGAAATCCAGAACTCTTCAGCTTCAACACTTTGGGCTGCAGGCTGAAGACCATGGCCAATATTAAAAATAATATCGATATTAGTAAATTTTACAAATTAACTGCCCTGCTGAAAAGAAGAAATAAATGATGTAAACCGAAAAAAGCAAAGGCACTAACAGGAGATCAGATTGACAAATTTTTATCGGAAGCCCCAGACAATCAGTTTTTAATGATAAAGTTTAGTGTTTGTAGTACTAAATATTTTATAAGTTTTACAATACTCATAGATATATTTTTTTTTAGGTAGCACATATTTTTGGCGTAGCACAGTGGAACAGGAGACCCTAAAAGTTGGCATTAATTCTGCTAAGACAAATATCGACTGCCATTGTATTTTCAAGGGCATTGCAAGTTCCTTGAGGTAATTTATTTTTGTTTCTGGATTATTCGTTCTTTGGTTCTTTCTGTATGAAAATGCTTAATCCGAGCATCCATATTATTGTACCCTGACTCCCTCATAATATTACACAGTTCTAATCTAGACAACTCTCAAGTCTTTTGCTGCGATCCTGCAACCAAAAACGAAACCTATGCTATACGTGATGCCTAGTGTTAAGATCACTTAGTTTACTTTAAGGCGTTCAAACTTTGAAAACTGCAAAAGGTTGCAGCTATATTAGTATTTTTTCAGTTGCTCAGTTCACCAGGAATATATCAATATAAGAAACTTAACTTACGAAGGCCTTAAAATGTACTTTATCATACACTGTTTGATTTTTAACAGAAAAAATGTACTTTATTCTCAGATCCTTAAAATACTATAATACAGTAGGGGACTCCGGTACATAGGGGCTCTGGGGCGCGAGCCTCCCCCGACAATACTCAAAATTAATAATAAACTGTAATAAACAATATTTATTTATTTTAAATATATCCATACCGATTTTTCCATCAAATGTTCTAAATATTTGTACGGATTTTAAATTTATTTCAAAAACAATACAGAGGTTTTGCGCTTATCCGCTAATTGGGGTTTCTTTCGATCCCGTCAACCGACCGTTGCAAGGATCGAAGCTACAATAATTGTTTGAGCTACAGAATTCATCTTCGTTGACCTTCGTGTTCGGTTTTATTCGGGTTAATTCGATATTCATAAACGGGATTTTATCACGCGAAAAGGCGCTCGGCCGGTTAGCCCAGCCCAGCAGTCCATTGCTTTATTCCGCGGTCAGAGTTGCCACAGGTGTCTCGTTTGAGCCAGATTTGGCTCGTTTCCGGCGCTTCACTTTTGTTGAGTATGTCTAAACGGTGTTGGAGTAAAAAACGAGTATGCTCTTATTAGTCGGAGGTCGGAGCGTATGTAGGTATTTTTATTTTAGTTATATAAGTAGGTAGTAAATTTAAGCTATCCACGAGTTAATACTTAAAAAAACAAATACACATCACACTGGTAAATAAATATTTTTGAAACAGCTCGTTTTAGTACGTATTTGGCTCGTTTTTTTCACATCATCTGCCTCAAAAACAATTATGCTTGTGGCAAGACCGTCGGCGGTATTGTGGGCGATTTCACGATTTAAGTTTATATTCACTTTGCGAAAAATAGCAAATAGCGTGGAAAATGGCAAATAGCGTGCAAAACATTTTAAAAAGTGATTTTTCGAGGCTTTCGTTGGCTGAAAAAATTCCGATCAAATCCCTTGGAAGACCTATCCCTGATTTGAAACTTTCTCGATCGGATAAAACAGCAAATTGTTGTTTTACAAGACATTTCTCCAAAGAGGTGTATAAAAATCCAGTGGTTACCTATGCGATTGTGAAACTTTGAATACACTGTTCTGCTTTTCATGCTTATGGATTTATTCAGAAGTTATGGATAAAACATGGACAAAGTTAGGATACACAGATTTGAAACATTTACATCAAAAGATTAAGAAACACGAAGCTTTGGCACGACTCATGCATTGTTCGACTGAACTTGCTTTATTGGACATAGTTAATATCGCCTCTCAATTAAATTCCGGGTATTGTCAAATTATCAACAAACACAACGAACAAGTGGGTAGAAATAGATATGTTTCAGTTTCATTAAACGCACGTGTAGCAATTAAAGGGTAAAGTAAATTAATTTATATATTTTTGACAAAATATCGAATGCGGTTTTTTAAAATTTGTAGCGACCCCTATGCTCTAGGCCACGAGCCGCCACTGTAATACAGTAACAAAACAAGTAATGACTTGTTGATATTTATTTTAATAAATGAAAGCACATATCTTTAGGCAACTTATTCATTATTAAAATTATCTTGAAAATAATATTATGTTACAACAAAAACGTGAATGTAAATAAAAAGTTTTTTCGTTAGATCCAACACACACTGTCACAAATCTTAAATTTCGTGACACTGTGCCGAAAATGCTAAAAGTGTAAACCACAATATTTTCTCTAATTACGTGGAGATTAGTAATCTTAACAAAAATATAATTTTGCTGATCATAGGTGAATTTTGGTATTTCGATTAAATTCCAACTTGTTCAGTTGACGGTGGATGATGTTACTGATTTGGGCCACTTAATTCTGATTAATATTTAAAACACTAAAAACAAGATAGCGAAGAATTTTATTGTTAAAAATTCAGATAAAAATCCAGTCAATTTTACTGAACTGTGCCGGAAGCATACGGCTCTAAGAAAGGCTGATCCTTCATTCAAGATTTTTCGTTCGTTGTCAAAATTTTTACCAACTACGCAGTCAGTGGGTAAAAATATATTTGAAAAACCACCCCAAAAAAGTAGCAGCATTCTTAAATCTACCCAATTCATTATATACTGGACCCTGCTTATAACGGACATCCGCCTCTTTATTAGCTGACTCTGGCGCATCTGTGGATGTTTTAAAAAGGCATGGAGGATGGAAATCGGCGGCCGTCGCCGAGGGGTACATTGAAAATTCGATAAATAATAAAAAAAACTATAACCGACGAAATATTTGGACATGGTGACATGGAAGCATCCCAAATTCCCGGACCTTTTGGAAACACTTCCATACAAGCTTTTAGGCTAGTTTCTGAGGCTGTCGCATGTATTGTGCATCAAGTAGCGGCGTACACCATACTGTCGATGATATAAATCGATTATTTAATATTGTAAATTGTACTAATGTAAACATCCATTTAAATATAAACAAGTAAACAAAATTTTGTCAGATATTACTTTTTTAAATATGCGTTGATGGAATACACTTTAGTCCCTAGGGATTAAATGAACCACTTTACTCCCTGTTTGGAGGGGTTATGACATACTTTAGTCTTGAAAGTGCAAAAAGATTATTTTTGTAAAAGTGTCCTTTTGATTTACAGCAAAAATACATACAAATTAATTACTTTAGTTTCAGTTTAGGTTAAAGTTCTACAAGGTGTTTCAAAATTTGACCGACATCATTTAACAGGTAATTTTTTGGATAAAAAGATTCCTATAAATCATTTAAATTTTCCCCATACATAACTTTTTTAAGTACCTATCTATTACTATTCGAAATAATCTATACAGTGGTATTTTCTTGGGGGTCACGATCCTTTTAACAAAACTGACTATCCTTTTGTAAAAAGACAACATTCCTATTTTATTCTTAACGTATTGTTATCTTCGATTTTTCTTATATTATTATATTGTACTGTTTCTTATTTTTATACCGTTTTATATCAAGTACATTTCGAGTTATTGAACCAATAGTTGGTACTGGACCGGCCGAAATGCAAAAGCATACTTTTCGTAATTTAGGGATCCCAAAAAGTAAATATCTTGAAAAACCTCTGCATGGGCTGTCTTTTAGAATTACAATGTATACTTCGTTTCAGGGAAGGAAATAAAAATAAATTATTATTTATGTTCATAGGGCTAAGTACGGCTCTGGTATACAATTTTATTGACCTTTGTGTGAATAATAATCAATATTGGTAGTTAAACAAAATCCTTCAATTATTGCAAAAATGTCAATTACTTCACATCCATTAGGTGGCATCATCTAAAAGTTTTTTTAAAGTGTAATGCTCAGTAAATATAAGTCATAAACCTGATTAGTCTAAGTCATTACTTTTATTACATAGGTATGGTGTTTCTCAAAAGAAGTTTAACAGTACATTATTGCTTATAGGGGCATGACACGTCGAAAGAGGAAGTGATAGTAGTAGTAGAAGACGTATCAATTATTTAAATATTTAAAGCTATTAAGGTTCACTGATTCCGATTAGATAGGATTCGTTTTGTTCTTATTATTTCTGACTGACTTGTCGTCAAAATTTAAATCAAACCACCAAACTTATTTGCGCAAAACTTCTAATTTAAAAAGTCATTTAGAAAACATTCAAATCCGCAGTTCTGAATGACATACAAACAATTTAATAACCAAAATTTGTCAAAACCAAACTAGTCAACTACGACTCAATTAAATACCGGTCTAAGCTTTATAAATTAGGCGGTAAACTCTTTTTATCCTATAAAATATATTAATGCACATATTTGACTACATTTATTAATTTGTTTTAAAGATCGACCCTACCAGTAGGCAGGAAGGCCCTTCTATAATAATTAAATGTGAACTTCAACGAGCTATCTGCTAATTCAGGAACAGCGAAAGCCCAGGACCTGATTTACTCAGGAATTATCAAGTTAATCAAGGAAAGTAATCTGGATCTTTTCCCAAAGTTTGTGAACCATGTGTATTTCAGCCAGAATTCCAACGGATTGGCTAGAATCTAAGTTTATTCTCATTCCTAAAATGCCGACCCCTCGACAGTGCAATGACTTTGGGTTAATTTGTCTGACGAGCCACGCCCTAAAGATAGAATAATCATAATCGATTTCAGAACAAAATGTGAACAGGTAATTTCGAGAGAACAATTTGGATACAGAAAGGGCAGAGACCCGCATTATTTAGCTGTCCTGGCCGATAAATGTATGGACCAATAAAAGAGCTGTTTATATGCTTTGTTGACTTTGACAAGGCATTTGACTGAGTATCACATACAGGGCGTATAAATTTATTTGTCAACTTAGGAATTGATCAAAAGGATATACAGCTATTGAGGAATCTTTACTGGCATCAGACGGCACAAATACAAACAAAAGATACAATCTCTACTAAAAAAGAAATATGCAAGTGCGTCAGGGATACATATTAGCACCAATCCTTTTTAACGTTTTCTCGGAATAGTTGTTTAGATTCGTAATAGAGAATATTTCAGAGGGATCAAAGCACGTCTTCGGGGGTTTTAGCAAGTTTATTTCTAATATACATATTATGTGAAATCATGTTTAAATTGTAATTAATTTAAATAAACTTTATTATTATTATTATTATTAAATGGTGAAACCATTAATAGTATTAGATATGCCGATGATATAGTGTTGATGACTGACACTGATATTGGACTTCAAAATATCATCAAAAGTGTACAAAGTGTACAGCAGAGGGCATGTTCACACTATGGCATATAGATCAACAGGAAGACGATGGTAATCAGCAAAAACCAGAATATCCCTATTCATTTCCAAATCGACGGCCAAGTCTTGTATGTAGTAAACCATTTCGTATTTAGGTTCCTGGATAGGGAAAACAAGGATTAGGAAGAAAGAAACGGTCCTGGATGCGGAACATTAGACACTGGACAGACCTGAACTTCGAACAAGTCATCAGAACCGCAAAAGACAGATAGGCTTGTGCAAACGTGATGGGCTGTTTTATAAACACAATTTTAAGTAGTCTTAAAAAGGTCATAGGTATGCTGGGTGCCATCAAATAGTGACTCGCCTTTATAACTTTTTTAATAGATTTTGACTATGACAGCGTTACCAAATTGTGTCGAATTTCCAAGTTTCTGCTATCACGTTTTGATTGTTAAATGGAACACCATGTATGTTTTTGCCTATCTCGGTTCACCTTGATATTGTAAATATGATCATAACATTGACTGTTTAATATCCAAAGTATTTTTTAAAATTTTTATTTTTAAATCTAGAGGCTGTAGTTTACTTTAAATGCTATTTTTCAATTCATAAGCTTGGGAAAAATACAATTTTACTCTAGCACTTACTTATTACTTTTTCTTTTACATGTTAAATAATTAAAAAATCAAGTTTTTTCAGATATAAACAGGGTGGCCGGTTTGGTTCCAATGAAAGCTAATTTTTTTACGAGTAACTTGATACCACACACTTAATAAAAAAAATAAGCATTTTAAGCAATCTACGCCTCGCTCGAAATTAGAAAATAAAAATTTCAAAGAGGTAATTTGATGTCAAAAAGTAACAAATGTGCAATATTGAAAATGTCACGCTAGACCAAAATAAATAAATCCCATTTAGAAATCGAAACGTATCAGCAGAAACTTGGAAATAAAACAAGATGTGGCAACCATGTCTCAGTCCAAAAATTATGCCTTGTTTAACTACCTAACATTTTTTGATATCGTAATAGTCGAGGTCGAGGCAATGAAGCACTAAAACAGCCAAAATCTCGGAATTTCTTGCACTAAGACGGATCGGAATGCGGTTTTTTGCATTTGCTTCCAAAAATTATTTGTAAAAAATGTATCTACTTTGTATCTTATACAAACCGGAAATTGCATTGCTGCAGTCAAAAATGCATTCAAAAAATGCATTTTTTGAAGTCGCTTTAAGAAAATTAAATAACTTTGTTAATAAGACTCAGAATTGGCTCAAACCGGGTTCCCGGGGGTTTTCGAGGTCGCTGATCACGATTATGATGTTCAAATTGACCCACAGCCGACCTGGAGCTCAGGATCGCTGATGAACGTCATCTCCGTGGGACTCTCCCAAAATTCAAACGGAGAAGGAGAGAAACTCGGCGCCCGGGGGTTTTTGGGTTGCTGAATTCAAATATGGCATCGGCGAACACCCCCCGGACACCCGGTGCGCCGGAACCTGGACGTGGACGTCATCCTCGAGAGTTTTCCGCAAAATACAAACCGAAAATCGTTGTGTGGACGTTTTTTGGGGCGCTGACTCCAAATTTCACGTCGAAAACGACTCCCCGAACACCTGGTGCACCGGAACCTGGACGCGGACGTCATCTCCGAGGGTTTTCCAGACACGATCGCTAAAGACAAACCGAAAATCGTTATGGGGTTTTTTTTGGGGCGCTGAATCCAAAATTCTCATCGAAAACGACCCCCCCCCCCCCAACACCTGGTGCACCCGAACCTGGGCCTGAACGTCATCTCCAGGTGTCACATTTGCAAAAAATGAAATGAAAGTCACATCAAGGGTTTTTTAGCTGCCCTCCTCGAATCCAGCATCCGCGACCATACTCCAACTATCTAGTGCACCGGAACCTTTATCTTGACATCGATGTCATTCCCATGAATGTGAATCAAATTATGAGACGATTTTCGTTTAGTTTATTGCGATCGTGTCTGGAAATCCCTCGGAGATGACGTCCGCGTCCAGGTTCCGGTGCACCAGGTGTTGGGGGTCGTTTTCGATGAGAAATTTGGATTCAGCGCCCCAAAAACCCCCCATAACGATTTTCGGTTTGTCTTTAGCGATCGAGTCTAGAAACCCCTCGGAGATGACGTCCACGTCCAGGTTCCGGCGCACCAGGTGTCCGGGGGGTGTTCACCGATACCATATTTGAATTCAGCAACCCAAAAAACCCCCGGGCGCCGACTTTCTCTCCTTCCCCGCGTGAATTTTGGGAGAGTCCCACGGAGATGACGTTCATCAGCGATCCTGAGCTCCAGGTCGGCTGTGGGTCAATTTGAACATCATAGTCGAGATCAGCGACCTCGAAAACCCCCGGGAATCCGGTTTGAGCCAATTCTGAGTATTATTAACAAAGTTATTTAATTTTCTTAAAGCGACTTCAAAATGAATTGAATGCATTTTTGACTGCAGCAATGCAATTTCCGGTTTGTATAAGATAAAGTAGATACATTTTTTCCAAATAATTTTTAGAAGCGAATGCAAAAAACCGCATTCCGTTCCGTCTTAGTACAAAAAATTCCGAGGTTGAGTGCTTCATTGCCTCGACTATAAATGAAAAAAAGTTAAAAATGGGAACCACCAAAGAAAAATATACTACCAATAGTTATTTGTTTTACTAGGCATAAAAGCACAAGATTTAATGCCGCGGCTGGTGTTTCATAGCCGAGCGTAGCGAGGCTATGAAACCAGCCAAGGCATTAAATCTGCTTTTCTGCCGTGTGAAACATATAATTTTTTCTTCAAATTTGTTCCAATTCCACGCAAAATCGACTTTTCCATATTTAAATTGCGTTTCATTATCAATATCCAAATAACTAAATTATTTTATCGAAGGTAACCGGGCCCTGCGTTACTATGTTTACCGCTGATGATGTTTGTTGAATATGTTTGTTTACTGTTTACTTTGTCATTGTCAATTTTAATAACCAGTTTGATTTAAATTATTACTTGGAAGGTTGCCTAGCAACGAACTTTTTCTGCCTAGGCAGTAAAATTGGACTTTTTCTGCCTAGGCATTAAAAGTACAACTTCTAAGCCTGCCAAGTGTCATTAAAAGGCCGCTTTTAATGTCATTTGGAGAAAAATTAAATTTTTAATTAATTGAAACACAATAAATGCATTGCATTATTTTTGGCATCAGGGTTCATTTGTATAGTATTTTTCGGTACATTGTTCTTATATCAATTTTTTTTAAGAAAACTGCTTGATATGAATACTATTAATTAACCTAGATTTTACCGAACATGGTGTTCGTTTGACCATAAACATGATATTCAGAGCTGCCTTACTTGCTCTAGTTTTGACTTTTTTTACAAATCTCGGGATTGTCCTTATTTTTACTTGTGTCAACTCTACTATTGAATCTGAGTTATCGAATAAGTTTAATCAATTCGAATAGCGTCCCCCTACGCCTATTGTCGAGCGGCTGCTTCTCTCTCTTTCTCTCTCGGATAAACACGCAAAACACAACGAAACGATAGCACGATGCAATTTCTCCTTCCTTCTGAATTCTTTGTGCGCCTAGTAGCGTTATAGGAGTCACAAAGTTTTACATAGATATTCAATGCATAGATAAAAACGGAGCAAATCTGTATATGGGTAGGTATTGATGCTTACCTCACGTTTGGAATTTTTATAGCCTGAGACCGAACACCGAACTCGAAGCCAAACTAACTGTTAACGTTTTTTCTTTTAGACAATTTTTGTTTTAAAACGTTTTATTAAGTTACGCCCAGAAGTAAAATATTAAATATATAAACTACCAACACCATCATTTTCTAGAAGAATGATTTAGCACTCCATAAATTAGCATTCTCAAGTTGCAGTTGTTGCGTGTTTAATGAAATTTTGTAAATTGTCTGTTTACTCACAGATCTGGTTATATAACATTAGAGCCATCTGAATGTTCTTATAACTAAAATATGACAATATCTTTTTACCTTGTTATGCTAAGGCTTATATTTTCTTTTAGCATAGATGCATAGAGTAGTAGAGGCAAAAATAAATTATATCTGAAGTTCTATTTGTAAATTGAAATTAAATTGAAAGAAAAAATATAAAATGTACATTTCATGTAATTAACAAAACCTACGCTATTTGCAAAATACCAAGTTTTTGTCAAAAATTCTGACCGCCTAATTCGTCGCTGAAAGGACAAAGGAGCGTAACTCCATTTAATATATTTTTCAGGAGAAGCGATTGAAAATTAAGCCAGTATTGCATTGATTACTGAACCTTCTTCTTGTTATAATTTACAGTATATTTATGTAAGTTGTTTAGTAGCCTAAGTAGTTTATGCTAAATATTATAAATATGACCTTGGGGTCATAACTCGAAATTCGGGGTTTCGGAGTTACGCCTCTTTGTCTTTCCAGCGATGAATTAACAAAATTTCATCCGTTTGGTTACAGCCCGGGCGGGGGGAGACCGGCTCTGCATAAACTCCTACGTATCTTATTAGAAAGGAATATTGCTTTGCCGAAGAAGTTGACTGTACGTCCGAGCTGTAATTTTGAACGTTTTGTGTATCAAAGGGAAATGTGCTCTTCTTCGGACTTGATTTTTACATCATCTAGTTAACAAACAAAATCTGTTTCATAAATCGATTAGTGAAGCCTAAAAAATCTAGTCGTCTGCCGCCTGTCTTAGAGGGTCTCGTTGCGCAACCAAACTGGGGGTGCAGTCGCAGGTCCGATTTTACCCCATCGAGCTACAGGGATATTTTTTAAAACCTACATAGGCTAACTTTTTTATTCAAAGAGATCGACCCATAATAGTTCCAAAAGCGAAATTTTAGAGAATAGTCCAACTAAGAAAAGTACGAAAACCAATTTTACCCGGTGTTGTCAGTTTGTAAATTATTTCAGAAAAACACATTTTCTTGTCAGTTTGTAAATTATTTCAGAAAAACACATTTTCTTAAATGGCAACAATACACAGGGAGTATTTTTTTTCGATTAGAATAGCAATTTATGACCTATTGGCGTAATGCTAAAATGGCCAAATTTAAAATGCGTTTGTAAAAATAACTTTTTTTTTGTTTTACCTAGGTTAAAAGCAAAATAACTGTAAATAAACACATTTTTCTACAAAGGCTCTGAAAATACCAAAAAAATTAAAATTTATTTATTTTTAATAATTTTATTATTATCTATATTAACTGGCATTATCGATTTAATTAAAATCTATACGCCGATAACTTGTGAACCGCTACTCCATTCAAAAAGTTTTACTCCTTGTGTTTTTCTTAGAATCACCAGATGTATCAAAATTTGTCAAAAAATGCATTGTTCCATTTAAGAAAATATGTTTTTCTGAAATAACTTACAAACTGGGGGAAAATCTCTTTTCATATTTTTCTTAATTTGACTATTCTCTAAAATTTCGCTTTGGAACTATGGGTCTAACACTTTAAATAAAAAAGTTAGCCTATGTCTGGTTTTAAAAATATAAACATATATATATATATATATATATATATATATATATATATATATATATATATATATATATATTTTACAGTCGGAAGATAAATTATTCGCCCACTTATAAAATTTTTAAAAAATTGGGATAAAATTAAAACTACTTAAGTTTATTTGCTTTTCATTACAAAAATAAAAACAACTATTCATGTACTAAAAACTGTAATATAAAGTCCAACCTAGACATCAATGCCTTTCAAAAATATAATTAATAATAAAACATAATTTCTTAAAAACCAAGGGAGAAAAATTATTCGTCCACCAACATTTTGTTCGAAATTCGTCCAAACATGCCAAAACTAATAACGTGTGGGTTACCCTTTTGATTTTATAATTTGTTGTAACCTGTTAGGCATTGAATCTACCAGTTTTATAGCGAAACCTACTTCAATTTTTGACCGTTCTTCTGGATATCTTGCTTTAAACGCCTCTTTGTTGGAAATTTTATATTCTTTCACCCTTTCTTCGGGTTCCCACCATAGATGTTCATTCGGGTTAACGTCTAGGGCCTAGGGACTGCGGTGGCGTTTCCAACACTCTTGGTACGCTACAGTATCCACTCTTTAACGACCCGCGCTGTATGCTTTGGATGTTGTCTTGTTGAAATAAGAAATAGTCTCCAATTCACATTTTCTCCGCACTTTGTCTTAAATTATTTTTTAAAATGTCCATGTAGACGAACCGATCCATAGTTTCGTCAATAAAATGGAGGTGGCCCACTCCATGCCATGACATAGGTACACCTCCAGATTAGAAGGGAACCCCCTCCGTGCTTTACCGATGGAATTAAATTTTTAGGTTTGTAGCCTTCCCCGCGCTTTCTGTACACCAAAACATTTTTTATTTTACCAAACAACTCAATTTTTATTTCGTCAGTATATATGATGTTTTTACAGTACTCAGTATTTTTGTCAAAATGCCTCTGAGCAAACTCGAGGTGCTTCTTCTTACTTTTATTATTTACTAATAGTATCTTTCGACCAACTCGTGCCTGTATACCCTGGCTTTTTAAAAATTTTCTTATTAGTGTTACATGAATAACCTTTTTGTAATCACTGGCTTAACTTTTCACTGTATCTGTCGCAATAGCTTTCGGATTTTCACCAAATTTTCCTAGTATTTCTTGTTTCTCTCGAAAAGTCAGTACTTTTTCTTCCTCTCCCTGACAAGGTATTTGTTGTATGGATTGTTTCATATTTTTTTTATAATATATTCAACTGTTGACCGGCTTCTTCCAACTATTTTTTTTTATGTTTCTTTGAGATATTCCTTCTTGATATAATTTTATTATGAAATGTCTGATTTCTTGAAGCACTTCTGATGATTTGCGACAAATTTTGAAAATTTGTTATATTCTTTAGACCACGGAGTTTCAAGCTGCTGTTAAAAATAATTTAGAATCTATATTTTGGAATTTTTTATCACTATAAGAACAGATAAATACATTCTATGTACATACATCTTTAATTTTTTTTTGGAAGTGGACCAATAATTTCGCTCGCCGATATTTTATCAAATTATCTTTCTTTTGTCTTTTTTGTCTAAGGGATCCTGATAAATATGAAGAGTTATTGTTATTTGTATTTCTGGGGAAGAGAGATATCTGTTAAATTACTAAATTTAATGTAGAAGTTTTATCTAAATCTTTGAAAAATGGACGAATAATAAATATCCCGACTGTATATATATATATATATATATATATATATATATATATATATATATATATATATATATATATATATATATACAGTGACCGGCAAAAAGTTCGCAACATATGGGAAAATTTTTTATTAGGAGAGTATCGAAAAAGCTTTTCCGGGGGATCGGTTCTGCATGTCCGATAACCTAGAAATCGATTTTGACATACGTCACGTGACCACTGATATAGCGGCAAATTAAAAAAAAATTTGCGAATTTACCAAAATTGAGGTTAGTTGACGAGATATCAAAAAAAATTATTTGAAAAAGTTGCTTAGAATTAAATTCTAGGTCCTCGTGCAGAATTTCAAGATTTTATGTCAAAAAATTTGAAAAAGCAATTTTTTTAAATATTTTTTTATCGATTTACGAATTTCTAGTTTTTTTCTTTTAGATAGCTTGGCTAATGTAAAGCCCATGTATTTGGATGAAAATAAACGAATGTAGTAGTTTTTTCTACAATTGACAGGACAAAATGAAAAAAACAGAGTTTCGCCGGACGCTAGCTGTTGCAATGATTTGTATTTAGCAGCAGTGTCAAAATTTTAGAGACATTTCAATGAGATTACAATGAAAAAAGCTTAATCGTCTTAAATATATCTGAAGTTCGACTTTTTGTAAAGTTTAGGGGGACGCTCGGTGTTGCACAAACCATTGCAACACCGAGCGTCCGGCGAACACCTATTTTTTCGATTTTGTTCTGTCAATTGTAGAAAAAACTACTATATTCGTTTATTTTCATCCAAATACATGGGCTTTACATTAGCCAAGCTATCTAAACGATTAAAACTGGAAATTTGTAAATCCATAAAAAAATATTTAAAAAAAATTGAGTTTTCCAAATTTTTTAAAATAAAATCTTAAAATTTTGCATGGGGACCTAGAATTTCATTCTAAGCAATTTTTTCAAATAATTTTTTTTGATATCTCGTCAACTAACCTCACTTTTTGTAAATTCACAATTTTTTTTTTAATTTGCTGCTATACCAGTGGTCACGTGACGTATGTCAAAATAGATTTTTAGGTAATCGGACATGCAGAACCGATCCCCCGGAAAAGTTTTTTCGATACTCTCCTAATAAAAAATTTTCCCATATGTTGCGAACTTTTTGCCGGTCACTGTATATATATATATATATATATATATATATATATATATATATATATATATATATATATATATATATATATATATATATATATATATATATATATATACAGGGTGTTATGGAAATCATTTAATATATTGGAATGGGTGAATCCTGGGGTAGTCTACAGACATATCCAATAATTTTTTTGTCTTAGATCGAACATTTTTAAAATTTTCAAAAATACCCTAAAATTCGTCAATATTCGACGCACCTGTCTGAACGTACACAAGGCGCTTGACGGAAATTTGCGCGCGAAAAACTTTAAACAATTGAATTTTTTGAAACGTTGCCAGACATTTCTGTTTTTAAGCGTAATTTAAGACAAGTTAAAAAAAGTTTGAACCTTTCCTAAGAAAAAACAAAAAAAAATAGTAAAAAGGCACTGTGAAATCAGTCCTTTTTGTCAGTAGCCTTAGTTTTAAGTAATATTTAAGACACCCTATATTACATTATTAATGATATGTTATTCCTACTAGCTTAAACTTTCTGCCAAGGAAAAGTTAAAAATCAAAACGAAAATACTAATTGGGCACAACTACATAGTACTTACTTCAAAAGTATAACCAGATCCGCTAAATTAGTTTTGCTCCGGCAAACGTTACCATAATACGTAAATATTATTAGTGTTTTAAATTAAATTTAGTTTTCAACCCTATTACGCTACTCACTCAAAGAAACTAGATAAAACTGATCAAAATATTGGTTAACAACGGATCGACGAAGACCATTTTCTAGGTAGTGAAAAGAAACTACATTATTTAAAACTTTAAACGAAAAAAAAAATTAAAACATTCATTGTGTGGCTTGTTTGTGTGCTGTTGAAAAACTTAAATAAATATGGCGCACGGGCACGGCTCTTTGATGACATTAAGAAATCCTTCTGTTTCGATCTCCCTTCCCTTCATCATGAAACATGATCATGTCTCTTTGTCACTTCCAGTACTTGATAAAGTAGGTGGCCCTGATTTGGCGCGAAAATTAAAAATAGAACGCGTGTTTGTATTATTGCCTTTGAAACACTAGAGTTAAATGCTAAGCCCATATATCGAAAAAGAGGAAAAAGGCGTCATCGATTTTAAGAAAGGAAGAAGAATTAACCATTAACCATACTTTTTCGTTTGATTCCGATTGTCGTGTTTATTTTCTAAACAGTTATAGATTATTACCATGATATACGAGGATTATTAGTATTATTACTAAAAATTATGCAGTGAATATCCAAAACAGAAGGTGTGTTAATTTCGTGGAAGGGGAAGGTGAGGCACTCGTGGAGTTTGTCGAAAAATACAAAGAAATTTTAGAGAACAAGAGAGCTGATGCTGTTACGGCCAAAGAAAAAGATACGATGTGGGAGCAGATAGCTGCCGAATGGGTAGCTGAGGGCTATGTGGAACGCACAAGTAAGCAGCTACGGGAAAAATGGAAAAACTACAAGAAGGAAGTTAAAAAAAAATTCTGAGGAAAAGCAAGAGACATATAGGACTTGCGGTGGATATTGACTTTCAGTTATTTTTTTCCTACTCATTAGTGCCATTATAAGTCATTTTTATAGTGCGTTTATTATAAGAGTGGTCTTCATAAAAGTACACATCTAGTATAAAATAGTTACAATTTTATATTTAATTTTAGAAACACCTACACCTATCATTTCATGCTTCTTATTAAACTAGATCACCATACACTGGCAACAGTATGCTACATATGACGTCACTTCGAGGGAAAATCCTAAATTGACTAGACGCTTGCACCCCTTGTACCTACATAAGTACAGGTCAGTTTCTGGTCGGGTAGTGTATTGGGTTGACGTTTATTAAAATATTACAGGTCATTTTATTGTCGGGTAGTATGTTGAGTTGACGTTTATTAAAATATTATTGTCATATTTCATTTGCCCAGGTAAGCCCTAGTCAATTTAAAATTTTCCCTCGAAGTGACGTCATAACGTAGCATAGGTACCGTTGTAAGTGTATTGTGAACTAGATATAATGGCTAGTAAAACTTAGGTCACGACCAGTGGCGTATGGTGAAATTTCAAAGTTGTATATCTCTGTTCCTAATTCCTAGAGGTTTTAATAGTGTGCCCACTGGGAAGGTTCTGGTAAACTCAAGCAAAAATTCAACTTTTTTTTCGCAAATTCAAAACGTTTTTTTTTCTTTACAAAAACATTCCCAGTGGGCTCACTATTAAAACCAATAAAAATTGGGACCGGTGCTGAACGTAGGAAGAGAGATATACAACTTTGAAATTTCACCATATGCCACTGGTCACTACCATCACTATAGTTGTGCCCTTAAACAAATTTATATACGGGGTGCCCATTTTAAGTTTTAACCACTAGTGTATAGTTGGAAGCTCTCCACTTTTCATTTTGCCCCCCCCCCCCTCTTTGATGGCGCCCCTTGTTTGCATTATTTTATATATTTTTAGCATTTTTGCAACAATTCTTCCAAAATTTTCGTCTGCGGCGCATATTTCTGTAATCTTATTTTTCTGCTTTCAATTTATAATTTTTTTTATCAATACGATCACTTTTTGCTGCCCCCATTATAGCCTGCCCCCCCCCCCCCTAGAAGCTGGCCACGCTACTGAAAAATATACCTACTCCATAATGATATCAGTTGAAATAAACACCCTGGCCCGGTATATATGTATCTTATTTTATATAGGTACCTACTATTATTTTTATGGATCAATCATTCATATATCTTATCAGCAAAACAATTGAGTATCGAATAAAAGAAATATAGTATAAAACATCGATTTTCTCGCTTATTTTAAATTGGATGGTATGATTTTTATCATATTTTTGGATTTTTTTATTCGATGCTCGATTATTTTGTTGATAAGATATATGTATAAAGCTAAAAATCCCCAAAGCTTTCATATTTGACATTTTTTTCCATCTTTAAAAATAAAAAAGTTATAAGGCCTGTTCACTTTTATTTGGATATCTCTATACAATCGTGGTTTAAAACAGTTTAATTTTCTATTCAAATTCAAATTCATTTATTCATGCTATTACAAATAAATTGTTTACACACGTCAATTACAGATAAAATAATTTTCATATTTAGACAATAATAAAAACATTCCTGACAATACAATGCATTCAAATTTATAATTCGAAATGAACACAATAATACAAACACATTAAAAAATCTAAATAAAAATATTAAAATATATTAAAACTATAATCTAAGTACTGTTTTGTGATGTAAAAAGCATGTTTTATTAGGAACTGTTTCACCTTCATTTTAAACTGCTGAGTAGAGAGCTCTTTAACATTTTGGGGTAACTTATTAAACAGTTTTATTGCATAATATTCTGGTCGAGCCTGACATTTACCCAACCTGCAGTGTTGTGGAACGTAGTTGGTCTTATTCCTAGTGTCATGGTCATGTATGTCTTGGTAAGACAGTAGGTCGTCCTTGTCTTTGATGTAGAGCAAACTTTGCAGGAAGTAAGCCGAAGGAAGGGTAAGAACTCCCAACTGAACAAAGGCATTCCCACAATCCTCTCTGTACCCTAGGCCAGCCATGATTCTGACTGCCTTTCGCTGGAGACCAAAGACTCTTGTGCATGAGGTGACCGTCCCCATGCGATAATGTCATATGTCATAACACTGGAAAATTCCATGATATTATGCTGTTCTCAGGGTATTTATTGAAACACATTCACTCAAATTTTGTAAAACAAATACACTACTTCCAAGTCTTTTACAAACATTAGCTACATGAACATCCCATTTCAGCTTCCTATCTAGGTATAACCCTAGAAACTTGACAGATGCAGCTATTCCACCACCACGTGACTGACTTCGTGATGTAGATGCGCTGACAACATAATCCAGCAGGCTCAGCCTATCTATTTCTTCCTGTTCCAGCCAATGTTCTGTTAAACATAAGACTCCCAGGTCACAATCAGCAGTGGCAGCCTCTAGCTCGTGAAGCTTGTTTCTCACAGAGCGGACATTGTAATGTAGCAGTTTTATACAGGCTTCGCCCCTGTTGAGGTTCTAACTTTATTAGGTTTAAACAACTGTTTACTTGAATACCAACTGGTTAAACATTTTCGTCAAGAATGACAGACTTTTTATCCTTGGGCACACCAATTTTAAAAGAACTATATTTCTGCTTCCACTTTGTTTTTATCCGTTCGCATTCACAGTCGATGTTATAATTTAATTTTAGGTATTTTCCAATGTCCTCAGGTTTTGTGTCATTAGACAGTCGTAGTACAAATAACCAAGAATAGCTACCTGATGAAGCGGCTTTCAAAGTGGTTGCATCCTTTTTTTTGCCTTCGATTGAGTTTGGTCTCAGTTTTGGGTCCACTTGTTTCTTTTATTTTTTACTGTAAGCTTCTGTTTGTTTTGAAAGCATAGAAAAATATTGAAGGAGTTGAAAGTAGGGTTAGTCACTGTCATTTTCTTCTTTTTTCTTGGGATGGCTTGCAGTCACGCTAGACTGTTGTTGTGGTCCTACTGTGCCAAGTCGTTTTGTTCGATGCCAATTTCTGCTTCTTTTGTTTCTTTCGCAGTTAATTTCATGGAATTTTTAGTTTTACGGGTTTTTTTATTAGGTTAGAAATTTACGAAATTTTCTATATTCTTTTCCAAGTAAGCATTTTTTTCTTTAAGAAGTTTATTGTTTTCTTGAAGAATTTCATTTTTACTCTTTAGTTCGTCCACTAAAGTCTTTAAATACATAATTTCGATATACTTCTCTGGTTTGGGAATGTCATCACTTTGTTTACATTCCTTACACATTAATCGAGTTTTGTAACTTATTATTATAAGTATATTAACTTTATTATTTAGTGAAAAAGAATGTTTCCAGTGCTATAAGGATAACACTGGACATTTGTGGCTATTATTTAGTGAAGAAGAAAGTTTCCACTTCCAGTGCTAATAAGTACGTTTAGTTGAAGATTATTATTTTACACTTCATTTGAAGAGCAGTTCTCTGTATTGTTTTGTGTTGTAATATTTTAGTTTTTTGAAATTAGTGTTACTAGGAGTTCTTTCTTTAAAGGTAACAAAAATATTAGGTTTTCAAACTTGATTCATAGAAATATGGTAAAAAAATTTGGCAACGCCTGACTTCGAAACAAAAAATTTTTTTTCTGTAACTGACATTTCTTGCTGTTTTTTATATGGCCATGTATTTATGACAGTGGCGCGCAGGTACTAAACAAATTTTTTTCGAGGGCCGATATTTACCTTTTTTTATAGTGAAACACCATTTATGAATATTTTTATTCAATCTGAATTCATATCAGGAGTTACCCATTCCAATATATTAAATGATTTCCATAACACCAACAAAAGATATTTATATATATATATATATATATATATATATATATATATATATATATATATATATATATATATATATATATATACAGGGTGTTAATTAAGTATGTACAATAAATTTAACACACAATTATTTGAGTGATTTTAAGACTAAAACTTCATATAAACATGAGTCCGCAAATGCTTCGTTTTCAAGATACAGGGTGTTAAACTTTTAAAAAAAAATTGCTTTTTCGTAAATATCTTAAATATCCTTTACCCAATTTTGTTGTAATTTTGCAGTGTTATTCGTAGTGTCAAGGGGCTAATTTAGCCCTAACTCGATTAAATGTCTTAAGTCCAGTGGTGCCCCGAGCGACACAACGAATATTTTTGACAAAAAAATGTACGCCACACATTTTTTTGTAATTTTTTTATTATTAAGCAACTAAAAGTACAGCTTTTGTGTCTCTTGAAGTTTTTTCTTCTCTTGATTAGTTTTTGAAAAAAAATCCACTTAATTGCATATCCCTGGACCACACAAGAAACATGGGGAAAAAATAGGAAATAATCAAGGGTTGCCTTGGAAAACGATTGCAGCATTTGGTAAACAACTTGACAGCTGTTGTCAAATTATTAAGCTATTAATTTGTAATTTTTATAAAAAGTATTTTTGGTGATTATTTTTCGAGTTATTTTTTGTCCAATATGGTTCAGTTTACTAACAGTGAAATGGCAGATATGCATTTATGTTACGGAATGGCTCATGGAAACTCTAATGCTGCAAGACGCATTTATCATGAAAGATTTCCTCGGCGTGTAGTACCTAACGGAAGAACTTTTGTACGTCTCCATGCACGACTTTCTGAAACGGGTAGTTTTAAAAGATCGACGGTTGTCATCGGGAGGCCTGTAACGGTACGAACAGTTCAAATGGAAGAAGCTGTTTTAAATGAAGTTGAAGCAAATCCTCATACGAGTACCAGGAAAATAGCTGAAGAACTGAACATTACCCATGGCACATTGTGGCAGATTTTAAGAGACCAGCAGCTATATCCCTACCATATGCAACGTGTCCAAGCTCTATTGCCCAGAGATTTGCCTTTAAGACTAACTTTTTGTGATTGGTTACGCGGTAAAATAATAAGAAATCCAGGTTTCCTAATCGAATATTGTTTACAGATGAAGCTTGTTTTTCTCGCAATTCAATTATTAATTTCCATAACAATCACATATGGGCCGAAAACAATCCACACGCCTTAGCAGAAAATAATTTTCAAGAACGGTTCTCTTTTAATATTTGGGTTGCAATTGTCGGTGACCACCTCATTGGGCCTCATTTTCTTCCAAATAGACTTAATGGGGAAGAATACAGAAGGATTTTAGAATTTGTTTTACCTGGACTTTTAGAAGAAGTTCCAGTCATGGAAAGAATCCGTATGTGGTACATGCACGACGGCGCTCCACCGCACTTTAGTCTAGTGGCGCGGCAAGTTTTGGATGAAAATTACCATAACCGTTGGATTGGGAGAGCAGGCCCACAACCATGGCCTCCTCGCTCGCCCGATATTAATCCCCTAGATTATTTTCTTTGGGGACACCTTAAAGCGTTGGTATACAAAACTCCTATTGAAAGTGAAGATAATCTACGAAATAGAATCATTAATTCATGTGACATAATAAAAAATACGCCAGGTATTTTCGGGAGAGTGCGTAATTCAATGATGAGGCGGCTAGACGGTTGTATTGAAGTCGAAGGTGGCCACTTCCAACACTTCAGTTAGTAAAATTCGTTAGTTTAGATGTTAAAAAATGTATTTAATTTAGTGTCTATTTGTTGTTGTTGTTATTATTAATAAAAAATAATAAAAAAATGATAATTTTCAAAAGAAAATTTCCCTTTATTTTTCAAAAACTAATCAAGATACGAAAAAACTTCAAGAGACAAAAAAGCTGTACTTTTAGTGGCTTAATGATAAAAAAATAAAAAAATTACAAAAAAATGTGTGGCGTACATTTTTTTTGTCAAAAATATTCGTTACGGTGTCGCTCGGGGCACCACTGGACTTAATACATTTAATCAAGTTAGGGCTAAATTAGCCCCTTAATACTACGAATAACACTGCCAAATTACAACAAAATTGGGTAAAGGATATTTAAGATATTTACGAAAAAGCAATTTTTTTAAAAAAGTTTAACGAACGAAGCATTTGCGGACTCATGTTTATATGAAGTTTTAGTCTTAAAATCACTCAAATAATTGTCTGTTAAATTTATTGTACATACTTAATTAACACCCTATATATATATATATATATATATATATATATATATATATATATATATATATATATATATATATATATATATATATATAGAGAAGGGTAGTCGTTGCTGACTAGTTAATATATACTAGTTATATATATATATATATATATATATATATATGTAATTTAAAATATATTTCACCAACTTGATTGTGCCAAAGTTTAAACAATACATCTTGTAGTTATATGAAAGATATTTGTAAAACTTCTTAAGGTAATTCAACTCTAAATCCTCTTTAATATAATCATGTTTTTAACTATCAACTATTAATTATATTTTATCTAAAAAAGAAGTAACACCAAAAAAATGTCATTAATGCTTGTCAAGTTTAAACAGCGTGTGGGCGGTTATGCGAGTTTGATATTTTATGACCGAATCATCCAGCACTAAATATTATGGTCGTCGCTACAAATATAGCATACCGCAGTGCAAAACAAGTTCTAATAGATAGCTTAGAATCTTACGTTGCAATTCTTTAAAAAATTAAGATGGACGTTATAGTCTGAGCTTCTTATTTAAAAACAACATTTTATTTTTTTAAATTTTAACTCCTATATAAAATGAATGCGTATATATGAGCATTTTCTGTTGAATCCAACGACGCCCAAATTAAAACAGACTGCTGATAATAAAAGTTCCATTTATAAATTTATAAATTCATAGGTTGCGCACAACATTTTAACTCCATTATGGGCGAAATCTATGCCACTGGAACGCGTACGCAGTATACGTATAGACTTTTTGAGAATTCATCAGCGGACAAACCGTTTCCAAAAACTAAAAAACCTCACGTGCCGACTTATCTATTTGCTTACTACTTCGAAACTGAGTGGCGCTGCTTCCTTTGTCTTAGAGTAACCGCTTCACAAGGCGACTTCCAGTTTGTGTCGTTGTAAAGAACTGATCCAATTGAACCTATCCGGGTAACTGAGCTAAGGGCTAATTTGCACGCGCTCTACTACAGCTTGCTTCGCTCAGAACACCCTCGTGTTTCTGTGTTTTCTGACTCTACCTTTTGAATTAATTTAATTTTCTTTCCTTTCAAGTTTTAAGCGGTAAGTACTTAGTTTAAGATACTCATCATAGTATCTTTGACGGTTTTTAACTTTACATTCTTTCTTAAACAAAGTGCGTCGCAATAAGGAAAAATAAGGTTGTTGGTGGTTAATAGTTTTTCTCATCTAAAAATGAGGCCATAAGTTCTCGAACTAATACCGAAAAAATTGGAGTCGATTGAGCTGTCTGTAGGTCATGAAGTGTTTATTGGCATGTTTAATTCCTGCGGCCTTCCTCCAGCATTCATCAAAACTACCCATTTTAAGTCTGATTGACCACTATGATTATAGGATTCATTATCATCACCTTTCGAAGACTCCATTTTAACCAGATGATCCCCCTCCTTGTCCTTAATCCTGGATCTCTGATTGTGTTGGGTCTTATACAAGTTCAGCCAGTGTTGAATCCAGACATTTTTTTCCGGGTGGGGGAGAAACATTCTTCTTGGAGGGGGAATAATAGGTAAACTATGCTTTAAGCAGATCAATTTTATATTTTACAGACATTCCCAGGGGGGATTTTTCTTGCTCCGGGGGAAAAATCCCACCGGGCTACCCCCTGATTTCATCCCTGAGTTCAGCGGTACTGCTTTCCTTTGTTTTCAGATGTGACAATATCTGTTTTTTGTTGGCATTAGCTGAACAGAGGTAACCACGTTGCAGGATAGCATATACTTCTTCGGAAGAAACTGCTACCTGAGAGCCGAATAGTAGTCCTTACCGAAATTTAAGCAAAACGTACCACCTATAAAACGGTGAGCCGATTTTAGACAGCAAACTTAATTTAAACGAGTTCCTATTGTGGAACTGTAGCAGCAGAAGTTTTGTTCTGGAAAACTGCTCCTAGTGTTGAGCAAAATATGTCCATAATGTCGTAATAGCCAGTTTACATTACGTGCAACTAGGTGCAATGCAAAAAAAAATTGCCTCCGAGCATGCGCGTTGGTGGCTTTTCGATCAGCTGATGCAATTTTACTTGCATTGCATGAAATTAGGACTTGTTCTAATTTAATTGCCACTAGCATGCATTTTTAGTAACTTTTCTAGTAATATCTCCAAGCAGCAACCATATAAAAAGTAAACATCTCCCCAAAAAATATCGATTTTGTTTTGAATCACGTTTGAGTGGTTTATTTTGCGAATTTAATATATTTTTTATTGTTTATCTTTATTTAAAATAAAGCCGATATGTCCCAAAACGCAGCATGTGGCAGATAAGTATGTACAATAAAAACCTATTTTTTCATCAGCCGAGTTACCTAGATATATTGTTAAAGTTGGCGACATTTCTTGTCAGAATACTTGCATACAAAAATTGCTTCATGTGTAAACGGTCATGCAATGCAATTAATTGCTTTGCAATAACTTTCATGCTATAAATTGCAAGTAATGTAAACATGCTTTAACACACATCACAGTGGCAAGAAAGTAGAGTGGAACGACTTCGTCAACAAAAATTTTTGCCCGTACTAATGTTCCGGCTCTACATTAAAATTATTGCTATTTGAATTTATGCAAGATGCCATGAGAACTTTTACACTTTTGTATCTAGACGATTCGGTATACGTTTAGTTATTAAACATATATTATATCCTTGGGAAAATTTATACTGTTTTACATTATATCAAAATAAAAGTTATCTGACATTTAAAACTTAGATCTTTGAGTTTAAATTGTTTCAGAGTAGATACGAATATACATGTATTTCAGTATTTTGACCATTTTTAGCATTTTAATTTCAAATAAGAACTTCCGATTAAGAATAATCTCTAATGATTATTTATAACAGATATACTATATAATTAATTAATAGAACGCTATAAAAGATATATTATGTAGATGTTTATCAGTGGATTTATTTTATTTTGACTATTTTATTTTAAGTAATAACTATAAAGTAAGAATAATTTATAAAGATTATTCATAACAGATCTACTAAATAATTAGTTAATAGACCGCTATAAGAGATAAATATCTATAAGGGCTTTACTTTATTTTGATTATTTTATTTTAAGTTAGAACTTACGATTAAGAACAATCTATAAGATTATTCATACCAGATAGACCAAATAATTAATTAATAGAACGCTATAAGAGATACAGATATCTATAAGTGGATTTATTTTATTTTGATAATTCTATTTTAAGTAAGAACTTACCAGTAAGAATAATCTGTAACGATTGATTCATAACAGATATAAAAAAAATTAATAAATTGAATAGAAAGACCCCCGAATTTCGAAAATCGAAAAAATCTAAAACAAAATCAAAATTCTGACACCCTGTATCTTGGTTATTATCAAACCTTGGATTGGATAATTTTACCAAAATCGCATTGTTTTAACCTGGGGAGTCTGCTATTGCACTATGTACCATTACTTATGGACTATTTGTTGGAAATTTCAAATGCGATTATCTCGAAAACGGTTATTCCTAGCGACTTCAATAAAGTATATCTTTTTGACGTAGAACAGGTAGGATAATTGATTTTTTCAATAGATCGATATACTAGAAAAAGTTATTAGTTATAGTCATTTAAAAGAAGTGCGGTATGCCGTAGTTGGAGCCCTCTACTAGTAACATCAAAAATATGGTCTAATTTAAATTGCTCGCCTCAAAAAAAAACCCAAATCCCTAATTTTGTGCTGCTATGTTGTTTTGTTGAGCAATTATTGTAAACATGGATTTATTAAGAATGGATACGGGATGATTTAACATTCTTTGAAGCCAAAACAAACCATTCTAAGCGACACTGTAAACACAATTTGTAAACATTTGCCACATCTTATTTTACCTTGTATTTCTGTACAAAAAAAATACGTTAGAAGCATCACAAGATTTACTAAAAGTAATGAAAGGCCTAAAATATTTTATTTTCCTGCTAAATAATAATAAATTTAAGTTAAAAAGGTTCTATTATTTATAGGTTATTTTATTTCTAAAAGTTTATTTAAAGTCGCTCCGAGTCATTTATAAATCTATAAGTCGCACTTTTTCTTTTCTAGTTCATTAGACAAAGACGTACGTGTAACCGAGTGTTCAGACGTATTTCCTAAGCAACCAGCAGAGACAGCAACACTTCTGAGCTCCAACACTCCAATGCTATTTTATCTCTTTCTACTACCATTCTTGATTCAATTAATTCAATTAAAATTTTGAAGGGTGATCCCCAAGGGTGGCGAGCGGCTGTGTATCCAAAACCATATATGCTACAACTCTGGGGTAAAAAAATGATTAAGAAATACGAGCAAGAAAATTCACTGGAAATATTTTGAAGTTCCTAATTCTACCGTTAGGGGGCGTAGTCGCTATGCTATGATACATAATCCTTACTTTCTACTAATATCTTCAATGCAATATAGGTCAGAAATTACTTTTCATAGTCTCTGTACTATGCTCTATAAATTTTGTAATAACAATTTTTTGTAGGTACCATAATAACGGTGTGGGAAAGGGTAAAAATGAAAAATACTTAAAGGACTGTAACTTCGGTTTGCGTTAACCAAATTTAACAAACTATGGCTTACATTAAAGATCTTTTATTCTAATTAAATGTTATTATAAATAATTTTAAAATTAGTTTTTGCAGTTGATAGAAGAGGGCGCTTTTTTAAAAAAAAAAATATTTGTAGGTTCCATTTTTTAAAAAATTTAAATACAACCCTTCGTCCATTTGTACTCTGTTTTATAGCACACTAGTTAAATTAAATAACTGCAAAAACCGAAGGTCGTTTTCTCTTATCTTTTAAAAGATATCTCAAAAATAGTGGGAGCGTGTAATTCCATTTTAGCTTTGACCAAAGTTTTGCTAATTTTTCTTATTAAAGCGTTAAAATCCTACAAAATAGCCTTTTTAGGCTATATTTACTCATTTTCTGCTATTTTTTTGAAATTAAATTATGTTATTTTGTTTTTTATTTTACTTGTTTACGTAAAAAATGCAATAATAATCCAAATGTTGCATTTATTGCCAAGGCGGCTATGGACAATTACGAAATAAAGCTAAAGAAAAGTAATATAATTTATGTAACTAAAAACAATTTATTTTAGATGTTCAAATTATTTTCCTTCGTTTGAAATGCAATGATACTTGTAGAAATTACGGCTGCTTCTACTTCAGCCCGAGGTAAACTATTCAAGACATTTATAATTCGAATATTCACATCTTCTCTACTAGTTGGTCGGACTTTGTGAACAATGTCTTTAAGTCTGCCCCATAAATAATAATCCAAACATGTCAAGTCAGGGGACTGGCCGGCCAAGGAAATACACTTTCTCTGCCAATCCACTCGTCGGAATAATGTTCGTCAAGAAAATTGCGTACCACGGGTGAATAATGAGTGGAGCCCTCTTCGAGCTGCAACCACATGCTTCTTCTTACATCTAAAGGAACATTTTCCAGTAATCCTGGCAAATAAGTAGTAAGAAATTTAGGTGCATTTCACAAAAATTGTAGGCTTCTTCATTTGTAAAAGGCATTTTTTGTTAAAAAATAATACTTATCTCACAAAAACAGCCTTAGTTATCACGACAGTAACAGAAACTGCCGATATAATTTTAAACGGGATGATAAGTTATTATTTTGTTTTATTTTAATTGTCCATGACCGCCCTGGCAATAAATATAACATTTCTTTATTATTCCATTTTTTCGATACATAACTTACAAAAATAAAAAACAAAATAACATAATTCAATTAAAAAAACTGAAAATGAGTAAATATAGCCAAGAAAGGCTATTTTTGCAGGATTTCAACGTTTTGATAAAGAAAAATAGCAAAACTTTGGTAAAAGCCAAAATGGAATTACACTCTCCCACTATTTTTGCGAAAACTTTTAAAATATAAGAGGAAACAATCTCCGATTTTTGCAGTTATATTTAGTAACTAATGAGCTATAAAACATGGTAAAATTTTTTAAAGAAATCGAAACTAGAAATATTTTTTAAAAAACCGACCTCTTGTATTAACCGCACGAACTAATTTTAAAATTATTTATAATAACATTTAATCGGGACGAAAAGTTCTTTAAAACAAGCCCTAGTTTGTTGAATTTGGTTAACGCAAACCGAAGTTACAGTCCTTTAAGTATTTTTAATTTTTACCCTTGCCCACACCGTTACCATGGTAACTGCGAAAAAATTGTTATTACGAAATTTATAGAGCATAGTACAGAGATTAATTTCTGACCTACATTTTATCGAAAATATTAGTAGAAAGAATAGATTTTGTATCACAGCATAGCGACTACGCCCCCTAGCGGTAGAAATAGGAACTTAAATATATTTTTCAGTGAATGTTCTTGGTCATTTTTCTCAATAAGTTTTTTACCTCAAAGTTGCATCATGTATGGTTTTGGACATACACCCGCTCACCACCCCTAGTGGATCACCCTGTATGTATATATGTAGGCCAGTGGGCTAACCATAGACAAAATATATTTAGACCATCACAACGTATTCGCGACACCAGCTGAATCCGTCCAATGTATGGGCGAAAAAGTGCGTTTGTACGCATATGGCGCCAGTCAGGTTTTTAAACGACGGTTCTCTCGAGGCATGCGCACTCGGGACGTCTCGCAAAAGTGGTTGTTGAACTCAATGACGCAACTCGGCGATCAGAACTGGACCCAGTTGTAATCACTGAAGGAAACACATGGAATACAGCTGTTGTAAATGCTGAAGTTGCTATTTCCATTTGCAAAAATACTTTTCAGTTTTGAGTTATTAAGATTAACTCTAACCAAATAAATTTTCTAACTTTTATCTTAAATGCACTCCGGTGTTGAAGTGAACACACACACGGAGAAGTAGAAATATTTATCAGTGACGTATATTGAGTGTGGTCAAAGTGTCACAGCAAGGCACTGATGGGGTGTGTGTGTATTAGGGGCATTGTATAAGGGGTAAGATGGTGTAAGAAGGTCATATACAGTGTCAATGCCTCCTTGCCCTATATTGCATAAGGGTGAGTGAGTGTCCAAAAGGCATATTTGCGCTTTCGCCAAAGGGGCACTAAAAATACTAGTGGATTAGGGTAGAGGAGAGTATTTTAAAAGGGATGGCGAAAGAAAAAAGCTCTTTCGCCACAGGATCGCTAAGATATCAGTTGATTAGAAGGGCGAGTGTCCAAAAGGCATATTTGCGCTTTCGCCAAAGGGGCACTAAAAATACTAGTGGATTGGGGTAGAGGGGAGTATTTTAAAAGGGATGGCGAAAGAAAAAAGCGCTTTCGCCAAAGGATCGCTAAGATATCAGTGGATTAGAAGGGTGAGTGTCCAAAAGGCATATTTGCGCTTTCGCCAAAGGGGCACTAAAAATACTAGTGGATTAGGGTAGAGGAGAGTATTTTAAAAGGGATGGCGAAAGAAAAAAGCGCTTTCGCCAAAGGATCGCTAAGATATCAGTGGATTAGAAGGGTGAGTGTCCAAAAGGCATATTTGCGCTTTCGCCAAAGGGGCACTAAAAATACTAGTGGATTAGGGTAGAGGGGAGTATTTTAAAAGGGATGGCGAAAGAAAAAAGCGCTTTCGCCAAAGGATCGCTAAGATATCAGTGGATTAGAAGGGTGAGTGTCCAAAAGGCATATTTGCGCTTTCGTCAAAGGGGCACTAAAAATACTAGTGGATTAGGGTAGAGGCGAGTATTTTAAACGGGATCGTAAAGAAAAAAGCGATTTTGCCAAAGGATCGCTAAGATATCAGTGGATTAGATTGACATGGGGCCGTAAGTAAGTAGCGCTTTCACCAAAGTATCAAGTGCACACTGTAAATAGGTGTAAAATATTTACATCTTACCATAGAACTTGGTTTGTTCGATAATTATACAGGATGGGATGCCAATCCAATAAAATATACACATAGTTTTGGTAATTTTTTTATTTACTATTTTACTCTTAAAACAGTTGCATATTTTATTTCTATTGTTTAGAATACTATGTTTATATTTTATTTCATCTTTCAATTTTGTAAATGTAACGTTTAAAAAATTAAGAGGGGGGACATTAAAGAGACGCACTGTATGTGTATAAACTGAGCTATTTTAGAGGAATTATCGACAGTTTTGTATGGCAAGAAAACTCAGATTTAAACCAACAAACTATACAATTTTTGTTAAAATCTCACTAATGGTTACATTTTTATCATTAATAAAAAGAATAATTACAAGTAATATATTTAGCAATTATTACTCGATAAAAGATTCACGTCATGTGAAATAAATTTTGAAGTACGGTCCTGTCTATCACAAGGCAAACGTTCGACAAGGCGCAAGCCCGCAGAAGACCGTCTGTGTTTACGGATTCAGCTTGGTAAATTTGCCACATTCGCAAATGACATTATTTCTCTATTATATATTTTCTCTATGGGGCTAACTAAGAAAATTGTAGCTTAAACCATGGAACAAATAATATAGTCTACTCCTAGATTTGTAATTAGGGATATTTATGCAAATTAATATCTTTTATAATATAAGCTAAAAAAACCTCAGCATAAGGTCACTTAACCTGAATCTATATTTACTTTTAATGTGATCATGAAATTTGACATCATGTTTGCTTTAAGTTATGCAGACGTTTAGTTAAATTTACGCTTTAATTTCTTAGTACTCATATTTTTTTCTTAAGCAAATTATCATTGGGTTTTCAAAGTCGATTAATTAAAATCAATGATTTTGCCGTTAACTCTTTCCCACATTACATTTTTGGTATTTCTATTTTAAGATTAAAGTAGGTGGTGAGCACCATAAAAACAAATGATATAATAATACTTTATTGCTTTGTCATAATATAAATAAGAAGACGAAATTAAACGAATTCGAAAGTAACCTTTACCTTATATGTAATGTTGTAAAGTAGAGCACCTTAAAATTGTAGTCAAAATAAATTCGCATCAATGTTAAATTGTTATAGCATCAATTTTTGTTCGTTTTTTTTTAGGATTTTGTTTACATTAAAACTCAAGTCCATAGGTGATACTTCTGCTTACCACATTCTTCTGGATATGCTGTGCGAGCACGTCCAAAAGGCTATCATCGTTCTTACACCCGCGGGATATTCAAAAACATCGTTATGGACTGAGAAAATCCTCTTTTCTTCGACAAGGTATAGTCCGCCCAAGACATCTGCAACCGGCAAATGAATTTAAAGAATGCAACGGAATTATTGTTTGTAAACCCGTTTTGAAAAACTGTTTACTTTTTCGTTAATAACATTTCAACTTTTCTTACCACATCTGGTTTACAAACTTTGCAACGTTGTTTAGGTCGTCCCTTGCATTCTTTAAATTATTTTACCGGTTGCAGATATCTTGGGCAGACAATACATATATGGATGTAAGGATCTATTTTTCCGAAAAATGTTCTCCCTACTAAGGATTGTAAATACCTCACGGCGGCGGAAAGTCGCCTGGAAGATGACAGTGAGTGTGAGCGTCGAAAGTTGGAAAATTTTAATTTCCTCAAATGACTCGGTATATGGTTGAAAATTTTAAAGCTAGTATTAAACGATGCCCTTATACCGCCTGCAAACCGGTGGAAACCGCACTGGAAGAGAAGTGGCTGGCGGAAAGCTTTAACTTTCATTTTTTTATCATTGTTTAAGATCATATGAGCCGTTCAGAGGAAAAGTGGTATAACGCACAAGCAAACCGCCATTCAGTTAGACCACTTTTCCTCTGACCGGCTCATATGCAAAAAGGTGGAAAAAAATTTGGAAAATTGAAACGATACGACTATATCCACCAGTGAATATATGCGTTTATTATCCAACGCATAATCAGTTTGCGAAATGGCGGATACTGAAAAAGAAAATGATGTTTGAAATATTGGAAAAATGAATGGTAATAAACATTTTATTATTTACAGATGTAGAATATATACGTACATTTATTTATTTACCTTAACCAAAGAGTAACTCGTCAATAAGAAGCGAAAGCTTTGTCGGTTTCTTTGATGTTTCATGTACGCAAATTCTGTGACCTTGAACGGTTTTAACACTACCTACTACACAGCAAAAAATGTTTTTAATGACAAATTTGTATTCGATTTCGATGTACACTGGAAATCATCTTTTTTTATTTTGAAAAGGTAACAAATTTAATGAAAATATACTAGATCTTCACTAAACAGACGAGTCATGCGCGTCTAATACACTGCCAAAAGAAGGTATAATTTTTTTTTTAATATCTGAATTTGGTATAAAAAATAAAACACGTAATAATTCATAATTTTGAAATGAAACAGTTATTTCCAATCTCTGAAAAAAAAGCGAGTTAGTTCAATCTATGGACAAATAAAATATAAGAAACTCTAAAATACATCTCTTAAAGATAATATTTCGTACTAGATTGCGGCTCTAGTGGACTGGATGACTTAAAAAGGTTCTAGATGTTGTACAATTGTACTAGACTGGCAACCCTGGACACGACATGAAATTCGACACCGACCGAGCTCTGACCCGAGCAAAACGACAAATTTTTAGAGCTAACTACATCACAAATGTTTGGCAAAATTCGCACGAGCTGACAACTACTGAATTGGAACCACAACAGTATAGATGGATCTTGAATGAAAATGAATGTAGGTATGAGTTCCAGTGATTTGCAGGGGATTAATAACCTTTGAGTCTGAAGGAGGTTATATTAGATAGCAAAGCCAAAGCCAACATTGAGGATGATTTATATGACAATGTAATTATTAATTAATATATAAGAATGTTATATAAAGTTAAGGTATATAAATAAATTAACGTATATATTCTACATCTGTTAATAATAAAATGTTTACTACTATTCATTTTTCCAATAGTTCAAGCCATATTTTCTTTTTCTGTGTCCGTCATTTTGTAAATTGATTAGGAGTAGAATAATAAACGCGTATCTTCATCGGCGGATATATCCTAATCGCTTTCATTGACAGATTAACGAGTTCGAAGTTCTGAGAATGTAAAAACACAATTTGCATAAGAGCAAAAACTTAAAGCTTTGTTTACACGATTCCACTAATCCAGTCCAACGTTCCAACCAAGCACTGGATTGATACTGGAAAACGTAAACTCTTTTTTCATTCCAGTCCAGCGTCAGTATTCCAGTGCACTGTTTAAGTCAGTGATTGGAATGAAAGTTTATTTTATCTTGAGGTTACTTTGGCGTTTAATTAATTTATTTAAACAATTATTCTGAAATTCAATGAAAATCAAATTATAAAATCAGTGATTTTTGATTGAGAAAATGAGTGCTCATGGGATATAACTTAATATTATTAAGAATTAAAAATAGGTGGTATCGGTAGCGTTAATTTCCACAACTTTTCCACAATTTTTCCACATATTATCTTAGACACGCTTTTCAACAGCAGTTTGAGTAGTCGTCTCTTTATCAGATTTATATTCCAATTAAAACTGACTGTTTATAATATATAAATATTATGTAAACAAAAACAATGCTTTCCAACCCAGTTCTAAATGGTAACCTGGATTCAATAATGAGTAAACTGGAAATAAGCTTTAAGAGATTGCAACAGCCAGTAAAGACAGTAACCAGTAATTATAATACCGTTGTTTTTAGTATCTGGGTCACTGATGAATCGAATGACTCTCTTTTGGATAGAATCAAGGGTGTTGTGCCGAAGGTTATGCCGCTCCCCAGATGTGGGAGCACTACTCTAGGTTAGGTATTATTAGGGAAACACAGAGAGTGTGTATGTTGGAAGAGGAGATGTATTTTCTGGCTCGGAAGAGAAAACCAAGCTTTTCGGCTGCCGATGTGGCTACTGAAGTAATGTCTTTGTGCCAGCTGAGATCATGTTCGAAAGCTATACAAACAAGATTGAACGTTTTATTGTTGCGTAGGGCTTGGCCATTCATGTGGATGGGGTAAGCGTTGCCAGATTTTTTGAGTTACAGGGCGCAAGATTGGGTTTTGGAGGCGTTGAACTGAACAAAGTTTTTGGCACCCCCGCCTAAGATTAATTAAAGTTCTTGGGAAAGAGATAGGTGCACAGATCTGCGTCTATTATCCAGGTCTTGATTCGAGACTTGTCTGGGAAAATATATATTGGAGTGACGAGTACTACCGTCAGCATAACTGTGCATGGGACTGGTGAGAGTTGAAGAGAGCAGGTCATTAATGCGAAGAAGAAATAGGATTGATATCAGGACTGAACCTTGAGGGACGCCATTGATAGGATGGAAGTTAGACAAGTGACCATCAATCACGCCGATTGGAGAGGAAGCTATTCAGGCACTTACATAGTTTGGTAGGAAGACCGTAAGAAAGTAGTTAGTTGAGGAGTGAGGCATGCCATACTTGGTCAAAGGCCTTGGAAATATCAAGAGCAACAATCTGAGATTCACCATGAAATTCGAGAGACTAGCTCCAGTTATGTGTGACAAAGCTAAGAAGATCAGCTGTGGAGCTTTGGTGACGAAATCCTTACTCTGTGTCACGGATGATTTTGTGTTATTTTAGATATTTTAGAATTTGTAAGTTGATCGCTTTTTCCATAACTTTGCTGACAACAGAGAGAAGAGAGATAGGTCTATAATTGGATGGAAGGTACTTGGAACCTTTTTTCGGGACAGGCTGCACACGAGCAGTCTTCTACCTACCTGGGAAGATGCCCTTGTCATAAGAGATATGGAACAGACGAGTTAAGATGGGTGCGAGTTCTGGAGCGCATTTATTTAAAACAATTACTGGTATGCTATCCAGACAGGGACAGAAAAAATTTTTGAACTTGTTTGGCCTTAAGTATTATGACGGGCATTTTGTGGGGTACAGACGTAGCGGTTGGAAGAGCGAAATTAGCGGGAGGAATTAGGGTGGAATTGGCAGCGAATTGTTTGTCAAATAGTTCAGCTTGTGGAGATAATTTCATTGGCCGCGGTCAGTGGAACAAAAGTGCTTCTACAGAGGTTTTGACTAAAGTTTTTGGCAAGTGACCAGAAAGATTTGCTGCCGTTGGGACAGGAACGCCCTTTATCTTTTAGGAGCCTAAAAGGCATTTTTGGACATTAAGATAGTTTGGTTGTATTGATTTCTTGCCTCGGTCATGACGATTTGACGATTTTCGGGTGTAGGATTTTGAAGCTATAGTCCGCCCAAGATATCTGCAACTGGCAAAAGAATTTCAAGAATACAAGGAAAGGCTTAAACAACGTTACCAATTGCTTGTAAATCAGTTTTGAAAATCTTTTAATTTTTCGTTAATAAGATTTAAACTTTTCTTACCACATCTGGTTTACAAACAAATTTGTAACGTTGTTTAAGCCTTCCCTTGCATTCTTTAAATTATTTTGCCGGTTTCGGATATCTCGGGCAGACAATACCTTTTATGAGCTTGGACTTTCTTGAGTCTGGCTTTATCATGGGCTTTGGAGAACCATGGTTTTTGATTGTGGAGTTTAAGTTTCTTGCGGATATATGGAATGAGACATTTAATACCTGCTTAAATGATATCTGTGATATGAGAGCAACTTTCGGAGGGGTCGGAAGTAGAAAAACAGACAGGGTTCCAAGGGAAAGCAGAGAAGAAGTTTCGAAGACCATCCCAGTCGACAGAATAGTAGTGCCAGATAGTGCGTTCTGGCGTGATTTCAACGAACTCGGGATGTATGGGACAAGAGACGGTAATGAGGCCATGATCTGAACGATCAAGGGGAGCGCACACAGATGTTGAGTATGACTCAGGATGGGTGGAAAGAAGAAGATCTAGTGGATTTAGATTATGGTTAAAAACGTGGGAAAAGTATGATGGCCCTCTGATTTAATTGGTAAGCGAGTTGCTGATTGCGAAGTATTCTACCGCTCTGCCTTCTGGTCGATTTTTGTGGATCCTAGCCGTTTCTTGCTATGGACGTTGAAATCGCCTAGAACGATAACTTCGGCGGAGGGAAGTTCAGGGATAAGATGATCAATTTTGCCAGAGAGAATGTTAAAGAAATTGTAGGAGTTGTCTGATGGGGTAGATGCAACAGATACATTTAAGGGTAAGTTTTAGCCAGAGAATATCGGGCTTGTCTGATTCCAGTTTCGGGAGTCTGGTGCAAGAAAGACTGCTGCGAACGTAGGCGCATACCTCACCATGAAGACGAAAAGATGACGGAAGTCCATAGCCTGGAAACAGAAGATGGCTAGAAGATGGTCAGAAGCGTAGGATTTAGAACCTTTCTTAAGGGCGAGCTGTAAGCGCGTAGTCATCCAGTTATCTGAAAATAAGTCCTTGTCATAGGAAATTCGAAAAGATGAACTAAAGTAGGTGCAAGTTATGGTGCGCATTTTAGGACGCTTGCAGGAATGTCATTCAGATCAGAAAATTTGTTGGTGTTAAAATTCAGGAGGAATTTCTGAGCCCTTTTGACTTTAAATGTAATTTTAGGCATTTTACAAGGAACAAAAGCAACTGTTGGGAGAAGAAAATTAGCTGGAAGAACAAGAGTGATATTGACAATAGATTGTTTTAGCTTGTTCCCTGACGGAGGTCGTGATAATTTCCTTACCAGAAATCCAGGGGAGAAAGAATAGTATCCTTAACACATTGGTCTCTTTCAGAAAGATTTTATTGCTAATTTAGCTAAAAAATTCCTTGAGCAAATAATTTTTTTCTGTTCTGTGATTAAATTAGTTTACATCACTTTAAGTTAGACCTGTATATAAATTTATTTCATAGTTCTGATATGTATGAATTCTTAGGATTATGAACTCATTTTTATAATTCAACAGAAATTCAACTATTTCACCATTCTTAATGGAAAAAAGTATCGTCCAACCACTTTATTTTTAATTTAATACGGTGATATTTGAAATGGCAAACAGGGCTGGGCATTATTTAAAAATAAATATCGATACAATCAATGTATCGATAGACTTGGGGTATTGATATATATCGAATGAAAGTCCTTTTTTAAATGAGAAAGTTCAAGTAATATAATACTAATGTACCGTGAGTGCCTGCAAATAACTGAAGCACTCTAATATCATTTTTAGGGAGATTTCGCAGAATTATACCTATTGCAAAGATCTATCTCCATAAATATGAGCGAGTGCGGAAAGTAGTTACTTTTCGCACGCATTGGCTCGAAAGCGACGTCAAAATTAAAATGCACTGCAGGCATTTAAAGTGCCATTCATAATTACATGTACAATTTATTTTAAATCCACTTTGGGCAAAACCTATGCCACAGAAACGCTTGCGCAGTATGTGAATCATGGACAAACCAGATCCAGTCAGCGCTGCTAACGAAGGCTAGCATGCTAACCATAGGGTTCGTCTTAGTGTTGTAAATATCCGTATTCATTAGATATCCGAATCATACGGAATCGGAATCAGCTAATATCCATATCCATTATCCGAATACGAATCCATTTCTTGACCCGCGCGAAAGCGGTTACAGATCATGTATACGTATGCATGCAACAGACTAAAACATTTTCTATCCGGATACACGGCTAGGTAGGTCGATGCGGTATCGGTATCATACCAGTCGAAGTCGAAGTTTAGGGATAAGAAGGCACCGCGTCGCGCCGTTCTCGTTTGAATTCGGTTCGGGTGAGGCGGGACTAGTTTAACCAATGGGTCTCATCTCATATGATAACCGTTACCCCGATAACTATGCCATCTTTTTTTAGGAAATGTCATTAGAAAGAGAAAGCACAATATCAAATATGCCAAATCGCAGACCGTGTTGTTCGCTTACACTCGATTCCGATTCCGTTTTCTCTTTGCACTTTGCATTAGTAACCACCCGATGCGTATTTATTTTGATTCCGAATCCGTATTCAAGTTCTTGGCCGGTTCCGGATAATCCGGATTCTTTTAATATTCGGATCCAACGGATTTTTGGATACGTATCCTTACATCACTAGTTCGTCTGCCGGTATATTATGAACAATATATCCTTCATCGAGGCAACACACATTTCTTGACCAGGGTCGGAATAGCAGCGAAGTTCATTCTTGGTCTGCTTCGTATGGGTAGCCTCTTCCTTAGCATCTTTTGTGAAAAAGTGTGATTTGACTAGTTTCCACGTTATGTTAGACTAATTTTCACGTTAAGGTTGGTTTTGCTGTAATGTGCTAAATTTTTCATTTTATTATGTTCCGAGTGTAAAAAAGTTAAATTTTCTACTTTAATTTTTTATTTTCAGCAGTTTTAATCTCAGCATCATATTTTAAAATACGATTTGCACGTCAACTAAGTTGAGATTCTGGAATTTATATTACCTAACTTCCATATCTTTATTAAAAATATTTTGTGACTTTTAAATTTTCAAACGATTAACATTAGTATTCCTACATGGACATTGGCGTATTAAACAAAAACATAACTAAAACTTTCCTCAACATGTATTCTATGTAAACTGATATATCACCATAAACAAATATTAAGGCCGGTCCTGTTTAATACTACAAAATGCTTTAAAATTCCAACTGCGTACAATGGCGTACCTTACAACAATAGTATTTATTTCAACACATGTTGCACAATGTACTATTTTGGTAAATAAATACATGCAGACTTTCCGCATTTATCAAAAAGTTGACTTCGATAATGTTTCGATTAATAAACAAGGTATAACTTCACACAGAAGATATTAAAAGGAGCACTTGTAGGTATATCGATATATTTTCCTAGCTCTACTGATGAGTCAGACAGTGAAAAACCAGTCGGTATGGGGGATGCATCTATTCGGATTCCGAGTTCCTTGCACGACCTTGGAAAAGCCAAGGTCATTTAGCATGGTATTATGGTCATAAGAAATGCATTTAACGTTGTCAAGATCGCTCGCTAATATGGCACTTAAAATGATTCTATTATAAAAAAACAACCAATTTATTGACCAAAGACCATAAATTTGGCGAGGAGATTACTAGAAATTTACAAAGATTGTAATTAGAAAACTACAGGCTACAATATTATATTTAAATTACAATGTAGCGTTGGATTTTATGGTCTTTCATTAGAAAAACGTTTAAATTGAAACAAAAATTAAAACACAATTCTAACGTGTAATTTTTTAGACATTCAGAAAATTGAAGTGCTCCATCCATACAAAATAAAATACAGTTCGTTGGTTAAGTGGAAGCATGGACTTATCAAGGGGAGAAAAAACATTCATTCATCTCTGATCTGAAGCGTTGAGAGGGTGAGCCGAAGCTCTACGGCACTTAGGCCTCATTAGACCCATTGTGCATCCTCCTGAAATAGAAGACTTTCTCTCAGCGCGTAAACCAGCCTACTGATTTAAAGTAGTTGATGACGTCACCGGGTGGTGCCTCTCTGATGTTGGTTAAGGCGGTCCAATACTCGCCGAACGCGGATTTCCTTAAGGGTGAAAATGTCTGGCAGTCACAAAGGATATGCTCGACAGTCTCGTCTTCTTGTTCACATCCTCTGCATAGGGGTGTGTCAGCTTAACCCATTCTACATAAACAACCTTTTGTTTTATTTCATACATTGCGCGTGTGTAGGATAAAGAACCTCCAACTTTGTACACAATCGCTATGGCTCTCCAAGCTATCTGCATTCAACCAAGCAAACCTGTGAAAAGACAGTTCAAAAACGTTACACTCAAAATACTACGCCCTGACAACTATTTAAGCCACAAATGAACGGGACTACGGCATGTGCTAGGGAGAAAAACGACGTTGCCACTAGCACTCTAAATGTCATCACTACCTATGTAATTTTCCAAAGTTCATGGATAAAATCCTGTAAAAAAAAATAAAAAAAACATTGAAAATTACGGATGAAAAGAACCCATTTTTACACACACTTGGCAGTCTTGGCGCTGGCGCACCATTTCTCAAAGCATTTACCCTTTTAGGAATAACAAAAAATCACTTAAAACTTAACTAAACACGTATGTACTATATTCCGACCTGCCTGAAACGTTACACACAAAACATTACGCTTGATAAATCTTTAAATTAACAATGAATATGGGAAAGGTACGTGTTCTGATGAGACAGCAACGTTATCACTCTCACTCTTAAATTTCATGCCCATGCAATTTTCCAAAGTTTATGAATAAAATCCTGTGAAAAAAAAAATAAAAAAACAATGAAAATTATCCTACAACACACACAGGGCAACCCTATAATGTATTCGGTCGCATTTAAATAAAACTCCCATATTTACTACAAATTATCTATTTACTACAATAATATTAAACAAATGCGTTGAGTATCAAAAACATACTGATCCTTCAGTCGGGAATCCACGATACCCTTTTTTTGGCCCTCTACCGATATAAAATATAAAATTAGTGCCTACATATATCACACCTTCCTTCTACAAAAAAAAGAAAGAAAAATTATACACATATTTTTAAATGTACACTAAACGTTCCACCGGTCTTACATTTCTCTTTGGCCGAAGCACAATTTCACTATTGGATTCACTATTTTCACTTTGGTATTTGCTTGGGGAAATTGTCAAATCCACTGTTTCAATGTTTTCTAAATTTTCTGGCCGTTTGTAATTTAAATAAAAAAAAGATTTGTTGCATTCCAATTTCTTTATTTGCTTTTCCACATCACATCATTTAAATCCGAAATTTTTACTAAATAAGTGGATTTGCCAATTTTCTTAACAACCATTGCTTTAATCCAGGTCGACTTTTTAACATTACGATAATCTTTTACTGTGACGCACTCTCCAATGTAACAGTCTAAACATCTTTGATAAAATTTTGGTTTTTCTTGTTGTTCCAGAACCCGACCTTTTAAATCAGTATTAATTTTCAAATTTGTCTTTGGTAAGAGGTTATCAAACCTGGTCCTTAGATTACGTCCAAACATTAAGGTAGCAGGACTAACCCCTGTGGTGCAATAAATTGTATTTCGACAATCAAACATGAAATAACATAAAACCTTATTTAAGTCATTAATACCATTTTTTTTATTGCCCAAGGCCTTTAAAAGTGCAGTTATTATACCGTTTTTACGGCGTCTTTGGCAGCGCCGTTTGAAGAACGATGAAAAGGAAGCGAAGTAATATCTGTAATATTAGGACAATGTGGTAGCATTGTCAGTGACAAATGACAATGGGTCTTGGCACGTCAAATCTAGCAAAACTTGCCCCTGATATATTGATGGTTGATTTGGAGGTAAGTGAATTTACAGGGAATACCTCCAGCCACTTGGAGTACACATCTAATAATATTAAATATTGTTTACCTAAACAGGGGCCCATAAAATCGAGGTGAATTCTGTCCCAAACTTTATCAGGATAAGGCCATGTTTCAAGAACTGCCTTATCCGGAGTTTTCTTGTTTAGTAATCAACTTTCGCATCTTCAGCAGATATTTTCAATCTCTGGATCTTGTCCTGGCCACCAGTTATATGAGCGAGCTAACATTTTCATCTTAACCACGCCCAAATAATGTGACACGTGCAAACTTTCTAAAACACTGGATTGGAAAGTCCATGGAATAATTATCCGGTTGTTCCACAAAATGCACTCAGACTCAATGCTAAGTTCATTTTTAACTTTATAGAACGGTTTTATATTTTCGAGAACTTTTGTTGGCCATCCGGTAAGTAAATATGTTTTTACACGTAATAGAGTTTCATCTTTTTGCGTTTCTTTTTTCACTAATTCGAAATTTATGCGAAAGTCTTTATTTTCAGAGAAATAATTAACATAGTTGAAATCCACGTTTTCCCATTCCTCTTCGCGAGTAAACGCGACAAGCGATCTGCGGTAATTTTTTTCAGACTTTACATATTTAATATTACTGATAGTTAGACAAAATCAGTGCCCAATGACGCAATCGATTTGCGGAAAATTGAGGTATCCCCTTCTGAGGATGAAAAATTGTGGTTAAAACCTTGTGATGTGTCAACAGAATAAATTTTCGACCGTACAAATATTGATTGGACTTACAGAGAGAAAAAATTATAGCCAATCCCTCTTTTCCTGACTCATTTTTCTTTCAGAATCAGAAGTTCACGAGGCATAAGCAATAGGTTTCTCTTGGCAATCTGGAAACACATGCGCAATTAATCCAGAAATTCTGTAATCGCTGGCGTCACAGCTAAGAACTTTTTACTTTTTATTTTAAAAGGTAAAAGTGTTAATATTCCGAAAACAGTTGAAGATAGGTATAGAATATGTTTTATAAAAAATGTCTAGAATTGACTGTTAAATCCAAAAATGTAAAAATAGACAGGGTGTTTCACTTAAAAAATACCCCACCCAGTACCTATAATTTTTTTCTTGAAAAAAAAATAAAGCTGACGGGTCCGAGCGATTTTAAAAAAACTCAGCGATATTCCATATAGAAGGGTGATCCGTTTCTTTATCATAATCCTGTATGTTTTCCTTTCTGTTAGTCTAGGCGCGCACTGAGATTTTTTAGTGGCGCATCTACTGCGATTTACATTGGTCCAAAGCAGATTTACTCAAATACTTTGATTTATAAGTTTTGAAACACTTTTTGGCCGAATATAAATCGCATCCGTCATGCAACTAAATACTGCAGTGCGCGCCTGGACAAAAATAATGTCAAATATTTATTTATATGCAAGGTAACCGAATATTGTTGGAAAATATTTTCCATGCAGTTTTGACCCTTTGCATTTCAATATTCGGTAGAAGTTTTTACAGGTTGTCTCAATAACATGTGTATGGTCTCATGTATATACTAGATAGGGTCATTAGCAGCATCGCGCCATTTAAATTGAAAATTGATTACCTATCAATCACTGCTTTGGATAAATTCTGGTTCATTATATTTTTAACTTCCTAAATAGATTTCCTGTATAATAAATTAATAATTGTACATGATCGATGGCCAAGTATATAATTATATAGTTATTTTTTATAATCCATATTTCAAGTAAAGGGCATTAATAGATTAGAATTGTTTTTTTTGTTATTTAAAAAATTGTACATTTTGATTTGATATATTGTCTTTTCATTACCTTCTTCTTTTTTTTTGATTTCGTCTCTGCCAAACTTTATACAGATGAGGTCGACGTTCTTGCTTAAGTGTTTTATCCTACAACGCTCTTTTTTTTATTTTTTATCTGAGACAGCCCACGTAGACTTCAAGTAAGTACTAACGTACCGTGGGCGTTTGAAGAGAAGGAAAATGTAATCTATTGACACGGGATTTATTTATAGGATTGGCGGTTGGGAGGGAAAGGGAAACCATCTGCAAGAAATTTGCTCCATAATCTGGAGACCCTAGGTATAAATAAGCGAGAGAAGTGGGATGTTTTATGGTTTTGTAGCTGGAAAGTAAAGGGATGCATACGTAATGCGCATCTTGTTGTTGTGTTAGAAACAGTCAAGGGGGGAATTACAGCGGCGGCTAGTTCTTCAGAGCAAAATCCGTAGAAGTATGGGTAGAAAAGGGATAAATCCCCAACACCGCAGCGATGAGCGAGCCCCGAGTCAATTTTTCTGTTAAACCTTTTTGACTTACTTAAATAATTCTTGACTCTAGCCATTGATCTCTGCCTTGACCATCTTTATCTTTCCTCCTGTACACTTCCAATGCACAGGGGCGTATTCAAGGGAGGGGGAGCATCCCCGTAGGCGCTCAAGTTGACTAATTACGACGTACGAGTTGGCTATTAAGACCTTGTGCCAAAAAATGTTGCCGGTTAATTCGCAGAATGGTTGACAGTTTAATTGCAGCAAAAATACTTTGACTAGTTTCATAAAAAAAGTCGACAGTTTTTCGCAGAAAAAAGTTTGATAATTTTGGATTTTTCCCGTCGCATAGTTGGATATTTCACCGTCCCCCTCGTAAACTCGCGGTATGCCTCTGCCAATGTCATTACCTTTCTGCTAACATAATTATTATCTCTTCTCATCAGATGCCCGTATTACTGTGGTCTTCTTTTCAGTAGGTATTCTCTTAGGTATTTCTACAACCTTCTCTCTTTTTATCTTCTCAGAGTTAGGATAGAAAGTGGTTGGCTGGTGCCAGATTTTTGTAAAATCGATTATCTACCTACCCGACCACTTCTTAGATTTTATAGAACTATTTTCGGGTCCACGTTTTAATTATTCGTAAATCGCAAATCAGTTCATTGTACAGTCAATTCATCATAAGATAATTCGATGTATCAGACAAGTCAGTCGTAAAAGATAACTGATCGTAAATAAAGTTGTCGTATCGCAATAAAATTTTAATTAATAAATTCCTTCATACGTATCTATTTAGGTAGAGTACAATAATAATTGAAACAAAAATCATAACACAAAAACAAGAAAAAATTCTGAGCAGACCTAAAAAAACCTGAGCAAACATGCGGATACTCACCTTTTTCTTGGCCCTAACCCTTTAGGAAATCGCGATAGCAGGAAGACACCTAGACCAGAATCAAAAATAATCTTTCATATTTTATTTTATTTTTCATTTTGCGGTCCTCTTGTGAAGCGAAGAAGTCAATATTTACTCTCCTAGCGAAGAGGTCAATATTTACATTTTCTTTTTGCATATGCATATGTGTCTACTTAAGTTCGCTACACATGGGAATCTTTTTTATTATTAATTTTACGAAAAAAAGTTACTCCTTATAAAAAGTTCAGCTTCCTGGAAAAATATTATTAGACCATTAAAACTTGAAATAGCATGTACAGAGTGGTCAGAAAATAGAAATATTTATAATTGACCGAAAAGAGAAGTACCCTTAATTTTTTAATTTAGAGCAAAATGAAATAAGAAAATGTTACTTAACTAAATAGAATTATTAAAAACAAAAAAATTAAAAAGAGAACTAGTGATGTACCGATTACAATTAATCGTAATCGATGATTATCGGTGATTTTAGAATTAATCATAATCATTTTTTGCAGGGCAATTCATCGTATACTGAACTACACTCGTTTTTCATGTCTTTTTTATCTTCTGACTGCTCACGAAGACCGAAGCCGTCTTATTAGTCAGCGGTTTGAAGGAAAAAGTCGCGACATATTTAAATTCTCCAACTGAACACGGGCGGATTTAGAATTTCGTCTAGGGAGGGGGGCGCAACGCCACCTCGAGCTAAACAAAAGCAGGGACCAAAAAAACGGACAAGTCCGAGTGCGACATTTTTTATTGTTTAGGGTTCTAAGAAATGAACACTATTTCATAATCATCTTAACTTACAAATATTCTAGCATTTTTTTATTTGTACATTCGGTCCATTTGAACTGATATACAGAATTTTTTAAAAGCACGTTTTTTCGAGAATATATTTTCTCGAAAACAGAACTTTTTCGGTAACACAACCCAATCAAAACTGGGGATGTTTTCAATTTCTTTTTTGGAAAACAACTTTTCGAAACTGCATTTTTTTAAAGAAAACATGTTTTTGAAAGTACATATTGTCATTGTTCCGAAAAAACTTTTAATTTTCATATTAAATCACGATTTTTTGAAGAAGTAATTTACTATAGAGTAACGTAGCAGACACAATGAAACAAGCCTGACCCAACACAAAAGCGGTTCGTTGATGTTAGTTCAGGATCTTTTTTGTCTTTTTTTTACTGACATTTTCTATATTTTTGGAAAATATAATTTTGAAACATTATTCTTTTAAAAAACAATATTTTATAGATCCGTTTCCGAATAAGCACCTTTCAATAAAGCTGCCTTTCGACAAAATTTACTTAATTTAACATCGAAAAAATGTTTAAAAAAACTGTATTTTTTATTTATGCCTTCTGCTCATTTCGGGGGATAGATGAGTACTTACGTAAGTACAATTTTTCGAAAACCCATTTTTCAGATTTTATTGAGCACTTTTCAAGAATATATCTTTTTAGAGGACATCTTTTTCGAAATTAAATTTTTTCGCAAAAGACTTTTTGAATATTAACTTTTCTAAGCAAGGGCTTTTGGAAAAAGTAATTTACGAGAAAGTAGCGTACCACACCCGAGGAAACCTGATCAAACTCAAAAAAGGTTCGTTTTTTTTGTCCAGGATCGTTTTCGTCTTTTTTTATTTAACATTTTCCAAGCTAGTAGAGTTTACGGCCTAAATCCGTTTTCAACACAGAAAAATCTGTTCAATAAATAGTATTATTCTTGCCCACTCTCACTTCGGTTATATTAAAGATAATACTGTTTCAATAAAACATCTTTGAAATATCAAAAAAAAAACATTGCTTTAAATATAAACTTATCATTAGAGTTCAAAAGTAGTCTGACTTCTTTGAAAACTGTATTACCATTTTTCAATTACAAAAATACTATTGGAAGCCTATAAATTACTTCATTCCTTAGAGTATAGAATTGTTTAAGCTAAAAGATTAAATTATTTGACGAGAGTGCTCAAATATATTTGGGTGAAAAATAGCTATTTGTGGGCGATGTGATTCAAATTAAAATATATTTTATTAAACGAACAAGAACTACAGTTTAAATAATAAAATCTAAAAATTAAGTGAATTATTCTTATATAATTTCAATTAAAATAAACACTGATATAAATTATATAAGGTATTAGAGAAATAATAAAAAATATTAATTCAATGGGTTTTATTGTTGGCTGAAATATTAGTTATATTGCTCGCGGGGGGAGAGTTAAAATTGTGCTGTTGGTATTTGTTCATTCAATCGTCGTTTAAGCTTGCAGCCTGCTTGTTTATTGAGTTATACGCCAAAAATAATAGATTTTTGGGACTGGGCAACTCATTTCAGTGTTTTATGGTAAGTAAAACAAATCCAAACGATTTGCAAGAATAAGTTTGTTTTTTTATTTGTAAATCTCTCTCGGCTAGTCTATTATAAGACATTTTACTCAGCCGATACGTATTGTTAAAAAACTATTAACATTAAATATGATCGCAAGTTTATTGTTCAATTTGTATTTTTTAGACATGGTTTCCACCAAATCTAGCTGTAAATTTAGGAGATTCGAATGCAGTTTTATGCGTCAAATTTGTTCCATCTTGCATCCTGTATCCACACAAGCCAAAAGCAGACAGTTTTGCAAAGAAGCAGATCCTATATTTGGAGTGAAATAAACATAAATGTTAACGGTGTTCGCGTCAGTGTGGGGTTAATAAAATGTGTTTTTTTATATTTAAACGTTTACAGAACGTCTAAATAATGTATATTTAATAATACTAAATAAAAATTATTTTAAAATAAAAAAGCCTGTTTCATTTGTTTGAAATATAATTGATGTAATAGAAATTCATTATATTAAATAAGAGTAATTGTTCTTCAAAATACGAATATGATTGAATTTAAACAAAAATGCTTTCTTTCTATTAGAAGTTACTTTAAATTAATTACTCTTTTAATTGAAACAATAATAGCTATTTTGCATTAAATGAGGTGCATATTCTTACAAATAAACTTCTAGTGAAACCAATGATAGTTTGCATTGAATTTAGAATAGAGTATTACTGGCATCAAATAATTGTTATATTTGAACGATCCATTAGAAACCAATGAAACCTCATATTTCAAGCAATCTTATAACCCGTTGGTTAACGATGATTGATTATCATTGAAATAAACCGAATTTATAGTGTGCAATACGGAATTGTCATTGAGTGAATGGGTATCCAATTCAATATACGATAGTGTTTTTTCTGCGAAAAGAGCATCTTTTGAAAAAGCTGTAAAGATATTTTTGAAAAAATATACTTTCGAAATACGTTTCGAGAAAATATTTTCGAAAAATTTCGTAAATATTTCCGAAACTTCTGTTTTTCCAAAAAAATTGCTCTAAAAAAAGATGTTTTTCGAAAAAAAAACACCCAATTTGTTTAATTGTGTTCTTTAGTAAGCAACGTTTTCAGAAACCATCGAAAATACCGAAAAAGGCTTTCATATTTTTTATATAACATGTTCGTGTTATAGATCTGTTTTTTATAATTTTCTGGTATAATTTATATACGATTATTTAGAACTTACATATACGACAAATGTTTGTTTTTGTTTATAATATTTTGTAGAACATGAATGGTTAATATTTATGTTACAATATTGATTTTTATAAAATTGGCTTTTGAAATCCTTTTTCTACAAGGCTCTAGGGGGGGGCTCCCCCTATGCCTACTTCTCCCCCTAAATCCGCACATGCAGCTGAACCTTAGTCCACGGATCCATTTATTTATTGGAAATAAACCATGCATTATCCACGTCTTACGAAACTTGCTTACAAATATTTATAAAATAAACAACCAGTGACGATTCGGAAAGACTGTCTTTGATATACTCTGAAACTTACAAATGCTTCGTTTCCTTAATAAAAATTTACCCGAAGTAAAATTATCCTAGAAGCTATTTGCTTTTTCTATTGCTCATATTATCTTCTGTTACGTACATATATATTATTTTCAATCTTGAAATCAACAATCCTATAATAGTATAATAAAAATCGTTGCCACTAAAGTGAACATGTTACAGTAAGATTCGAACTCGTCAGTCTATGGGTTGAGATCAGGATATGTTTCCAGCATAATCACAGGTGACAGATTTTACACAAATCGGTCACCTGTCAGTAGGTGCCGAACATTATTGTTCTGGTTCTAGATTTTTTGTGTGGCTAATATTCGTAAGGTACGGTTTTTCCAATTTTTAAATATTTTTATCTCCGTAACAAATGGAATTCATTGTGTTTAATGATCCTCGAGTCAAATCAACATTATCATATTTTACAAAAACGTTTTGACTGTGAACATTTCCCATATTAAGGGAACAGTACAAAATTCTTCATTCCTTCCCACAGCAATTATCATTACTTCTAGCCGTGTCGCGCTGGGGATTATTTTTTATTCCTTTGTTCAGTCAAGCATTGCCCAGTAAATCGCAGTCTATCTCTAACCTCCAACAGACACTTTCACTCATTTTTTTGGATGTATTAAACAAAGAGTTATTACATTATATACGGGGTCTCCAGAAATTCGTCATCAAAATTAAGGCTCGCCACTTTTGGTTCACTTCCATTATTGTAATATAAAAATATCTTGGTGCTATTTTTTTTATTAACAATTTATTGCAATAAAGTATTTTGTTTTCATGACTTTATTTGGTTTTTCTGTCATACCTCAGTTATTTATGGAAATAGCAGAACGCTTTGCTACTGAGCACTTTTGTCGACGACCAATAGATTCGTCAGTATTTAATAAATAAAAAACCGCTCAAAAAGAACGCGCAGCGGATGCATCGCGATATACTCACTCATAAAGCTTCTCGATCAATTAAAGATATTTGAAGAAAACAAAAATGCACGTATATAATCGCCAAGACAATCAATTAAATATATTTTGAAAGTATTTCGAATATTGAATTTTCGGTATTTTTGTTTAAGTGTCAAATTTTCCACTTTGTTAATTCAAGCTCTCTATTTATAAACAGATTTTAAAAAATCAAAAAGTAAGTATTGTAATCTCTTCCTGAGACCACTATTTACAAATTCTGTGATTACTGTATCCTTAAGCTTCTTATATTTTTATGACGCCAAACTTTCAGTTGTCTGTTTTACGAAAAATGCATTTTTGGTTGTCCGCCGCTTAGAAAATTAGTAATAATTTTTTGTAATTTTTCAATTTTAAAAATAATACAGTAATCAGTGAGGTAAATCATTTTCTTTTAGATGGTGTGATTGGTTTTACAAAACTTTAATTTTTCAGTGAGTCTTGTTGGCATAAATTTGAAGTTATCTGGAAAAAGATGAAAATTTCGCTATAAATTGTTATAAAAAGATATTGAAAAAAGATAATCATCTGAAACTGGCTAAAGTTATAGATAAATATGCCTTCTATTGACATCTGACCATAGATATGATCGTTTTTGCGTATATTTTCATAAATTTCTTTTTTTTTTTCAAAAAACATTTTTCGTGTCACCCTTAAACAAGAATACAGGAAACCCAAACATTCGAAATACTTTTAAAATATGATGAATTGATTGTCCTGGCCTGGCGATTATTTATATGTGCAATTTTACTTTATCGAAATATCTTTAATTGATCAAAAGTTATGAGCATTTGTTTACAGCGCGCTCGCGCGCGTACTTTTTGAGCGGTTTTTTATTTATTAAATACTGACGAATCTATGGGTCCTCGAAAAAAGTGCTTAGTAGCAAAATTGTGTAAAATTTTCTCACTCTTCCGATGATGCCAGCTGCGTTCCGCTATTTTAATAAATAACTGAGATATGAGAAAAACCTAAAAAGGACATGAAAAAAAAACACCTTTTTGCAATAAATTGTTAATAAAAAAATTAGCCACAAAATATTTGTATAGAGCGTTTTATACGTTCATCTCGACATCTTTAGGAACCCATTCCAATAATTAGTTTTATCCATTGCATATTTTTTTTGCTTATTTTGTTTGATTGGGTGAGTTGGGAGGAACGCACCAAATTTTAGGAGTGTATTTTACACGTACCTAAATATAAGTCAACAAAACCCAAAAGTTGTCATCCGATCTTCATTTGACTTCAAATTACAACGTTTTGGAAAAACACCTTACATATTTTTTTTTAATTACATTTTTTTTAATAAAAAATGTTTAAAGTCCCATTTACAAGTACCGCGGCATGACTATCATCAATACACCAACAAAAAAAAATAGAGCATCTCTATCATATTTTTAAAACTTTGTAATTGGAAAAAAAACTGATTACAACTTTTGAGTTTTTGCGTGTAGAGTATATTCATAGAATTTGGTGCGTTCCTCCCGACTCGCCGTGTATAATATAAATAATAAAATAATTTAATCTGTACTTGATATATCTTGTGTGCGGCAACGCTCTTAATATATCAAAATAAAAAATACGCGCACAGCGGAACCTAGTATTTTTGGTAAAATCGATACCTATTAAAGGCTGTAAACAAATGCTCATTTTTGATCAATTAAAGATATTTGGATAAAGCAAAATTGCACATATAAATAATCGCCAGGACAATCAATTAATCATATTTTAAAAGTATTTCGAATGTTTGGGTTTCCGGTATTCTTGTTTAAGGATGACATGAAAAACCACGATCATATCTATGGTTAGATGTCAATAACTTTAGCCAGTTTCAGATGATTATCTTTTTTCATTATCTTTTTATATCAATTTGTAGTGATATTTTCGTCTTTTTCCAGATAACTTCAAATAATACCTGTTCCTAGTATTTTGTATCATCTCTAATTTCGGTGCTGTACCATAAAAAATAAGAAAAGTACAGATCTATGTGTTTGTGATCATCAGTATGAATGATGCGTGTCTATTGTGTGTGCGTATTGTATGAAGGAGGGTAGTAGGGGAATTCATCCTTCGGAAGAGGTACCATCCCACACACCCTCTTAAAGGGCTGGTGAAATCCCTATGGCCGTTTTCAGCAGTAGATGTGTAGTTGGCTTCCCACTATACATACACAACCAGCGGTAAATTAGTACTTAAGCTTGCTGCTTTCGTGGGCTATACGAAGATCAAAAAAAACTAATCGCAGAAATAGGGTAGACCCAAATTTTGAATTATATATTTTAAAAAATTTCACAACCAAAAGTTAACAGTAACTAGGATTTTAGTTTTTAAGAATTCTCAACCCTAGATAAGTTAAGTTAGGACAAAATTGCTTATTGATCTCTTTGATCAGACTGTAGTAGGTACTTGTAAATGCCCCGCCAGGGTATTTAATAAAAAAAAACTAAGTTACCAGACCCTAACTTATGAGGCGCCATTTGGGACAAAATACAATTTCTTGCAGTATATGCAATATTACACAATATATATAAAAAATCCATATATAAAAATGCAATTTCCTGAAATATATTTATTATTGCACAATATATAGAAAAATTCCGTATATAATGTTTAGATATAGACTTTTCATTTCACTAACTGCCGCAATAAAATGAGGGCGCTCAGTCCGCTCAGCCAGCCGCTCATCGTGACTTTATTCTTGTGATGACAGAACCCCATTTCTTACACGTGTTGGTGTGTAATGTTCATATTGAGAGGTATTACTTGGTCTGTCTGCAATAAGTAGAAACAAAATGTTTTTTTTTAATTGTGCGTCTTAGCTAAGAATTCATAAATTAAATATTGGTACCTACCTTCAAATATAGTTTCTAATCTAGAATGCAAACCCCATACCATAGTATGTAGGTATATTATTAAGTTTATCTGCTGTTTCACTTTCTACATTTCTCATTAATGCATTCAATACAAAACAATGCTTTTCAAGTATTAATAAACATTCTTCCACCAGCATATCCGAATCAATTTGTCTTCGATATCATAAATTATAATCAGAAATTAACCCTTCAAAGTATTCGATAATATCCATATTAACTGGTATTTTTAAAAAAAGGAAAATTATTTTTAGTTTCAATCTTGTATCTATTATTATAGGTTAGGATTACCTACAGCTGGCTCTCGGGTTTGGCGTGAGCGCCCTCATTTTATTGCGGCAGTTAGTGAAATTAAAAGTCTATATCAAAACCTTATATATGGAATTTTTCTATATATTGTGCAATAATAAATATATTTCAGGAAATTGCATTTTTATATAGGGATTTTTTATTTATATTTATATATATATTTGTCCCAAATGGCGCCTCATACTAACTAGTCAAATAGGAAGAGTAGATTTAAAACCAGTCTTAAGTTTTGTATATAGGTTGTTTGTGTTAATAGAAATGAAAAAAATCAAAAAAAACTTTTAAAGGTCGGTTTCTCAAAGCATTTAATTACGTATTAAATTTAATTATTCTTCAGAATTACCTGTGCCATGGATATAACAAGTGTGCTGTCGCATTACAAACTTGCTAATTATTAATTAAATTGCTTTGAGAAGCATACCGTAAGAACAAAAAGTTTTACCAAAATTGGCTACGTCTTTCCTTTACAAGGTATTTTAGGTGCTTCCTGGGTTAAAGCATACTTTTTTACAAAAATTTACTTTTACAAAAAATTGTAAAACAAAATATTAGTTTTTACCGTAAATTGCAAAAATTCGAAAATTAATAATTTTTCTACACTTTTAAGGAACCTGGTCAGTTGGTTTAAACCAGTGCCATGTAATACAATACAGACATGCGCGCTATACTTTTTAAGAGAAAAATGTATTATATTATTGATGAAGAACCACAACTTTTGCACTATTTTATGACCGGATGTTGATTTTTAACTCCATACTGAATGATAAAATAAAAAAACATAAAAAATTACGTATGTTAAAAAATTAATTAATGTAAAGCCTAATGAAAAGTATGTTAGTAAAAGGAAATGAATTTGATTAGTTTTTGCTGGATCCGATCGGTTAGATTAGGGGACCAAGATTTTTGTAATTACAGATATCCACTTATACAATTATTAGTGTACGTACTACGTTCGTTAATGAAGAAAGGAAAACCGGATATAATCTATTATTTTACAATTTAAATTACAGCCCAGCTGTACCTACGCGTAGTTGCGGTTGTGTTCAGCACAACAATTTTTCAGTACTGCATAAAAATAAGTACATAATGTTTACAGCACTTATCTTACATTATCTTAATATAGCTCTAATGTTATGGGTATATAAATCTTCTACTTTTAAAGTAGCCTATATTCAAAGCAGTAAAGTAGTGATAAATTATAAATATGTGCAAGGTACTGAACTAGAAGATACTTTTACATTAGGTTGCATAATGTTTCAAAAGATATACATTAAATATAAACGTTTTTGGTTTTATTTCTAATAGCAATATTTCCTGTTTAATTGCATATTTTTGTAAATTAATATCAATTTTTTGGAAGATTTGCAGTAAAAATAAGAATTGGAAAATGGCCCCTTTATTTTTATGTTACTCATACGTAATAGTAAGAAGTCTGTTTAATCAGTCAATGACCACAGTAGAAACAGTTGTGCAACGGTTTTTAGAGCGTAAAACTGCTGTCCCTAAGGTCTAGGTACGCCTTTTATTTTAATGTTGAAATGCAAAATGTAAAATAAAACTATTGTCACTCAATGGGTTTGAGTTGACGCTCGACAGAGCTAGTAGAGCCAGCTTGGAGAAAGTGACGTCATACCGTGAGCATATCAGGATAACGCAACTTAAATGCGATGGTGTAAGAATACAACATAACCTCTGTTCTGTTTTCTGATATTAACTTTATAGTATATTCTTATGTCAGTTGTGTTTCAATTTTGTTATTTTGTTTACGTCCTAAGTATTCTTTCTATACACAATACCATCATTTTTTGTATAATATGCTAAATATCGCATAATCCTTTTCAGTGCCTTTATGGGTTTTGTAGGTATGTTGAGTAGGCAATATCTGGCCCTGTTTTATTAGATAGATACAAAAGACTTGGATCCTTCTAAATTCTTGTTCGCTATCTGATTGATGATCACTCTCTATCTCTACATCTTCCTTATCTTTGTCACTCTTATCTTCAATGTCAGGCAAATGTCCTTCTTTGTCGCTATCTTCATTATACCATTTTAGCCATACTTTAGGATGTTTACGGTATTCTATTTTTCTTTTATTTTTCGAGTCTGCCATAATAACTAAAACAGTATCTACATAGGTTGCAGTCCAGGGGCGCACCCAGGAGGGGCTGGGGGTTTCAGCCTTTCCCCCTAGACTAACATTCTAGACACACTAAAATTAACAAAGTGAACTACTAATTGAAAAAATCCATCGAATTGCACTATTCAGCCCCCCAAGACAAAATCCTGGGTGCGCCACTGGGTTGCACTAAATTACCTAATTATCATTAAAGTTTGGCAAACGGGGGTAAATCCAGAGACGGCTTCTAACCTAGTCGCGCATAGAGGGTTCCGTGAGACATACAATATTGTGAATTTCGCACAGGACGCAAAAGTGTCAATAACTATGGTAAGGCTAATGCTTGAATAAATAAGAAGAGGCGGCCATGCCGGAAATAAGTCAGTGCGTAATATAACTGATTAGTAAGGCTGGCACGGTTGGTCACAATGTCACATAGTTAAGAATGTTCAAAAAATAAGACGTCATAAAATCGTAAAAATATGTTAAATACGTAGTTGTAGTTTTACTACTGGAGATATATTCTTGAAAGTGGGCAGGATTGAATGTAGACACCAAAGTACATCCCCTGAAATTTCGTGCGCATGGAGCCCTCTTAGTTTGCGCGTGGTACGCAGTTTAGTCCACTGCGCAGATGGCAAATAACGAGAAATAAAGTCGAAATAAACTTGGGACAAAGTTATAAAGTTAAATACGTAGTGGTACCTTGACTTTTGGGAATATATTCTTAACAGTAAATGGGTTCACATGTAGACACCAATGTCCATCTCCTGAAATTCCGTGCGCATGTCCAGCACGTTCGGTTTGCGAGTGGTACGCATTTTGGTCTACTGCGCAGATGGCAAAAAACGAAAAATAAAGTCGAAAAAAACTTGGGAAAAAAGTTATAAAGTTAACTACGTAGTGGTACCTTGACTATTGGGGATATATTCTTAAAAGTGAATGGGTTCGAATGTAGACACCCAAGTAGGGTACGGAGGGGGAATAGCGCTCACTGGGTAATGGCGCTCACCTCTGTAACTCTGTCAAAATGGAACGTAGCAATACGCCACGTCGCGTGAAGCGCGAAGGGAGGGGGCCTCTAATAGACAGCGATGCAAACTGCAAACGGACAGTCAGCTCGAGTCATTCGACCGTGAAGTGCGTTTCTTCGTTTGCGGCCGCGCTGATCTAATTTTTGGTTAGGTGTTTTTTGTCGGTAAGTCCAAAACTTTAATGCTTATTTAATTATTAATTTTACTTTTCTGACAATAAAACTATTCTATTTTGTGATAATGCAATCAATTTTCAACAATTGTGTATGATTTTTTTAAAATTTCAAATTAATTACAAAACGACCGTTTGGGGTTATACCTCTCATCTGAGCGCCATTACCCCTTAGTGACTTATTTTTTTATTGTAGATATGCCAAGAAATCGTCAAAGGACCACCGATAAAGCGGCTTGGACCGAAGAAGACCTTCGATCTGCTAAAACTGCGATTAAAGGAGGTTTGTCCAAAAGAAAAGCCGCAAAACAGTATAACATACCATTTACTACTTTGAGAGATCGACTAAAAAATGAAAACATGAGCAACCCAAGACTAGGTCGCAAGTCCGTTTTCACCCAACAGCAAGAAACTGAAATTGCTGAACAAGTTAAGTTGCTGGGTTCGCTATACTATGGACTCAGTGTCGCAGATTTGCCTAAACTTGTTTATAAATATGCTGAGCTCAACAATATCCAAAACAATTTTGATCAAAGCAGCAAAACAGCTGGACTGGATTGGGTACACGCCTTTATGAGACGCAATCCTTCAGTTTCTATACGTAAAGCTGAAGCGACAAGCTTAAATAGAATTTCTGCTTTCAACAAGGAAGAAATAACACATTTCTATGATAAACTTGGCGACTTAATGGAAAAACATAAGTTTATTCCCAATAACATTTACAATGCTGACGAAACTGGTATCACCACGGTGACAGACCCAGGAAAAGTGCTCGCCGAAAAAGGACAAAGATGAGTCGGATCTGTTACAAGCGCTGAACGAGGAAGCAACATAACAGTTATGTGTGCGATGAGTGCAGCCGGAAACTTTATACCGCCCATGTTTATTTTTGCCAGACAGAGAATGACGCCTTTATTAGAAAAAGATGGACCAGCTGGTGCATTATACACCAACTCGAAAAATGGCTGGATAAACGAAGACTTATTTGTCACTTGGCTCAAACATTTCGCAGCATTTGCTAAGCCTACCCAAGAATCACCTGTGTTGTTAATTCTGGACAATCACAGCAGTCACATTTCCCTTCAAGGTTATAATTTTTGCAAGGAAAACCACATCACAATGATTTCCATTCCACCACACAGTTCTCACAGAACACAGCCGCTGGATGTGTCTTTTTATGGACCGCTGAAAGCTGCTTATAGGCATGAATGCAACAGGCACATGAAGACACATTTAATGTCTAAAATAACTCCATACGATGTTGCAGGTCTTCTCAATAAAGTATACGTACAACTTGCGAATATAAGTAAAGCAGAATCTGGATTTCGAGCCACGGGAATTTACCCATTGAACCCAAATGTTTTCACTGATCAAGATTTTCTGGCAGCGTCGCTGATGGCACAAGAATCGGAACAAATCACTGAAAACCAAGACCCAAATGTACAGAATTTTGGAGATGCGCAGTCTGATGGTATGGCCATAATTTCAGGACATACATCTCCACACAGTTCTCACAGAACACAGCCGCTGGATTTGTCTTTTTATGGACCGCTGAAAGCTGCTTATAGGCATGAATGCAACAGGCACATGAAGACACATTTAATGTCTAAAATAACTCCATACGATGTTGCAGGTCTTCTCAATAAAGCATACGTACAAGTTGCGAATATAAGTAAAGCAGAATCTGGATTTCGAGCCACGGGAATTTACCCATTGAACCCAAATGTTTTCACTGATCAAGATTTTCTGGCAGCGTCGCTGATGACATAAGAATCGTAACAAATCACTGAAAACCAAGACCCAAATGTCCAGAATTTTGGAGATGCGCAGTCTGATGGTATGGCCATAATTTCAGGACATACATCTCCTTTGGCAGGTCCATCACATAAGAATCAATGTTCTGAATCTGTTTTGGTAGTTGCTTGTAACCAAGAACTTGTTGATGAGCAAAGAACTCCGGTATCCTTTGCTGCTATCGCAACGACACCAACTATTGCACCATCTTCTAAGCCAGGTCAAAGAAAGCGAAAACAACATGCTACCATATTAACTGCGACTCCTATGAAAATTATTTTAGAGGATAAAGAAAAGAAAAAAATAGCGGAACACAATAAGACTGGAAAAGATGATAAATCAAGACCAAAAAAAGTTGTCAAAGAAAAGAAGAACAAACATATGAAACAAAAATCTTACAAGAGAAAAATTTTACAAGAAAGTTCTTCAGAGAGTGAAGATGAAGAGCACCTTTGCGACGATGACAGTGATGACGAAATGAATGTGGATGATGAAAATTATAACAAATGTATTATTTGCGAAGAATTTGGAAAAAATAACGAGTTGTGGTATCGCTGCACCATCTGCGGACTGTGGGCTCATGCTATATGTTCAGGGTGGGATTCGCCAGATGGATCCATCTGTGATTTATGTTTCCAAAAATAAAATATTACTATTTCTAATTTGTTTTACCTCTAATAATAATTATTTTATATTATATTATAATAATTGAAGTTGATTTGACATCGAAGACTTTACTATTATTGTTAAATTGAAAAAGGCTAATCTTACGTACAAATGGGGATAATTGATGCTTATTTGTGATTGTAGACTTTACTTTTATTGTATAAGGTTGCTCTCATTAATAATTAAACTGTATCTTACTTGTTATATTCCAAAAAACATGTTTGAGCGTCATTACCCCGTGCCCTGAGCGGCATTACCCAAAGTCAGGGGCAATGCCGCTCAAACATGTTTTTTTATAATGTTTTCCTACTACTAGTAGGTCAAAGATACATGCTTTTGTTGTTAAATTGTTGATTACTCGATAATTAAAGACTTTGTTACTTTTCTTGATTTATAATAAATAATTTAAAAAATACACCATGTTTTCCTTAAGTGAACGCCATTCCCCCTCCCTACCCTACATCTCCTGAAATTGCGTACGCATGTCTAGCACGCTCGGTTTGCGCAAGGTACGCATTTTGGTCTACTGCGCAGATGTCAAAAAACAAAAAATATAAAAACGACAAATGAAGAAGTAAAGTTGGAAAAAAGAAAAAAAGTGCCTCACAAAACAAACAATAGCAGCGCAGACTGGTACTGTATGGCACAAGAGGTCGACTAATGGTCGACTTGTGCCCCACCCGATTATACGATTTACGATTTATAATTTTTATAGGCTTGCCATTTAAAAATGCATTAACATACGGGAGTTGCGGTAAAATGTTTTTTTTTGAAGACTTTTTAAAGGAAGAGGCCACCCGGCATAGGTTTGCATTCAAAATTTTTGACCTCAGCTCCCTAGCGTAACCCCCGAAGGGGGTTGAAAAAGTCAAATTACATAAAAAAGTAGATTTATTAACCAATAAGATACAACTAAAATTTGGTGTCTCTATCTTTATTAATAGTAAAGATATTTGACCATGCTAAGGCTTTTCAGACACCCTGTATGGTATTTTCTTATCTCGCACTTTCAAATAACACAATGTGGGTAAATAAATATTTGTATTTTATTTGCACATCGAATCCTGATTTTATTTCCAAGTAGGTTAGAAGCCGTCTCTGGATTTACCCCCGTTTGCAAAACTTTAATTATCATCCTAAGACTTGTCTTTAAAAACCAAATTAATACTAGAGTAGAAAAGTCCAGCGTAGACAGTCGTGTGGGTGACACTCGTCACCCAGTGAACTTTGCTCGTCAATCGTTGCACTTTAACCGCTCTAAATAAACTGAAATTCGAGGAACACTTAGCCATGGTCATGTTAGTGAAATGGAGAAAATGGCAACATGAAAAAATTGCAACGTCGCCCACTTGAAATTGACACTAGGTTTTTTGGGTTTTTCTTTTCGGACCAAGTTTATTAGATTTATTGGATTTATTCAATTTTTAAAAATACGTACAAATTTTAACGCCAGGATACTAATTTTATTAATTAAGAAATTGTTTTAAATATCAATATTTTCAAAGAAGTTTTAATGTTGCACTACTGCACCCACTCGAAACATCTCCATCTCATAAGCTGTTAAACCGCCATTTTTAATTTTAATTTCAATTCGTAAGTGTAAAGAAGTGCTTTTTCGTGAATTTTTAAAATCTCGTTGGACTTTTTTAAGTTAAAGGGGATTCTTCTTACCCATCAGGTAAGTTAGATAATAATTTGTAACATATTTGTTTGACTGTAATTTGTATTTTATCTTAGAAGTTGAAAATTTAGTCCACCTCCACGCGTGCCTTCATTTTGATTAGGGATTTCGTGAGGGAGGACTGCAGGCAAGTAATGTAAATAAAAATCGTTAACTTATTACTTAGGAAAATCATCAATTATTGAGAAATTTTAGAGATAGAGTTCCATCTTTGCAACTTTTTACTTGGAACATTCTATATTATTAAACATTGTCGAACTTTCATAAACAAAAAGATTGGTAAATTTTTTTGGAATACCTACAGCAAACAATGATTTTTTATGAATTCCTTACTTTGAGATGTAGATTATGAATGTGAATTTTTTTCAATACAATTCCATTGTTTTATGAACATAATTGAAATTGTTCGGGTTAGAGACTTTTAAATCGGTAAGGATTGTGTGAATGGGGCTACTATTTGTTTTTTTCATACTGAGTTGCTGCCATTTTTAACGTTTTGTACCTTAAACATACAAGTGGAATGTTAGTAATGGTAAATAAACTTATAGACAAGTGGGGCACCAAATTATTTCAAAAATTTCCTAACATGGAATTATTTAAAAAGTGATAAAAAGTGATTGATATTTTAAAGGTTCAAGTAAGATTTTAATATTTAAATATTTTTAGTTGAGATTCTGTACGACTTTATTTTAGAAGTAGGAAAAAAATGTTTTATATAATAAAACAAATACCTTTTTTTTACCCAAAAAAAAAATTTCTGCACGTGAATTATTAAAATTTTAGAATTTGCATTTATTGTGTGTTAGCAAGTGTTTTAAGGGTCAAATGGAAATAAACCTAAAAACGTCATATTCATAATTTGTGCCCCAGGGTAAGAATTTAAAAAAAATTATTTCGTATGTGGAATAAGTATACGAACTTAGTTAACAATTTGAGGTTAGCATTATTTATTGTATTTGAATTGCTATTGGAATGGAGGAAAAAAGTTTTTAAATTTGAAAGCAATTTTTTTTGTTATTTAGCACTGTATTATTTCAATTTTTTATAATTTATTTTGTGCCACGTAACCAAAAATTTTAAGAACTGCTAAAGAAGACAGCTATTGACCATATTGTTAAAAAAATTATGAATTTATTGCCATGAATTTCGTCAGTAGCATACATGCCAGTTATTGGTGCTAAGTTTTCTTTAAAATGGCAATGTTTTTGTATGCTGTAGCCTATTGTAGTAAATGTGTACTGTTACAAATTTAGAAATATATATTTACAATATTAGGTATTGTTGAGTTCAGTGTTAGTCAAGATGATAAGATCTCAGGTTAAACAAATGACTATTAAAAATTATTTTCTAAAGAAACTGTAGTTACCTTTGACTATTATTGAAAAACCATTTTTTGTTAATTTGGTATTAACTTGTTCGCTATAATAAATAACCGATGGAAATTAAATGAGGTTAAACAGTATCATGCATAAATTATTTAAAATCCATTAAGTAATTTTTTAGTTTAATTCTCCTAAGAACATACATTTCACTGTCAGGAAGTCTTTTAACCAATGTGAAATTTTTATTTTAAGCACAAAAAGTCATTCTTCCTAAAAAGTTCTTCTTTATGAAGAAATAAGATTTGAACAATAATGGGTGATGTAGTATGAGGGAGAGAGGGTGACCGAAATATGAAAAGTTTTGCTGAGAACTGCCCTGGATCTGTATTTTAGAGCGTAACGGCAATAGAAAATGTTCTAACTTAGATTTGTATGCAAAATTTCACTTTTGATCGGATTGAAACAGATTTATATCTCTGTAGCAGTCGTATTCATTTAATTGTTCTTTTCACTTAGGAAGAATATGGAAAAATTACATGTTCTAAAATGAAACAAGAAAATTAGATTTTAGTATAAAATCTAGATATTTAAATTTTTTGTTAAATTTTGTATCGATAACACAGTTTCCAGTAATATTTTCAGGTATTTTATTTAGGCCACTTGAAGATGCTGCTACTCAAAATATGTACTCGTATAGTATCTAGTAATATATCTAATATTAATATTTGGTACTTATCGAAAATAAAATGTATGTATGTAGTTAATTGTTACCAAAAATAAAGGCATTTATTATTATTATCCAACTGGATTTTTGTTTACGATTTCCAATTTTAGCATATGTTTTAAATACATTTTACTGTTTTATAACTTTTGGACTTTATTTATCCTTTCTTCATTTAAAGGGTCTTATGTTCAGTTGGACAGATAATTTAATCAAGAATTAAAGTAATTAGTTTCATGTTGATATCGCTACCTAAACGTCAATTGGATGTTGGGAGGGAAATCTGCAGGCAATTTGTTCTATAATCTAGCATGAATGAGCAAGAGGAGTGAGATGTCCTAGGGTTTTGTAGTTGCACAGTAAAGGGATGCGGATGTAACGCGCCTCTTGCTGTTCAAAGGGGAATGATAGAGACTAAATTATTTCTTGCAAAATCCGTGAAAATATCGATAGACAATGGACAGATCCCCAATAGCGCGGCGATAAGCGAGAAAAGAAAGTTTTCTTGTAACGAGTGGCTCTCTTTTGGATATAATCAAGGATGTTAAGCGCCGAAGGCGATGCCGCTCCCCAGATGTGGGAACAGTAATTTAGGTTAGATCTTATTTTGGAAACCTTACAGAATGTGTAAGTTGGACGGGGAGAAGTGCGTTTCATTGTTCTGTAGGGCTTGGCCATTCATATATGTAGGGGATAAGAGTGTTGCCGAAATTTTTGCGTGACAGGAAGCAAGACTGGGTTTTGGAGAAGTTGAACTGAACAAAGTTTTTGGCACCCAGGTCTAAGATTAATTGAAGATCTTGCGAAAGAGATAGGTGCATAGATCCGCGTCTAGTATTCAGTTCTTGATTCGAGACTTGTCCGGAAAAATGGATGTTGGATCAACAACAAAAATACATCATTGTCTTGTATAAAAATCTTCTAAGATTTAATAATTTAAATAAAGTTTCATCGTTATTTGTACCGGTATACCCTGATATACACATATCTTAAAACTGAAACAGGGATGTAATAAATGTAAGGAAATACTTCATTCTTATTGCTTTAGACTTGACTCATCGTGAATGGTTTATGGTCAACAAATAAAAGGTCTTTAACTCTCCAAACTGACAAATATTGTAAAGTTATTAGCTTTTCTACTAAATAAACATAAGTCTCACGAAGTTTTAAAATTGTAAAAGATAATATTATTTTCTTGCAAAATATGTGTTATGGGTGTAACCGTCTATCGGTGTTTGATGCGTTAAAATAGTTTGAAGAAACCAATTACCTATGATTAGATTTCTTGGGCCAGGTTGTAGATTTGTAAATTAAAAAAGGAGTCGTTTAGGCCCGAAGCCACCCAACACTTCGATCTATGCTAAATGTTTCGCGTGTATCTCTTATCTAAAGGTTGCCTCCTCGATTTCCTAAACCTTTCGCGAAGTTTATTTTATTCCATATTTTCCACTTCTTGAGGAGCTAGAATGACCTCTCCTAGCATGGGCGCCCGCAGACTTTTTTCTAGGGGGGGGGGGGCGGTTGTGGCAAGATAATATATTTTTAAAGATTTTATTTTTAGTGAGTTATACAAATGCAGTAACAATTAAAAACAGATAGAATTAGTCAAGAGCAAACTATACTTGCATAATTAGTGTTCCGTGTTTTCACGCTCAGCTCATCTTATCAGCTCCACTCAACCTGAACAAACCTCGACCGCCCGATCTCCGTTCATCTGCCGCGCACGCCGCCGATGGCACCAAGGCCGTATCACATCGCGTATGCGCGGAGCTGAGTGGGGAGCGTTTCAACTGAGCCAAATTAAAAAAAAATTTAAAACGTGTAGGGACAAAAGTTGTTCCTTACATCTTCGGAAATGTTTTTTGTCAACAAACTTTTTCTCTAAAACGAATGGTTCAGCAGTTATATGGAAACAAACAATTAAATTGTTTATAATTGATGACGCTAGAACTCTTTAATTCTGATAATTTTGCTCGATCTTCACCTAATTCTCAATGTCCGTGATTTTTTTTTCAGATTTTATAGCAGATTTTATTCAGATTATTAGAAAGCATATATGTACCAATATTTATAATGTATCCTATTTTATTTCATTATAAGTTAGGCTAAATAAAAATTATGTATTCATAGTTTTGGGTTAGAAATGGCGCCAAACATGTAACAACGTGTTTGCTTTTATTTTCAACATTTAAACAAAGGCACGTTAGAATTATTGGATTTAGCATAGTGTGATAATGTTAGATTGTTTATTTTTCCTAAGATAATTTTTGATATTAGAGTATTTGTACCATGGAACATAATATGTTTAAAAAACACAATTACATTTTTTATACATATCTCTGGTTGTTTTTTATGATTTTTTGTATTTGAACTCAAAATTTTCAATGCGGCGCATCTTGTGAGTAGAGGAAAATAAGGAGTAAGGATATAAAAATGAAGTTTTACTCTGGCAAAAAAAGAAAAATATTTTCCGTGTCACATTGATAATTCGATATTTCGCATACGATGCTGTGTCTGCGGTTTTTTAGCTTAAATTTTGAAAATTCCTATGAGAAATTATTTGTCCATCAAAGAAAAATGTAAATGAGGAATTTTGTTTTAATTTCCGACAAGGTTTCCAGTGCAGGAACGCTCACTGGTATATGTAGCACCCCATATATATATATATATATATATATATATATATATATATATATATATATATATATATATATATATATATATATATATATATATATATATATATATATATCAACATAAAGGTAAATTTGACATTTCGATGTCATATTTTTCTATAAACTCATCCTATTAATTCATATATATCATCAAAAACGTTTTATTAAAGTCCCAGAGTTTTTCCCGTTAAAGGGTTAAATAATATTCCTAATCCCAATTGAATTTCAACAGAAAAATAGACAACCAACACAAAAAAATATCAATCGAAAAAATAGACAACATTTATCATAAAAAGAAATATTATTTATTATAAAAATTATAGATATCTGTCAAGTCGTCCAACAAAAAGTACAAAGTATAAAAATCTCACAATCTCAGGGGGCCAAAGCCCCCCCCCCCCCCCCCTGATGGCGCCCGTGTTTGCTAGGTGTTTTAGCTTTTTGCATAATTATACTATGCAGTCGCATATGTGTTCTGCTGTTTCTGCAGCTTCACCACAGTACTGGCACCTTTCATCCTCTGCGTTGCCCATTTTTTCGATATAGTACCTCAAAAGGCAGTGCCCAGTAAGAAGACCTGTAATAAGTCTTAAGGCATTTCTATTTAAGTCAAGAAGATCCTTGGCTTTTTGAAGCGAAGGTTTGCTGGCTCTTAGGCTGGAGTTTTTCTCCAAAAGGATTGTTTTGGGTTAGGTCATGTTTTAAAAACGTGTGAACGCAGTAAAACAAGTTAAATTTCGGTCAAGTTGAGTAAGGGTTGCTTGCCTTTAGGCTCAACCTTTTCTCCAGTAGGATTCTAGTTGGTCCATTTACCTTGGCTCAGGTTACGTTTTAAAACGTGTGAACCCAGTAAAGCAAGTTAAACTAGGGTCAGGTCGGGTAGGGGTTGATGAATCTATTTATTTGCTTGTCTTCAGACTGGAGTTTTTCTCCAGTAGGATTCTAGTTGGTCCCTTTCCCCTGGGTCAGGTTATGTTTGAAAACGTGTAAGCGCAGTAAAACTAGTTAAACTTGGGTCAGGTTGGGTAAGGGTTTATGAACCTCTTTGCTTGCCTTTAGACTGGAGTTTTTCTCTATTAGGATTCTAGTTGGTTCCTTTCTCTTGGATCCAGTTATGTTTAAAAACGTGTGAGCCCAATAAAACTAATTAAACTTGGATTGGGTAAGAGTTAATGAACCTCTTTGTTTGGGTTTAAGCTGGAGTTTTTTTTAGTAAGATTCTAGTTGGTCCTTGTCCATGGGGTCAGGTTATGTATTAAAACGTGTAAGCGCGGTAAAACAAGTTAAACTCGGGTCAGGTTGGGTAAGGGTTTGCTTGCCTTTAAACTGGATTTTTCTAGTTTGGTCCTTTTCCTTTGGGTAAGGTTATGTTTTAAAACATGTGAGCGCTGTGGCTTTCAGGCTGGCGCTCACACGTTTTGAAACGTTTTTAACATATTACGTGACTTCTTAATGTCAAATGCTTGTTCTGCTATTGGTTTTCCAAGCATCTGCTTAGGTGTGCTTAGGTTCTGTCCAAGCCCGCGTCGTTTGTAAGAGCCAATGATGCACCAGAGCAGATGCCAGGGGTCACAAGGGACTTTGTACCAAAAACGTTTAGTTCCGGGAAAAAGGTCAATAATTAAATTCCGAGAAGCGTTAAAACGGAACGTACACAGCGATGCAATGACTCTCTAATTTAGTAATTTACCTAGAAATTTAAATGTTAAAAGACGTATCAACATTGTCCGCATATGGATGTCCTCGTTCTAGATATTGTCACCAAAATTAAAATTTAGTTAAAACGCCCATTTGTTTTAATAATCTGGTAATTATTTGGGATATTTTCTCGATCATCCCTGTTACAGACTCATGTGTCATATGGGACTAAGATTGCAAAAATATTGAGGTCCTTGATTCATCACTAATTCCAGAAAAATGAGCTCGACGACAGAGTTCTGGCCGGTAAGCATTTCAGTAGGTAGGTATTTAAGTGATGTTGACGTGGTAAAGTAGCAGTGTTAGGCTAAGATGTTATTTATTTAATTAAAATATTAAAACAAAAAAATTCAAAACGATATGAAAATAAAAGTAAATAATCATGGAATATCACCTGCGAAAATATACAATAAACTAATTTAAAGCCTAGTTCCTCAGTTTACGCTATAAACTACTTAACGAGCAGTTAAATACCTCCAAGTGAGAGTGCATAAAATTTTATTCTCAAAGAATACCTGATAATTGCCATAAAAAGATGTAATTGCTTGTTTGAACGGAAACATAAAAGATTGATCTGTTTCTAGTGCAAAAGGCCACGTTAAAGTATTCTTCCTAGGTAATAAAAAACAAGTCGGTATAATTCCAACGCTTAATCAACCAAAACAATGGCAGCTTGTTGACAGGACAAAACCTGTGAAAACCTAACTGATCAACTATACGATTTTAATTTAAACCAGTACTAAATCTTAAACCTTTTTAGGGAAACTGCACCTAAGATCTTAAAAGGAAAATTCGGAACCAACAAGTTTCTACCTAAGAAAGTACGCACAAGAAAAATTGTGACATAGTAACGAATCTCAAAAAGCTTCAAAATAATCAAAACCAAGCAACGCTATCGATTCACTACTCGCATTCACCCTAGGAGGGATGTTTGTGTTTGACGTGCCGAGACGCGCATTCATCAACGCCGGTGTATGGGTAAATTTTTCCGGCACTTTTACCGAAAAATTTTTCTACACACTGGCGAATATCAACGCGCGTATATCAACGTTCGTTCATGTATTAATACATGTGTGTGTGTGTCTGTAGGCCCCTTTACACCATAGAGAACTCGTGAGTGCGCGTGCCTCCACGATACATACTTCTAAAAATGACTATTCAGAAATAATAAAAATCATTGTGTTTGACAGCAACAAAAATAAAACAAATCTTGCAAAAAAATGTTCTTTTTATTTCTCCCGTATATTGATTCCACTGATAACCTAACCTGGTTAAAAAAAATTGGACGTTTCAAATCCTAACTTTCAGACTTATTACCTTACTGATAAGTGAAAAATAAAAATAAGATAAACTAAATAAATACCTATATAAATAATAAAAAAAGGTTATCTGATGCTTTGTCCTAATATCTTCAGCAGTTCTAAAAAAAATTCCTCTTGAAAACAGTTTTGCTTCTTTGCGTTACCAAGCGACTTTGGGAATAAACAAGTTTTACACACAAATATTATTAAATATTTGCAAAGATACGAAGAACTCAAAACTTAAAAAAATTTAAAAGTAATCTTAATTTTTTTTAACATATTTAAATAGAAGCCTCTAGTTTCCTTTGGAAAAACTAGGACTCAATAATAAAGTAATTTCAAGCATTTATTATTAGTAAGATTACTCAAATTATTGTAAGTTAATAGATGTAGTTTTCATAACTTCACCGGCCTAACTTGAATCGTTAGCTATTTACAGAAATTCTTCTAGGATGATCCCGCGTGTTCTTCACTGCTGCATGTCACGGTCCAAGGCCCGCTGTTGGCGCGGAATCCCAGGCTTGCTGATGACGGTGCCGGTTGCAGAAAATAGCAGCAGCGACTCTCGCGTCGCGATCTCGAAGTGACTGACTCCGCGGCTTACACAAACCGCCTGAACCAATCACAGCGCGCTTTTCATGGCCGCCGCGAAGCTAAGACGCTTTAAGCTCTTAAGTCAGTTAGTCTATCTCAAGACTTCTCGTGAGTAGCTGGTGCGTTAACTAACCGTGGAGTGATAGGGCTCACACAGCCCTGGCAAGAATCGCCATGGCGACTGGTAAGTCTGCACTATCACTAACTCACCCTTTTTTATGTCCTAAATCGTGCCTTATTTTGCTCGCTAACATTTAAGTGACTGTGCTTTCACCAAACTTTGCAGTGTCAAAAGACCTTGTAGTGATTTTTGAAAAGAGGGAATGTCGCGAGTGCTCAGTGTCGTTTTATTTGGATATTAACCAAAAACTTTTGTATGCTCCTTTTTGGAAGACAAATACGTAACAAACTGAGAAGAGAAATCTGTCGACCTAAATTAAAGTGCGTTCGTAACTTTAAACATATTGTGGCTTTCAAGACTTGTTCGCAGAAGTACTTTCAGCTGGTGGATTATCTTTTTTAGACTTTAACGTGATATGAGCAAAAACCCTATTGTCCTTTCTAATCGTATTCCTAATTTATACCTGTTTACTAACCTTCACATTTTTAGTTTTAAAATTAAAGATTATCTAATATGGAGACATCAATATGCGATGAGACAAGCAACTTCATTGCGAAATATGCAGATGTAAATTCAAGCTGTTTATGTTATTTAAATAACATTTTATTTAAATATAATTTTTTACATTAAAAACAGTTTAAAATGGTAATAAAAGTAAAATATATAAAAGATATTCTATTTATATTAATACAAAATATGCAAAATTATCTAAAAGATATCAACAGGCAAATAAGAGAGTAACCATACCGTACTGTATGGATGTGGATGTGATAGAGTTTTCACTTATTCGCGATATCTTTCTATCAAATATTGATAAAGTAAAGTAGGTATTTTAAGATTTCGTTGCATTTATGTATATGTTATGTTCTCGAGTCAATAAAATTTGAAACCTCAATCAATACTCAATTCAAAGATTGCTTGAGGTAAACCTCGATTTTGGTAGTTATTACAGGAATCAGTAAGGAATTGAAGCTATAACTTACAAAAAAAACTATATTTAGAATGTTTTCTATAATCTTAAAACCAGAATTATTTGGCATTTCCGTATTTCAAGTTTACGTTTCGGTCAGACTAACTTTCAATTTAAGTACTAAAAATGAAAGTCAGAGATTATAGTTTTATTGATATTTTAGTAAAGGCTTCCTGCTAACTGTTATTTAAAACTAAGATATTAAAACATAAATCAATATATCTTAAATACGTAAGATATTTATAAAAATATTTTCCACCCGATTAATTTATGCATTTGTTATATTAGGAACTAATTTCGTAATAAAATTTATTCAAGAAACACGTAGTTAAACAACAGTTATTATGGTAAATGAGCTTATATTGTTATAATTTGTTTGTGCACACCTTAGAAATCAATAGTTTTTGAACACTGAATATAATTAGTTCTTAAGCTTATTATTCAATGAGTTTTTGTTGATTATTTTTAATGCTTTTAGCCTAAATAACATATTTTAAATATGCAATATTTTGAAATAGCCAGATGCAGGATATTTTAAACACAAAGGAAATAAGGAAACTTTACGACTTTTGATTTTTGAAACAAGGACATAAATATTATAAAAATATATAAAGAACAAAATGACCACTAACACAAAATAAAGTTATCATATAAGTCTCTAATATAACAATATTGAAAAAGCTATACATCACTGAAATCGTTATAAAACGGCAAGTATAATAAATAAGAATGTGTATTTGATTAATAAGGAAAAAGCTGATAAATTGCGATTAATACTCGAGTTTAAAAAGTAAAATAAAAAGAAAACGACAGGCAAATAGGAGTGTAACCTTTTATAGGAATAGCCATGGATGTAGTAAAATCGGAAATGTACTGTGTCTGCATGCATAATAATTAACATTTTAAAAGTTATTATTATGGCCATTATTCGACATAAAGGCCGAAACAATGGTTTTTAGAATTTATATCTGTTTGAATGTATGTATGTCCCGCCTCACACAAAGATTTGAATTGGGTTTTACGTATATGCACTTAAAGTTAATTGTCTTCTATATTCTTCCATCATATTTTTTAATGTAATTTTATATTGCATGCTGGTATATCTACTACTCAAAACAGATATATCTTTTTTTCTTAATTAACTTTACCGAATGATTTCTAGGATCGAAAGAAAATATTCTAAAAAAGTTTTCCCGTCATGAACGTTTTTAAATAGTGTTCGATTAAATTATTTAAACTTTTTCGTTTACAAACCCCTGACTGATTTCACTCATGAGAATAAAAATCATCTCTGTTAGCTTCTTTCTCTTTATAATATTGTTTATATTTCTTAGTATGCATTTTGTGTATTATGGTTTATGCAACAATTTCGCTGTTCTTTGTTATAAATAAATTTAGTTCTATAATTTCCAACAGGCCAATAGCTGACACATTACTTAATGATATAAATTTTGAATACCTTCCACCTGAGCTTCTGTCAATATTGTTGTTTCACTCCTAGTATTGCTCCGATACTAAAGCAGTAACCATTGGCATCAGCTGCTTTTTATAATTTAATAAACAAAAAATAGTATAGGAAACAATTATTAGAAAAGAAGACATCTGAACGAAAATAAATGGTCAATTAAAAACTAATATGTATTTTAACACCGTATCCAAAGCTGATTCAAAATAGACGTTACTTTGTTGGACCACTATAAATTTATATTTTAAATAATATTTGAAATTGATAAGTTTCTATTTTAAATACTATTCAAAATTATCGATTCAAAAAAATCTACACATGATGTATGCCGATAAACAAATAAAACAATTTTTTATACAAGAAGGGTGCTAAAGTGTTGTTGGAAATTTAAAAAGAAAACATACAGTTTTACACACCTTTTATTAACATGGTTTATTTTAATTTATTAATTGAAGAAAAACGGTAATATGTACAATAACAAAATTTCTATCCTAGTAAATTATCAGAACACGTTTTAGAGAAAATTAAAGCGGTAAATAAAGCTTGCAAAACCTTTTTCTCTAGGTACCCACTTACCAGCGTCACATATGGTTATTTATTAATACCCACCATTGCTTCTGATACACAAATTCACACAAGTGACTGTTCGTTCTCTGTAGATATGGCAAATTCTCGGATGCGTCCTGAGCTGTGACTAGTGTGCAATGAAGGTCATTGCTCATTTACACCATTTGGTGATAAAAGTAGCACTGCGAAGGGTCATTTTAACACCATGTAACACCAAGGCATTGGGTGTACACTGTGCACGGGTGTTTTAATTATCTTTGGGACTAATTTGTGGAGTATTAATTCACATCGCATATTCTTTTACTGTGTCGGACTGAAAGTTTTTCCTAAAGGAGTGATTTTGACTTAAATAAAAAGTTTGGTATCTAAGCTAAAAGCTAGTATAATATTTTGCTAGGTCAATAGGGAGAAAAATATTAAAGGTTTGAAGTTTTAGTGACAATTTGTGCAAGTTCCCATTAACGTAGATCCGATACGCTTTAGTTGTGTTTCGGGTTTTCTTATTTGTTTCTCACGTATATAAAGATAATTCAATCAAATTCCGTACATACAATACTTTTTGGAGTATACCCATGGAATATTTTTATCAATCGAAATAATCGGCAATGTGGTATTTTTGAGGCGTCACGATGCTTTCGACCACCCCGAATTTGTTTTGCGACGACTGACTATTTTTTGTAAAAAGATGACATTCCTGTTTTATCCTTTAACTCGTTCTTAAATTTGATTTTTTTATATCTTCTGACAAAAACTTAAAGCCGAGTACGATTTTAATATGGTCTATTGGCTTTTTAATCTCAGTGAATTACATTTGATCTATTGGGTCATAATATGTTAAGGGCATTTTTTTCTTTATTCACGAACAAAAGCAATTTTGTCCGTGAAATTTTGCAACACTATGTATGTGTACGAAATGTCACCATAAGCAAGACATCACATCACCATATGTTCTAGTTAAACCATAAATATTTATTTAGCTACAAGAAATATCTTACCTATCCAAAGAAATTTAGATTTGTGAGAACCTACAGTACATTTGGTTATTTACATCGAAATAACTGGATTTACAAACCGTGCAAAATATAATTTGCGATATCTTGCTAACTGATTGCCGATTTTAATATTATATTGTATAAAAGTTGTTTAAAATTATTTTTACAAAAAAAATCGATCCTTAATTTACTAATCACTGAATTTAAGAGCATGAATGTACACGTCTTAAAAATCTTAAAATAGGAAATATAATGAAAAATATAAGTAGGAATGAGTAAAAAAACTATCCTTGAAATTGTCGTTTTAGCTACCGTAGTTAATAACAAGTAATTAGATATGCCACCTTAATAATTTTACATAAATTATTTAAAACATCCTAGTTCCCAAAATAAAATCCAATAGCATTTTCGATTTATTGTTCTCGGGAGTTGTAAAGGTATTTCTATATTTAATCTAATACGGCAGTAACAAGAGATGGAAATTCTCTGCTTCTAAAAGCAGTAAATCGAAAACGTCATACAATTTAGTTTTCATTCAAGTTTTTTTCTAGTTCGTGCATTAACTTAAACAAAAGAGGAGAATTAATTAGCAATACCACGAATTAATAGAACAGTTTTTAAACTTTCTTTTGCTTATTAAAAAGCTATTTATCACTTTCACAGTCTCTATTATCACAAGAAAGTATGGATCTTTTGCGGTAATAAAAAGGTAGTTTTTACAAACACTGTAAAAAGTGGACTTGTTGTCACTACTATGATATGGGTGCTAAATGTGATTTAATTTTGTTGTAAAAATCTGTCACTTTAAACTCTAATATCGCTATACACTATTATGACTTTCTTTAAGCAAGTATAATAATTTACAAATGAGATTATGTACAGTGTCCAGTCCGCCGATTGACGATGACACAAACGGCAATTCCTGAGATATTTCTGAAAATCACATGAAATTAAAGTATTCAAATTTCCACATATTTTCCGTGCATAAGAGCACGGAACAATATTTTAAAATAAAAACGAGTTGTCCGTTGTCCTACAGAACGCATTGTCACCTACAATTTTTATATGCTGATCTATAGTTCCTATTATAGAAGTAACAATAAACAAAAATTTAGATACTTTAGATTTTCTAAAATATTTTTTAAAACCAAGTTATTTCATTTAAAAAAGTTATAACACAGTCAAAATATTTGGGACTTCAGCGTGCTTTTTAAAATGCAAAAATCTCGAGACCTGTACATAAAATATTGTAAATTTTTTTAGGAACAAACGCTGTTCTGCCCGGCAATATTTTTGACTTTAAAGTTTATCCCTAAGAGATAGCATAAACTCCCTATTAATTCAGATTCCTGTGCAATATGTACGTATTGCTTATTTCACTTTATTACCAAAGTGTTTAAGCATATTTTCTCCTATAAGATTAACATCTTAATAATTTTTTTTGCAAATTATTGTTATCGAGCAAAGGAACCAACTTTATTTACATAACAAGAAATCACAGTACTTAAGAACTGCAAGGTTAACCAAATATTTAGCGTAATAATGGCTCACTGCTTGAGTTGTCAAGCCACTCTCTAATTATTTTATCGAGTACAATTCACCGAAGTAAAGCATATGTTTTAACTTTATAAGCATATTCGTCTATACATAAATGTACACCTTATGTAGTGATAAATAATGTCTAATGACAAAAATATGATGAGAAAAACTTAGGTTTATATAAGTTCACTTTCATTAATTTTAGAAATTTAAAAATATTTTTCGTTTGGCTTGCCCTATATTATGTAACAAAGTACCAATCCATATATTATGATATAGCAATAATGATATTTTTCTTGGTAGTATTTTATAATACCTTCTGTAAAACCCTGAGAACTGAACCTTTTTTTGATTTTCCACCAACATACATATGTGTGTACCTCCCCATCTGTTGAAAACGTGTCCGACATAAACCCGATCCATAACACTAATTCATTGTATACTAGTCTAATTTCTATGATGATGAATGATACTTTCTGATATTATTTTTCATTCTATAATAGATATTTTGGAGATCCTTATAACGCAACATATTCACTAATGGCAGATAACAAAAAGCTTTTGTATAATAAAAAGATCTATTAATTGGGTTTGCTTGAGTGGAGTACTCTACTGTTAAAGAAAAATTAATAGCTCTGTTCGCAGAACAATCACAAACTAGTCAGAGCCAATAAAATTATTGGAAAGCAGTCCGCAAACTGTCATGTGACCAAATAGCTGAAACTTGATTGGTGCTGATCGGTTTATGATTTCTCTACGAACAGAGCTATTATTTAAAAAATATTAAATGATCGGTTTAAAAGTGACAAAAATATGACAAATCCTAAAAAGGAAATCTTCGATGCACAGTCAGTGAGTTTTAACTAGAGCCTGAGTCTGAGCTATTATTGATGTAGTATAATGTAAGTATAATGAATGAAGTCTACTTACTTGTCAGGGGTACATGTAAATATGTAAAATGAGAATCAGTTCTCTAAACCACCTGAACACTGCCTTATACTTTAAGGATTTGAACAAATAATGTTAAAACAACTATTCTCCGGGCTATATGCCCCTCCGAGCGCTGGATTACATACCAACATTTGCCGTATTTTGACTAACACTGTTAGACAACAAAATACTTGGTTTGACTGCAAGACGACATCGTTAGTTTTACGGATTTGCTTTTTCGGAAGGTAGGTATGTTCGTTTATCCTGTACTGACGAGAACTAAAGAGTTCGAAACCGGTCTGCAGGTAACGACTTCCTAACTAAAGAAAAAGCTTCCTTCTTCCTGGTAGTTTCTTGCAGTCAAATCAAGTATTTCGGTGTCTAACAGTGTTAGTCACAAAACGGTAAATTTTGGTATGTAATCCAGCGCTCGGAGGGGTATATAGCCCGGAGAATTGCGGTTTTAACATTATTTGTTCAAATCCTTATAGTATAAGGCATCTTCAGGTGGTTTAGAGAACTGATTCTCATTTTACACAGATGTAGTGTAAATTAAAAAATAAACTAAATAATTGTAAAAAGAATTTAGAAAAAGGATATAACATTCTGGCTTAAAATCCTCAATATTCATTTATTGGTGTAATTGTTTAAACGCAAAAAATCTCTCACTTGCAGATACAACATTGTATGTGCCAGGACATGCGAAATGTAAAGAAGTCCTGTCCACACAAAATATCAAAGCCGACGGGGAGTCTTTAAGTTAATTTCATGTAGTGCAAGCAAGTTTATTATTTTCAAAACAAACATATTTCTTCCAAGCAAGCTAAGGTATGTTCTTTTTCCCAGCAATGGATCGTGCACAATAAGCGTTGATCGATCTGATTGTTCTTCATTCAAGCGCTCGCCGTCTAATGGAATTAGCAGCGGTCGAACAGGCGCAAAGTCAAAGAATCCATCGGCCCACGTCTTCCATAGATCCGATGGATGTGCGAAGGGGTCAATAAACATCTTAATGTGAAATTATGGTTATGACGGTCCAGATGTTTTGATTAACATTTTTTTAAGTCAAAACTTCCTCCATTTTACAAGAACCAAGGAAAATCATACAAGCCTAGAAAAAGTATAACCTCAATTATTACGGTACTTATAATATGTCATTCTAGTAATTTCCAACATAGCGTTACTTGTTTCAGCATAAAACGGCTGCAACGCAAATCAATCTGACGTCATCGACGTCCAGCTATACAATTCCAGCGCTGAGACAGCGCACGATTAAAGAGCACGCCTTTATTCAGAATAAAACGGCTGCAACGTAAATCTATCGCTCACGTCATGGACGTCCAGGGATACGATTCCAGCGCTGAAACAGGGTAACATAAAACATCACGCCTCTAGTTGAGCAAGAATTGACATTTTTGCGTTTAATGTATCCCATTAATTGGTATTAAAAATTCATCCAAAAACACATTCACAACAGATCGTCGGTGTACAGGTGTTGATATTCATGCGTTTTAAGAACCTCATTGAAATACAGTCTCTAATAACTAAAATCAATGTTTACACTAAACACTTATAAAGGTTCATGCTTGTAGCTAACAGACAGACAGACAAAAATTTGAAAGTTTTCGAAAAATTCTGAAAAACAAAGTCAAAGTCAAAGTCAAAGTCAAAAATAGCTTTATTGATATAAGATTACAATCTCCTTATCAAAGCTGCTTAACCTAGTAAAATTTAAGATTAATAACAATATGAGTACATAATAGATGGAAAAAAAAACAAACAATAAAAAGTAAAAACAAACAAAACATGGAACAGAAGGGACAAAATCCCACAAAAAAACCTAGGTCATCAAACAAGGTCATTTACACACACGAATTTTCAGAAAAGTCTAGGCATTGAACAATATGAACTTCACACCATAGATATACTACTTAAGTATCCTTTCATATGAATTTTTTCTTGAGCAGATGATGTTGATGATCGGATTAATTGAATTAATATAACGGCAATTTGAAATATTTGCCATTTTAGACGAGATCTAAAACCCGTTTAAACGGAATAAATATTCAACGTTATCTAGAAGGAACGGGAACTGGTGACCACAAGTTTATATATTTTTTTACTGTAGTGCCAATTAAAAAGGCCCTGAAAAACAAAATTAAAGAGTTTTTTGACATTTAGTATGGGTACTAAGTAGCAGCACCAAGGAATATTTTTAAATAGCGGCCTAATTTTTAATCTATGTATATGAACTGAAATTTTCTATTTTATAAGTGATTGCTTGTAGTAGTAATAAAACTGGTATAAGATCAAAATTTATTGTTGAAGAACTTCAAAAAAAGTTATTTTTGTAAATCTCGGTTAGATTCACCATCGCTAGACCGGTCTAATATATCAGTCAAGAGTTTTAAAGTGACAAGGGTAAGAAAAAGACAACTAAGTTTTGTACAATGAATTTATTTCGTCTTTCTTTTCTTTTTTATATCAAAATTTAAACTAGGACTAAATTTTTAGTGAATCTAGGTGTTCATGTCTGAGAAACATTTAAAAACTTACTATTTTATAGACCAAATGCTAAATAACTATTTATAAGTAAGGTTTTGATGTTATTTCCTTGTTAAACGGACTGAAGAATGAAATAAAACGATTAAAAATTTCTATGGGAGCGCAGAAATGTTTACACTACTAATTTAGAGCACAAGAATAATCAAACAAAAAAGCTGCTTTATTATTCTTGCGTTTAGAACTAACGTTTTCAACAACTTGTAGGGGCTTAAGCTTTAAGACGCTTTATGAAAATTATCAGGCATTTTTTAAAATATATGTATTTATTATTATCCGTCACTTTCATAAAGGAAATTTTTCTGACTTAAAAATCCTGTATGAAAAAGAGTTTCTTTTGTTTTTTTAATTTTTTTTTGTTTTAAATGGCAAGTCTTTAAAATCTAAAAATCGTGAAAAAAATTAAGTACCTTAATTTCTCTTATTGCTTTAAAAGTTGTTTACAAAATGACCACCATGAAAATCTTGGCAGTAATAAAGTCGATTTTAGAACTCACTTCTCACATGTTCGAGAATGGCAGGTGTTACTTCTTGGAGTTCTAAAATCGACTATAGTACCGCCAAGAAGTTCATGGTGGTCATTTTGAACAATTTTTAAAAGAATTTTTTTTCACGATTTTAAATTTTTATAGGCTTGCCATTTAAAAACGAATTCAGATACGGACCTCTGGTTTGGGCATAGGGTTGCGTTTAAAATGTTTGACCTCAACTCCCTAGCCTCACCCCTAAAGGGGTTGAAGAAGTCAAATTACAGAAAAAAGTAGATTTATTAACCAATAAGGTACACCTAGAAATTGGTTTCTCTACCTTTACTAATAACAAAGATATTTGACCATACCAGACTTTTCGGACATCCTGTATACTGTATGTATGTTATGTCTAGGTTTTTATAACAACTAATAAAAATAATATTTTTACTAACAAGCATAATATAATTAATTACATGGTCATTTAAAGGATTGTAGTCCTCGATTTCGCAAATTTCTTAATATCAGTCTGACAAGAAAACCAAAATAGGGTGTGGTTACCTGACAAACAGGCTTTCTAAATGGGAACAAAACAAGTGATCGCGGTATCTACAACAAAAATATTCTTAAACATATTTGGGAATTCCGCATCTATATTAAAAGTTACGTAGTATACGCAAGCCCATTAATCATTTAATAACTAGAAAATAAATAAAAAGACGCCAACAAATAGTTTTATCAAAAAAGCCTAATAAATTATAGACAAGTACTTGCAGCAACAGAAAAACATCTTTACAGTATACTTAACGAGAAGCTTTAAGCGTTTTATATTTTTTGCCGTTTACTCAATAATTTGCTTTTACCGTTTTAAAATATCCATACATATGAATGATAAAAAAAGCCAATTTTAAATAAATATTTAACGGTTTAAATTGTAGGATTATTTTTTCACCGCTATGTCGTATTCTCGATTGGTACTGTACCAAAATACATGACGCAATTAATTTGATCAGTTTTATTGTAAGGTTGAATTTAGAGATAAACGGAGCCAATTTGGTGCGTTTCCGAAGACTAGGTTAACCAAATTATTACTTTTTAAATAAATATATAAAAAAACGTAATGGGTAATCGATTACTACTTACTAGGTATAAATGCGTTTAATTTAACTCTGGTATATTTGGGATCTTTAACAATAAGTATCAGTTTGTTTTCACTAAATTGAATTTATTATTTATACTGGAAACAGGAGGAGGGCGTCCTGTAATTTACAAAAGTGAAGACAGGTTTTCTTGAAAACTGTATGGCTCTACAGTATGTCCGCGGATAGGATTTAGAAGAGAACAAATGAACCAAATTTTGCAAAATACATAAAAATGTCACTCCTAATAAAAGTTTTACTTGTAAAATAAATAAGATTCATATGAAAAATTATTTTTTATACAGGCAGCATAAAAAATTTGAAAACGTTATTTTGCGTAAGAATACCTAAACATACCTTGTTTATCATTTTCTACCAAAAGACCAAATATGAAATATGTTTTTAATTAAACCCTTAACCCTAAACCCTTTAAATATTAGAAGTAACGAGTTTTATTACATTATTTTTTTTAAAGTCCCAACTATTCTCTTTCACATCTTTAAGCAGAGTACTAGTTTTTACATATTAAACAATAATGACACCTATATTTGCCAATGTCTTTATTAAATGAAGCAATTATTTAATTTAAAATATTTATCATCAAAATGCTATCTACTGAACAAAGTATTTCTATAGTCCAGTGTTACTAGAAATTTGTAGGAATCTCTATGACTGAAATGACAACCTACAACACAATAAAAACCTTCCAAAGAACTGGTTCGGTTTGGAATCTAAAAAAGAAATATGAGCAAAATGATACTGCCACAGTTTTACTTCTTCACTGTGTTAGAGAAACTCCTGTGATTTCCTTCAGAAATCATGCTAAACATCTTCTTTCTTCTAGAAGTTATGAAAAAAACTCATATGCAGATGATCTTAAAAGAAAATAAATTATTTCCGTTGAAATTCCACTTTAACCAAACACTGAAAGAGCGAGATCAAGCGAAAAGACTAGATTTTTGTTTATTGGCGGGAGATCAAATTTTAAGTGGAAATATCCATTTTTATAAATTAATTATGTTTTCGTTTCAAAGCGGGTGAACTCATTTCGTATCCATATTTCTTTTTCCATTCGTAATTTACACTAATGAGCCGATATAACTTGTCAAATTTTTCAACTAGCGTTACAATCGGAAGAGTGTATATTCAGACAGAAATTCTCTTTTGGTACGATCAAGTCTTACTTTTAAAATAGAATATTTTTTAATACCACTCTTATTGCACTTATATTATTAACTATCACTCATCTTTTTCCTGCAACAGGTTTTAACCTTTAATTCACATAATAGGGTGAACACAGAAATATTTCTATGTATTTTTATTTAACAAGCCTATATAGTAATTGATACGAATCGCCCACATTCTGTCCAATCTAATAGTAGATACCATTTAAGTACTCACAGTCTCGCGAGCCACAAAAAGACTGAACAGCGACGTAAGAAATTTCACAACAACGCAATGTCTGAATACAATGGTTTTGTATCGACCTAAACGACGACAGGTAAATAAAAGATATTCTAATATTCTAACCATTCAGTGTTATAATACGAGCAGAAAAAAATTTAGGGTTTCTTTAAGTAAGCATATAAAGGGAAAATCTGACAAAAAACAGTAGTATATTAAATTTAAACAATTTAAAAAAAATGAAGAGACGTTGAAATATACACAGAGAAAAATTTGCACCTATGTGCCACGCAACCCATTTACCTTAGCAGTATTTTAACATCTTTATTTTCCAAGGTCATGTGCCTTCAACATGTAATACAGTTATTATTAATAAATACATAGGTATATGTACATTAAGAATCAACTTACGTTTAATGTGAATCTAATATCTCAATTAAAAACAATTTACTTCCTGAAGCGAATGTTCTTAAAATCCTAGACTTCATGTATGAATTCATTAACAGCTAAGAAGTCAATGACGTGTTAAAGGTATTTATTTTGCAATAATCTAAGCATTACGAACGTGCCTTAAAATTAGGAACTGTAAACTGTATTCAACATATATTTTATTGTAACAACAAGAAGTTAATGTGGCTTAAATGCCAACCTGGAATAGACCCCTTAGAATAGAGTAACGTTGCTGGTACCTAATGTAATAAACGGTGAAAGATGATTATAAAAATGGTCATGTATTTAAAACTTTTAATGCAATAAATTAGTCAGCAGCAATTTTTCGTACAATAAGAAGACCTTTGGAAGGTAGCAGAGAAATTCTTCCTTGACCGAGGTGTAGGTACCACCCCACACATCCTCTTAAAGGGCTGGTATAATCCTCGCAGATGTTTCCAGCTCTAGACTCGGGCTTTCCCAGTACACCCACGGTACAAGGCACTTAGACTTCGGTCTTCAGTGGGCTGTCAGAAGACAACAAAAACTTTCTTTGTGCAATATCGTATTTTAAATATCCTCTAACTATCTACAAAGTTAACGAGATGTTTCTTATGAAGTCAAACTCATTATCTCATATCTAATAAGGTTAACTGTTGTAAGCTTTAATACTTATCACAATAAATAGTACATCTGGGGAGCGGCATCACCTTCGAGATCCTTGATTCTATCCAAAAGAGAACCATTCGACTTATCAATGACCCAGCCCTCACGAGAAAAGTTCCTTCTCTCACTCATCGCCGCGCTATTGGAGATTTATCCCTTTTCTACCGGTACTTCCACGGATTTTGCTCTGAAGAACTACCCGACCCCTTGACTGTTCCTAACAGAACCAAAAGTAGAGCGTTGCGTATGCATCCCTTTACTGTCCAACTACAAAAGCCTAGAACAGACTACTTCTCTCGCTCATTCATACCTAGGGTCTCCAGATTATGGAACAAATTGCCTGCAGATGTTTTCCCTTCCCGTCCCAACCTCCAATCCTTCAAATCCCGTGTCAATAGACTCAATTTCCCTTCCCTTCAGTCGCCCACGGTACGTTAGAACTTAGACTTGAAGTCTACGTGGGATGTCTTAGATAAAAAAAATATTCACTGATAATTCTGAGACAGGGGTCGACTTATTGCAACTACTTCTTTAGTGGTAAGAAAAGCGTAGGACAACCTAACTATACTATCCATTCGCATTCCGTTAATGCCATTAAGTTTTAAAAAATTAGGGTTTTTAATAGAGAGAAAAGATAATGTAAACTCATTTTCTTCTATTTTTCAATTCAAGATCAAATTTCAAGGAAAAAGTTTAATGTCCTAGTGACGCTCCTAACAAAATATTGGTATCTATAAAGTCTGTTACTAAAAATTAATTTTGTCCAGTAATCTGTCATCCATTTTTATGATAAGAATAATCATAAAATTAAATTAATTTATGAAAAATATCAATAAGTTACAGGCAAAGTTTATGGGCAACTAATGATATCAACGTAACAAGCAAAATTCACTTTTTTTTTTAAATAAGGAGCCTTGTTCTACCATGAAATTAGGTATTTACCTACAAAAAATAAACACCGAAAAAATAAAATAACTAAAATTGCATTTTTGCTGTAACTTTTTTAAATTACATGCATAACAGTTTCTTGTACTGTTAAAGCCATTGTTAATACAAGTACTCAAGTACTAGTACTACACTACTACACAAAGGACAGAACACAAATATCAAATAATTTCCAAAAACATATTACACAACAAAATTAGGAAAGCCGAAACGCCTCTTAAAGTGATAATAACTGACGGCGCGACCTAATGAAATGTAAACAAAAGTTTATGTAAATACAACGCGCATATTAGGTAATTAGTTTTTCTTTGTCTAACCTAGATGTTTTGCCATACTTTTTTTCTCGTAGCGGTTCGGGTCTATTTCCATAGTGGCCCGGGACAGCCCGAGAACCGGCGGGGTCGACAGCCATGCGCGCGCCAAAAGCGATATTATTGGTTGGCCGTCGACAATTCCGTTATATTATTTGTCTCTTTTTAACTTCCTAAAGCGCGTAAGTTTGTTTTTCTTTTAGTTTTAATGCATATATATATAGTTTTATATTTCCATATAATCCTATGAGGTCAATTTATAATACGGCCGGAGCAAGCTTGACTCGATTCTTTATTAGGGAGTTTTCGCATTGAACTTGCACTATTTTGAAAGAAAAGATAATTGTTTTTTGATTTTAAAAAATAAATTATTAAGTGGATCATTGAAAATAAAGTTAGGTGGGTCATTGACGAGCCGCGCCTGGTATAAAACATAATACAGAATGGGTACTAACGAATATTTTAAATATGTACAACATTGCAAAGAGAAAGAGAACTTGGTGGTACGATATTTACTGTATTGTTGGGTGAAACTAGTCTTGCAAACGTTCATAATTTGAAAAATTTCATTAACGAGCAAGTGAGATGTGTTCCGAATGTGTGTGGAATTCGCTAAATGGATAAAGATTTAGTACCGGTTTAAATTTAAAACTTCTAGTTAGATTTTGACAAATTTTGTTCATGTCATTGTTAATAGAAAACTTATAACCAATTGTATTGTTTCTGCAATTTTCTTGCTTCCCAAATAGTTTTCGTCTTGGAAAGTGTTGCTAAAATGAATTTACTTTTGTTATTGAGAACAAAACAGACTTTGAATACTTTTTTCTTTATAGATTTAAAACAAAAAAAGCGCAAAAATAGATTTATATCACACAACTGAGCTGTCTTATTCTTACGCTCGCCAATTTAAAACCTTGATTGCCAAATTAGACCGGTTTTAGCGACAGGGAATTCGCCCGTAAATATTTATTAATATTTTACTTATATCTTAAAAAGAGGTAGTAATATTAAATGAAAAGATAATTTTGGTAACACCCATATACGATATAAAATTAACTAATTTCTGTTTTGTGTATTTTGCCAACATTAGAAAGATTTGTTCGGGAATATAGAAAAAAATTAATTAATAATTTCATATAGTTTGATTCATATTTATCAAAACTCTTATAATGTGCTCTAGGTATGCTTTGGTGATTTTTTAATAAAAATTCTAATACTTTTACTTTATACGGGCGTAGCTAAAGTCAATAGCTTGAGTTCAAGTTATTGACCGCATAGTAATATGGAGGTACTGAGGGTATATTCGCTAAACGGTTCCGCACCTGGTTATTTACAACATCCTTATAGCTACTTCATATACAAATACACTTATTTAAACGTTTTGCTTGATAGGTATAAATGAAATAAAATAATACCAATTAAAAATTAACGGACCGACGCCGACGTGTAAATTAAAAAAGATATTTGCAGGATCAGAACCACTAAATATCATGGCGACCTTGTCTCCAGTCCAACAGAAACTTTTCAGAAAAGTTGCTTATTAACGGAAGTGTTAATAAGTTTTTTGTTCGATTTTTACTTCACATAGGTAATAAAATCTGATGTTATAATGTGGTAGTCTAAGTATTTTGAATAAGTATTTGAGAAACAATGACTAATTATTGTCATAATAACAATCACAAAATTTTGTTTAATTATTCGCAGTCGTTTTGTCATTACTTTAAAAGTCGATAAAATTTTATGTTTTTGACCACGGTATCTCGAGAATGAGGAACTAGTGAACTCTTTTTTCCCTTGTATAACACATGTTTTTTTCTTTTTAATTAAAAGGCAAGTTACAAAGTCGAACAATTTATCTACAAATTATTTAAAGACTCATTAAAATCCGTCCAGAAGAAAAAAGTTATCGAGCTTTAAAATTGATCAAAATTTTAAGGTGCCCGGTTGCCGTGCCGGTCTGTGTATTTTCTATATAAAAAAATAGTTACCCAGTATAGACACACCAAAAACAGGTATTCATTAATAAAATTAAAATTTTATTTTTTGCTAGTTCTATCGAGAGACGAATGAATTTTTGCACAGGCGAAAGATGCAAAAAAAAACAAGATACAATTTTTATTTCTGCAACAGATTATGTGCTTTTTATGTGGCTATACTGGAAGGCCACTGGATTCTTTATAGCAAATAACTAAGAAACCACAATGTTATAAAAAACAGTAGTAATGGGAGCTGAATACTGCTGGTAATAAAGGAACCTAATTTGCAAATAATACATCCGCTAATTTTATATTAAGTGGTTCATGCATGTATATGCATATTTTACCAGGAATATTTTGGTTCTAACTCTAACTATAAGAATGGGTGTTTCGTAATATCTCGAGAAGTACATTTTATTTTTGTTTGCTCGTCGATTATGCACAGGGTTACATTAATTATTTATATTTATTTCAAGGTTTCACAAATAGACCCACATGCATTTATCATGGTTGAGTGTTAACACAAAAGTATGTAACAGTGAATTTGCATAACTTGACAATAAAGTGGTCACGCACTTTTGTACAGTCATGAAAAGATTTGTTTATTGTTATTGTGGATCGCCTTAAACAAACTTAATATATCCAATACAAGTTGCACATTTGTCAACATACAAAGGGTCTAGCCGGTTAACTATATGAAAAGTGCCCCAACGTCGTTTCCATGTTCTTACCTCGTAAATTATTGTTCTTTAACAGAAACATTTTTACCCCAAATTTCAAACCCCTCCTCTCAGTAATGAGGGAGATATGGGCGTGGCAACCCTTAACTTAAAAATTCATTATCTTTAAAACCATTTGAGATATCTCAATGAAATTTTAACTGTGCATTTATAAGGTTTATATAATATAATTTTTTCAGATTTTTGTCTCATTAATAAATGGTAAAAAACAAGATGTTTAATTTTTAGGGGTGGTTTATCATACTTACCCCCGGAGTGACACCAACTAAAAAAAATAGTATAATCGTATATTCTCTAGTAATAACATAAAAAAATTACACAAAGCTCGAATAGGTGGGACATTATTAAAAAAAAATAAAAATCAATGTGTTATTCCCGATTCCTTCATTTGTACGACTTTTTATAATTACATTAATTCGCCAAAATATATGCTTCATTTTATATGTCACATTGATTTTTATTTTCTTTTTAACAATGTTCCACCTATTCGAGCTTGGTGTAATTTTTTTATGTTATTACTAGAGAATAGACGATTATACTAATTTTTTTTAATTAGTGTCACTCCGGGGGTAAGTATGATAAACCACCCCTAAAAATTAAACATCTTGTTTTTTTACCACTTATTAATGAGATAAAAATCTGAAAAAATTATATTATATAAAACTTATTAATAACTATGCACAGTTAAAATTTCATTGAGATATCTCAAATAGTTTTAAAGATAATGAATTTTAAAGTTAAGGGTTGATACCCCCATATCTCCCTCATTACTGAGAGGAGGGTTTTGAAATTTGGTGTAGAAATGTTTCTGTCAAAGAACAATAATTTACGAGGTAAGAACATAGAAATGACGTTGGGGCACTTTTCATATAGTTAACCGGCTAGGCCCTTTATACTATTTCTATGGCGCTAAAAATTGGCAACTTAAAATTATACACAGGGTGTTCAGCATAAGTTACCCATACCCATACCAAGAATATATTCTAAACTTTGTTTTACAGTGCCAGGCACAATATGCATATCATAAGAGACATTTTTTTAACTTTCAGTAAGATACATAATATAGTGAATTGGCTTTATTGTAAACAAGTTCTGAATGCCCTCTCAAGGTCTTATGACATGGCGTAAAAAAGGGACCATAATTTTGTAATATAAATTATTAACTTCAACTTGTTCGTTTTTGTCTCCGTCCTTCTGGTCCAAAAAAAAAATTAAAATTCATAGTTTTACAGGTAAATATTTGTAAAGTCAAAATTAAAATATGCTTATATACACACGTACCGTACATCCATAATTAAAAAAACCATTAAATGTATGTACCTACTTAGAAATAGAAGGTGTAACTGCATCAGCTGTTAAATTCAAGGACCTTTATTTATAAATTTAGGTTTTTATGTAGTAAGTACCTCATGCATAGAACGCTGACGGTTGCGGTAATTTCAATAAGTTTTAGTTTCCTTTTAAAGTTAGAAAAATAGATTCATTGAAACGATTCCTACACAATATACATACGCATCTGTTATGGTATCTTATAAACATTGTTGTAGGCTAAGTATTAACAATTCATGCTGCCTGTTCTGTTATATAATAGATATTAAGAATAACATTTACATGATTATATTGGAAGATCGTTTTAAGAGGAGTATTTAGCGCCCTTTAATACTATTTTGGTTTTTTAACATTGCTGTTGCTCACTTATTTGTTATAAAAAATCAATGGCTTTGCGGTGTACACATTTAGAAGACATACAGGGTGTTGACACGAAAAGGTAAAACAACAATTACTGCGAGGGATGTAAAAAATGCATATTTTTCAAAAATTAAATTAATTTTTAGGTATTTTTTGGGCTTTTTTGCCATAATTGGCAAATTAACACAATCTTAAGACTATGAAATTTACCTATGTCAAGTTTTATTTCTATAGTTCTAACAGAATAGGGTCTAACATGGGGTTAAAAATTTAATATGTAAAACCTTATGGTCATTCATTCTGTAGCTCTCACCTAATATGTTTCACAGATCCAGTATATAAGTCACAATAAATGTTGACTTAAAACAATCGGATTTAGGAATTTCTTAAATTATTTTTTTTAATTTAATAATTGGAGACATTGTATGTTAGCTAAGTGTCCATTTATGTCTTTCTATATAAACTTATATTTAGAAAGCATCGATATGCAACCGAAAGATATACTAGAGCAACTATTCATAGTTTTTCTACAAACTGGTACTATATTTTTAACATAAGTAAACAATGGGTACCATATAAGTTCAGCCAACCAAAACATTAACATAATATTTATTAAAATTTGCACCATTACTTTATTATTTATTTATAGCAAGGTATATAAACTGCTAAAATCGTTTACCTTTACCAAGTCATATACATTTCATTATCGATTGTTCAATACTTTTAAACCGGTTCGTTTATTAAGTACTTTCAAATAATTAATAAAAATAGGTTAAATAAAATTAATACCTCAGAAGCAGAGACGGACTTAAGTTACTTTATTGGGTCGGCACACTTGACAATGTTAAAAAAAATTTTAATAAAAAAAATGCTCGAAATTACTCGTGTTCGAATGTCAATGTTACTGTGTTAAGATCTCAAAAAGAACGATCTTTTTTGGTTGTAAATTCATGACTTCTAGATTCACATAGTAAGGTTTTAAGTTCCGACCTTTGACTAGTTAAAGTTAAATTTCAGCAAGATTTCGTGTTATTGTCAAACTCGGTGGATATACTTAAACCTATCCTTGACCTTATTTGACAGATGGGAGGTTTAATTTGATCAGGTTAAAAAGGAGGCGGAGTTTTTTTTACAGGTGGGGCAAATTTTGTAGGAAACTAGTGATATCAACGTAACAAACAAAATACACTTTTTTAATTAAGAAAGGTTTTCTAATCATGTGCCTAGTTCTGCCAAGAAATTATTTACCTACAAATAAACACCGCCAAAAAACATAAAATACTAAAATTGCATTTTTGTTGACTTTTATTAAATTACATGCAAACAGTTTGTTGCACTGTTAAAGCCATACTTAATACAAGTACACAAGTACTAGTACTTCACTATTACACAAAGGACACAACACAAATATCAAGTAATATCCAAATAAATACGTGCCGGTGCGACGTAATGATATGTACACAAAAGTTTATACAAATACAATGGGCATATTAGGTAATAATAAACTTAGTTTTTCTTTGTCTAACCCAAATTTCGAGAACCACGGCCACGTGCGCGCCGAAAGCGATATTACTGGTGGGCCCTCGCCAAATTTTGTCTCTTTTTATCTTTCTAAAGCGCGTATGTTTGTTTCTCTCCTAGTATTAGTGCATTTATATACTCCATATAAACCTATGAGGTCAATTTAAAATACGGCAGAGAAATTTGGCTCTATTCTTTATTGGGGAGTTTTCGCATGGAACTTGCACTTTTTTGAAAGAAAAGATAATTATTAAATTAATTAGTATTATTGCTATTAGGTGGATCATTGATAATAAATGTTGGTGGGTCATTGACCCATTGACCTTATGGACGAGCCGCGCCTGAAATAAAGACAGCTTAGTTTTTATCTAAAATCTATGAAAAAAGAAGTATCAAACACGACTAAATTCATTTTCGTAACGATAAGGTCTAAAGTGCTAAAGAGTAGCATTACGGCTATTTTTATTGTGCTGTTGTTGTTGCTTTATTATTTCTTATAAAGAAAACATTGCCATGTAAACCCATAAAATGGCGTCCTTATAATTTATTAAGAAATTAAAATCATATTTGTAACTTTTCCTTGTAAACCGTGTCCGGCAAAAATTATATACTGGAATAACTCAAAAAACAGGTAAACTGAGAAAAAAATAAAAGAAAAACAATTACAATGACACCTTGCTTCAACAGTATTAATTTTTCAATTTGTTAATAAAAATCCTATTATTTCTTTAAAAAAACGAGCACAGTTTTCAATAATTGTGTAAAAAAAGCCATATTCAAAACGTGTTTAAGAAAAATAAAATTCGTCCTTTTAAACCGATTTTTAACCACACTTTTGAAGATGGGGACAGCTGCAAACGCTTTTTGCTTGTGGGTCGGCAATGAAATTCTAAGTAACAACGTGAACTTTTATAAGCTGATAATGTTCTCAGATGAGTCAACCCTCAGTACAAACGACACTGTAGCTTCTCAGCTTGTGAGATACGGGGGTAGGGAAAATCCAGAGTTTGGGGTGCCATTTCTGTTTATGGGATTATAACATATATTTTTTTTATAATACATATAACAGACAAGTTAGAAATATTGCCTCTTTAATATCGCCGAAATATGTGTTTTCAGCACGATGCATGGGTGTCCTGCACATTATGCTGCAGAAGTAAGGGATTGGCTCAATCGCAAATTTGGAAAACGACGAACGGTCCGAAATGGTCCCAATTTTGCAACTCTCTAGGAGTTCCGATTTGACAATTTGTGATATGTTTCTCTGGGGACGCATTAAACAACTAACATAAAACATTTAAAATGATGAAGTTTTAAAGCAGATAATTTTAAGAGGGATAGAATCGATTTCACTGGAAGAAATTGGAAGAAGCTTTTGCCGTGCGTAGAATATGGAGCAGAGGTTTTTAAAAAATAAATATGATGTGCCCTCAATGTTTTTAAAGTTAAAAAAAATAAGAAATATTTCTCGAATGTTACAATTATTATTAGTTAACATTCTATTTGTAATTTTCTTTAACATGTATGAGTCTGTAATTTTGAATTATAAGTATTCTTTGCTACAAAGACAACATCTTTATTATTTTGCCAACAACGTCACTGCTATCAAAAGTGTAATTAAATAAGAAAAGGTGACAATGAACATGTACAAATTTTGTCTTCGATTTTTTTTTTAATTTAAATATTTCAAATTTTTATAGGGCTTTATAGGGAAATATCCCACTTCAAACTAGATTAAACATGTGGTATATTATACACGACGATGCACCACCACATTTATCAAGAGTAGCGACAGATTTTCTCAATCATGTGTTTCGCGATAGATGGATAGGCAATAATGGTCCTATTGGCTCGCCGACACTGGACTGGACTTATACCCATTGGATTTTTTTCTCTGATGGCACATTAAAGAAATTGCTTATAATACTACCATTTAAAATGATGAGTTTGATGAGAAAATGAGAGTTACTCCAAAGAATATTTGTGCGTGTCCGGTAGTCTCGTCTACGTCGTCTTGATCTCTATATGGAGCGTGCTGGAAGGATTTCTGAACAATTTTTGTGAACAAGCTTTTATCGTTAATATGATTTGTTATGAATAAATTAGCTTGCGCCCGCGACTTCAACCGCGGTATAACAATTTTACTTCATTACAAACTTTGAACCCCCATTTTACCCCCTTATGGGTTGATTTGTTAAAAACTGTAAAACACGTAGGTATTAAATCATTTATTTTTTGGAGTACTTCTGTGAAGTTGCAAGTTAATAGGACCAACTAATATTTTATCTCCATACAAACCTTCAACCCACTTATGACACCTTTAGGGGTTGAATTTTGAAAACCCCCGTCTTAGTGAGTCTCTACATTATAAATTAAAACTACTGACCAAATTTCATATTTATAGCTTCAGCGGTTTCGGCTCAGCGATGATGAATCAGTCAGTCAGTCAGTCAGGACATGTTATTTTATATGCATATATTAATTAAAATTTATTAGGTAAATAAATTATTTTTTATTTGATCAGAATCAAAATTTGGCCCTACTTTAAATCATATCTTGCCAAATATCAGCCGAACTGTATAAGATATGAAAAAAGTACATCTGATAAAAAAGTTAAAAAATTAACCAAAAGAGTTGTTTTTTATACGAGAGGATGGTCAGTGTCGTATCAAAAAAAAAGCTGGGGGGTCATAGTAGTCGTGATAATCCTTATGAGCGCATAAAATAATAAGAAAAACCGAAAAAAAAAGTTTAGCACCCTGTATCTTGGAAACGAAAACTTTCCGGACCTTCATAATATATTATTTTGAACTTCTTTCATTATTTTTGGTCAAGCAATCACCTGTTTAAATTTATCAGTAACATATTAAAACACCCTGTATAAAAGTCACTTAAGCCTTTTGATTACTTCCTTATATGTAGGTATTTATAATTTCTAGAAATCAAAATGAGTTATAATAGAACTCATTACATGGCTAAAACAGTCATCAATGAACAAGGATAGTAGTTTACGTAGAAGATCCATTAAATTTAAACAACGTTCAGATTCACTAAGAAGGTTTAAGATTTACTGGTTTAAATTAAGATCTTATAGTTGATCAGTTATGTTTTGACAGGTTTTTGTCCTGTCATTGTTAATAAGTCGCCATTAAAAATGTATGAATCATTCTGATATTTCAGCGATTTGCTTGGTTTCCAAATGATTTTTATCATCTAAAGAGTTGCTGTAGTGAATTTAGTTCTATTATTGTCGAAAGTACGTACTAAAATTGCCCATTTCTTTATAAATTTGCGAAAAAGCTCAGAAATAATTTAATAGCCTAAAACTTAGTTGTCTTATTCTTACACTTGTCAGTTTAAAACTTTTGGTTGTCAAATTATACCGGACTAGCGTTGGAGAATCTGGCTGGTAGTGTTTTAATATTTTTGTGATTCACTGTACCATGATTTATTCTGAAAAAACCTTGTCTTAACCCACTACGACCCTGACATTATAAACATTATAATATGGATTATTTATTACTATCTATTGCTATTCATTATTACTTTATTACTCTCTTGTAATAGACGTATTATCTGTTTATTTTTTAAGATTATAAGTTTTATCAAAAAGAAAGTCAGTAAAAATATCTTGATAACGTGTTATGCACATACATATGTTTGTAAGCTGTGACTGGTATAATTTAATATCATTAAACGTAATATGAGATAAAAACTACAACTTTCTAAAATTAATCATCGAGATTGTACAAGACAGTTTCGTGTTAAATGTCAACTCTTTTAGCCAGTCCACAAAACGCAATTACAATTTATTTCAGTAGTAAGTCAATCAAATTTTCCCAACATTCATCAAAATAAAGTGAATAAACCTGAGCGAACGACTTTATAAACTGTGTGTAAAAAAAACTCCGGACAGACTAATTTATTTTAATAACGAAACAAGTTAGCAAAAAATATTTTAAATAAAAGTCCTTTTAAATAAAAACCTATAAAATGAGGTATGTGGTACCTCATTGGGCTGCATTTGAAATTTTTGACTCAGCTCCATAACGTCACCCCTCAAGGGGGTTGAAAAAAGTTAAATTACATGAAAATGTAGATTTATTAACCAATAAGAAACACCTAAAATTTGGTGTCTCTATATTTACTAATAGAAAAAAGATTTGCCCATACTAAGACTTTTATTCCAACTAAGTTTCAAACTAGATATTTTCGAAAGCCCTAAAACTTTTATTCAGAACATAACTTCTCTAGTTTTAAAGATAAACAGCCGGTCCGGGACTTTTTATACAGACTGTACATGTGTTTTAAGTTTTAACTTATATTCTAACGTATGTATAAAAAACTGTGTTCTATCACCGGAATAACTTATTACGTTATAAATCGCATAAGTAAAAAAACAACATAGACAATAACCTAAACATAAAAAGTAAAAAAAATTGATAATAATGTGGTTTAATGTACATGTTTTTAAACCTAATAATATCATCATTATCCATATGGTTAAAATATTATATTGTTGAAAAAAAAACCGTTATGTCTTTATTTAAGTCATTCAAAAGAAATTAAGTACTGTTCTAATGTAATTTGCCATGGCGGCAAGTTTTGTCATAGTTTTTGCAAATTATTCTCCTTACTTTTTAAGAACAAAGACTTCGATTAATAATTTTTAAGTTTTTGTCTTCTGTTAATAACAAATAGAAAAAACCATAATAGAATAAACCATATTTAGAACGAATTAAAAATTCTTCGTACGCAGATATATTTTTTGTAAAGCCATGAACATTGTTAGTTATACGCGACAGACTACATTCCACCAACATGTTTCCGGTAATAATAGTGTTTGATAGAGAAAATTTGTATTGAATGGATTAACAGTAAACATAAAAAACATGTTATTATAAATTTTTAAAAACTTGAAAGACCTGAATTCTTATCGACAACTATAAAAACATGATTAAGAAAGACGCGTATTATAGAGCTGACAGGTAGTATTATCCTCCTTTTAGTCGTTTTGTTTGTTTGACAGTTAAAGGTACACTTTAGAACATCACCGCTGAGGCAGCGCGCTGCCGCTGCCAAGACTGCGCGCTGCTATGGCGGTAGCGATCCGTACTGCTCCACATGCAATTAGAGGGAATACATTTCGACCTTCACTGCCGCTTCTTTTGCGGCGCCGCAAAGAAGCGGCAGTGAAGGTCGAAATGTATTCCCTCTAATTGCATGTGGAGCAGTACGAATCGCTACCGCCATAGCAGCGCGCAGTCTTGGCAGCGGCAGCGCGCTGCCTCAGCGGTGGTGTTCTAAAGTGTACCTTAAGGATAGCGGCTGCAACACTGCACTTAATTTCAACTGGTAAAGTGTGTGATAGTCACACCAGCTGCAAACACTGCTTGAAAATATTTAGCAGCGAACGTTGGTATACGTGATATAGGTAATTGGTGACTCAGGCTCAGATTCAAGAATGGCACGAATATTTCATTTCAATTTGTGTCGTTTCAATAAGTATTATCTATTTATTGTGTATCAGATCTTATATATTTCAGCAGTAAAAATTTCGTGGTCAGAGCAAATCATAATCTACCTAATTCACAAGGCTTATAGTCAAGTTTTAAATTTAGTCCTTCTAGCTGACCAGTTAAGTTCTGTCATTTAAAACTTGTACTGTATTATTTATTCGGTTTGCATGTCCTAAATTCTTAAATTTGCAACAATGATTTTACCTTTATTAGTGAGAAAAAAGTACTTAAATACTTTTTCTTAATGAACTTGCAAATGACTGAAAAATAAATGTATTGTCTAAATAATTTATTTGTCTTATTCTTGCGCTTGTTAGAACTTCGTCTTATGAATACCCAATATGAGGACCAGTTTACAAACGTCCGGATTAATTCCATCTGGCCACGACACTTCTTTGCACAATCACTTTCACTCTTAAGCGAAGCGGGGGCGCTTATTGCACGTAAATATATGGTTTAAAACCTTGCGAAATTATGCTCTAGTTAACGATACATTTGTTCAAATATTTGGACAATTAAGTGCAATGCATTTAAATGTTTAATTCCATGTAAAAAGTTTATATAAATTCAATGTTTTTGGCTAGGAATTACAGCTTTTCATTTTTTCTCTCTTTAAAAATAAGGTCATATGTGGGTTTTGGGTTTTTGTAAGTGTGTGTAAACATTGTTGTCAATGTTATTGGTAATATGGATTTGAAATACATAGTAACCTTATAATATAGGATTTAATAAGGTTTTTGTCATTTATTGACTTTTCCATTATTAGTGAACCTGAAATAAGTTTAACTATTTTACTCGCAGTTAAATATAATCAATGGAATTAAATTAAATTTGGACAAAAAAGCAAGTACGAGGAGGTACATAGTGAAAGTGAGTAGATCCTATTCTCTTAAGGTTAAAATGCAGCAGAACTACGTACCTAAAAAGTAATGAAGATGAATATTGCAGACTCGTGAGAATTTTAGAAAATTATTAGTGGCTGGGGTATACAGAAAATGTAGTTTTGTATTTATCAAATATCAAGATGTTATCAAACTGTATAAAAAAAGTTCTTATTTATTTGATAAATATCCTATTAGCCTTTAGATTCTTATTTTTAGAAAAAGATTTCTGGCACAAATAGGTATACTTAGCTAAAGTTATAATGTCGGGTGCGGGCGCCCTACTATTCGTATGGCGAAGCAATTCAAGGCAGTGTCGCACCGAAGGGGGGGAGGGGTGGGTCTGCCGGGCGTATATGAAAAAAAATATTTTAGTAAATATTCTATTACTTAACTGAGAAAATATTCTTAACAGTAATTTTCATGATATTAATAATAATAAGAGATATGTTTTATTTTAATTAGGTAATGCTTTTTCATTTTTCTAAAATTAATAATTATTATGTTAGAACAGAGTGACTGGCGTTCGCGAAAGAATACGGAGTTCCGTTCTGCTCCTGAACGCCTAACCCGAAAGGCCGTCACACATGGTTTTGCATAATGCATAATGGGCTTGTTTAGTCATTTCGCGTTTTCAATAAATATGTTAATATTATTGCACAATCAGTCAATCGAAACACACGCACAAAAAATTACGTCTATTGGACGGATAATAACTAAAATATTAAGGTTTAAAATTCGACAAAATTAAAAACCTTCAGTTTCCAGTTTGACGTCATCTCACGAAAAACAACTGAATGTAACGGGCAATGTGATGAATCCAATACAACACCGCCATGATCTCCTAAGGGGGATACGATTTTTGACAAGTGGCATTTTGATAAAGTTCATTGCAAAATCTTTGCAGCGTTGCCAACGCTTATCGCTCATCGTGGGACTATATATGTCACAAGACGCCATCATCCCGTTTCATAATATAATAAGCGATGTTTGACCGCTATTTTGAGGATGAATTCGATCAAAAAAATTTTAGTCTTTTGGGGACAAGCTTTTCGAATGGAGCACTTTTGCATTATTAAATAAAAAAAATTCCTGGATAAGCCCATTGGATGTTTCGGAGTTTTCGAGTTTTATTTCTAAAAAATGATTGACCAAGTTTTAAATGCGTCCTTTTGTCCCCTGCAACTTAGATTTCTTCATCCGGCAAATATACGTTTTTTTTAATATAAAATTAGATTTAAATAATAACCAAAAAGCTAGTTTATTGACTTTCGTATAATGTCTTGACAAAATAACGAATGCGATACATCACATCCATCACTTCAAATTTTCCCCTACGGTTAGGGTTGCCAGACGTCCGGGAATTCCGGGAAAATCCCGGAATTTGTTAGGTCGTCCCGGGTCCCGGAATTTTACTGTACTATCTCGGAAATCTTTAATCAAACAAAAATAAACAACTTGCAGCCGAGCTGCAAATTCGAATTAATTCCAGTTAGACTTGCTCAGAATTTTTGTCCTTTTTAAAAGGGCCTGAAGACGAAAAATTGGTAAATCTTGCCAAGTCTAGCGATAAATATAAGTAGTATTTGTAAACGATGTTACCGTCATTCTTTTGGCCAAGCACATAGGTATATTTTTTGACTACACCAGAGAGCGTTTTTTTTTGGTTGACAGGACGTCCCGGAAATTAGTCTTTCGAATCTGGCAACCCTACCTACGGTGCATTTTGGGCTTGGTACCCAAAAAAAATATTTGCACCTTCGGCGATTTGACTGCGGCGCTATAGATTGTCCTTTTACATTATATTCCAAAGTTGGCAACCCTATCTAGTCACCCCCCCCCCCCCCGAATAAAATGTCTGGGTGCGCCACTGATTCAAGGTTCAAACTATCTTCGTGTAACCAAGTATAAAACAATGCTATTATTCTTCTGCGAACAATTTAAAAATGTTTAATCCTACTTAAAAAAAGAGCTAGGCTAGACTTATAAATCATTTTTTTGACAGCAGGTGGTTTATAGATCATGACCAAAAAATTGCTAATGAAGAACAAAAGATATCCCAAGGAAAATAAAAGTTTGAACCTGAAAGTAAAAAACTAATCGAAAGTGACGGGCGTCAAGAAAGAGAAGAGACAAACTGACATATTAATGGATAGACCACGGTGTTTATCTACATAGCTAAGAAAGACAGGTCATAAAGGCAAAAAAATATAAACTAATTATAAGAGGTTTCACAACATCATTTTAATTATTTGCCAGTAAGATTAGATTGTTATTAAACCCTTAAACCACCCGAATATTTTTTCAAAAAATTTGAACGGGTCAACTATATTTTGGGTTATTCTGGATTTTTTGCTTTGTAAATTTTTAAGCAATGTTATTGGCTAATAACGGTTTAAAGGCTTGCACACATGCACACATTATGCCGAGGGGGCCCGCAGCGCTTCGCACTGCAAAAATGCGTGTGCAGTTGTTTAATACGCTGTGCATAGACTATCGCCATGGGCGGTGTTACATAAGGGTAAGGGGGCGCCAGCCTTTAAAATTTCACCCAACGCCACTGCTAAAAATATGTTTCGAATTAATATACATACAACTAGTAATACTAAAACACACGATACAGGTTGTTGAGTTAGTGAATATATCTTAAAATTCACAGCTGTTTTTGAAAACAATTATGTTAATTCTTGTTATGGGACTTGAAAAAAAAATTAATTATCCCGAGATATTAATCGAAGCTTCCACATAATGTAAAAATAAAATTTAAGAAAAAAATATTTCGAGGGATGCCACGTGGTTCAAGTTTTTACTTTTTTACAATTTACATAGCTTTATTTTCCACCTTGTATAACAAAATGTGGTTCTTATTAGGTTAAAGCGATCCTCGTACGTACCTTTCAATAAATTAGGTCTTTAAAAAACAAAAATTTAATTAAACCATTTTAGCCGAATGCGAACCACAGCGCTGTAAAAATGACCGAAAATCGCCATTGTGCAAACTTTTTGACGAGCAGTTTAGTTAAACTATTATAACTTGACAAGCTCTACAGGGATGGATAAAAATTATGAGTCCTTATTAAAAGGAGACTATGTAAAGGTAGGTTATATACATTGTTCCGGATGAGAAGACAGGACAAATAGTTGAAAGGTAAAAACGCGGTTAATAAAAACTTCCCTTTGATTAATGTTTAAAAACATCTGCAAATAAAACATTTCAAACAATATTTTATTTAAAAAAATAATCAGGTACCTGCGCTACAAAGGCTACTTAAAGAGGGGTTTAAATATTAACTACTGTTTACAACATCACCAAATGAAAAAAAAAACACTTTTATCACAATATAAGTACCTACTGCTTTTATCGTACTTAAAATGCACAAATCGCCAGAAATTAGTCCGTGAGTGTCAAAGTGTTATTGGTTAAATATATTTGGTTCTTTCTGAACCCAAAGCCTACCTGACAGATCCCTGACAATAAATATTTTGAACTATGACCGACTTTGTTTTATCTTCTGGCAGCCCACGAAGACCGAAGTCTAAGTACTATGTACCATGGGTGTACTGGGGAAATCTGACTCACATACAGAGCTGGAAATATCCGTAGGGATTTCACCAGCCCTTTAAGAGGATGTGCGAGGTGGTACCACCTCGGTAGAGAAAGAATTATTCTACCACTACGCAATGGCCGGGAGGACAAGGTTGTCAAAACCTTAACCAAAGGATCTAAAAGCAGTGTAACATTTTAATTTATTTTTTTTTAGTAAATTTTGTGGGTAATTTAATTTTTTATTAATTTAATTTATTACGTACTTAATTAACGTAATTATATAAATTCCTAAGGAATATGTATGGCACCCACCGTATCGTTCATTATTTTGACAATTTAATTAAAATAAAAACAATTCACCTGTTCTTAACTCGCATATTAAAAACTCTCGTAGGTTTACGGATATTATTATTAAGTTAAAAATCTATTACAAAAAATATTAAAAACATTTTACTTTTACCAATCAGAAACTTGTGCATATACATAACATTTTGAAATGTCCTTGTCTAAATGCTAAAGTGTGAGATACCCACGTCATGGTTAACATTGGTAGTTCTACTAAGAATATTGATAAATCAATGGCAACTTCAAGAAAGTTGATCAAATAAATTGTGCACAGAGGGAATTGAAATGTTAATATAAACTTTAATTTAAATGGACGGTTCCTTTTTTGTTTGAGTTTCAAAAGTCACTTGACATCGGTTAAGTACTTTCTGAGATTACCTCAAGCCTCTACTAGCGAACAAACTTCACTGTGTAATATTAGTATAGATGTTAGCCTATAAGAGTTGGCGGACCTTTTCTTTAGAGTGTCTTATGCTTATTGAAGTTTTGTATGAAAGTAATGTACTTTCGTGGCTTGTTTTACCAAAGAAATATAAAAGTTTCAATAGTATAGCTACAAAGTAAAAAAAGGTGCGGAATTTGGCGACCTACACTAATTTATTAGTTTTCCTAAACTTAGCAAAATGGAACACTTATGGGAATCACTTCTGTGTCCGTCCGTCCGTTTGTCACAGGCGATTTACTCTGAAACTATTCGACGTAAAAATTTAAAATTTAGCACAGACATAGAGTGTGGTGGCCCCATTATAAACGTGAAGCATAAAAAGTCGAATTTTGATTCTAGGAGTTAATTTCAGGGGGTAAATTGGGAAATGGAAAAAAGATTTCAATGGCATCATGTAGGGTGTCACGGCCCACTAATTTTGCAAGTATAGCTTGCACTTGACCGAATTTTTAATTCTGAAAATTGGTTATGGCAGTCTAGTTGGGCAACCCGGTCCGAAGTGAACCCACAAATGTGCTGAAAGGTTTGGGAAGTTTTAGATATGTACATAACCCTAAAAATAAGTAACACTACTAAAATATAAAAGATAAACGTCCCACCTTATTTAAAATTTAAATTAGCAAGCGGCCAAAATTACTTAACTACCACAAACTACCAATTTTTACCCAATTAAAATTAATGGAAGCCCATCTTACCCGCAAGTTAACAAGAAAAATCGTTTAGCGGTTGAAAATAATGACCTAGAAGATATTTTCTGCCAAGACAAGGTAACTAGTTCTGTGGTAGGGTTTTTGCTTTTATTTTCAACTGTCTACCAACCCGATCCTTATTGAACAAACTCGTCGAACGACATTTAGCAATAAATGGGGCACATGGCTATTGAAAAAAAAAAGAACTCTTGTAGTAATTCTTTTGAAAAATATTCTTTGCAATCAAGGTTTTAAATTTACAAGTGAAAGAACGAGACAACTAAGTTTTGGACCTTAAATTTATTTCTGAGTTATCTCCAAATTCATAAGAAAAAGTGATAATCAAATATGCATTTTCCGTAATAATAGAACTGGAAACTAAATTTATTTTAGCACAAGTTTCATCATAAAGGTCAGTTGAAAACCAAATAAATCGCAGAAATTACAGATTAACGTTTTCAGCGACGACTTATTTACAAAGACAGTACAAAAACTTGTCAGAATTTAACTGATCCACTGGAAGACCTTTACTTAAACCAGTTCAAAGTTTTGAAACTTTTCGTTGAATCCGGGGTAAGTAAGAACTGAACTGAATATATCGAACGTTCATTAAAATAATAATTTAATAAAAAAATCCTTGAAATACACGTTCCTTAAATCAATTTTAAATACAAATAGTTGGATTAATATTTGACGTAGAAAGTAATATCATAATAAAAAATTGTAGACGTATTTTCGGATACACCAGCTGTTAATAAAAGAAGAACATTGCTTAATTATGTTAAACACCACAAGTTATACAAAAGAAGGACAAGTACATTAAATACATTGCTATTTCAGAATAAATGGATAAACAACATAAAATTAACGCCATGTAAATATTGATGATTATGATGATGAAATAACAAGAGTGTCATAATACAAGGTGTTTCCTTGGTAGGCTGAAATACTTTAGTGCACTGTAGATATATTTGGGATATAGAAGTTTATAGCCAGGCTTACTACTGCCAAGATCAGTCTAAAGTAGGATTACATAGCTTAAAGTGTAACGAGAAATTCATTAAATCTATATAGATATAGGTAAAGGTTTGTTTAAAACATCAAAACAGAAACATTATAGACACTTACAACAATAACGAGGAAATTTCCTATTTTGCTGCTACATGAGAAATGATATCTGTCTACCAGTGATCTATCTAAAAAAGATTTGTAAGTTGAATAATTTTACACCATCAAGGTTACATAAACATAAAGGTTACCCAAACCGAGGGCTACGTTTTTCTTTAATGTTTTTTTTTATATTCGTCCTGTTTGGTTCTACACTTCTTAAGAACATCTTTACGTGTTGACAGCAAATACTCTTTATTTATACTATAATATTAGGGAGTTGGTTACAATTAAGGTACGATAAAAATGATAGTTCTAAAACAATGATTTATTAGCAAACAAGATATGTAGATCGTGAGAGAAAACAGCAAAAAAATTATTGTAACGGTAGAAATAAATACAAATTGTATTAAACACATGACTTGTCTGCTGTATTTTTTCCCAAGGTTAATAGTTCTTTTTTAATTAATAGATGCCACAATGAAGTTACGTAGTACAAATATTCAATATTTTCTTAACAGTGTTAGACTAACCTGAATAAACATAACAATATTTACATTATGTACGAGAAAAGACCTACATAAAAAAGTCTTATGTGCATGTGACCATACAGTTCTGTTATAACAATAAATTACGGTACAAAAAAATGGGAAATCAACTTAAGAAACTTAGAACTAATCATATTAGTTTTTCAATCTTCATAGAAAAATTCAGTCTTTTTTCTGAAGGGATCATAAATTTAAGTAATGGTGTAAATATTTTCTCCTACACGAGAAATCCTCCCTCCTCACAAGATTAAGTGCAGTTTTTATTATCCAGCAACTTATTCTAGTTCGTCATTTCGAGTTTGTCGAAAAATCGTTATTTGTGTCATTAAAATTAACATTCAATTTCATCATTTTTCGCATTTTTTCCATCACCGTGACTTTTTTTAATTGAACTCGCAACACTAGTACTACTTTATCAAAAACAGTATTTTATATCTATAGAACATAGTAGCGTCAACTAGACAGCGCTCCGCCCAAACTGCTGAACCTAGAAACATGAAATTTGAACAGTATACTTATGTAGTGATGTAGACAAGAGGCGCATGGTGAAATTTCAAAGTTGTAATATCTCTGTTCCTACTTGCAGGACCCGTACCAAATTTAGAGGTTTTACTAGTGAGCCCACTGGGCATGTTTTGGCAAAGAAAAAAGACATTTTGTAATTTGCGAAAAAAGTTGAATTTTTGCTGGGCCCCACTGGGAAAAAAATTAACGCGTTTAGGTATTTTATTTATTATTTTTTCTAAACAAATTTTACATCACTTTGTAGAGAATTTTTAAATTTTAAAAGAAAAACATGTGTTCGTAGAAAGTTATAGTCATTTGAATTTTTGAAACCTAAAATATAATTTTAAAAATTCAAATGACTATAACTTTCTACTAACACATTTTTTTCTCTTAAAATTTAAAAATTCTCGACAAAATGATGTAAAATTTGTTTAGAAAAATAATAAATAAAATACCTAAACGAGTTCATTTTTTTCCCAGGCGGGGCCCAGCAAAAACTCAACTTTTTTCGCAAATTACAAAATGTTTTTTTTTCTTTACCAAAATATTCCCAGTGGGCTTACTATTAAAATCCCTAAATGTGGTACAGGTCCTGTAAGTAGGAACAGAGATATACAACTTTGAAATTTCACCATACGCCTCTGTTAAAAAAAAAGGCAAGGGATAAGGATAAGGAAGAATTTAAAAAAAAAGGGGGTGGGAAGTTTTTAAAGAAAAGTTTATATCCAAGCATATGAACTCCTTACAAAAAAAATGTAAACCCGTGCCTGTCCGTATTTTAAAAATTCGACCCCTAAAGGGGTAAAAAGAGTGTCAAGTTTTAAACGTAAAGCCCATATTTCACTAACCGCCCAAGGTGGGGATGCTAAATTTAACATAGAAACGCCTCAAGAAATAAGAGTTTTTTTACAATTTAGTCGCTAAAGGGGAAAGAGGACGTATATTTTTTTTAAATCGCTGAGGGTAGGTACGTGTACCTATGTTATATTCGCATTTAAACTTCTTATTAGAAATAAGTTAAAATAGTGTTTGACCGTCCTTTAAAATTTAACCCCTAAGGTGGTAAACGGGGGCATATTTTTTAAAATTAGCCTCTATCTCACAAGACACTAAAATATGAGGTGTCAAATTCAGCAGATTCTCACAAAGAAAATAGTCGTAAAAAAAAAACCACGCGGATAAAGCCCGATTGCTAGTTTTGTTTTTTTTTCCTTTACAAGTTTCAAATAAAATTCACAAACTTTTTTTGTTCATACTATCCATAATTGTCAAAATGGACTATTTACACTTTTTTGATTTAGTCACCATTTTTTCTTTCATTTCTCTAATTGCCTCTTGCCTTCGCTTCTTCGTTCTTCTACTTCTTATAAAACATTATCTCTTAAACCTTCACATATCGATTAAAGTCATAATAGTATGTCTAACCTTTAAATGAACTGCAGAATCGAGTTTTATAGGTTGCTATACAACTTAAAAGAAAAAAAAATTTCCTCTCTTCTCTTTTTATAAACTCCTAAAGGTTACCTGGTTGCAGGTTGACCTGCTTAATTTCACTTCCAAATTAGCCGTGCCCCAACACTAAAACCGAAAGTATACATTGTTGTTTAAATGTTGTTATTCCAATAGACTGCTTTGAAATATTTCAAGATTAACAGGGTTTCTGATCTAACTGACTATTAACGTTACTTTCTTTTAGCATGCATTTGATATCTTGCTTGAGGCTGCTACAATACGTTTGCGATTCTTGTGTAATATTTCTTACAATTAGTTTTAGTCCGAGAGCCGACGGTCAAGTTTCTTATACAGGCTGGCTCACTGAAAACTTTTCACCCAGGTTTATTTTCATTTAAATAAATAAATCAAAAAACGCTCGGACCCCTATACTTTAGTTTTCAGGGGGCCATATTTTTTTTTATTCTCAACCTCCGTGCTTGAACCCTTAAAATCTTAAATGGGAAGGGGGTCAAGTGATACCGTATTTTAAAGGGAATTGAATTGCTTTTCCAACGGGACCTTGCTCGTGAAAAACGGGTTAGTAGTTTTTGAGAAATGAGACCTTAAAAAAATTAAAATTTAAAATTAACGAAATTTCTTACCTGCTGTTTCAATCAAGTAAATACTGAAAATATCCACCCCCAACCTCCATGCAATTATAAAGGCACTGTTCGAAATGTTCGCGAACATTATGAAGCATTTCGGGAGTTGTCGCCACTATGCCTTGTCGCAAGTCTTCTAAAGAATTGGGCTGAGTTGCGTAAATTTTTGTTTTTAAATGTCCCCACAAGAAAAAGTCCAGTGGCGATAGATCAGGAGCTCTTGCAGGCCATTCAATAGGACCTCTTCTCCCAATCCATCTTCCTGAAAAATTGTCCTCGAGATACTGCCTTAGATGAGATTCACAGTGTGGGGGTCGGCTCTCCGACTATTATGTCTGGCTGATAGCTAGGAGCACTGGTTTCTAATAGATGAAATGTTATACTCCGTACAAAGAGAAAAAATAGAAAATTGGTCGATTAAAGATGACACTGTTGAATGACCTCAACAAACTCTATATTCGACGATGAAACTGAAACGTATACTTTCATCCTGTTTCATAAACACTGAATTTAGAGATATGCAAATGTTTTACGATATCTGATTTGTCCACTCTTGTTTTAATCTCACATTAATCCGAAAGCATGGAATAATGCAGACAAATTAACTATATTTAAAAGAAACTAGAATTAACACCTGATGAATGAGTTCAATTAAAAGATAGCATTTATGCGCATAAACTAAGAATTAAATTTAATTAAACTAGAATAAGTATGTATAACTAACTTTTATCGTTCTTAATTTAATATTAATTTTTAGGTTGTGTGGGCAAGGTTTCAATTGTATTTTCGTCACTACAGGAGGTTAAATAAAGTCATGAATTTCGGAAAAAATTCCGGGAAAAAATTGTATGTTACTCAACTCTTCTCCTCAAACAGGGCCGGCATCCTCCACACCTCCGGCGCGGGGTGGGGGGGGGGGGGGGGTGTGTGTTGGTGAGATGCTAAAAATCAATTTTAGGTCATTTTCTCAAATTTCTTTTATTTTATGTCAAAATTAGTTATAAGTATGCAAAATTAGAGACAATTAAAATAAATCTATTAAAAAGTCTTACAGATATTTTACGTCAGGTTCATATGTCACGAAAAAATTGCCATATATAGCTCAACAAAGTTGCTACGATGATTCCAGGGGCGGATTTAGAGTTTCGTCTAGGGGGAGGGGGCGCAACGTCACTTCGAGCTACACAAAAGTACCGACCAAAAAAAAAACCGGGAAGCTGGAGTGCGACATTACTTTTTTATTGTTTAGAGTTCTAAGAAATGTACACTATTTCATAATGGACGAAGTATCTAAACCTGTTCTTGCGAAAACAGAACGGTTTGTCCTTCTAACTTACCAATATTCTAGCATTTTTTTGAATTACTGATACATACCTTCTGTCCATTTAGACTGATATATTACGAAAATTTTTCGAAAACACATTTTTTCAAAAATATATTTTCTCGAAAACAGAACAATACGGATATTTGAAAACTAGGGATGTTTTCAAATTTTTTTTTTCTGAATCCAACATTTTGTAAAAAACAATACTTTTTTAAAAGTGATACAAGAAAACTTAAACATGCCACACACAAAAACGGTTCGTTTAGGTTAGTTTAGGATATTTTTGTCATTTTTTTATTGACATTTTTATTCATTAATTCGTTCATTTATAATTTAAATTTAGAAAAACTATATTTTTTAAAAGATATATTTTCGGGAAATGTATTTTTAAAAGGTACTTTTTTAAAAAAATATATTCTCGAAGAAGCTGTTTCTCGACAAAATTTACTAAATTTAACAACAAAAAAGATATTTGTTACAAAAAACAGCCAGCAGAGTTAGTCATCTTAGCTTACACGAGACAGGACCAATTGTTTGATTAATATGGAAGTGTAAATATTGTAGCATTTTTCGGCCCATTTCGGGGGATATACAAGTACTCACGAAAGTACAATTTGTCTAGAACCAATTGTTTAATTTTTTGCGCACAAAAATGTAACAGAACCGCCAGTGACGTATAGAGAACCAGGGGGCATAAACTCTCCATTTGGGATAACATACCAGTCTTGACATTTTGACTTGTTCCTTTTTAAAATAATTTGAGCCACGGTTGTTACTTAATTTTTAAACTATAAACATTAAGGTATTTTTGAACATATGGTGCCGATAGCGAAAATACCTAACAAATTATACGACTATTTCCATAAAATTTAAATGAGACAAAAACAGTTATTAATAAAACTGAAAATTTACTGCTTCTCTAGCACAAAATAAATATCTGCATCGTTCTTTGTTTAAAATGCAATCTATTTGTAATTTAAACATTAAGTAATTTAAATTTAAAATAGCGCAGCATCTTGAATTTAGCTGGAATTGGAAGTTGAATAATTTACGACGTATACCTGTCAATAAACCAGATTGGTAATGTGATTTGGATAGTGCGGACTAACAGAAATTCTATCTTCTCTTGGGTTAAGAATACATTTAATAAATAAATATAACATTGATTTATGAGACATAAATTATGTTAAATATTAAACCTATTTGTTTTGGAAAGAAGCCATTCCATTCAAGATGCTTAAAATGAACCAAGGAATTTCTCAGTAGTTTGTTTACGTACATTGTTATCACTCTGTATTTCACATTCAGAGAGGAAATTTAAAAATTCCTATTACTCACCTTTACGAATGCATATTTTGAATTTTATATGTCAAATATAACTAAAAAGTTTAAAAATACATTTTTATAGTTAAATTAACCAACAACGTTTTTTTATGGTATATCTGGCTTGGTCTCTCTATAATGACCTTTTTTGTATTGTTAATAGCTCTATGAACCATTACTTATGGACCAAGAGGCAAGAATGCGAGTTTATCCTCTGTCCTAAAAATATTGTGCCAGTGGCATATTTGTATACATAATTTTCAGTCCATTCCTATATAAAATTTAGGATTGCAACATAAAATTTGTGATTGGGCAAACAATTAACCCTTATAAATGCGAAAATTTGTATGCTCTTTTGGTACTTCATCACATCTTAACTGAGCAACCGATAATTCATAAGTTTTTAATGACGACTTATTAATAATAATGACACAACAAAAACTTGTCAAAACATAACTGATCAGTTAGAATTAGAAGGTCTTAATGTAAACCAGTACTAAATTTTAAACCTTCTTAGTGAATCTGAACGAAAATATTTTGTAATTTAATTTTTACAGTCTGTTTAAATTCTAATAAAACAATGAAAACTAGAGTTAGTTTAGTTTAATTTAAGAAAAAAGTTCTAAAAGCATCTCTCTTCCATGTCCATTAGTTTCAAGCTGATGGTGGTTTTATTGTTGAAAAAAGTTTCACAATGTCCATTTTTTCAGCCACCCTGTATAATAAAAAAACTATCAAATCTTGCAATACATTTAGATACATTTTGGACACATAACTTTTGTCATGTTGGAGAGGATTTTGTGACAAATTAATTTATTTACCAAGGTGGTAGAGGATTCTTGGAAGGTGGAAGAGGATTCTTGGAAGGTGGTAGAGGATTCGGAAGGTGGTAGAGGATTCTTCTCGTCCGAGGCGGCACCACCCCACACATCTGCTAAAGGGCTGGTGAAATCCAAACGAATGTTTCCAGCTCTGGATGTGTGAAACGGATACCCCCAGTACACCCACGGTACCTAGAGTACTTAGGTTAAGACCTTCGTGGGCTGTCCGAAGATAAAAAAAAATTATTCTTTTGCTGCTGCACCGAAGAAAATAAAACTACAAATTAACTTTAAACCGGTATAATTCCAAAACTATTCGATATTGATATGTAAAATGTTTGCAATTTTACGTAAAATCCGAAAATGTAAAAATATACAGGGTGTTCTATTTTAAAAAAATAGTTGATGTACGTTCTACTTGGTTGAGCCACCCTGTAAAATGACAAATATTTTTTAAAATTTGTAAAAAATAAAAAAAAAGTTTAACTGTCCGATTTTCGATAAAATTTGTCATTTTTTATATAATGAATTTATTCCATAATTCGCTGTACCTACATGTTGTGGATATAAATGTTGTACAATGGATTCTAGAAGCATTAAATCATTAAGCCGATTTAATTTCTTTTACAATAAGAAAGCTTGTTACTTTCGAAATAATCATTTAATAATTTTATGATAAGTCATATACAGTATGCCACAAATGTCAGTGTTAAATAATACATAAATAAAATAACTTAAACGCAAGCAAAGCCTCGGGTAAAAGTTAATGAGTATAAAAGGAAACCACGAAATTCTGAGCTGCTAAAAATTTTAATTTATTTTTTGTTAGGTTATAAATCTATGCTGACTCCGTTAAACTTCATCGCCCTGTTAAACGTCAAACTAACGAGCTCATTATCTTTTTTGGTTATTGTTACGAAACAAAAACAATGCATGTTAAGTTCCTAAACGAATCATAAACAAAAACAACGCATAACTTATGTCTATCAGATGCAAGATAATTTTCCTATAAATCCTGATACTGATCGCTCTACAGTTGCGGAGCAAGTACAAAAGGCCTAATAAGACAAAAAAGTTTAAGTAATCTCTTTACAGTGCTCAGATATCGATAAACCGAAGCTAGAGAGCTGTCCGTTTCGTAAAAATACATTTGAATTAACCAATGAATTTAGATGTCTAGAGTGGAGAGTCAATTACCGACGATCAGTTTAATTTCAATGGTCAGACAAAATTATTAATCTGAAATGAAAGACTAACTAGATTTACTTAGGCAGGAGGCAAATGTTACATAATTTTTCTACTAATAAATTTTGAATTAGGGTCACTACAGTTCAATTATTGTCAGTGGCGGCTGGTGAAATTTCGAAGTTGTATATCTCTGTTCCTACTTACAGGACCCGTACCAAATTTAGGAGTTTTAATAGTGAGCCCACTGGGAATATTTTGGTAAAGAAAAAAACATTTTGTAATTTGCGAAAAAAAGTTGAATTTTTGGTGTGCCCCTCCTAAGAAAAAAATGAACACGTCTAGGTATTTTATTTATTCTTTTTTTACACAAATTTTACATCATTTTGTCGACAGTTTTTAAATTTTGATGGAAAAAAATGTGTTAGTAGAAAGTTATAGTCATTTGAATTTTTTTAAGCCTAAAATATAATTTAAAAAAAAAATTCAAATGACTATAACTTTCTAATAACACATTTTTTTCTCTTAAAATTTAAAAACTGTCGACAGAATGATGTAAAATTTGTTTAGAAAAAATAAATTTTTTAAAATCTGGCGGAAAGGGTTACCTTTCATTAATTTAGTAGTTTATATTTGACCTTCCTTGCTGTTATTTATTAATTAATTATATCTTTAAAGACGGATTTTTATTTCACTACATAAGTTATATGAGCTTATATTACGTGTATACTAAGAAAATATGTTTAAGGAATAAATTTGCTTATTCATAATTTAAGAGCTGTGGGGTAAATGGTTTTATGGTTTTGTTCTCATGACACCGAGATCTAACGGTACTTTTTTGGTTTTTAAGTAATAAAAGTTAACAGAAATTATCACGTAGGCGCTAAAAATATTTAAAATAATTTATGATGTGTGAAGCTTAAAATAAAATTAATAAAAAAAAAATTAAAATAGAAATACCTGAATAAAGCCTTATTCATCACTTTATTGCTCGAAGGGAATTTAAATTTAGTTTTTCGGAATATTTCTTAACTAAAATAAAAATTTGAAATTTGAAGACGACAGAAGTGACTCTTTAATTTAAGATAATTGTATTTTTTGCCCAATAATGATTCTACAGTTTTTAAGAACAAGATTTGAATTTAATTTTGAAAAATACTAAACATAAATCTGTACAGTTCTGTCGCCACACAATTTTAAATTTATATTTCTATACATTCTAAAAACACTACAATATGCCAGTAGGGCATTAAAGTGATCAAGAAACCTTAAATTAAAATAATTTAATAAAAAAAATTCTAAATTATTATTACAATCTTTTTTGTTTAAGTTATTACCTACGTGCAGATGTGCTGAACTAAAAGATCCTCGATCACGGCCTCTTGCTTACTGGAAAATACCCTATGTACAGTCGTGGCTAAAATAAAGTTTCATTTTAACGATTTTTCTAATGGAAAATGAAACATTATTGTGGCTAGGACTGTACTTATATGTTTTTATTGTGCAGTTTTGTTAAACAATTTATATAACACTGTGTAGGATATTTCAGGAGTAGCAGATTAAAAGCACCAGAAATTACTTTGAAAAATAATGTAAAATAATTTCTCCTTTTATCAAGAACCTTCAAAATTAATTATTAGATATCATTAATTTAATATGAAAGCGTTTTAAGTTAAAACGATATTATTTCTATTATAAAAACCTGTTTTATCTACCTTCGGCATATAAATGCATTTTTTGGTATTAAACTATATAAAATATAGACGGTCATCAAACATGTTAATTACAGAATTTAAATTATATATGGAAAAATAACAAAATAAACGTGACGCCTGTCCTGACCTATAAAAATTTCAACTGATTTATTCAAGACCCAACCTTGAGTATTGTTTCTACATCTGGACAGCAACAGTATCTTTTAAATTTAGTATGCGTGATTATCCACAAAATGAGCTATTTTTACAGATTCTGCTCGGAATAACTATCCTTTATCACTCATATTTCGGATATTCGCAACAGAACAAGAAGTGCGTTACATATGCATATGTAGCTTTATTCCACAGCTACAGAAACCCAATGCATGCGATTTCTTCCACTTACTCATAACTCTCCAGATTATGAAACGAATATTTTCCCTTCTAATTTCCAAACCTTTAAATTAAACTACGCAATTATATAAAAAAAAAACACAGAAAAGCAAGTGAATTTCTTTTTGTTAAGTGCCCCGATGCTCAATCCTATACCTCTAGAGGTTCAAAGAATAAAGGGGTAGGGGGACAATAAGAATTCGCTAATTATGTATGTAATATGTATTAATAATTGTGTTATAGCTTACAGGACTTGACGATACGCCCTTTTGAATTAACATGGCCATATCAGACGAAAACCAAGACAGAGAGAAGAATATCTCGTACTGATTTAATTCATAAATATGATTTGCTTTCTATGACCTCCAAAGCGACCTGACCCATTCGACTACCGACGTTTAAATAAAGCTGCCACGGGCGTGCGTTGAAGATTTTGGGTTATTATTAAAAAAATGCTGCAAAATAAAAAACACATATGAAAAACAACAACCAAAAGTTTAAAAGATTCTCCCAAAATGTAGCCACGCGTTAAAAACAGAATAGCCCGTCCGTATAAACGGTATAAAGGACAGTGAGAGTGAGTATTGAGACGCGCCGCGCCGCAGAAAACTCTCTCTGCTTGCCGTGTTGCTACCGCACTGGCTATGTCGGGGTGTATTGTGAGAATCCCACGCGCCAATCTCGGGGTGTTGCCATTTGAAGACCATGGCATTGCCGAGCTGGCGGGAAGAAGAGATATTCCTCTCTGTCTTGGTTTTTCTCTGGCTTGGTTTTTCTCTGGCAATATGGTGTATACAGAATGACTATGCGCTTTTTTATTACAAGCGAGGAATGTTAAATGACTCTTGATATAAAAACTACTTTTTATTCATGCCCAGGCTGGATGAAATCGGATATTCCGTAATATGGGAGGCCACAGGTTTATAGTTTTGGGGTGTATAATCCGGAACTTTACTGTTGTTGAGGATACGGATATAACCGATGCATTCTCCTTGCTATAAAGTTAACTTCGTCGTTTTATTTTTAACAGTAATTATTAAAAAGAAATAATAAAGTCGTATACCATTATTGAAGACTTGTCACGCAAAATGTACATTAATTTGAAGTCAACAATAGGAGATATACTCTTTAACCTTGCCTCATGTCTCGTCTTTAAATACCGAGCAAGAATAACAATTAAAACAACCTAATAATAATAAAACTCATCCTTTAAAATTCTATCAATACAAATTCACTGAAGTAAAACTAACGGGTGAGTCAGATTTCACAATTTCGCGAGGTCAGCCGGTCCATAGAACTGGTCGAAAGACATTTAACTTTTAACGCCGGTCTCCCACATCGCAACACCTACTTACAACACTATAATATAGGGTGTAAAAATGAAATAAATATTATTATGTAAAAGTCCGACAGACCAAAAAGATCTAAGCCAATTTGTCTATGGAGCAAATCGGATCAAAAAAGGATCTATATTCGATCTATTTTTTAAAGATACTGGATAAATGTTTTGGCTACAGATGTCGCTTAAACCCGGGACCCGGCGGACCTGGCCTTGAAAGTAAAAACCCGGTTTTGGCCGGATCTCGCCTGGACCCGGGACCTGGCGGACCCGGTCTTGGATTACTTGGATTACCTGGCCGTAGTATAGTGAAAAGAATGAAAATATATTTTAGATTGGTGTAGAGTTTTTTCAGAAGAGAAGTGCCAAAGAAACTAAAATATTCTCTTTAAAAAAGTATTTATTAAAATTGAAGAACGAATCAGTAGAAATTTGTCATAAAAAAATTCGGTCAAGTGCAGGCTACGCTTGTACAATTAGTGCTCCGTGCCATCAGACCCCCACTTAACCTGAGCAAACCTCGTCGATCATATCTCCGCCCATCTGCCGCGCTACCCGCCGCCGACAGCACCAACGCTGTATCACATCGCGTATGCGCGGAGTCAAATTAAAAATTTTGAAAAATGTGTAAAAACAAAAGTTGTTTCTTGCATCGTGAGAAATATTTTTTATTAAAAAAACTTTTTCTCTTAAACCAATGGTTTAGCAGAAAATAAACAATTAAATTGTTTATAACAATTGATCGCGCTAGGATTTTTCAATGCTGATAATTCTCTTTCAATCTACACCTAATTGGGAATGTTCATGATTTTTTTCAACTTTTTCAGAGCGATCCTTCTGGTGATAAGGGTGGGGGACAGCAATTTTTAATGCTTCAATAAGCTTTCATATATACAATGCCCTTGAAAAAACATTTTCCATGCCCCACTTTACCCCCTGAAATTAACCCCTATAATCAAAATTTAACTTTTGATACTTCACGTCTATAATTGAGCCACCACACTTTATCTCTGTGCTAAATTTCAAATTTTTACGTCGAATAGTTTCAGAGAAAATCGCCTGTGACGACGGACAGACGGACGGACACCGAAGTGATTCCATAAGTTTTCCGTTTCACGGAACACTAAAAACTGAGTAGAAAATAATTTTTTAAGGATAAAAATAAAAAAGGAATTTCCCCATTTAAACTTAAATAAAAACACTTTTTCAGTTAAAAATAATAATTTAAAATATAGAAACCACAAAAACTTCTAATAATGGAATATTATGGTGCAAATAAATAATTTTCCCCAATTTTCTGGATTTAATCTATTCCTTTTCACCTCGAAAGCGTCCCCTGCTTCAGGAAAGAACCAGAATGCCCACGGGACCTGCCTACAGACCCGGACTCCGGACCCGGCCCGGTACCCGGCTTTTATGTTAGGTCGGGTACCCGGTACCCGGCCTTGCCCAAAAATCTGGGCTTGTGGCATCTCTAGTTTTGGCAGTAATTCTATTCGTGACTGTTTCAACAATTATAAGTTAAAAGAGACCTATGTATCATTAACAATAAAATACTACAAACAGTAACAGAAAAGTCAGTAATATAACCGATCTTATTAAAGATAATAATTATATGATCTACAATAATTGAATGAACAATATGAAAGCAATAATGCTACTACTTCGAGATAATTCTGTGAAAGTACTATTGAAAGTATAAAGATGTTTAATAACCTTTATTACATCTATTTGCTACATTCTAAGAAATTCAAGTTCATTTCTTGACTATCTAGGTTAATTTTCTCTGGATTTATTGTATACGGTATGTATTTATTTAATACTCTGTTATGTTATTGTGATTTCATACTTAGCAGACTCCTCGTCAGAGTCTTATTTAGTGAAATTTGAGAATATTAGAAAACAATTTCAATTGCAAAGGACTTTTTTATTAAGAATTCTTAGTCCATATAAAAACATACGTAAAAAACGTTATTTCATTAACTATTAAGGTTTGTTAAACAAACATATTACATTTCTTGATAATTCCCATTTAAGTTATAATTATGATAAATGGTCCGCAAGCAAGCAAGTAACTAAGTTGTTATTAGCGCAAATACATAATTAGGAATCTTTATTTTTGGCATCAACCTTGTTTTTTATTTGGGTATTTAAAATCCAAATCATAGTAAGTCCGGTTCCCAAAAATAACATCTAATTTGGCTACTTAGATAATAAACTATTAATTTCTACAATAGATTTTTCCATACATTAAATTTAATTTAATTACACAGTGAGCACAAAAGAATGGATACACGCGTATAAAAAGTTTCTTGTTTATTTTATCATAAAACGCTTGGCCACGTCGGTTTTTTCTCTCTGAAAACTTTGTGCTAAAAAGAGTTGATCAGAAACGTTGAGTAAATTCCTAAGTCAATATTTTTAATGGGACACGCTGTATATTTTAGAATTCTACGATAAATTCAAGATATATTTCGTTTAAAACACTATCGGCCAGATTTTGCAATGCTAGACCGGTCTAATTTGACAACCAAAAGTTTCAAACTGCCAAGTGTAAGAATAAGACAACTAAGTTTTATACTATGAGTTTGTTAGTTTCTTCGCAAATTTATAAAGAGAAGGTCAATTTTAGTACGTCCTTTTCACAGTAATAGAACTAAATTCATTCTAGCAACACGTTCCAAGATCAGAATCACTTGAAACCAAGCAAATCGCTGAAATACTAGAATACCATATAGGTTTTTAATGACAACTTATTAACAATAACATTACTAAAACCTATCAAAACCTAACTGATCAACTACAGGATCTTAATTTAAACCAGTACTAAATCTTAAACCTTTTTACTGAATCTGAACGTAGTATCTGATGTACATTTTTCTAGATATTAACATTCAAAAATGACATTTTTAACAGACTGTAGGATCTTAACAGGGCAACTTAAAAATAAACAGATTGTACTTTCAGTCAAACAGAATTCTTTTCAAAAATGCCAGAATTTATCGAAGCGGTTTCTGTTTCAATTCCGGAGCTGTTCCGGGAACTGTTACATAAAAGGGAGAGTGACATTTGTAAATAGAGAATAAAAAACTAATACAAAAATACAAGAATAAAACGCGTATTTCCTGATGTTCAATAATCAGTTTAACATCTTACCCCTTATAGTTTTTTGGTATATAACTATTAAAAGAATAAGTTGCATCCCCTTTTTGCTTATTCCTAGTAAGTAGTTCATATGCTGAATTTAATATCTTACAGTTTAAAGATTCATGATATATGGAAGCTTTTTTAAAGAATTCTACATTCCCTTTTCACCCTCTTAAGGGTTGGATTTCAAAAAATTCCTCGTTATGCCTTGTCCACATCTTAAAATTAGATGTTTTCCAAATTTCACTTTCCTAGGTCTGGCAGTTTGGGTTGGGCGGCGTCGATGAGTGACTTTATTGGCCCTCTAAATTTCCAGATTATTAATATAAATAATAAAGCTTGACTTCGATCGTATTTTCTGTCTTTTACCCCTTTTCAGTACATTCAGAAACCTCATGTAACCTAATACCGAAACTAATAAAATTAGAAGGATTTAGTAATAATTTTAAAAAGCGGCCATCCAACTAAGCAAAAAAAAAATTTAAGACCTGACAAGCAATTATTCACAATTTAAAGACGTTAGAAATGATATAAAAATGTATAAGGGTTGGCCAATGAAAACAAAACAAACCTGATTTTTCATATTTATCCCTTAGGAAGAAAACGCTTTGACACTTGTAGCTTGTGTGGAAGGGGGAAACCTTTTGCTTATATTTTCAACCCCCTAGCAGGGATGAGCTTTATCCCTAAAATGTTAAATGGGAATAGGAGTCTTGCGAGGCATGATTTTAAAGGTCTCATTGAGTGCTTTATGACCCTAGAATATTACGTCATTATTCGCCCTGAGAACAAAATGGGGGCTTGTGGAAACAAATATTTTTAAAATAAAAGTAATGACTATTGTTGAGGATTTTTAATTGGCGGTTTGAAAAAGCTTCTAATGATAGCAAGAGGTTAAAAAAATATTATTACGCCCTCCTCCACCCCCACTAACCGATAAGAATACCACCAAAAAAATTGTATTTTCTCAATGTCATTTCAATAATTTCAGATCAAATTTTTAACACAATTTAAATTTTATTTCAATTAGTGGGGACGGGGGAGGGCTTAATAATATTTTTTTAACCCCTTGCTATCATCAGAAGCATATTTTCTTATTCTAGGATCACAAAGTACTCAATGAGACCTTTAAAACTATATATGGCGACCCCTATCCCCATTTAAAATTTTAGGGATAAAGCTCACCCCTGCTAGTGGGTTGAAGTTAGAGGGTTTAAAATATAAGCAAAAAGTTTCCCCCTTCCACACAAGATACACATGTCAAAGCATTTTTTTAAGGGACGATAAAAATGAAAAATCGGGCTTGTTTCATTTTCATTGGCCAACCCTGTATAGGGATGCATCTAATTTTCTTTGCATCTGTTCCTGTTATTCTTTATTTGAAGTAAATAACATTGAGGTCGTCTGGAGTCTGGACTGCTCAGAAAACCAACATTACGCTTGTGCATTGTATGTTTCTATGAGTGTTACGTTTTGTGAATACAACAAAATTAATAGGGATTTTGGTTGCTGCTAGATTGTTTAAAAATTAAAAAGCTGTGTAGGTATTACATCTTGATAATATTTATAGAAAATTTTATAAAGTTGAACGAAATATACAACAATAATAATTTTGCTGACATTTTTTCAGGTATTTATAATAAATTGCAAAGACAGTGAGCATTAATTAGCAGTCATTTTTTGTTTACCTATTAAATCATCAACCATATTTTTATTTTTAGAATCAACCTTGCAGGAACCCACTTGGCTTGGGTTTCCTGAATTGGAATTACCATAACGGAGGAGATTTAAGACGCCAAATGGCTTCGTGTAAACTTTATACCAGTTTTTAGGTTCTGAGAAAATTAACTATCTTCATAAATCTTAGGCGGTAGATTCCTAAATTTATGATGTTCGTGGTAGGTAACAAAAAAAATTGCCGACCTTTTTAGCTTTTAAAACCCGCATCTAAAAAAAACATAATTGGTAGATTTAGCACTGGCTAGAGTACAAGTGTCTGGTAGATACATATCTTGTTTTAATGAATTGTTTTTTTTTTAGTTTAAACGATACTAGTCAAGAAAATTACGTAATCGTCTAAAAATTCGATTTCCAGATTTTAAGGTATTTTTGTGCTTTACTACTCCCAGAAAAACATTTCTGGGAGTATCTGTGGGTCGCTTAGCATAGCGCCCAAACCAATGAGCTAATATCGTTTAAATTTTATATCTAGAGTTCCCTTACAAACATCTTAACCCCACTTTTAATTTTTATTAGTTAGGGGAGATGGAATAGTCTATGATCTTCGCAAACCGAATTCGCATTCCGCCCCTTCCTCAAAAATAATATGAAATGCCCCACTCTAGTTCAGATCCTGGGGACGACCTTGCCAAACATGGAATTAAAAATGTTATCATGTAAAATCCTGTACACCGCTTTAAAAACTCACTGTATTCTGCTTATTAATAATCAATGTTTTATTCCGAATTTGCTAAACATGTTTAAATGCATAACAAAGTTGCATAAAAACAAAATATCCCAACATAAAATTTTATAGTCTGTGAGAACAACTAAACAGCTCTACTTTTATTTTTGGCATAGCCTTAAGAAAATAACGATTATTTTAATATTATATTCCTATCTTGATCGTAACCCCTCATAATTTATGAATTTTATTAGTGTTTAATTATATGTATAAATGTTGCCACTTCCAACGAATCAGTAAGTTGTTAAAATATATTACCTTATTAAGCTTGCTAGCAGTGGAACTTCTGAATTTTATTATATTGAACTTATCTTGTACAGAGTGCTATAATTTAAGAAAAATTAAATGATAAATGTATGGATTTATACCTTATGCGTTTTTATATCTACAATGGGTTCAGGAACAAAGCCACCGAAATAATCAACAATTAGCATTAGTAACATAAATAGTGATTAACGATTTTATAGCTTTCAATTATAATAAAGTTAATAAGAATTTATTGGGATTTCAGAACAGTCATCCATTCCATTAGGCTCGCATATATTCTATCTAGACTCAAAAATTCCCTACTTTCCACACAGAAATGAAATTATTTTATTAAACTCTTTGCATTGCATCTCCTCCGAAAGACACCAGAGAGACCTATTGTTAACATACTAATATTGTAGGCAGCACATTTTATTTAATAATTTAAAAATAGTTTTTAGTTAGAGCTTTCATGATTTTAATTGACATTGTCAATTAAAAATTGATACCCTGTATTACATATTGATGTGCAATTTAATTTTTAAATTTGTTCTAGCATGAAAGTTATATCAACACAAAATACGTTTTTTTAAAAGAAATATCGGTTCCATTTAAAAACAATTTTTGGCGCCCACAAAAGTCTGTTTGCTTTCTTAAGAAATCAATATATAAAATTTTGTTTTCGAAAAATTCTATAAGATACCTTTACATGTGTGTGTAAGTATAAACTATATTAATGTAAATAGTAAGATACTACTCATATTATACGTATTTACAAGTGTTAGGAACAACCCTATCAATATAAATTTTAAAAATAAAATAAAGGGCCAATAAAAGTCCTTATTGTCTTTGTTTTGCAATAAAATTTAATTACAGAAAAATCTATAGCATTATCTAGATTTAGAAAAATAGAAACGTTTTGTTATTATGACCAGTCAACGATGTAACTAATTTATTTGGAAATATTAAGCAGGTCATATTAGTAACACTTTATACTCTGAGGCGAAACGAATAGTGTGAGAAGTGTTCAAATAAATTACATAATTTTATTAATAAGACATTGACAAGCAACTGACATTGCAGTATTAAGGTACGTGCTCACTTGGGCATAGCTTTTGTTTGCTCACATTAAGTGAAATAGTTCTTTTTATGTAATAGGCTATACTAAAAGGCGAATTCACACTGGTTAGCGTCTATTTGTCGAGTTGGTTTTAATATTTATTATTTCTTATGTCATATTGTGTGGTTTAGTACCGGTACATACAAATTTATTGTTATTATTACAAGTATGATTTAACTTTTATTTTACCAAATGTATTGCATGAAACGTCTGAAATGGTTAACCACGTAATTTTATACGATTTCCCTAACGGCCAGAAACCCATTACATGCAGGTAACGTCTAAAATTTCTAGCAATTTAAGGGGTTATATACAGTCAGGAGGCCTAAAAAAAGCAATTTTTCAAGAATTTTTCCTGAGAAGACTTTTAAATTTATTAATGTGAAAATTTGTACACATATTACGGTAACTTTTAACTGTATTTATTGTATTGCTATAGCTGATCTCCAGGAGTTCCTCTCAAAAAAGGCATCTTGCGGTGACAGCGATATCTCTGGACTGGATCATCGAAAATGAAAAAACCAAACAGATTTCGTTAAATTAATGTATAATCTTCTAATTAATCGAAGGAATAAGCAAAATAAAAATTTTTGACAAAATGGCGAGTTCTCAAAAAAAAAATCGATTTTTGACCAAAATTTTGGCTTTAAATTGTTTATATAAAAAAAATATTTATCGGTGAGAAAAAAACTTCGATTAATTAGTAAAACATATACTTAAGAAGCTTGTGTTAAAATTTGAGACTGATCGGTTCAGCCTTTTCCGAGAAATCTCCGTCACCGACTTTAAAAACACAGTTTTGAGAAAAACGCGTTTAAAGTTTCAAAAGCACTTTACATAGCGTACAATCGCTCTGACACGTCTTTACAAATATGCGTGTAACTTCTAAAATAATCGCCGGATGGCCTTGAAATTTTCTGTGTGTGTACTGGTATATATGTACATTACGAAAATGAAATTAAAAAAAAATCGATTTTTTGAAAATTCTAACTGTATATAACCCCTTAATGAAACATTAATTTATTTCATTATCTGACAGGACTTTATGAATATGAACAGATACATAGGTACTCTATGACCAATGATATGATACTATACAACACAACAAATTTTAAAAAACTTGGTCTCTTCTTAACTTTTTGGACCTTCATGTAGGATGTTCAAGAAATGTTAATAAGATGGTTTTTCATATTAGTTTTTGGGCACTTGAATAAGTATCAAATTTTATTGATTTTTGCTTACGTAAATTTTCTAAAAACCTATGCTAATCGAAAATCTTAGACATATTGACAGAATTTATTTAACCATAAAAAAATTACCCAACGTGTTTATTTTTCGCGCTATGTTTAAATTATTAACTTGTATTTTCCATTTTAATAAAGTTGAATCATTATATTTAAAAGTTTACCATTAATCTAAAATCAAAAGTTCAAGGAGCCTACCGGATTCTATTTTAGTAGATGTTTTTAGTAATATGAAACGCTAGTTACTTGCGTAGATGCAAATCTATCACATTTATTTTGAAGCTCTGTCCACTAGTAGCAAGCTATGAAATTAATATAATAATATACCAAAAAATCACATCTTCTGAAGCCAGTTCATTTTTGCAACTAAACCCATTCCAATACAGCGCCACCTTGTTTACAAGGACCAAACTTAATCCAGGTTTAGTAGCGATGGGTCATTCGTTCACTTTCAAGAGAGCCCGCTCACTCGTTCAGCTCACTTGGAAGAGTCGTTCGCAAGGAGTCGTTCGATTAAACGAGGACTGCTACCCGTATCTCCGAGCTGAGAATTGCGGCGCTCTTTACTTTAGCGTGACACCTGCATTTGTTCATGTTCATAAAATAGAGCAAAAAATGCTATGAATTATACATTTTCGACTGTCGACGGCACGCTTAATTGTGGAGCGGCGGCTTCAAACAAAAATAAAATAAATATTAAAATATTGGAATGATTTATGGCTTTTTTTGCAGGGCGTTTGAGTTTGGTGGGTACCGAGACCGAGACAATAATATACTAATATAATAATACCTAATACTGAACCAGGCTTTTAATAAATCATTTGATTTGATTTTTGGTTGTTTTATGCGTTAGTTTGTGGCTTGAGTTTTAACCTACCCGCAGTATACACCTCTGCTTAAAAAACGTTGTAGCAGATTTCCGGCAGAGTAATTAATCGTTAATCGTAAAATAATAGTAATACCAAAGACGTACAAGCTGTGGAATGTATTACCATACAGGCCGCTAGATGCTCCACCACTCTCGTTCTATTATACGACTCCGACTGAGCCGCTCCCGGCTCGCGCTCTCCGAGTTGTCCGAAACTCGCGAAAGCGTGGAGTGGAATTGCTACGAACGGACGAGAGCGAGCCAGATATTTTAACGAGCGGTGAACGTATCGTTCAGTTGATGGGAGCGGCTCATTCGCGACTCTTTGAAAAGAGTCGTTTAAATCGAACGACTCGTTCGCGAACGACCCATCGCTAAGGTTTAGTGTAATTCACTTTTACAATGTTTCTGTATACATTGGGCAACATTCTGAATGTTGATTAAGCTAAATTAAATTTAAACATTGCCATCCAAATAAGGCTTACAAGGGTTTTTCCCGAACAAATATTCAAAGTGTTGTCAGTGCTACGTAGTTCTTCAAAACGGTAAAAAATATTAGTAACTTTAATAAAAACGTCATTAACATATAGGTACGCCATCTAATAAGTTAATTTTTCCCAAATAATACCTTAACTCGTACTTTTATGTAGGATTTGTTTCCGCCTAAAATATGACGTTCGCATAGCATGTTTCAAACTTCTTTTTAACTAAATAGTTGTCGTTTTATGGTATCTATTAACTTACTTTCCCAAATAAATCCTATTAGTTTTCATAATTATTTCATATGTTACCGCAAAAGCTGCACACGGAATGTTATGAAATGCCCAGTCTTAAAAAGCTGAGCAAAATTGGTCGCAAAACCAGTGTAGTGCTGCTTTCTAAATAAAAGGCAACTTGTAATTTTTTAGCGCATTTATAGCGTACTTTATATTCCCTTGTGATTAATAACTAAAAAGTAACTGAAATTGATAAAGTAAAATCGCATTAGCACTAAGATTCTCTCTAGGGAGATACAAATTAAAAAACATTTTTTAGGACTCAATAACTTTTACTTATTGTAGGTGATTATTACTCCCGAACTTAGCTAATACGAGCAGTTAGCAATTACCAAAATATTAAATTATTATGTTTCAATTTTTAAATTTATCAGGAAAAATTTAAAGTTATTCTTATAATAATACATTATTTTATAAAGTGAGTTTAATTTCATTTTCTCTAGCCGGACACGCTTAATTTTGGCATCGCGGTGGTTTCTGATATATAAACATGACACACAACTTTCACTGTATTGTGTTAAACAAACACCAGCACCGGTCTACAGCTGTACATGGTCAGACAGAATTGGAATAAAAAGTTTTCACTTATGACTTAAGACGTTTCGTGCATAAACTTAAGAAATATTTGTCTACGTTTAACTTTTAACTATTTCTATCTAGAATCGGTTTAAAATGACATCTGTGTCTTAAATTATGTCAGTTGTCAACAGTTGTTATTATTGGAAACTAAAATACACCTTGGTTAATTTGGTTTTATGTTTTTATTCTTTCACCTAAAAAAATTTTTTCTCATATCTGTATAGTACGAGTATAATTAGTTCAAAACCCTTGGCACGCTTATAAAGTTTTAAAACAAATTTAATAATTTTTGCTGTTCGCGCTTAGTTACCTTTTGGGTTCCTGTTTGTGCTACTGGTCTAACGAATCGTTTCCACTGGTTTTATATTATTTTAAAATATTATAAAAACTAAACCTAAGGCTATCGATTTCCTTTAGGCTCTTAAAAAAAATTGACTAGGAAATTTACTAACATGATAACTATATGGCTAAGTTGACTATCATGAGTTTGAATTGACAAATTTCGGGGGTTTGATTGAAGAAAAATATTGAAAATTGCATTTCTGTTATACTGCCCCAACCATGATATTACAAAAAAGTCATTTAAAAAAAATTTATGACTAACTTGAATGACAAAAGTAAAGAAATTATAACTAAGACGAACTGGCGAGCTAGAAGATTCAGTTTCCGAGACTATAAAACTAGACTAAAGTTTGTGTTCTTAAGTTAGGATTTTTACAAAACACTGTTGTTAATAATCACGTTTCATTAATTATTGAGACATTAATTCCCTCGTCATTGGGTACATATAAAATTAATTACCTATTCTTTTAAACAGATATAAAGGAAATTTTGATATTTTTCTCGGTACTCAAAAAAAAAATAGAGACTGGTTTAACTTTTGACCTTCTAGTTGATCAGTTGTCAGTTTTTGTCCTGTCATTGTGAATAAACCGCCAGTAAAGACGTATGAGTTATTCTTTCTGCGATTTGCTTGGTTTTTCAATGATTGTCATCTTAAAACTTCATCAAAAGAAGTTAGTTCTAGTATTATGTAAAATCCAAACTAAAATTGTCCTTTCCTTTATAGATTTGCAAAAAAGCTCAGAAACAAATTCATGATACAAAATTTAGTTATCTCATTCTTATAGTGCTTAAAAAATAATAGTTGTTCTCCGTTATATTGGACCCTGATTTTTTTGTATTTGTTTGTTTAAAAAAATATGTCTTACAAAAAAAAACGTTTTTTATATCCTGCGGATATGCAAGCGGTAAATAAGTCTTAACAAAAACAATACAACAAATTCGTGATCAAGATTAGTAAAAATAATGTTAAAACCGAGACTTGCGGTATAGCAAAGCTTCAAAACATCATAGAACTTTTTAAGAACCAAATTTAAATATCCAAACAACAAAAACACAGTCACGATCGTGTTTGCTAATCGCGGAAAAATAATTTTATTTTTTGTTTTTATTTCAGTAAAGACTTCTCGGCTTTTTCTCTCCAACTGAAGTTCGCCCAAAACCGTAACGAAGCGAATTTAACTAAAACTAAAGAACATTTTTTAGCATTCTTGATGGTATTTATTTTCTTTTGAGCGCGGTGAGGTCCAAATTATTAGTTCCGCATCTGTGATTACATTAGCTAGCGCTTGCTCTTGAATAATTTGGTTGCGGTATTTGATTTTGATATTATTAAAAAATATACATACAGGCTGTGAAATATTAATCTTCAATCAATACTAATGACATGCAATATATGGATATTTATACAGGTAATATATCAGCGCAAAAAAATTTGTATAACTAATAAATCTGTTAGCTGTCACTGATAATTTGCAATAGTTATGACTTATGACTTCCATAGAATACCTTAGATATCCGTAGAAAACTATCTATAAAAAACTTATTTTTTACCAACGTACATACCTATTTGTCATTTATCTTTATAATGGTGTAAAATGGTTGGATATAGGTCATTAAAAGCAAAGCGCGTCGGCCTATATTACTCCATTTTCAAGAGAATATAATAAATATCAAGATGGCGTAATATATGCCGCAACGTCCACAAAAACTATAATCCAAAGACGAAGTTCAGCGGGTAAAACGTAATAACTTTGCTAATACTAAGTTAAAAAAAACACCCAGGTTTGCTGACGTTTGGGTCTGTGATTATTCCAAATTAATATAAATGGCACCAGCAGAAATGAATATCTGCTTTTTTTATTAAACATAAAAAAGCTTTAAATAAAAACAATATAAATATGCAATCAAATGAATTTAATTAATGTGCTAAACAACGGACATGATAGTTTTAAAGATATTTTTAAAACAAGCTTTTTGCAATACAGTATTTAATCGATCATGTCAGCCTACGCTCATGTAACAAATTGTGAAATTGTAGTTTATCAAAGGAACAAAATGTTACTTTTTGTCCATATATGTACGTCCGTAAAATAATTAAATTCTAGAATGATGTTTTAAGTATTTGCTATCGGTAACATATTATGCATTCTTTTCGATTCAGCTCAATTCTCTGCATATTTCCTTATATTATTACAGACGTTACGCCTAGGGATTGCAATCTCGCAATGTGGGATCCAGCAATCCCGCGGGATCCCGCGTCATTTGACGGCCTGGGGGATCCCGCACCAACTATGCGGATCCACATAGCCATGAAAAAGCCACAAACTCTTAAAAAATAACGCGAAAACGTGTATCAGCCAATCCGTGGTACTATAATATGAAAATTAATGAGACTTCTTAAGTATTATAAGTATCTTACTACAATCAAACTAATGTGACTTACTATAAAAACTAGTAAAACTTATTTATTATCCCAGGTAGAAAAATAATTTAAGTTAATTTAATTGATAAGAAATTTGACTGATTTATAGTCATAGTAGTATAGTTAAGAGAGGCTAGACTTTAAATTACATAACTTTGTTGACTGAAATACTGTTAATTTTTGATATTTATAATAAATAATAAAATAAAAATTAAAGTTGGTTTAATAATTAATCAAATAAACGTTAATTTATCGAATTTTAAAAAATTAAAAAACCTATGCGGGATCCCGCGTATAAATAATATAAGTTCATTTGCCCAAAGTTACTTGTTACTTTAATTGATAAGAAATATGAGTGATTTATAGTCATAGTAGTATAGATAAGAGAGGCTAGACTTTAAATTGCATAATTTTGTTGACTGTTTTTTGATATTTATAATAAAAATTAAAGTTGGTTTAATAATTAATTAAATAAATTAATATATATATATATATATATATATATATATATATATATATATATATATACTAATTTATTTAATTAATTATTAAACCAACTTTAATTTTTATTTTATTATTTATTATAAATATCAAAAATTAATATAATATATATATATTATATAAGCAAGTTTTATATATATATATATATATATATATATATATATATATATATATATATATATATATAAAACTTGCTTTCTACGGTGTCCTATTGCAAATAAGATCAGTTATCGATATGCCGTTTTTAGGCTTTCCACCCTGTATAAATTTTAATAACGATTGTTTTCTTTCATATTACTTTAAATGTACACAATTAAATTAAATTGCCCATTGTAAAGACAAAAATATTGTAATACAACAGTGAATTCTTGCATAAATATATAATTTAAGTAATACGAAAAAGAAAATTTGTCAAGGCGCCGTAAATCAATGACGATGACTATTTAATAATAATAATGATTGTCTAGTACTAAAATGTTAAAATAGTACTGCTTTGTTTTTGCGGTCAGTAGTCATAGCAGATTACGGTACACCTACTTTATAAAAGTTCGGCGACTAAGCACAATTTATTTGTTACTGAATCAACTTAACTGTCATGTAAATACCCAACTCCCTATTATATAATTCTGTTTATTATTCTTTTTAAATTCAGTATTAAAAATATTCGACGTTTCGATACGAATTTCAAAGATACATATTATAAGATATAACAACAAAATTTAACTAAATCTGCTTCATGATTTCAAACTTCATTCATATATATATATATATATATATATATATATATATATATATATATATATATATATATATATATATATATATATTGTGTGTGTGTGTGTGTGTGTGTAGGTGTGTGTCTGTGCGCAATTAACTGTGGCATATTGTGCGTGCAGTATCCTGCACTGTAACACCCGTTCTACTTGTGGCACCCTACACTCGGATGCGACAACAAAACATGTGTTATTTAAACCAACCATTAATACAATTTAAATTTTCCTCTATTTCCCGCCTTTACCTCCCATATGTCAACGTCCGAAGCTAAATAAACCTAGTTAATGTACTTTTTAAACTTCCCGCCAATTGTGTATGATGCTCCACAACAATGGATATTGCACACCTAACTTTATATTCACTTGTGGAATCCTCGGTACGGTGGCGCTCTCTACGATACACACGACAACTATAAGACAATGATCGCGGATATTGCCTCGACTCGAAGCGCAGAAATTAATTCAGGGTCAGTGTTTAATTCTGTGGTGTTTAAAGTGAGCATGTACGACTGGCGTGTTAAGAACGTATTATGGGCAGCGTTTTTTGAGTCGCTTGGAAAGTTATAAATTTTATAATATGGAAAATATTTTACCTTTGATGTTCGCATTATTTCCTGTTTTATGGCCTAGTGATTAAAAGTAATTATTTACATGGAGATTTTTTACTTCTGTTTAACAAAACCTACCCCAGGTAGGTATGCACATACATTGTAGAAATAAATAAAGCAAGGTAAGAAACTGTTAGCTTACAATAATTTATGAGTTTACGGTTTACGAGTATTGACAAAAAACAATTATTCCTAAAAAATATAGTATTTAACGTATGTACCTATGTACCTATATATAAACTGGTCTACAAAAAAATCGGCAAAAGCAATTTACCCGACTTTTCAAACTGCTATAATTTTTTAAAAACTTAACTTTTTGAGAGCGGTTTTCGGATATTGATAGCTCGTCTTTCCCAAATTAAGCATCAATGAGTGATTTTGCAATGGAAGTGACATTTTCATGCTATACAGGGTAATTAATAAAGTAATGTAAAACTACTAAAAGTTTAGGTGTGTGCCATATTGCCAATAATTTTTTTTGGTCGTTCCGACATAGGACGTTAGTAAGCTGGTATCAATATCTCCAGACGTATTCGCCGGAATTTCGATTAATGGTCTCTGGCGAAAAATACAGGAGAAAACAAAAAAAGCATACAAATTTTGGTAGCGTCATTTTTAAAACGCTGTAGCTGGAAAATGGATGGAACTAAAAAATAAATGAAAAGTGTTGTTAAAAATAAGTTTTCTTTTAATTTGTGCAAACTGAGCAGTATGCGTTCTTTTTTCTTCCAGACGTAGGGCGTTTTGCTCAAATTTCGATTAGTTATACAGCGTGTCCAGAAACGATCTAAACAAATGCGAAACTTTTTTATTTTTGACTTTACAAAAAAGGTAATCCCTCATAAAAAGTTCTGCATCGTGAGAAAATAGCATAGCCATTCAAAAATTTGATCTAAGACATACAGGGTGACTCAAAAATGTAAAAGTCCTAATCCATGTGAAGCTAAAAAGACACAAAATCATTATTTAAGGGTAAACTGCCACTGCAAATGTACTAGTGTTAACTTTTTATGTTAGTGAATTAGGTTTGGCATATACAGGAGGTCCCAAAAATAAAAAAAATTTATTATCGGCTTTACAAAAAAGTACCAATATCTTTATAAAAAGTTCTACATTGTGAAAAAATGACATGATGAATCAAAAATTTGATCTAGGACATATAGGGTGACTAAAAAATTTAAAACTTTGAAGTGGTCTTACAACAAAGGTAAGCTAAATTTCAATCCAACCACTACTGTATTTGTACAAGGTTATTAATTAAGTTATAAGTAAGCATTTAAACTTAAAATTGGACGTACAGGGTGATTAAAGGTTTATTTTTATTTAACATAATTTTAATAACAAATTTGAAGGGTAAAAAACATATTGAACATGACTAAATAACTAAATAAATTTAAACCTCCATGCAACCTCGGTCCTTTTCCATAGAGTTTATCTTTAAATAAAGAGTTGGCGTCTCTTTAACTATACATAAATTGAGACTTTCAGCTTTTTAAGCCACTCTGTATTGTCCTATATCATGTTTTTGAATAATTATGCTCTTTTTTCACAATGTTGACTTTTTATGAAGATACTTTTTTGTAAAGTCAATAATTAAAAATTTATTTTATTTTTGGGACCTCTTGTATGTTCCAAATGTAATTCACTAACATAAAAGTTACCTCTACTATATTTACAGTGGCAGTTTACCTTTAAATAACGATTTGTGTCTTTTTAGCTTCACGTGGATTAGGACTTTTACATTTTTGAGCCACCCTGTATGTCTTAAATCAAATTTTAGAATTGCAATGTCATTTTCTCACTATGCAGAACTTTTTATAAAGAATAACTTATTTTCCGTAAAGTCAAAAATAAAATGTTTCCGATTTGTTAACATGGTTTCTGGACACGCTGTATAACTAACCGAGAGGTGGACAAAACGCCCTCGTTTTGGAAGAAAGCAAACACATACTGGTCAATTTTCACAAATTAAAAAAAAACATTTTTAACAATGGTTTTCATTTACTTTTTAGTTCACCCCTATACAACGCAAACATTTTGACCTTGAAAAAAAACAGTTTATTAGATAAAACGCCACACGAAAGGGCTTTCAATACCTAAAAGCCCGACAAAGTCTATCAATCCGTTTTCGAGCTACAGCGTTTTAAAAATGACGCTACCAAAATTTGTGTGCTCTTTTTGTTGCCTCCTGTATTTCCCGTCCAAGACCTTTAATCGAAATTTCGGCAAACACGTCTGGAGATATTGATATCGGCTTACTAACGTGCTGTGTAGGAATGACCAAAAGACATTATTGGCAATATGGCACACACCTAAACTTTTAGCAGTTTCACATTACCTTGTTAATCACCCTGTATAGCATGAAAATGTCATTTCCATTGTTAAACCAGTACTTGATACTTAATCTGGGCAAGATGAGCTATCGGTATCCGAAAACCGCTCTCAAAAAAGTTAAATTTTTAAAAAGTTAAAGCAGTTCGAAAAGTCGAGTTAAGATCGCTTTTGCCGATTTTTTTGTTAACCAGTTTACTTTGCCAAGGTATTTCTTGGTCTTAGGACCAAACCATGTTTCAAAAATATGAAATTATTGGGATTTTACTAAATATGGTAGTATATTATTATCTTAGTTCAACTTTATCTTGGTGGAGGGATTTAAAATAAAGCAAAAAATTACATTCGTAAAGTACCTATGTGACGAAAATCAGGGGCTACGGGATCGTTTTTAAAATTTTAAATTTTTTCAATTTTACTAAATATCTATAGTACTAAATAGCATATTCTAATATACCTTTATACTTGGCGAAGGGGTTAACTATAAGGCAAAAAATATCATTCGTAAAAGTAAGTGCCAAAGGACAAAAATTAGGGACTACGGGATAGTTACAAAAAATTTATAATTTTTTCAATATTACTAAATATACTTAATAGCATATTTTAGTTTCTTTTTAAACTTGGTGTATGGGTTTAAAATAGGCCTAAAAATAACATTCGTAGAAAGTATGTAACAAAAATCAGGGTCTACGGGATCGTTTCAAAAATAGGTAGGTATTACATTTTTGCAATTTTACTAAATATTTTAATTTACCTTTATACTTGGTGAAGGGGTTATAAATAGGGAAAAAAATAAAATACTTAAAGGATTTAACAAAAATCAGGCGCTACAGGGTCGTTTCAAAAATTTAAAATGTTTGGTATTTTACATACCTACTGCAGTAGCGTATTTTAATCCACATTTCAGGTTTATATACCATACGTAAAGGTAAAAAGAATCAGGGGCTACGGGATCGTTGCAAAAGTTTTATATTTTTTCAATTTTACTAAATATAGGTAGGTACCTAGTTCTTAATAGCCTATTTTATTTTACCTTTAAACTTGGTGGAGGGGTTTAAAATAAGGCGAAAAATGACATTCGTAAAGAGTACGTGACAAAAAATATGTAACATACGTAAAAAACGTGAAAAGAATCAGGGAATTCAATTTCAATTTCAATTTTACTAAATATAGTGTTATTTTACCTTTATACTTGGTGGAGGGGTTTAAATAAAGCAAAAAATATCATACCTAAAGAATTTGACAAAAATCGGGGGCTACTTTAAAAGATTTAAAATTTTTGGGATTTTCCTAAATTTAATAGCTCTTAGTTCACTTGATGAAGCGGCTTAAAATAAGGCAAAAATAGCATAGTGAAGAACGTGAAAAAAATTAGAGACTACGGGGTCGTTTCAAAAACTGTATTTAAAAAAATTTAAAATAAAATGCCATGGTATTTAGTAAAATCACAAAAAAATTTTGAAACGACCCCGTAGCCTCCGATTTTTGTCAGTAAATTAAAGTCTTAGGGCAAGTTCGAGTTGGACGCTCTGAATTCTCCGAGCGCAAATCTCAGACATACGGTCTTAACTTGTCCTATACAGATAAAAAAGTGAATAATATAAGGTACGTCTGATTTCTATGCTCGGAGCGTTCCAAGCGTCAACTTGAACTCCCCTGTACGTTTTTAATGGTTGATTTATTTTGATAACACCCAGAGTATATTATTTTTTGCAAAGCCTGGAATATTTGGCATACACAAGCTGATTTCTAGGTAAAACTACTACCAGATCCACGAACGTCTACGTTTTTCTGACAAAAAAAGAGACATTTTTCTTGCAGTAAAAACCGCACTTAACCAACAGTTTTAGAGCTAATTATGGCGCCAATAACAAGGGGAAAGAAGATGCTTTTATTGCTTAATGCATCAGACAGAAATACACGCGAAACTTTAAACAACATTCCTCCTTATAAGTCAACAAAAGGAACTTTTGATTTTGAAAAAAAGCTGCAATTGAAGGTAAGATAAAAGTTATTTAAAATATTGATATAATATAATTATTTTTTATGATTAGGTTCTAGGGGATTTCCAAAAATTTCCCTACGTCCAGTTTTGACGAACATTTGTTTCTTTACTTGTAGGGTAATTTTATATTTACGTTATATATATATATATATATATATATATATATATATATATATATATATATATATATATATATATATATATATAAAGTTGGCCACATGTGAGAAAAAATTTTATTATTGGAATGTAAAAAAACCTTTTTTTATGCCGATTGTCTCTGCATGATGGGTAAGCCACAATTAAAAAAAAATATTTTAAATTTTTTGAAAAAAAATATGCACTATTAGTTTCATATTCCCATGAATTTAATGAAAATGTGTTAAATGATCGAAAACCTAGGTAATAACTTATTATCTAAACATTATTGTTTTTACTTACAATTTTTATTTGATAAAATTTAAAATCTAGCTTTTTACCATGTACCTGGGTGTGGCCAGGCCCTGTATCTGGCATCCATATTTACCTTTTATTTATAGTTATTTCTGGAACAATATGCTTACGAAAGACTGTTTTTTTTTATAATTTTAAAGACGTTTTAACGTGTCTACCAAAATCATTCTTACAAAATAAAAAATTAAAAAAAAAATCTTGCTTTAATTTAATTTATTGTAAATCAAATATTAGGCCACCCTGTAAAGGTACGAAAAATTTTCACAAACAAAAATTGTTTATTTTGAACTACTAAATAACATATTTTCACTTCAGGCAAATCGTAACATTTTTATTTTTAGCCTTAATCTTACCCTCTAAAATTTCAACTTTTCACATGAAGAATTTTTTAAAAATTTTTATTTTGTAAGAATGATTTTGGTAGACACGTTAAAACTTCTTCAAAATTAGAAAAAACGGTCTTTCGTAAGCATATGGTTCTAGAAATAACTATAAATGGTAAATATGGTTGTCAGATACAGGGCCTGACCACACATAGGTACATGGTAAAAAGCTAAATTTTAAATTTTACCAAATAAAAATTTTAAGTAACAACAATAATATTTACATAATAGGTTATTAACTTGGTTGTCGGTCCCTTCACATTTTTATTAAATTCATGGGAATATGAAACTTATTGCATATTTTTTCAAAAAATGTATTTTTTTTTTAATTTTGGCTCCAAACTTTGCAAACGAGCATAAAATTAAAATCTAAACACTTTTTTCAAATCACTTTTTTCGACACCTCGTCATCTAATACCAGTTTTCCATGACAAAATATATTTTTTCAATTTTCCCGCCAAACGAGTAGTCATGTGACAAATGTCAAAATGAATTTTTAGGTTACCCATCATGCAGAGATAATCGGCAGAAAAAGTTTTTTCAGTTTTTTAATAATAATATAGAGTTACAGGAAATCCCAAATTTAAGCCTTTATGTCATCTTGTAACAATTATATTGAATGATAAATATTAGCATACTGCCAAATATTGGTTTTTAATCAATAGAATTTTTTATAAGGCCAACTTTATGGTTCAAAAGTTGCCTCTCTAAAAAATATTCCCCACACTTATTTATCTTGTCGTTAAGTTCATTGGTTTGCTAATTAAATAAATACCTACTTTTTAAAAATTGTTCAAGACATTTTGGAGCTGCACTTAAAATATCCTTTTAAGCAAATTAAAACAAAAACGTTTTCGATAGTGCAGAAAAAAAGCTCTTCTAGCTGCTGACGTTCATTATTTTAAACTAGACTGTTGTTGTCGTAGAAATAGTTTCAGGTGTATACAAAGCATAGGCGCAACCAGAATTTTGGCCTGTGAGGGGCTGCACAGTGTTCAATGGAAAAATTCTCACAGGTTTTTGGCTGGGGGGGGGGGGGGGGGGGGGGGGGGGGTTGGGTGGGACAATGGCTATGAAAAATTAACGACGGGGAGGGAGGTAAAGTGTATTTACACAAAATATATTATGTAGAAAAATGGTCTCGGGGGCTGCAGGTGTGTGCTATGGTAGTTCAAATGGAATTTTATGCGGCAGTTTATTAGTATAAATAAGGAGTTTTTGCTACCGCTTAGCGTTAAACTTTAAACGCAAAAATATCGGCACTGGCTGGTCCTGAAAATAAGATTTTCAGCTCGCTGGGAAGATGAGCGTTTGTTCTTTAAAATGCCAAAAATGTTTACAATATTTTATATGCAGATCTCGAGATTTTTGTATTTTAAAAATAACGCCATTCGTTAGCAAAAAGTCGCCATTATCTGTACCGACCGAAAATAAAAATAGAGAACAGAACACTTTTTTTTGACGAATTTATAATTTAGTTTATAGGCGCAAAAACTGACAGGTTATTTGACTTGAATTACTTCCAGTTTGATCGCAGACTCTTTTTATATTTTCTTTTTTTTTCTTCGTCGTTTTTTTATTCGCTTATAATAGAAAATATACCAATAATAATGTGTGAGAAATAGAGTTTTATTAAATTAACAAAGTAAAAAGTAAGAGCTGCAGTAAGTCAAATTAATTTTCTTGCGCCAACAAATTTACTAACCTTAAATTAATGTACCTATTAAAAAATGTGTGGGTGTGTGTTCTATGTTCACAATCATCCGGTATAATTTTGAGAGCCTACTCATAACTCTTATTAAGCTGAACAAAAAGTTTGAACCGAAAACCAAAAAAGCGCCAGTTTTATCGGGATGACACGTGTACAGTTTAAAAAAAATTACTGATATTTTTTTAGATCTACCTCCAGTAAACCAAGATCCAAATTATGAGTCTGACGAGGAATTAAAAGATGATGATAAAAATACTGAAGAAGATTTACTGGGATTCACAAATAAAGGTAATTTCAAAAATAAACGTAATGCTCCAAATGATTCCAGATATTGTAAAGAAAGAGGTATAACTTTTTTTAGCTTACGTCACAGTGAACTGAAGTACGTAATAATGATTTTTTAAATGAAATAGCTACGTATTTTGTTACTTCACGTTTCTTAATTAAATAAAGATTATTAATACTCTCTTTAACCCGTTTTAAGATGTGTGGCTAATTTGTTAAAACCCAAGCTAAAAATTCTCATTTATATTTTTTATCTAGTTATTTCGTGCAAATGCTTTATCACAAACCCATTTTTAAAATAATTAAAAACGTCAACATACATATACTTTTGAACTATAAAAAAATATATTTTTAAGATATATGCTAAAATTTTTTTCTCTTACCCTCCTTCCATCCCCAATTTGTAGTGTTTAAACTTATTTTTTCTTTAAATTTAAATATCCTAAATATATTTTTTACCAGTATTCTTTATAACTTATTAGGCGTGAATCCTGGACGCAAAAAAAGATTTTGTAACAAGTCTGTGTGGTCACCTGAAGAAAAAGAAATCGTTCTTAAAGAATTAAGAAGTTTTATAAAAAAGAAGAATTTGCCAGGAAAGGAAATTTGTTGCAAGCTTTTAGACAGCTACCCGATTTTACAAAAAAGGAAGTGGACTGGTATAAAATTCTTTGTAAAGAATTATCTTGCTAAATTAAAATAATGTTAACACTGTAGTGTGAATTACACAGGGGCGTGCGGTGAAATTTGGGAGAAGGGAAGCAATTTTCAAAATTGTGGAATCATTATTTGCAATAATTATTTGGAATTGTTATTTGGAATAATTATTTGGAATAATTATTTGAAATAATTATTTGGAATAATTGTTTAGAATAATTAATTCCAATAATTATGTGGAATAATTATTTGGAATAATTATTTAGAATAATTATTGCAACTACACAATTGTACAGTTTGAACACTTTCAACCGCCGAAACATGATTTTCCTGGAAATCATCTGATGTAAATGTATTTAATCAATCCGAGTAACTGCTTATTCGGCAGCAAACCGCCCGCAACTTGAACTTTCCACTTTTGCATTTGACCCCGAAATTTGTTTATCTACGGCAATAAGCAACAGCAACTTAAGATTTACATACACGCGAGATGGAAGGCGGCGAGATCACGAAGCGCGATCATCTCCGATGAGAGGAGAAAGACGGGAGACGTATGAAGCAGTAACTGGCGCACTGGCTGCACTGTTATTAGTACGACAAAGACAGAGTAATGTGTTATTGTCTTTTATCAACTTTTCTGCCGCAAATTTAACTTGATGGGTACCACTCAAGGTCCACTATTTTTTGGAGGCTTGCTTGATCTATGTTTATTTAGGATGAGATGAATTTATTATGAAATAAAGAATTAAAGATATTATGACGATTTTATTTGACTTTTATTCCTCTATATTTTAGGGGAAGCAATGCTTCCCTTGCTTCCATGGACCGCACGCCCCTGGTACTACAGTATATTATTATTCTCTTGTTTGTTTTAATATACGTATATTTTTTAGTTATAATGGTCTTTTATTAACTTAGAGATGATATTATTTTTCTTTTTAAAAAGCAAGATTGGAAATATTATAAAACACAACCGTGTTTATGTCTGTTAACAGATATTTGCTATATTTCTTAAGACATCATGCATATAGGTACTGGGATATCCAAAAAAAGTGAACAGGCCTTATAACTTTTGTATTTTTAAAGATCGAAAAAATGTTAAATATGAAAGTTTTGGGGATATTTATGAATCATTCATACATCTTATCAGCAAAACTATTTAGCATCGAATAAAAAAAAAATAGTATAAAACATCGATTTTCTCGTTTATGTTAAATTGGATGGTGATTTTTATCATATTTTTGGATTCTAGGAGACGTTCTAGATATATTGTGTATAATATACCATGTACGTAAATTAATTAGTTTCTGAGATATTGCTAGCTAAAAATTGGCATTTTTCGACTTTGACAGGCTTTAACATCCAAACGGTAAATCTAAGAGCAAAACGGCTTACATGTCTCTATTTTAGTTTTTCATTGTTTACAGAAAAATGTTAACCCCCGGTTTAACCGGAAGTAATAAATTGTCTAATCTTCGGTCACTTCCGGTTAATAAGGGAACTAACATTTTTCTGTAGACAATAAAAATACTAAGACAGAGACATGTAAGCCGTTTTGCTCTAAGATTCACCGTTTGGATGGTAAAGCCTGTCAAAGTCGAAAAATGCCAATTTCTAGCTGATAGTATCTCAGAAACTAATTAATTTAGGTACAGGGTATATTATACAAAATATGTCTAGAACTTCTCCTAGAATCCAAAAATATGAGAAAAATCATACCTTTCAATTTGAAATAAGCGAGAAAATCGATGTTCTATACTATATTTTTTTTATTTGATGCTCAATTGTTTAGCTAATAAGAGATATAAATGATCCATAAAAGTCCCCAAAACTTTCATGCTTAACATTTTTTGTCAGCTTTAAAAATAAAAAAGTTATAAGGCCTGTTCACTTTTATTTGGATATCCCTGTACAATATACACTCATTCGCTGAATTTCTTGTCGCATCACACATACACACATTTATTTGCTATATTTCTTGTGACATCCGGTCTACACATTCATTCGCTAAACTTACTGTGGCATCACACACACACACACACAGTTGCTATATTTCTTGTGACATCACGTCTACACATTCATTCGCTAAACTTATTGTGGCATCACATACACTTAGTTATTTGCTACATTTCTTGTGGCATCAAGTATACACAGTCATGCGCTAAATTTATTGTGGCATCACATACACTCTTAGGTGCTATATTTCCTATGGAATCACCTATACACGATTTGTTCTGGCATCAGTGCCACAATTTAGGAAAATCAGTGGTCATTATTTCCTTTACTACGGAGTGTATCGGGACATAACTCGGTGCTCAATGTTGCCAAATTTTTTTGTAATTCCGCGATAGCAGCTATTCTCCTGTGACCACAGTTGAGTGTATAGTTTGGATGCCACAATAAATACATGGACGTGTAGGTGTGTGTGTGTGTGTGTGAAAGATTATCACTTTCACTTTTTATTAACTTATACCTACTAACATTGATTTCGTATTTAAAGAAAACAAATTATTCCAAATAATTATTTAAAATAAATTTTTTTTGTATCTTGCTAAATAAGGGTAGGTACTTTATTCTTGGGTATTTTTCACGTTTTTGTCGCTACTCGGTATACTATTATTACATATTAGTTTATTAATATGCAGAACTTTTATACACCAAAGTGATTTGGTCACATTTTGGTTGACATTTTTCCCATATGGTAAGAACAAAATACAAAGCGTAGTTGTCTTATTTGACAATTTAAACCATTGATGGTCAAATTAGACTGGTATTAACAATTATGAATATGGTCGAAAATATTCTTTAGAAATTTTTCCCACAATAACAAATAGTAGTCTGTAAAATCTTGGGCGACAATAGCTTTGAAAACAGTCCTGACCTTAAAATTGTAAATATTTTGGTTATGATCGGTGTATTAATTATTAAACATTAATTCCCAAGATTAAATTAAACATTAAACAATAAACAAAACTGCCTAGTTACAGCATTTAAATAACTATTAAAGCTTTCCGCACATTATATATTCAAAGATCTGACGCCCACAGATTCCTCTAATTACGATTCATAGCTAAAAAATTGACCAGAGTGTTGGTTTTGGTGATATAAGTGTCAAAGAAATATTATAAATTATAAATAACTGTTAAGAATCCTTAAAAGGAATTGGACTATTATACCGATAGGATTAAGGAGGAAGACATTAACACGAATATGAGAAACTATTACGTTAATATACCCTGCCGCAAGCGTCTATTTATCAAACATACGATTTGCAACTGACAATCGGAAAAGGAAATTCTGTTAAATTTGGACCCATTAAAACATCTAGTATAAGCTACTAGACTGATCCGTAATTTTTGTAACTGTAACTTCGATTTAATAATTTAAAGCAAATAAAAATCTTAGTCGGCAAACGATCCACGACCGAGAAGCTTATGCTTGGAATAGGGGTGTTAATCCCGACTGGATTTCTTAATCCCGGGATTTAGTTATAAGTTTAAACGACTATATATATATATATATATATATATATATATATATATATATATATATATATATATATATATATATATATATATATTATATATGTTTGTATGGATCAATTTATTCTTATTTAAAAAAATACCGCAAAAATATTAGGGCGTCCAAAGTGTCGTTTTTCAGGCTAGAAAGTATTTTGTTGCAGAAAACTTATGCGGAAGAGAAACATCTCTCGGGTTCTTGTGAGCTGAATGGTTAGTAGGAATTCAAAGGCTTTACGATTACGTCAGCGACTGCAATCATTTGCAGCATTTTTGCAGTTTGACGTTGAATGATACATTCTCTTCTTAGAATCTCTGCATCTTCATCGCTGATTTCGGTTTCATTTTCGTTATCTGTGTCTAGCCTGATTGAAAGTATTTTAAATTTAGATTTAAGGGGAAATATTTGATGTTTTGAAGCAGTCATCTTGTTCGGAGTTTAGAATGTTGGGATTTTCGAGACAACAGAGAAGGTCAGAATAAATGATTCTGCGTTGTTTAATCCTTGTTCTCAATGACTCTTGTAGTTTTGTACTAAGTGGTGTTTTAATTCTGGATAATTCCGTCAACAGGAACTTTAATGCCGCATCTGATTTACATAAATTCATATCGCGATGGCATAGGGCCTCAACTGTAATTTTTATTGGTTGGAGAACTTTTGTAATGCCTTTGAGAACCTCAATTTCTGAATCCAAAATTGGTTTTTTTATCGTCAATTTTTTAAGTAATACCCAGCGCTACCCTTATTTTGGCATTTTTGGGCTATTTTAAAAACTTTTCACAATGACTTCCCTGTTTAAAAGCTGTCCGGATACACCCTTTACATATTCATATTGGATTGGATTGGATATGGATAAGGTATAATTTTAATTCCGGTAAAACGTGTTCTTTAGACACCCTGTGTGTGAGCCTGCCTGATTAAGGGTAAGGCACCTGACCTATAATGAAAAATAGTCCTTTTCTCTTAAGTTTATCTTGACGATATTTTATTGCACCAGCGATTAATTTATTTGTTCGCCCTTTTACTAACCCCTAGTGTGTTTGACACTCTAGGGGTTAGTCTCTCCTCTACAGGGTTTTGCTCAACTTTACCGACAAAAGTTTACAAGTACTTTTTTAGTAAAGAATAAAAAAGTTTTATTAACTCACTCCCGTAAATGCTTCCTTTTCAACATGCACAGTGGTTTTAATCTTCTTTCAATTTTTCTTATTTATTACACACGTTTTTAATGTTAATCAATTATTTTGTAAAAACACGACATTCTTGTTTTATCTTGGATTGTTTTAATATGCACTGTTTGGAAGGTATTTGACAAAATATGACTTAAAGTCAGGCTATTATTGGCTCTTAAATCTCAGTGGTTAATTAGGTTTAGTCTATGGGTTTGTGACTCCCGAAAAATATCACTTTATAGATTATTTTAAAGGGTTATATATCCAATAGGTATTCTAAAAAGTGTTGTATAAACGAAATTGGAATTAACTATATAATAAAATTAAAATTTTATCACTATAATATGTTAATGAGAACTTTGATTCTTATTTTTGGCCAAAAACCTACTCTTAAACTTTTATGAGTGGAGTTTTGCAACACTAGGTATATATACACATAAGTGCAAAGGAATCAGGTTCAATATAGCAACTCCCAAGCTTTTTTTCTCTAAGCCGTCGTTTACCTAATCGAAAACAAATTATGCCTTTTATATACACCTTCTATGTACTGTAACATAATAACAACAGTTAAGAAGGTTTCCGTTACGTATTGTATAATAATAGGCCGGTATCCGAAAACATTAAAACCCTGGGAATAAAGTAACAACGTGTTAATGTAGGCCAAGCGAACAAAGATCGTAATCGGAATATTCATTATCCTGTATACAAGTACTTTCAAAAAAAGATGATTTATTCTTTAAATTGAACTGTTAGATTGCTTTAAATGGTAAAATAGTTCCTTTGTGTAACATTTTTTAATCAGGTGTAAGTTTGAACATCTGCACCTCGGTCTCTAAACTAAGATTTATGTGAGCCGAGTTAAAAACAGCATAAAAACTAAAAATACTATAGACACGTTCAGACGCTCACGTGATCTATTTCTAGAATTTTTGTAAGGAACCACCAGCCCACCTGTCGTCATTGTCATTTAAATGGTCGAGTTATCGAAAGTGAACTAACATCCAGGAAGTACTGGACTAAAATTTGCACCCTACCTTCACTTGACACACAGTTTTAAAATTGTCTTAATTGACGTTATCTGTCCATCTATCGAGGTAATTCCCCTAGGTTAAGGAATTTTGAGGAGATTTGGCAACATCGCACTGGGGGTTGTCGGGGATGACCCCCCAAATACAAAGAAGAAATCACCTATTGTACACCCCTCATGAGACGAGCATGGTATCGAGATTATGCGACGACTTTGACTTCTTGAATAAACCCGGAAGTGTCGAGAAGACCTGGCGATAGTATGGAGATCGTTGCGAAAGTCGGAGAGTTGTCAGTGAGCAATAGCGAACCCCGTAACAATAAATTCCTAATGAAAGTGTATAACGTGTAAATACATCAATTTTCAAGATGAATGTGCAAAAAAGTTACCAACGCCAGTGTAAAAAGTCGCTGGACAAGTTTTGTTACGTGTGTGGACCCTACATTCTCAAGTCGCAAGGAAAACACACATCTGAAAAAGTAAGAAAAGCATATTTTCTTTATTTTGGTCGGCCCGTGCATCAAGGCAAACCTTGGATTCCACAGCTGTTTATGCCACCCTTCTGTCTTTGCCACTTTTGCGTGAACCTCACAATAACTACAATGATTGTTATTTTTCCATGACAGATATACGAAGATTTTCGAAGAAGAAGCAAACCCAAGCACAACATAGAGTATCCCACTGTCTGTGCCGCAACCAATAGCTCATAGGGAAGATATGCCTCCTCCTTTGCCTTTGAGAGAGGATTCTTCGTCACATAAGAGAAAAAGTTAAAGAATTACTTACTTCTTGTCAAAGTTCAGTATTTTTTTAAATTAAATTGTAATACTACCATTTCAAAAAATAATGTGACGTGGTGACGAAATGGGACGTACTAGAAACCAAACACTATGTATTCTTAATAAGAGAGCAAGTTCATAAAATAAATACAATAATTTTAAGAGGGTGCTCGATTTTTCTTTCAATGTGTAACGCAGTGATTTTAAGAACTTAACCACGAATATTTTAGATACAAGTTCTAGGGCTGTAAAAAATCTGTAATTTGGAAATTAGTTGTAATAAACATAGTTGCTCAGACTTGTGACGGATCAAAGTTATATTGTCCCATTTTTTGCTTCAATTTCTGATTCTGCTTAAAATTATAGCCTTTGTAACACTCCGTATACCCAAACCAGAGAGTTGGAGATGTTTGTATAAAATTAAATATGCGTATTATTCCTCAGAAAGTACTTTTTGAAGAAACAAGTAAAAGGGAAGTCAAATTCAATATCCTGAAATAAATTTGGAGTATATAGGATCGCTAAACAAGCTATGGCTTAGTAATGTCTATTTATTTTATAAAAAATATTTTGAAATATCCTAAAAATAAATTAAAATAAAAGAAATACTCATTTAAAAATTGTTTAAAATTTTATAAATAAGAATAAACGATAATAAAAAGAAATGTTCTTCATAAAATAAGTATACATTGGTCAGCCATAACTTTTTCGGTGACCATATATATTCTAAATTTACATCAGAGTAAAGAATTTCCATTTTACTTTTCCTCGAAACTTTTTTGTCTAAGAGGTACTTGGGGTGGGATAATAATACTAAATATTTAAATGTATAAAAAAATTACATCATGTACCTCTGGAATTATTAGGTTTGGGAAAAAGTGTGTACCTAAACTTAACCTATAATTTGAATTAGAATCAGAAATTAAAGCAAAAAATAAGGCAATTCATTTAAAAAAATATAACTCTGATATCACAATTTTTTCAACAACCTTGTATATTCTAACTAATTTTTACAAGCCCTAGAACTTTTATCTAAAACATTTGTGCCAACTTGTCTAGTATTTAAAATAATTAACTCATGCAGGCCTTTTTGCACAAAGTATATTATGTATATAAACAACATAACCAACTTAAAAAGTCGTCTAACATTTTTCTTTTATAACAAAGACCTTTAACAAGAACAAAGGTGCCTCTTTCGGTAAGTTTTTTCACAAAGACCAGCTACCTCCAGTTGAAGCGGCTTTAAAAGAACCGGTAATTTAAAAATGAAGTTGAACACGCGCTGAAGACGTAAAAAATGATGTTAACACAATATAAGGCCCTTATCTGTAAAAGCAGGTAGACGTGTCACTTTTTCTGTGGTTGAATTAAAGCGGTATGTGTACACAAACGTCTCACTCGTTTATTATTATCAAGATCATTAACCCACCATGTAGGGAGGATTTTTAAAATTAAACATCGTTTTATTTATTCATATTTGATGGATGACACATGCTTTAAAACGCAACAAATTTAAAGAAAAAAATAAGAAAAGACACCTTTGAATTTGGTGGGTGGAAGGGCTAGCCATTCCACCTATCCCTTGCGCAAGATCTCTAACTAATCTTAGACTGGGGTGCCAAAAACCTATTACAGTTCTACGCCTCCAAAACCCAGCCTTGGCCATCAACATGATAGCCCTACAGAACAAAGAAAAAGGTATTTTTGGCATCGCTTTCGAACATGATTTCAGCTGGCACAAACACATGACTTCAATAGCCACATTAGCAACCAAAAAGATTGGTTTTCTCTTCCGAGCCAGAAAATACTTCTTCTCTTTCAAGTCACACACTCTCCACGTTTCCCAAATAAGACACAACCTAGAATACTGTTCCTATATCTGGGGAGTAGCATCACCTTTGACACTTAACATCCTTGATTCTATCCAAAGAGAGCTATTCGACTCATCATTGACCCAGTCCCCTTCTCTCGCTAATCGCCACGCTCTTGGGGATTTATCCCTTTTCTACCGATACTTCCACGGATTTTGCTTTGAAGAACTAGCCGCTATAATTCCCCCTTCACTGATCCTAACAGAACAACAAGAGGCGCGTTACATATGCATCCCTTTACTTTTTACTGTCCAAGTACAAAAGCCTAAAACATTCAACTTCTCTCGCTCATTCATACCTAGAATCTCCAGATTATGGAACAAATTGCTGGCAGAAGTTTCCCCTTTCCCTTCAACCTCCAATCCTTTATATTCCGTATCAATAGGTAACATTTCCCTTCTCTTCCGGTGCCCAAGATATGTTAGTACTTGAGTTTGAAGTCGACGTGGGCTGCCTTAGATAAAAAAAAACATTGTAGCATAACTATTTGCTAATAAAATGCCACACCAGAATGTCCTTAATTTATACCATCATTGGAAGAGAATAAAGTTTTTTACACAGTAACCAATAATACGCAAATTCACCACCAAAAAAAAAAACTCAAAACGTTATACTGGAAATATAGAAAATAATTAATCTCCTGAAATTTATTTGTAATTCCAGCCCGTAGGTCTACTAAATTTTCATAATCGGTTTTGAAAACCGACTTTTTAATGTGTGGCTATAAAAAAAGTAGCACGGCGTGAGATCGCACGACCGCGGTGGCTATCTAACTGGCATATTACGACTAATGATTCGGTCTTCGAAAAATTCTTCCAAAAGATTTAAATTATCAAGAGTTACGTTAAGTAGTCTTATCGCATCTCTCATCTCGCATCTCACATTTTCTAAAATTGCATTACGGTATCGCGGCGAATTGAGAATCAGACCAATTAATCTTCTTTGCGATATGGCCGCCCACACGCCAACTTTTTGTGAATGCAGAGGCTTCTCTATAAAGAAATGTGAATTTTCACAACTCCACATTCTCATTTGTTTAGAACATAACCAGACAGGTAAGACCATGCCTTAGACTTAGACGAGCATATGCAGATCACATTTCAGGATTGTATTGCAGATTCCGTAGGATACATTTACTTGCTGGTTTGAACGCCGATTGTTTGTGGGTGTTCATTAACAGTTTGCCTCAATTCTTTTACTTTTTGTGCAGTGCGAACTTTGGATCTCCCACTGCCTTCCTTTCTATTCACACTTCATGTTTCTCTAAACAAAGCCACAGATCTAGTCAAAACTTTGCGAAACTGTTCGAAATCCATGACTATGTGTGGAAATTCTGAATGGCATCCCGTTTTGAATAAACCCACTGGCCATCAACCTTTTTACCATTTCTAAAGTAACTTTTGATCATAAAAGCTTTCTGTTCTGCCGTGATTGCCATATTTAATTTTCTTAAAAATAAAAACTTCAGAACTTGACAATTATATTTTTTATTCACATATACCCTTTACCTATGTTACCCTTCAAGAGTAATAATTCAAGACATGCGTGACTGATTCCACGACATACTTTCTTGATGCGTGACTGATTCCACGACATACTTTGAGGACGTTTTTTTCTTTAATCTTACGTTAAGTTACATATGCATCCCTGTACTGTCTGGCTACAAAACCCTAGAACATCTCACTTGTCTCCCCCATTCATACTCCTAACTACTCTCCTAACTGCTAATTCATAATCTAAATGAATTTTATGGGACTTTCCTATGCTGCCGTCATAACGAAGAGGGCAGGCAGTAAGGATATATGGAAACCCATATATACTTACTGCCCTCTTCGTTATGACGGCAGTATGGTCTTGCTACTTAGACTGCGAGTTAGTTTACACTGCTTGGTTATACAAGTCCTTTAACTATGTGACTATGTGAATAAGAACATCTCTTGGCAACTACAAACAATTCTTAGTAATTTAAATCTGCAACTTAATATTCTTCAAAAACCGATGTTATCTAAACAATGTAGGCCGTGAGTGATTACCCAACTTCCTCCTTGGTATAACGTTTAATTTAATTTCATTAATGAAATTGGATTAATTACTTTTATTAAAATAAACTAATTACAAGTACGAGTAGAAGACGCAAAAAGAAATAATATTAAATGAAGGTTCAAAATTCTCTTAAAAATATGCGATATGTTTGATGTAACATGAAATCAAAATAACAGTATATCTTCAGTTTTAGTTCCTCCCACCTTAACACAAGAAATTTATTTTATCAAAAATGATTAAATTGAAGAACTGTAATTAAATTAAACATATACTTTGTTGTAATGAAAAAATAAAGCTCTTGTAATAAATTCATAGAAGCAGTCACACCAAGATCTTGTAATTTCAAAAAATTTTATTTGAAGAGCCGCATTCTTTATACCAAATTTCTAATGATTTTAGATGTTTTTTTTTATATTCTTACAACCCACGAAGGCAGCAAGCCTAAGAACTAAGGTACCGCGGGTTGTAGATTGTAGAACTACTAAAAATAAATTTCAATAATTACGAAGTCTTTAGAATTAAGAAAAAATCTTTCAAATAAAGAATTCTATTTTTTGGCTTTTACACAAAAATTACTAAATATATAACAATTAGAAAAGACAAAGAAAAAATTATATGTTGTTAGTATTGGAAGAACTATATCTGTTCCTACACAATACTTTATACATTAATTGCTTATTAAAGAAAAAATCTTTAATAAGCAATTAATGTCTAAAGTATTGTGTAGGAACAGATATAGTTCTTCCAATGCTAAAGACATAGAATTTTTCTTTGTCTTTTATAATTGTTATGTATTTAGTAATTTTTGCGTAAAAGCCAAAAAATATGAGATTATACGCAAAAAATAAAATTTAAGCTTAAGCAAAGAATTCTAAGTATTTTTAGTTTCCCGGCGCGACATGGTCGGTCCAATTGCTATTATTATTATTTGTCCGCGTCATGTCGCATTCGTCTTTCCTAATTTCACCCGTATAAAGCAAACCGTCTTCGTAGTTCCATTGACGCCGTTCCGTTATGCTTGTTATTTGGTGTAGTAACTAAATTAGTGTGTGGTATTATGGATCTAGAGAAGCGTTTAAGGAATTGGGAAATGCCTAAGAGTATCTTAAAAAAAATTCAAGGCCGGGTTCCTCTAAAGTGATGTCGCTATTTATTTGTGTGAAAGTTAGGAAGGAGATCTTGAAATAAAACGTCCCAATTATCAATCCAAGATAAGATGGACGTTTCCTGTTCTGGATGTGTGAGTCGGATTTTTCTAGTACACCCACGGTAGTACATGGTACTTAGACTTCGATCTTTGTGGACTGTCAGAAGATAAAAAAGACATTTTCATTTAGGTGACTACGTTTATTATAATTGATGATTGATAACTGGAATAAATTCGGTAAGAAAGAATCCATCAATTCGTTGAAAAAATCCAAAAACGCGGGTACCTTTGTTTTTGATTCGACATTTTTTTGTATTTCCATGAATTTTACCCTTGGTCCAGGAATGGAAACAAACTTAACTGTTTTTTCAATTGCAAATGCTTGTATTTTGATAGCTCTCGGAAAATAGTCCAAAAAAAGAAATATATCCCACTATTTACTTTTAAATTTCTGTTACCTGATAATCGAAAAAAAATAAAAAAATGTGAATTTTTAAATATTTTTTGCATTGTAGATATCAGGCGCTGACCATGTCCATAAGGTTATTTGGTCAATGACCCACCTAAATTTATTTTCAATGATCCACCTACTAATTTATTTTTTAAAACAAAACGTTTCTTTCAAAAAAGTCCAACTCTCCAAGAAAGAATCAAGCCAAGCCATCGTCGAAAGATATCCAAGCTTGCTCCGGGCTGGATCGTATTTTAAATTGGCCTTATATAGGTTTATATGGACGATATAAATTAATTAAAACTAAGAGAGAAACGCGGTTTAGGAAGTTAAAAAGGGACAAAATTTGTCGACGGCCCACCAATAATATCGCGCCACTCCCACTATGGAAATACACTCGAACCGACCCGTAAAATATACTCTTTCAAAACATTTAGGTTGGACAAAGAAAATCTGCGCATTGTATTAATGTATTATTAATTAGCGGCTAAACATAGAAATACGATCCCTCAGCCACGCCAATGTTAGTCATCAAATATAATAGCATCGGCACGGGTTTTTCTCACATTAGCAACGTGGTCCAGTGGTAGAGTCTCGACCAGTGAACCAAGAGGTCGTTGGTTCGAGGCTGTGCTCGGGTGGACTTTTTTTAAAATTTTATAATTTATCCAGCTATCAATCCTCGTGCCAACCAGTCTCAATACTGCCCTACCTTACACGATCAATACTATTGTAATATAATATGAAACTATTTTAAAAATCAATTTTTATTTTTTCTTGCTTACCAGGTAAGAGAAATTCAGAGAGTTATATTCCTTTTTTGTGCCCTTTTCCGCGAGCTATCACAATACATGCTTTTGTATTTGAAAAAAAAGTTGGATTAGTTTCCGTCTCTGGATGAAGGAGTTTTTGGATTTTTTTAAGGAATGGATGGATTCTTTGTTACAGAATTTATTCCAGTAAAAAAATTTACCCTGTATGCATACATGTTACAAACCAATCCTGCAGTTATCATTAGCCAGGTACTGCCTGGGTAATGCCGTGCAGGTTAGCTGGGGTTTGTTTAGGGTTGTCCAGGATCTTTTACTGTTTTTCTATTACAGAAAAACATCCTAAGTAACCTTACAAAATCTAAGCAAACGTGAACGGCATTGCGGACTTTTCCCGAGCAATGTTGACACTGACTTTTTATTACATGAATTGTAAATCAATAAAGTTATGCCATTATTAAATTTAATATATAAATGACTTACTCTATATTTAGGTATATGTATATAAAATAGATCTAGCCTTGTAAATCAGACATGGATATTGCCTGCTTTAACTTATTTTTTTACTGGCAACCTTTCACATTTCATTGGCACCATGTAACACCTAACGTTGCCGGCGTTCATTATAATTTTGTTGTTATATTAAACTAGGCTGCCATTTGAGTCTTGAAATAAAATAAGTTGCCCTTGGCAAAAATTTTTGAATTATGGTTGTGTCAGTACTTGGCACATTTTGGCATCTCATACAGTCTATTTAAATACGGCTTTTATGCTGTGTTCTAAAAGAACAAGATACTATAAATATATACCCAAAATTTTGTCTCATCGCATGTGATCTCCTCATTATAAAAAAATAAACTGTTTTATTAGAATACAACGTAACTAACCTTGTTTTCTTTTTTAGCGAAAATGAAGATAATTCTTCCGCTAGTCGTTTGGATATGGCTACACTTCATAACGACAACGGTAAGTGTCATTACTTTTTAACTTTAGAAAATCACTGAATGGTTTAATTATTTATAAAAATACAGTACTAAACAATTTAACTTAAATCATATGCCAGGATGAGGTTTAACGAGCTTGACCTTAAGTTTACAGATTTCATTATAAACATATTATCCTTTAATGAAATTTATAGTTTATGATAGAGCAGTATCAGCGCCCAGAACTTCGATTTTGTATTTTAACACGCCTATTGCTGAGTTACTTGACGTAGAAAAATGACTTGTCGGTCATTTAAAAACACGTAATCCATTACAGAAATCAAAATTTTATTTTGCACTTTTTCCTTTTAAACCGCCCCCTGTAGAAATCGATACATCTGTCTGTCAAATATTAATATTTTAAAAATAGGTTTAAATGGAAGAAATACATATATTTCGAAATTAAAATATACAAATTTAGAATTGTTTAAACTTTTATGAACAGTAATACCATATAACAAAAAGTAATTTTCTTCATGAAAGAAATAGACATCGCTCAACTCTTTGGGCGACGCTGTATATTTAAAATGTATTTCAGGATAAAGCGTTTGAATTCCTGTTTATTTTTTTTCAGAGTTTTTTATCCAAGATTTCTGAGAAATAATAAGCTTATTTATTGTTATACAAACATCGCCATATACAGGGGGTCCAAAAAGTCTTAGTATGGGCAAATATCTTTGCTACTAGCAAAGAAAATAATAGCATGCGTAGCTATTATTTTCTTTGCTACTAGTAAAGATAGAGACACCAAATTTTAGATAAATCTTGGTTTAATAAATCTACTCTTTTATGTAATTTAACTTTCTCAGCCCTCTTATGCTAGGGAGTTGAAGTCAAAAATTTTAAATGCAACCCTATGCCGTGTGGTAACTTATTTAAACTAAACATTTTGCCGCAAACCCGAGGTCCCTATCTTAATTCGTTTTTAAATAGCAAGCTTATAAAAAAAAAATTGTTATTTAATTTTTTTTTTAATTTTTGTTATTTAAAAATTTAGATCAGCTCTAAAAGGTATATTGGCAATAAGTTTAGCATTTGTTCTTCGACAAAATATTTTAAAAATTATTGGTAATCTCATATCTACTACAGCTGGTAGCCTGTATCGTACTTTCAGTACAAGGCGCGGTCTCTATTGAGCAGACGCAGACGTATCAAAACGGGAAGCCGCTCACAATCTTAGACTACAACACGACATAGAAAAGTAATACTAAAAATCATAAACATCTAGAGTAGCAATGTTCAATATACTACAGTACCTATTTTATGATTTTTGCTGTGTTTATTTGTAGGTAAATAATTTCTTGGGAAAATATTAAAAAAACTAATTTCTTGGCAAAATATTAAAAAAACTAATTTCTTGGCACAATATTAAAAAACCTTCCTTAATTCAAAAAGTGTATTTTGCTTGTTGCGTTGATATCACTAGTTGGCCACAAAATTTTGACCCACCTGTAAAATAATCACGGGCCGCGCCTGCCGTACACTCCCACTAATTTTAAAAATATAGACATTTGGGGTTCTAGAACTTTTATCTAAAACGTTTTCCCCAACTTGCCTAATTTAAAAAAAAAATAGTGTACCTATAATGTAGAATAGCTCAGGTTTGTTACTTCAATTTTATTTAAATATAACCTAACATTACAGAAACATAAATAAATAATAGGGGGAGATTTTGTGATATTGCTGTTCTACATATCTACATCTTTATCCCTTCAAACCCACAGTAATTTTCCTAGATTTAAATAAAAAATAAATTTAATTCATCTAACGAGAAGTGTCATTTCTTTCAAAATATCTTTTATAGGAATTCGGAACTAAAATTATCCCAATATTAATTTTAAAATATTATGTAAAATCTGATGATCTGGGTTATAAATTCTTTTTTATAATATTGGAAAATAACAGCACCATAGAGTGTCTATAGCGATAAAAAAACTGATACCAAGTTACAATATTATCTACAAAATTGTAGATGCATTATTTTTTTGCAGGTTTAGGGTGTAGTTACGGTAATTGCACCGTGCAAAACCTCATCTAATTAGAAAATTGCACAAATTTAATGCTCCCTTATGTATCTGCTAATTAAAATACTAAAATTATGTTACTACCTCCGAAGAAGGAATATTGCTATCCATTTATAATTTTATTTTATACTACAAGTTCTCCTTGATCTTAAAGATTTAAGATGCCTGTAAATGTTTCGCGTTTAAAAGTAATTGTACGAATATGTGGGTAATATAGCCATTTACTATTTTTTCTTATTGCAGTTCTGTTTCTGCTCTTTTTCATTCCGACGTAAATCGGGCCACCCTGTGCCACTTAAAGGCAATACAAATTAAAGTGAAACTTTTAGTGCACCTCGACTATATGATTAAAAATTATTTCGATGACGTAAGTTAAGTAGTCCAGTTTATATTACTGAAATAGCGGTGTTACACAAAAACATTATAAATTCATAAACAACAGGGAGTCCAGGGCTACACATAGTCGGGTCAACTACGTGGTTCCCCACCTACTTTTTGAAAATGGCCGTTGCAAGTCTTTCAGTTATGAGATGAGGCGTATTTGCAGATTGATAAATTTTATATTAAATAAAAAAATACTGTAAATTAATATTTGCAATCGTAAATACCACAGGCTAAAATATATAACTAAGGGTTAGTAAAATATAACAATTATTGTTGTTTCTTGTAGTAATAACTTTTTAATAATTTATTTTTATTGCAAAATGGCGAAATTTAGAGCGGAAGTGACAACGCTGCTTTCTTTGCCTAGTCCTAGTTCATTCATTAATTAAACAACTGTAGAGACGTAGCACGTTTTTGTGACAGTCTGTCCAGTTTTCCACATTTTTGCAGGGTATCTCGGTTATCTTTAAAGATAAAGAGCTGCGGTTTGGCAATACTGTACTACTTTTTCTTGAAACGTATGATGTTACGAGCAGAATTTTCATAGCCCCCTTCGTTTCTTAGATACAGGGCGATTTTGAAAATGTGTCATTTTCAAACACCCGTATCTCGTATCTCAGTTGCGTTTCAACTTATCGGTACGGTAAAAACTGATTATTATATAGTTCTTTGCGTAGAATCTAGAGGCGTAGTCATTTTTTTTTAGAAGGGGCGAATTTTAAGATAAAAACCAAAGTTGAATTTTTTTAGATGGGACACACTGTATTTTATTTTCATTCGATTGCTTTCTTCATAAGCTTTTTAAAAATATTAATTGTTGGTATATATCTTTTGCAATAACTTCCGCATTTTACAATAAAAAAAAAGGTAAAATATTTCAGGTAGGTCGTGATATAATGATCTGAAGCAAATGAATATAATAGTATCCTTTCGTGGATGTTAGTCAGACCGCTTGTCAAAATTTGTAAGAGATCATTTAAAAAAAGTATTGTTCTCAAAACTCCTACTTGTTATTTATTACTGCGTTTTTCGTATAAACAATGGCTCAAATGAGAGTTTATCAGAACTTTGAAAAGTATTTTATGTTAGTTTGCTATACTGAATTGAACGAAAATTCGCATGTTGTCGCCGAACTGTATTTTAACAGGTAGTACGATTTTATATCCATTATAAATGTATCTATGTTTTTTTTCTATGTTCATTCTAGATATCCAGACACAAGGCAACCTTTTCCGATATATTTTCTAGAATTAAAAAAAATAGTTAATTATGGTGCGTTTATGCAGCCAAAACTAAAATCCTATAATAAGGAAAATCGAGAAATCAGCGAGGTTAACGTTTTAGGCTGTGTAGAAGCCACTCCTTCTACTTCGTTTAGGGTTATTGAGAAAAAAGATGGACTGAACAAGTCTCGAGCACAAACTATATTACACAAATATAAATTTGACCATATAAAGTCAAAATCGTTCAGCGTTTACATCCTGGTAATGCTGAACGTCGTCTCATTTTTTGCAATTGGTTTTTGCAGCAACCTCAAGCCAATGGGAATTTTGGAAGATATGTGATATGGTCCTATGAGGCGTACACAAGCTCCAGTATTTTCAACAGACACAATGCCTGACATTGGTATCAAGATCATAAATATTTACACTGAGAGGGAGCAGCAGGAAAGATTCGGTTTCAGCTTTGCTTGTTTTATTTTGGGAACGCAACTAAAAGAATTTATGAGGAAAGCCTTTCAGCAAATCGTTACCTGGGTATATTGCAAAATGTTGTACCTGAATTGCTAAATGGTGTTCCCTTGGCTTACTTAAACAATATACATATATTTTCAACACGACGGGGGCGCCTACCCACAATGCCAGAATACGCCGTTTTCAGAAAATAATTTTCCTGAAAAGTAGATAGGAACTAACGGACCTGTAAGATGGCCATCACGATCACCCCATATTTCCGTCTTTGACTTTTTTTGTGGGGTTACTTACAAAATAAAGTTTACAAGTCTCGACATCGCACTATAGAAGAACTGCGTGAAGCAACTACACTCAAACTTCAAAATGTGCAGGGACGATCGAAAATACTTTTAAATGCCATACGACGAATAAGTAAAATGTGCGAGTTTTGTGTTGGAGAAAACGGTAACAATTTTGAGCAACTTTTGTGATTTATAAAATATAAACAAATATTTTTTATATTTTTATTTTAAATTTTCTAAAAGAGCATCTGTTTTCTGTTTTATCGAAATTTGTTTGAAACAGTAAATTTTTTTATTCAAAGTTTGATTCAGTTATGTTATTGGGATTTAAAATTTTAAAAATAAACCTCAATGTTCGTTAAATGTCTCTATTCATTTGTTTCAAATCATTATATCACGACCTACTAGTAGTATTATACTTTTTTTTAATTGTAAAATTTGGAATTTAGTCCAAAAGATATATACAACTAATTATATATTTTGAAAAGTTTACGAAAACCCAAACAAAATATACAGGGTGTCCCATTTTAAAAAAATGCAACTTTCAATCAATTCTATCCTCAAATTCGTTCCTTCTAGAAAAAAATTGACTACGCCACTGGATTCTACGGAAAACATTATGTAATAATCAGTTTTTACCTTACCGGCAACTGAGATACGAGGGGTGCTTGAAAATGACACATTTTCAAAATCGCTCTGTATCTCAGAAACGAAAGGGGCTATGAAAATTATCTTTCTAGATAATACTTTTTACTAAAAAGTAGCTCTCTATCTTCATAAATAACCGAGATACCCGGCAAAAGTGACGAAAATTGTACACCCTGTAAAAGTGTAGTACGTCTTTGTGTACAGGGTTGAATAGCAATGGAAATGTGTTATGGTGAAACTTTCTGTGTTCTTTTTAAGGATCTTATTAATAAACTTAGGAAAATAGTTGTCATTCTCACGTATGTATGTGGAAATTGGACTCTCGATCTATCTAAAACTTCCTTCTTAAAGGGTCCTATTCATTGGGGGGGGGGGGGGGGGTGGTGGGGGGGTCAAAATGACCCAGAAATTTAACTTTAGCTAAGGTTTACAACGCATATAAAAATAAAGCCCTTTTCATTTTACAATACAGAATAAACAAAATTTTACAAGAAAAGCTGCTTTTTACTTCTTTTTATTCGAATGCCTTTTCGCTTAAATATACCAGATGCTTAAATTTTGAAGAAAGATTAAGATAACCTGCTATATAGATGTCATAATATCGCGTTTATTTAAGACCTTCTTTAAACACATTATATACTTACAAACAAAAGAAACTGAAATTAAATATCGCACCCACAATACAATACTGACAAGATTAAAAACACAAAATACCAGACCCAAAAAGGTAGGTATAACATGACATATCTGTATTTAACCATGTTTATCCATAACAAAAGAAAGTTATTGATTAGTTTCCTGACCTACATGACAAATTAAAACGTATATCAACATATGTGACGTATAGTATATCCAAGTAATGAAACTGTAAGTGTTTGATTTATTAGATGATTAAGCGGAACACGGATTTTACATTACGAGTAAAACGGACATACGCGGAAATTTCAAATAAAAGTAAAACTTTGTGAATATTGTCAAAGTGTAAAGAACAGTGACGTATTTAAGGGGTTTTGGACCCCCCTCCCTGTTCAAGGCCTTAGTTTGCGGTAAACTTTAGACACCAAAATGCTCTGTTTTCAGAACTAAAATGGGGGGAGATAGTATATAAACCTTTAATATGGACTGACCTTGTAGACTTAGGTCCCCTCGTCATCGAAGCAATGATGTCGTTATGGATGGCCCCTCCTTTCCCAAAACGAAATTCTAAATAAACCACTGATAAAGAACCAATGTTAACTTACTGATCTCACAAGAAAATATTTTGTAATTTGTAATGAAAATCAAGATCTGCTTTAAACACGACATGAAAATGAGGAAACAGACTGGGGGGCTGCTATATCCCCAACGGCGGATATTTTTTTACTGTTTTTGCAGATACCTATTATGGATGAATTCACAATTTTTTCGAGGGGTGGGGAACAAAATGGTATAATTTGACGAGTTGTGATGACAAGTATAAAAACGAATAATACCGTTGTTTGAACAACGATAATACATACATATATATATTTAATAGGTTGATTTGCATAATAGCATATTAAATAATTTGGTTTCAGCATAGTACAAAAAAGATGGAATATATGTATGTAATAAAATTGCCTGAAACTTATTTTTACGAACTAGTACGTACATTTCAATAAATCTAAATTGCTTCCCTACCTTAAAAATAAATAAGATCTTGTATAATATATTAACGGGAAAGTAACACTGTCTCCTTGTAAGGTTTATTCATTTTTTACCTCGTTTTTTACCCAAGCAAGTGCTAATTCTCTTGTAAATTAGCAGACATAAAATTTACATAAATAAATTAGGATGTAAAAGACAGAAATATTTTTCAAAATGTTCCATTAAAGCATTATCGAGATGCTATGATGTAATAAAAAATTAAAGTAATATATACAAAGCCTCTTTGCTATTAAAAACAAGCTAAAAAGAGTTAAATATATTCACAGGAGTTGTAGAATCCAGAATCGATAGAAATACTGCCTGAGGAGAGTGAGGAAATTGAAATGGTGCCGTTTTTATCTCTTGGTAGATGACAGTTACTTAGCTATCGATTAATTTTAGTTATCAGTAAGTCGTTATCGATAGTGGCTATTAAAACAGTAGTTATCAATAAATTGCTTTTATTAAAGCTCACCAGACTGCCGCAACACATAAGACAACACCCTCGACCATAACCGTGCACCTTCAGTCCATTTTTGCCCAAAAGAGACAGTAGGAAACATGCTTGCATCTGGTAGATATTTACTGTATCATAGGAATAGTTTACACAAAGAAAAAAAAGCAATCGAAATTTTAAGAGACCGCTAAGCTGGATCTGCAGAAATGTACACGGTAGGCCAAAAAAGTGCCCCGTTTTTCTTTCGAATAATTTCTTCATTTTTTTTTTTATTTGGCCACATTTGTAGGAAGTATTTACAAATTTATATAGATTATGAAAAAATAGAGCCAAAATTAACCAGGTTAAATTGCATCATTATTGTTCAGGGGGTGCTTCGAAATAAGAAGTTTTTTTTTAAAGACTCAAAAATCCCAAATTTCCTTTCATGGAAAATTATTACCCACATATTAGCAAACCAGATATTTCTACTAGAAAAAAAACCTCTCTTGTTATTTCTTGATATTTCATTCGGTTTAGTTTTATGACTAATTTTTCGACCCAATGATTCCGCGCAGTTTCCAAGTAAATATGGTGTTTTTAATTAGTGACCATGAAAATAATTTTGATATAAAGATGGTATTTTCAAAAGGAGTCTTCATTTTTGTTTTAATTAATATTATTTTTTTGTTTTAGATAATTTAAAGCTAAGGTAAAGTGTCATGATGAAAATATCATCTTCGATTCATTTAACAACATTGTTTTCATGGTTGACTTATTGAAAATACTGATATTTATGTGGATACTGCGTAGAAGCATTGTGTCGGAAAATTCCTCATATAAAAACTAAATTAAATGAAATATCAAAAACTGTCAAAAGTGTTTTTTTTTTGTTTGCTATATTTAGAAACATGCTGCTTTAGGATGTGGGTACTAATTTTCGCTGCATTCTATTACCTCACGAGCGCAATATGCTGGACAACCATCTTGTTGAAAATACATTTTTTGGCGAAAATTTAATGGCAAATATTTTTCGAGTTCATCGCTAAAAAGTATATGCAGCAGTTCTAAGTAAGATATTTTATTGCTGGTGCAATATGGGCCTTTAATGCCATGGACAGATATCGCGCACCACACGTTCACTTTTGTAAAATATTGTCTTCGCCTCGTTACCCCAAATTAGTCTAAATTCGGGGTTATCTCGAGACCAGTACCTGACATGCTGGGATGCTGCACTTCCGTTGGTAGATGTACATTCATCAGAAAACATAATGTATTTATAAAAATGGATACTTTCACTTAAAATTTGATCTCCCGCCTACAAAAATCTAGTCTTTTCACTTTATCCCCCTTTTCCAATGTTTGGTTAAAGTGGGGTTTGAACGAAAATTTTCTTTTAAGATCATCTGAATATGAGTTTTTTACAACTTCTAGAGCAGCGATTCCCAACCTGTGGTACATGTTCCACCGGTGGTACATGCAATTATTCCCGGTGATACTCTAAACAAGACAAAATAAACACCAACCAAAAACAGACAAACTAAAATCATCCGAAAAAAAAGCGCAACAAATCTTATAAATACACTGAAGAAAAAAGGAAGATGGCAACATTGGCAACACTGATTGTTAAAGCTAGGTATAATAAAAAATATTTTTAATACTTATTGTTAAAATTTTATTTTATCCCCTGGTAAAAATTTAAATTGTACTTAAATTGCAATAATTCAGAATTACCTAGAATGACCTAGATAGATTCTAATTAGGTGGTACCTAAATTTCCGAAACATTTTTGGTTGGGAATCGCTGTTCTAGAGGATGTTTAGCGCGATTTCTAAGGGACATCACAGGAATTTCTCTAATAGACTGAAGAACCAAAACTGTGGCAACATCGTTTTGGTCCTATTTCTTCTTATTTTTGCGATTCAAAACCGAACTAGTTCTTTCGAACTTTTTTTATTGTATTGTAGATCGTCATTTCAGTTATTGGGATTCCTACAAATTTCTCGCTAAATTGCTCCATGGTGTAGCGGTATGCTACTTGGTCATCCCCATAACACTGGACTATAAAAATCCTGTCTTCAGTAGATAGGATTTTGATGAGAAGTATTTGTTTTTATTGTTTAACATGTAGAAACTAGTACTCTGGTTAAAGGTGTGAGAGAGAAAAGTTGGGACTTGAAAATAATGTTATAAAACCCGTTACTATTAATATTTAAATTTTTTAATGGAATCTTGTACTTCGGCATTGGGTTTAATTTTTAAAATCTTTCATATTTGTTCTTTTGATAGAAAATGATAAACAAGGTATATTTACTCGACTTATGCAAAACAACGTTTTCGTATATTTTATGCTCACTGTATAAAAAAATAAATTTTTCATAACGTCAATCTTATTTTACAAGCAAAAACTTTTATTACGTATCTTGCAAAATTTGGTCCATTTGTCCTTTTCTAAATCCCATCCGCGGACATACTGTATAACAACACAATTTAACCTAGTTCATTTTGGTTTTATTTTTTGAGAACCTACACATCTGTAGATATGCCCTACAAAAAATGTGGTAAAAAATAAATAGGTATTCAAAAAATATATATACTATTTTTGTTTTGGTCTAAGAATCAAGAATTGAAACTGTTTTTTGTGCTTCACTCCAATTGTCGCAGTTTGTTGCCATGAGTTTAACCGTTTTTAGGAACGTATTAAGAGGGGAAGTATAAAACAACTGACAATTCCAGATCAGGATTTGTCCATTATTTCTTGTACATGCGAGCGAAGCCGTAGGATCTAGCTAGTTTTATTAATTAAAGGCTTTTATTACATTTATAATATGATTAATATAAAACCATAACCTTTTGGCAATTCTAATGAACCATAGGCAGTAAAAAGGTATTAAGAGATACTGTTGATACACGTACCATCTGCATGGCTTAAAATCCATATTTAAAGTTTATAACAATTGTAATAAGATTTATGAGCACAGTATAACATATTTTTATTGCGTATTAGGTTTTATTATTTATAAAAAATCGCTTAATAGATTATTAACAGTTTTAAGAATGTAATTTTGTGAAAGTAATTTTGTTTTTAATCCCGTTACGGCTGATGTAATCAAATTCAGCGATATGAAATATATGCATTAAAAATTTAAATTAGTTAAATGAAAATAATAGTCTTATTTATCTAGAATTAAAATATGTAATCCGCTAAGGTTTATATCCGCCATTAAAAATTTCTTAAGACGACGTAGGATAAATAATTAATTTAAAAAATTCTCACTTGGATAATTTAACAGCATATCAGTAGGTTCCTCAGAGCATTGAATCAAGTAATAATGGTGGTAGGTAAATAATGATCATTTCCGCATATCTACACGAAAAAAAAATCTGTCTAATTCAAACCATTCTTCTATTTTTCTATATACACTGACTCACATAAAGTGACGAGCCCAAAATATTCGACAAATTTAGAAACATTAGAATGGGTTGTTAGTTTTTGTTCAAAAGTCTATTGATATTTTTCGCTACAAATGGGAACTACAATAATTTATTGTCGTTTAATATGCAGTGGCGGATCAAGACATGTTTCTTCTTCATTTTTTGAGACACCCTGTAGAATGACCTAGCTACAATAATAAATTCATTTAGACGTAATTTTATAAAGTCTGTTCGCAGATATACCGTCTGATTCTTAACCGCAATGCCAGTCATAAATCGTGTTCTTTTTACCGGATGGCGCAGGGTCGCACCCGCCTTAAATAAGGATTCCAAGAAAAATTAGGTAAAAGAAATGTACATTTTCTTGGCCTAAAGGATTAAGAGAAGATGTTAAAATAAAACTGAAGATAGTTTTCTAAAAGCTTTTGAAACGTTCAAATATGTTAAATTGCTAAGTAGGTACTTGCAAAAGGAAGAAATAAAAATGTCGCATTATTTGCAAAATTCTCATCAATAAAGTTTAATAGAAAATATTTGTCGCTAGACGCAAAACAAATTATAAAAAACGTTTATGAGTCGTTAGTGAAAATGGGCTGCGATGGAATAAGTGTAGTGAAATAAACAAGCGATATGACAAAAAAAGTCCCGTTTAAACGCCGAAAAAAACAATATATTGTGTAGCAGAACTAGCCTCTACAACACATTGCTTAAGATGAGTATTAAATACCAGACAATAAATAAATGATCAACTATAATGGAGTCTCAAAGGTTACGAAAATTAAGGTTTGAATACCTACAATCTATAAAAAGATACAGAGCTGAAAATCGCTCTATCGTTTATTTGGATGAAACTTGGTTCGGCACGCATGACACTTCCAAAAAAAGGCGGACTGATTCCAGTGACAATTGCCAAAACAACGCAGGAGCGGCTAGAACTGCAAACAATCCGACGTTGCCACATGTGCGATAGCTCGAAGATTTTAAAATAATGGTATTTTTTCTTCTGTCATTCATACAGTGAGTGACAAGACTAGAGTCTAGGGCCTAGGGGATGGGCAGAGGAAGGAACAATAGTGGATTTTTTCGCACCGATCCCTCTTCGCTTGCGAGGAAAGAGACTGGTCAGGGCCCCTAACCAGGTGCTAACCCTGTTCCGACCTTAGGGTGCCCTCCGATCCACCGTTCGCTAGATTTTCTGGACAACAAACAAAACATAATTTTTAGGTTAAGGTACCTAGACACGATTAATTTTTTGCTCGGGACCTTTAAAAAAAGACAAAACAAAATTTTTATCGAGGAAGGAGTGCTAACCCGTTTCCAATACACCTTCTAGAGCCGATTTCTTAATTTTTTATAATATTTTAAGTGACAAAAATTAAAAAAAAGAAGCGGCCGAGCACGGATTCGAACCAAGACGCCTGGGTCTTTCTTCTTTTTAAAGACTTTTATTAATTAACAATATAAAACTATCTACAGGGTGCGCATAAGTATATAGAAACAAAATGTATAAAGGGCGCGCTGGAGTCTGCGACCATGGACGGCGCTTACCTCTCAGCGGAGAGAACCGGCGCAGCCGGCGAGCTGATGTCGGCTCTGGGGGCACCACAAGTAGACGCAGAAGGTGATCAGCGGGCCATCGTCCGAGCGAGTGAGCTCCTACAAGGCACGAAGGTTAAGAACTGAGCGAATGCTCTTGGAAGTAGTAAATGTCTTGTCGGTGAGAATTAGTTGCAGTGATGTTTGTTAGACGCCTGGGTCAATAAGCGGACTCTATACCACTGCACTACGTGGCTGATCTACCAACAAAGGAAATAAAAGTTTACCGGTGCAAGACAAGGAAAACCGAAAATGGCAACGTTGGATTGGTTGCAGTTCTAGCCGCTCCTAAACAACGCTCCTTCAAACCGGGGAAAACTACTCACAATTAATTATACACGCTGGTTGGAAAAATGAGTAGGTTCCAAATGGCCCGCTATTATCACTCACAAATATTAATGATTCCAGATAAGACTACCACGAAGATGCAACTGCCGAACTTTCTGAAAACTGGTTTCAACTTTTTTTTTTAAATGTACCTAAAAACAGTGGCACCATCATGGATAATGCGAGCCATCTTTGCCAGCAGTTAAAAAAAGTTCCAAATACAGCCAGAAAAAATCGGAAATAAAGGAATATATGCTGGAAAATGACATAATACTTTGAAAAAAGTTATGAAAAGACTGATTTTTTTTATATCTAAGACATCACACGTAGACTTCAAGCTTAAGTACTAGCGTACCGTGGGTGTCTGAAGAGAAGGGAAATGTAGTCTATTGACACGGGATTTGAAGGATTGGAGGTTGGGACGGGAAGGGAAAACATCTGCAGGCAATTTGTTCCATAATCTGGAGACCCTAGGTATGAATGTGCGAGAGAAGTGGTCTGTTCTAGGCTTTTGTAGCTGGACAGTAAAGGGATGCATACGTAACGCGCCTCTTGTTGTTCTGTTGGGGACATTCAAGGGGGGAATAATACCGGCTAGTTCTTCAGAGCAGAATCCGTGGAAGTAGCGGTAGAAAAGGGATAAATCCCCTACAGCGCGGCGATGAGCGAGAGAAGGGAGTTTTCTCGTGAGGGCTGGGTGAGTCGAATGGCTCGCTTTTGGATAGAATCAAGGATCTTAAGTGTCGAAGGTGATGCCGCTCCCCAGATGTGGGAGCAGTACTCTAGGTTAGGTCTTATTTGGGAAACATACACACATTTGCTACAGATAGTAAAATAATTTAACATCAGAGAAGATAAGTTTGTGACAATATTGTAAAAGAAATGGGTCACCGTTCTGCGACTACCATCATATTATTGTGTTTTTAACCCGATAGAAAATATGTGGCACCAGGTTAAACCTAGAATAAAAGCTCAAAGTACGGCACCTACTCTATGTGTAAATGTCATAGAATTAATAAAGAAGGTTGTAAATGAAATCCCAGCAGAAAGTTGGAAACATTTTGTAAATGATTCCAATGAAGCTGGAAATACCTGAATTTTTGTACAGAATAGTATAGACCCAATAATAATAAATTTAAATGACGACGGCGACAAGGACACTGAACTATGTCTAGTTTAATGTTAAGCTGTAATAATAGATTATTTTCATATTATATTGTTCCTTTTATTTTTATACATATGTACAGATTAAAAAAAGATTGTAATAAATACCTCAGCAACTAAATATTAAAACAAATTGTTTTTAAACCTATTAAAAATCATTTAAATAATCACATCAAGTTCAATCCTGTGCTGCTATTATTGCATAGGAAAATACTCTAAGCAGAATTGCCATGCAGATTGATAGATAAGATCGCCACAGGCAAAGTATTTAGAAAGCGTAGTTACATATTAATAAAACGGTATACTGTTCCCTGAAAATACAGGCTTGAAAACTGAGCAGTTTGAAAATTATTGCAGTTAATTTGTCAAACGCCAAACAAACGGTATATCTTTGAACATACTTTAGTTTGATTCTTATAAATCTCTGTGTTTTTTGATTCACTGTTGAATTTATCTGTTTATAGTAAATACAACCATATTAGGAAAATAATGTCATAACAAAAAGAAATACCTTTAAATACCCCTTTTTAGATTTCTCATGTGTTATTTTTAATTAAATTTAATTTTGAAGGTTCTTAAGGAGATTTAGGCAATTAAATTTGTAATTTTTTGAATTAAAATTTTAACTCAATACATTGGTACCTATAGATCTGTACAAAACTAAAAAGTCCCATTTTACTAATACGGTTGTATCTCCTATAAAAGGATAGATATGACAGTGAAAGCAAAACTATCTATAATGATTAGGCTACAAAATTACGTCTACATAAATTTAGTATTATCTCTAACCCATTCCAGTGGATGTCTCAAAAATTAAGAAAAACATGTCTTGCCTTTGTATATTAAAGGATAATAAATCGTAGTTTGCAGTTGTAGCGTACCATAACATTATTATCAAAAGACATGGCTGTATAATAATAAAAATTTGAACAAAAGCCAACAACCCATTCAAATGTTATTAATGGGATATTTTGCGAGAACCCGTTGATCCCCGTGAACATGTCACGTGTACGTTACTTAATATATCAATGCAGATATCACGGTGGATCAACGGGATCTCGATGAGATCTCGCGAAAATACCGGTAACTTTTAAAAACTTTTACATGCTTTGGGCTAGTCACTTTTTATGTGGGCGAGTGTAAATCATAATATCAACCTTACAAAAGGAGGGTGTTTGTCATTCTTTAATATTTTTGATGTTTTTTGAACTTCTCCGTACTATTTTAATTAGAAGCGCACAGTAAACTAAATTGATTTGGTTTTGTAGATTATGGTTATTGTAGATAATAGGCGAAGAATTGCCCTATTTACACACCTCCTTTAGTTGACGTTTAGAGTCATCTTCGGCAAGGACAGTAATACGTGTGCTGTCACATTGCGAGGGTCCAGCTGGCTATTAAATAAATTGTTTTGAGAAACAAAACATAAGAAAACGTAAACATTTAAAAAACACGAATACCTATAAAACTTTAGACAGTAGCCTCCTAAAGCATTTATTTGTACAAAGTTAAAGTCACTGTTTCACGTGGTGCAAGTGTTCTATTTTTATCGGTGTCTGTAGGAATACTAAAAATAAACTAATAACATCAAAAAAACTTACTACTAATCCAATTATTTAACTCAATATACACTTATTGCTAAATAAATTCAATTTGGAATGTTATATTGGTCGATGATCTCAACGTCAAATCTCATTTATAAATAAACAAGATGGTCAAGATCCTGTTATACAAATTAATTCTTGACGGTCACCTGTGACTAAGTCTACGTACATTCCTCTAATTGTATGTATGTAATAAATACGCATAAGCTTTACGTAGATATTTATCAGCTTCGTAAATCCATTAATATTCTTAAACTGATAATGTGACTATGACACTCTCAAACTTCAGCGTGGGTACTTTGGTGAATACTAATAAGTTTGCTTTCCGTGATGCCATCCTAACCAGAATATTTTAGCATTTCTGATTTCGTATTCATTTAAATAAGTGATAATATTTACTCTGCTGATTACGCTTGTTAGAACTATTATGCAGAGTACCTGATACGCTAAAAAATATCCCAAGCTGGACACTGCTGTACTATCTTCCTACGGCATTGAAAGGATTTATCTAAAATCATGCAGTATTACCATCCCATCAAAATGTATCCATTTTAGAGGGAGCGTTAAAACAGGACACCACACTAAGGCTGGATTTCACAAGTCTTAGTTTAAACCTCAATCTTCATTTTAACCGCAAGACTAACCAATCAGAGGCCAGCTTTCTGAAGTTTAAACTTAAGAGTGTGGTTTGCTTAGGATAGCAAGTTAGCAAAACAAGGCAAAAATTATGGAGTGAAACAGTTATTATTGAGATTGTTTTTTAAAATATGTACATAAGTAAATCATTTATTCATTTGGAAAAATACATTTAATTTTCTTCATTAGTGCTTTTGTAACAAAATTTACAATTTTCACTTGTCATATTTTTTTAAATTAAACCTCGGGCGTTACCCCTGTGCACGCCACTTGTAAAATGAGAAAACAGTTTTTTGCTTAAAAGACTCCTCTTTACCCAAGCAAAGCCAAGTAAACCTAATTTTTTTTCTCACATCACTGACTCCTTTATAAAAATACAGTATTTCTGTTTCATCCTTTGACTTTTTGGTATCGTGAATTTTCTTGATATCTTGTACTCTTTAAATGATATTAAATTTGGCAAGATATGACCTAAAGCCAGGCTAAATTTTTAATTTTGATATGGTCCCTTCTCCTTTTAATCTTAGTGAATCTAATTTGATATACAGGATTGTGACCCGCAAAAAATATCACTTTGTAGATTATTTCAAATGGTTATAACGTTATTCCATATAATGGGAATTTCACAGAACACCCTGTATTGTATTAAAATACCAAACAATAAGACACTACGTTTTTGTTTCGCTCTATTAGCACGCGAATGCAGTTTCTCACTATGTTTTTTGTGCATTTTAAATTTAATAAACACTTTTACATTTATGTAATTTCTTTGGTTGAAATAATTTACAATTATTGCCTTAATCAATTCATTTTCATATCAGTTGATCTGTTCTCTTGCGTAATAAAACAATTATTCTTTGTGCAAAGGATGTCACTGTTGTTCAATAATAGTCAATACCCTTGTTTTTATGTTACTTTAATCAATTCAAGGTTTGCTATACACAGAATTAAGTAATATAAAAGTTGAGTACTACCTCGTGAAGCTTCCGACACCATCCGTTAGTAACAACGATTACAAAAATAAATAAATAATAAATTATAATTTTAATAAAACTAAAATAGGTAAATTAAAGTCGATAGAAATTATAAGGTTTTCGATAAAACTCGTATATTTACACATCATGTCAGTACAGTAAGGTCAGCGGTGGCTTGATTGGTTAAGGCGTCAGCCTCGTAAACCGAATTTCGATCAACGTCGTGGGTTCAAATTTCAAATCCCACCGAGAATGTAAGAAGTTCCGGGCCCGTTCCGGTTGATGGAAAAGCGGGCGAAGAGTGTAAAATGAAACCGTCCAATTCATGCCGGTTAAAGGCCGGATGAGATCGGATATGTTGTAGGATGAAGGCGCCGTTTCACACTCCCCAGTCGGTAGGTAAAAAAAGGCAGCATAGGATAGTGCGAAACCAAGGGTTATTAGCCCTTGGAGGCGCATGCTCTGGTTGTCGTGTTACTGAGGACCGTGATTCGGAACCCACGTTAATCTGTAGGTCCCGGGGACAATACACTAACTTGTAGTGCCAACGTAATAAAAAATATCTTTAACTTTTTGTATCAGTACAAAAATTGGCGAAACAAAAAAAAATGGGAAAAATGATATAGTTAGGATTTCATACCAGATTATACAGTATATCTACGGATGGAGTTGACAAGAGAACAAATTTTGAAAGATACAAAAAAGTCATTCCAAATAAAAAATTTTGCTTGCCAAAAAATAAGATTCACGATGGTAAAATGCTCAAGTGCTCAAAAATACAAGAATATAAAATTTTGCCAAAATCAAACGTGCATTATCAGTTTAACTTAAAATCTTCAATAATAAATTGTTTTAAACTTTACAATTAATCAAAATCACATGTAAAACACATTATCCCAATTTCTCATTTTTGTAATGTTAATTCATGTTGACAAAATTTTCTGATGTAATTTTAGATCTTGAATAATTATAAAATTTATAAAAACTCTTTGATGTAACACTGTGCTTTAAAACGATCAATAACGCACGCTATTCTTCTCAATTTCATGGTTTTATAGTTGCTATCTATGCTTTCCGTACAAAAATATCCAAATTTTCTCATCGTGAATCCCTTTTTTAACAAGAAAAACTCTAATTAACAATGACTTTTTTATCTGTGAAAATTTGGTCCATTTGTCCTTTTGTCAACCCTATATCCGTGACCAAACTCGCTACCAGATAATAGCAATTTTCTCACAAAAGTGAACCAGCATACTAAAAGGATTTCGTTGCCACAGCAAAAAAGAACGAGGTACCTTTGTGAGAGACGGTTAATTTTCTTGATTTTATTAACAAAGATATACCTAACATTAAATTTATAACATAAACGAATTTTTAAATATATTAAAAGTGTTTAAAAACAAGTTTAAAATATGATATTGATTTTAACCTAGTGACATTTAAAGTAGAAAGGACTTCGCACTTTAATTTTACGACTGAGCAATTATCCGTTGAAATGAAGCTCACAGGTAACCCACTTCTTTAATTTAGCAATAATCGCTAAACTAGTAATGGAACTTTTGCACGTATAATTTATTTCAGATAGGCGTGGCGGGTTAATGCATAATGTAAGGAAAGTTGTAGTGTATTTAACATATCAGCGGAAGATGGTAATTTAATATAAACAAGAATATCAGCGATAAAGCATGAGAAAAAGTATTTTTGGAGTTCGAAAAAGAAAACTAAAGGTGTGATTTTGGTGGAACTGCGGGCAATCGCGTCTGGCAGTAACTTCCATCTTTTCTGACGGCAAGTATTTTCCTTCAAACGTTTAACTGCATAAAGACCAGTATAGACGTCATAACCGTACTGCTCGCATAGGTTTGACACTTATTGCCTTGTCAAAATATTTAATCATGAAAATAAGGATTTTTAAAACTTCAACATAAGGGAAAATAATAACTCGACTATGCCCTCTTCTTCCCCGTCCTCTCGAAATAATAAAGGTGCCACTTCAGCACTATTTTGACATTGTGCGTACATTAAAAGAGTAATGACTGCCGGATGCCAGTTTAAGCAGCTATACGGAAAACGATCAGCGTAACTACCAGCGCAGCGATTGATGCAAGATGTTAACGCCAGACGCGACTGCCAGCTGAAAACACACCTTAAAGTATAGTAGCTATTGAAGTAATTTGGTGCGATACCCTCAAAATAGAAAGAGGGGGTAAATGTCAAAAATATGTTTAAATCGGTCCCCCATCTCCCTATTAACTTACCAAAATTTCATGGTATCAGGTATCACCTTGTAACACTTTAAAAAGACCCACCATGTCCAACTTTAACTCTATAGGATACATGCCGAGCGGCGACTGCAAGTTAGTCTACCTCATCGAGTACAAAAAAAACGACTTAAATATCCCGCTTTACCGAACCCCTCCTTATCTAATTTTAAAATAAATGATCATTTTTCGATAACTATTAAAATAATGAAAACGGGACCCTATCAAAGCGCATGGGCCAAGTTCTCGCAAATCGACCTCACGCGCACTGTGCCATATTTACACGAACATCAATTTCGAGCCCTTTTCGACCCCCCTCTATCTCCGAAGGAAGTTGCGTTATAGGACTGGATTTTTTCAGGGGGATTAAGGTTACCAAAAAGAAGCAGTATTTCAAATTTCATGCGTCTAGGTGGAATAGTTTCCAAGATACGATTGCCCAAAAATCACAATTTTGGGCATTCACTGACTCACTGACTGACCGATAGATCATCATAAATCTAGGGTACTTCCAATCGAGCTAGAGGTTTGAAATTTGGAACATAGATAGTGTTTAAGGTGGTTATTACGAGAAAAATCTAAAATCCATAAAAATCCAACATGGCGGAAAATCGAACATGGCGGATTCTGACACGAAATTGCGAGTTCTGCTTTGGAAAGTCGGTGTATACCAGGCGCGGCCCGTGAAATTTTAAAGCTGTATATCTGTGTTGCTACTTATGGGACCCATGCCTAGTTCAAGTTTTTTAATAGTGCGCCTACTAAGAATGTTTTGGTAAAGAAAAAAAATATTTTGTAATTTGCAAAAAAAAGTTGAATTTTTGAAGTGACCCACCTGGGAAAAAATGAACACGCTTAGGTATTTATTTATTATTTTTTCTAAACAGATTTAACATCATTTTGTCGACAATTCTTAAATTTTAAGAGAAAAAAATGTGTTAGTAGAAAGTTATAGCCATTTGATTTTTTTAAAATTATATTTTAGGTTGAATAAAACTAACAAGTTCTAAAGTTTTTATTTTTCAGAAAATTACATTATTGTCGTTGTAATTGCATAATACAGAATTAAAAAAAAACAAATACAACAAAGAACCTAAAAATTATAGGACGTGTCCACCTTCTACTTCCAAACATGTTCTCATTCTTCTTTTTACAGCATCAAAAACATTGGTGAACTTGGGGGGGGGGGGGGGGGAGCAGTTAATCTCCTGAAATTTATTTGAAATTCTAGCCCGTAGGTCTTCTAAATTTTCACAAGGGGTTTTGAAAACCGACTTTTTAATGTGTGGCCATAAAAAAAAGTCACACGGCGTGATATCGCGGGATGTGGGTCTCTTCAAAAAAAATCGGTTGACCTTCTTTTCTATACGGCCGCCCACACGCCAATTTTCTGTGAATGCAAAGGCTTCTCTATAAAGAAATGTGGATTTTCAGAACTCCGCATTCTCATTTGTTGAGAATTTACATAACCAGAGGGGCAAAATCATGCGCCATGTCTCGTCAGTAAAAAAGGTTTTTTCAAATACGTTTTGATTATTATGCAAATTATCCATAAACCACTCTGAAAATTGCATTCGCTGCAGCTTGTCGTTTGGTAACAATTCTTGGACTGAGCTTAGACGATAAGCGTGCATATGCAGGTCACATTTTAGGATTGTATTGCAGGTTCCGTAGGATACATTTACTTGCTGGCTTAAAGGCCGAATAGGGGTTTGTGAGTGTTCATTAACAACTTGCCACAATTGTTCTACTTTTTGTATAGTGCGAACTTTGAGTCTCCCACTGCCTTCCTTTCTATTCTTACTTCCTGTTTCTCTAAACAAAGACACAGATCTAGTCAAAACTTGACGAAACTAGTCTAATCCATGACTATGTGTGGAAATTCTATTTGAAAATCTTGAATGGCGTCCCGTGTTGAATAAACCCACTGGTCGACACCCCTTCTACCATTTGTAAAGTAACTTTCGATCATAAAAGCTCTTTTAATTTTCTTAAAAATAAACACTTCAGAACTTGACAGTTCTATTTTTCATTCACCCATACCTTTTACCTATGTTACCTTTTAACAGTAATAATTCAATACATGCGTGATGATTCCACGGCATACTTTGGGGACTTTTTTTTTATCTTACCTTACTTGCACCCATATTTAATATTTCAGTAAAAATATTGTAAGTCACTGCTATTCTAGCAAATTTTAAAATAGACGAAGAAAAGGAAAAACGAGATCATCTGCCCACGGCCTACGTTGAAAAGGGAAGTGCAATCGCTGTGCAGAACATCGTGTAATGACCTACGACTACTTGATCTGCCATCAAAATGCATATTTTATTATGCACCTTTCATATCCTTATATATTTTCTATTAATGGCATATCTAAGATTAATATTCTTCAACGGATCTTAGCATTGAAATTCCTTTACAGTGCCTTAGCATGCTTATTTAAAATCTTAAGTAAATGGTACAGCGAAGGCAGGTAACTATGGTTTATTGTTATTATTGAACAGGGTATTTGTTTCCTTAGTGTTTACAGATGGGATGCTGTTTTTCTCCGACACTCAATTGCTAGAAGGGATTCATAATAATGAGTATTTGCCTCAGCGCTGTTTTATCCTTTTGTCAAGAAATCTAAAATGTTATTATAGTAAGAAATACTGGTTGGTTCTTTGTATAAGCATAAACTGGTGGCTACTTTATGTGTCAAAAGCTATAGATGCGCCATTTGTTTTGTTAGATAAGTATTAGTTTATTTCTCATAAATAATTTCTTACATTTTACCTTACAATGGGCTTATCCAGCATTTTTTTTACCTGATAATACTTAAGAACTGCGTTCGAAAAGATTATGGAAATGAAGTGGAACAACATTCTGATAGGTTTAAAGAGTTCTGCAGAATGAACCAGGAAAACTTCGACCATTTACTGGCTAATATAATAAATAATTTAAGAAACAAGTCTCAACAAACATAGCACGTTGTGGTTTATGAAATTTGTATATGAAACAATTTCTGGTCTCCTGTTTCATAAACGCTAGTCTGCATCGTATCATATACATATACAGGGGTATTCGATGATGAAACAAGTTTCATGTGACGAGATTCACGAAATTTATTTTCTTTAGTGTGTCACCATAGGCGTAGTTAGGCACTCAAGTTCAGGGGTGCTTAAGCCCTAGACCCTATTCAGTATATAGGCAAAATATTTGTTTGGGGGTACTTATTAGAGTTTTTGGGTGCTAAGCACCCCCAAGCCCCCCTTAACTACGGATATGTCACCCGCCCTAGTTTGAATTTAACTTATAATGACCAACTCTGCCGTTTTTTAATTGTTATTTAACCGCTAGTTTGCAAACTTTGAGTTTGCCTTAAGGATTTTAGATTATTTAAAAAAATTGGTAAAATTGTTGGCGAATGTCAAATTTCCGTTTTACGATATCAGAGAAATGAAAACTTTTAAAATATGAAAGTAAGCAAAGGTATTGTGGTGTTCCATGTGTAATGTTTTTTAAAATAGAAGTGTGTTTTGTATAGCGTTTTTATACATTACTAGATTTCGCCTACGACTTCGTCCGCGGTATAATATTTTTATTCCATTATAAACTTTGAACTCCCAATTCACCCCCCATAGAGGCTGATTTATTAATAACTGTAAAGCACGTGTTTAAACATTTATTTTTAGATTCTGTGAAGTTTCGAGTTAATAGGACCATCCAATATTTTTTCTCCATACAAAGTTTGAACCTCTGTTTCACCTCCTTAGGGGTTGAATTTTGAAAAACCCGTCCTTAGTAGATGCCTACGTTATGTAAAAGATATCTGTGCAATATTTCAAGTTTCTAGATCAGCGGTGTGGGCTGTGCGTTGATATGTCAGTCAGCCAGGTTCTTCTTATATATTATAGAGACTAGGTAAACATTTTTATTTCTATTCCATCTATATACTATGCGCGATTTTTTTAAAACTATAGCTTCTGTGTATAACAATAAAGAAAACGAAAAATAAAAAAGGATGGCTATATCACGCTAGGTCATGTGGCCCGAACATCTGAAAGCACCATTGCTAGATTTATTTCAGTATAAACTTTGCACATGGTCTTACCCCCAAGGGACGAAATTACAACACGAAAAAGTTGGTTCTTATTTAAAAGAATAAAAAAAAATAGATATGGTTCGGCGTTTGTCAATACAATACAGTGTCGTTTTGGAATAAAAAATATTTGAATTTTTTGGGAATGACTTTACTCCCTCAGCAAGAGACTTTCATAACATCCGACTGTTATAGGGTAACAGGTCTATAATTTATATTTAACACCAGCTAAAAACTAAATTTTTCCGAGATAAGTACATCAAAATTTTGAATTCACATATCATATCATTATGTCTCAATGCCTCGCTCAATGCACACCTTTAACATGAAGACCTCACCTCAACTTTATATTAGTACAAAGTCATTTTCTTGGTACGTCCTTCCTAAACTTGAAAGACAGTCAAGAGACATATGTATATGTAAATAAAACATATATTTGCTCGTCTTCCTTATAACAAAGGTCATAAAATCCAGCCCGCTTATCAGATGGTATACACCACAAGTAAATTCTAAGGCATAAAAACAAAACGTTCTCATTTTAACAGGAACAAAACAAGATACTAACTGAAACGTCTTATCTGAAGATAAGATCTAAATCCGTAAGTGTATTTTTTCTCAACGAGACGAAGCAAAGCATCTATAACAGTAATGTGCATGAAGAATGTCACCAAGCAGAAAGTTTGTTGACCGAATCTTGATGATGTTTATATGTGCATCTTTTCAACATTATAATGAAATCTGCTTAACGATAGCAGCTGTAATTTTATTTATATGTTTAAAGATGTCAGCAGGCTATTATTTATTTTATTTATTTATGCTTAACCTTAATTTAGAATTGCAATTGCGGCTACGGAATATGCATCTACCGTAGAGTCGGGATCTTTAAATTTAAACAAATAGGAAAAGCATCATAATTATAGGAAATTAGAAATTTCTTTCTTGTAGGTATTATTAAAAAAAGCAAATTTCCGGTACTTAACACCACCTCCTTAATTTTTAAAAAAAGCAAATTTCCGGTACTTAACACCACCTCCTTAATTAAAGTAACCTATAGTGGTCACAACCTTAGAGCATCCTAAAAGTAGATCCAAGAAGTAGAACCAAATCTGAGCAAATTTCCAGTACTTAACACCACCTCCTTAATTTTTTAAAAAAGCAAATTTCCGGTACTTAACACCACCTCCTTAATTTTTTTAAAAAGAAATTTCCGGTACTTAACACCACCTCCTTAATTGAGGTAACCTCTAGTGGTCACAACCTTAGAGCATCCTAAAAGTAGATCCAAGAAGTAGAACCCAACCTGACTAAATGTCCGGTACTTAACACCACCTCCTTAATTAAGGTAATCTCTAGTGGTCACAACCTTAGAGCATCCTAAAAGTAGATCGTGTTTAAAAGATTCTCACCTCGATGCAAGAACTTTAACAAGTGTTTTACTCCCTGAGGGATTAAATGAAAAATAAACAAATATTGGCAACCAACGCATTTATGATTTTAAAAATGTCGACCTTACAATATATTGTGGTAAGAGATGTCGCTTTGACCCGGGACTCGCCGGACCCGGTTCTAAAAGTAAAGACCTAGTTTTGGCCAGGTCTGAAGTCGGCTTGGACATTGCCGGGAATAGGGAAATTCCCGCCCAAGAAAAAAGGGGTCAAAAATAACGGGTAAATTCGGTCCCAAATTTTGTTTTTACCTGAAACTGCATAGGTAAATTCGGTCCCGGGCAAAATATTGTAAGAGGAGACCAGTGAAATAAAACTGTAATTTTGAATAATTTTTGTTTTATTAAATAAAATAAAAATATTTACATTGTCGACAAAGTTTGCATAAACGCAATTGATATGTTTATACATATAAAAGTATAACATATTATCTATACTATATTATATTTTACAGTGGCGCAGCCAAGGGGGGGGGGGGGGTAACCCCCCCCAAAGGCCTAAAGATTATACAATACCCATCTAAATCTAACGAAAATAAAGCAATATTTGTCAGTCATTAAAGTGTCTATGAAAAGATTCGCATGTATTCGTAGTCCGTGTAAGTTCTGCTGAGTTTTTAGCCTAAAGTGAAGGAGGGAATAATGACCCTCAGATATGTAATTATCTAGCAAATAATCGGAGTACATTTGAATCTTTTCATCGTCTGGTGCTATTGAGAGCAGATCGAATACAAAACAATCACTGATTTCTACAGGATTTAAGAAAGTTGGGGCAAAAGTCATTTTTAGCCATCGTTCCGCATCGGAACTTTCATCTTTGTAGGCAGATATTAAACCAATTTGCTGAATTTTTCTATACCATGACTGCAAAAGATGAAATCGGCATCCGATTATTATTTGAGCTAATGGCCAAACTTGTTTGACAGCCTTATGGATACCTTTTTCAAAATCGATTACAATTTCAGAAATGTCTAATCTAACACTATTTTTGATGCAGATTTCTATTACAATATTAAATAATTTTTGGTACGTTTCAATACATTTGTTAGGTAATGGGGAAAAAATCAGAAGAATATAGTGGTCGTTATAATATCCGTGTATCGTAAAAAACTGACAAAAAAATTGTGGGCAGTAGTTAAATGTGCCATCTAAATATATTCGTCTGACATTTCTGATAAATTCAATATTTGATTTACAAGAAAATACAACGATTTGGTCAGCTGCATCATTAAAAAGTAAAAAATTTTCACCTCTGGATGCTTCAATGTTTATGTTCGCCAGAATGTCGAAAGTTTGTTGAACACTAGTTGGCAATGGTGGAAGCAGTTTTCGACGAGCATTGTACAAATTCTTCCTTATTAACGCAACGTCTGACGTATTGATCGTTGAAGGCAGATTGTCTTGAAGCTCCCGGCGCCGCGGCGGATGATTTTTGCAGGCTTCTCCGACAAATCATCAATAGCGTTTCTTTTGCAAGAAGTGCTTACAATTTGGCGATTTAACTGTTCTACATTTGCATTATGGCAATGCTCCTTTACATGCTTTGTAACAGTTACGTTGTCCACAATGTCCACTTCGTCCATACTAAGCACATAAGATCTGCACTTTTTATTTATACACTTCCACCGCTTTTCACCACTTTTTAAAATTTTTTAAAAACTATACTTAGAGTTATTTATAACCACTATGTGCTTTCCTTTTTCACTCAAAATAATATTAAGATCCATGTTGCAGACTACAGAGAATACTTGAATCGACTAATATGTAAACTGGGAACAAATACTAAATGATGGATATGGGGAAAGCCCATACTTCCTAATTACTTTCTACGAAAGAGATTTGGCACCTGAGTATCGTAGAACTCTAATTGGGAGGGAATTTACCTACCGATAAATGGGTATAAAATTTTTAATTTAATCTGCTACCTGCTGGGACCGAATTTACTATCACCCATTGCCCACCCTCAGGACCTGGTGGACCCGGCCTTGGATTACCTGGCCGTAGAATAGTGAAAAGAATGAAAATACAATATTCTCGATTGGTGATAGAGTTTTTTTTTAGAAGAGAGGTGCCAAAGAAATTGAAATATTTTCTTTAATAAATTATAATTTAAAATACACGCTTTTACGAGTAGCGCACTAAAACGTTAAAAATAATTATTTTCCATTTATAGTTAACAGAAAACCGGGGTGTGCAGTGCGCGCATCGTACGGAAAGTAAAGCAACTATCAAACTGCGCCTTCCTTTACTCCGCACACATGCATACCCCGGCTTTCTGTTAACTTGTACAGCTATAAAACATTTGGTCTTTAAATAGGTTATTAAATTTAAAAGCGTGGGGCGCACTTACGTATGTATGTATATAGAGGTCTAGGCATGCATTACATTTTGTTTATTTTGCCCAGATCGCTATATAAATGCGCCCCACGCTTTTAAATTTAATTGCCTATTTAAAGACAAAATGTTTTATAGCTCTACCAGTTAACAGAAAACCGGGGTATGCATGTGTGCGAAGTAAAGGGAGGCGCAGTTGCTTTACTTTCCGCACGATGCGCGCACTGCACACCCCGGTTTTCTGTTAACTAAAAAAGAAAAATAATCATTTTTAACGTTTTAGTGCGCTATATTATGCAAATAAATAATTTTTCCACATTTTCTGGAATTAATAACATATTCCTTTGCACCTCGAAAACGTTCCCTGCTTTAGAAAACAGCCAGAATGTCGATGATCTCTCAAAAATCGAGTTTATTCTAGCCTACGGGACCTGTATACAGACCCGGACTCCGGACCCGGCCGGGTACCTAGTACCCGGCTTTTATATTAGGCCGGGTACCTAGTACCGGCCCAAAAATCTGGGCTTGCGGCATTTCCAATTGTGGTAGTATTAATCTGTATCATATCTTTAATTCCCTCTATGGTATTATTGATGTTTGTATTTGTATTTGCGTGAACACTTACCTAACTATAACTATAATAGCTATTAGTAACAATATTAAATAAGAGTATAAAATTGTTGGAAATTTTTTTAATTTATTCTTCTTCTCTAAGTGTTATGCTCATATTTGAGGGTAGACTACCACTCGCTTATACTCGTGATAATATGGTCCTTAATTTACAGTGGACGCCAATACTGGGATACGATCCGCAGACCACGGGCACAGTAGCCCGTCACACAAACTACTGCGCTACGGTTGGCTTTAAATTGAACATTAAAATATTTACAGTCAGATTCTCCGACGCTAGTCTCGTCTAATTTGACAACCAAAAGTTTTAAATTGATAAGTAGTGTAAGAATAAGACAACTAAGTTTTATACTACGAATTTATTTCTGATCTTTTTCGCAAATTTATAAAGAAAAGGGTAATTTTAGTACGTACTTTTTCCAATAATAAAACTAAATTCATTACAGCAACTCGTTCCAAGATGAAAATAGTTTGGAAACCAAGCAAATCGCTGAAATATCAAACTAATTCATAAGCTTTTAATGACAACTTATTAAAAATGACAGGACAAAAACCTGTCAAAACATAACTGATCAACTGTAATACCTTAATTTAAACCAGTACTAAATCTTAAACTTTCTTCGTGAATCTGAACGTTAATTTCTTGAGTTAGTGGTGAACTGTAGAAAAACAATATATTAAATTGTTGAGGCTAATAGGGTAAAACCACACAATTAACAATATGTAGAGTATCAGTGTTCGCAATTTAGATTAAGTTCTGAAGATTGTTTAAATTTGTCATAAATCTAAAAATTAACTATTTAATATTTTATTTTTCTACAATTTTTATCCAAGAAACGCCATAAAATAATATTGTAATAAACAGTCAGGAAAAATCAGCAAATCGCTGGTACTAATCCAAACTCTTCGTATTGTCAGCTACTGTAATAACCAAGTAATACTTTGTCTATATACTTTACATTTTTATTTTATACATTTTTAACCAAGAATCTTTAATTTGTTGGCTTTTGAAAATAAAACGGAATCCAGCAAATAACGTGACTAAAGCATCTATTAATTCCTCGCATGTATAATAATTCACCCTCGGGGTTATATCAGAGAAAAATAAGATAGAGAGAAGAATATCTCGTACGGATTCCATTCATAAATACGATTTGCTTTCTATGACCTCCAAACCGACGTCGAAATAAGCTGCCATGGGCGTACGATGCAGATTTTGGGTTATTATAAAGCACACTGAGAGTGAGTATTGAGACGCGCCGCAGAAAACTCTGTCTGCTTGCCGTATTGCTACCGTAGTGGCTAATGTCGGGGTGTATTGTGAGAATCGTACGCGCAAATCTCGGGGTGTTGCCGTTTGAAGGCCATGGCGTGGTCGAGCTGGCGGGAAGAAGAGATATTATTCTCTCTATCTTATTTTTCTCTGGTTATATGATACGCACTAGTCCCTTAGGATATAATATATTATCTTGTTAGTTCTGATACTAGAAATCTTACACGTACCTAAACGAAATACGGGTATGAGCTCCTATACAACTAAATTAAATACTTCAAGACTTATTTTCTACAATGCAGCTCACGTTGTTCTAACTATACTACATTTATTTTAATTTATATAATTTTAAATAAAGCTCACCAGAATCTTCAGATCCGGGTTAATTACCATCGAAATAACCGTATGTGGAGTCATTTTCCCACGACAGAGATTCACTTTCTGATATACCTTTAGTATTCAGTGTTGTTACCTGGGATTATATTACTTGTGGCAATACATGTGTATATTTGATTGACTATAAAATTGTTAAAGAATTAGAAATATTTAGCGTTGTAACGGTTTTACTAAGTACGTACTTGCCCAGATGATGCGAACTGATTCGCGCGGTGCAATTCGCGAAAATTGAGAGTACTAGAATGCATTTTAAATTGACACCAAAATGTCCCGCTTTTAGAATAGGGACTACCTTAGTTTTGGTTGATAAGTCGATTTTGTCCTGTGGACCCCCCTTCATTAGGAGCATTAATGTCGTTATGGGCTATGGACCCCCGCCGCGAAACGAATTACTACATACACTACTGCCATAGGTTGTCCCAATACATATTTTACAAAAAAATTAGTACTTACCTCTTACCTGGACTTTGCCAACTTAAGACTTTAGGGCCCATTAATTTGACCTAAACCGCCTGCTTTGATCTTGAAAACGAACAATAGAAAAAAGAACTTTGTAATTGTTTAAAAAGGTTGCTTGTCTGTTCGCCTGTTAATATCATTTAGATTATTCCATATGATATCAATACAAAGATTGAATTGAACTATTACAGGTTAAGAAAACTTACGATTATTGTTGTTATTGTTCAGGTGGTGTTCATGATAAAAAGCTTAGAATATCTGAAATATGGCTTTCGCATATAAAATTATTATCAGACTAAAACTGGATGATGGCATAGATGAAGAATATACGGTTACATGTCACCATTTAAGGTGAGCTTCGTTAAACCTTAATATAGAAATAACAATGCGTTTTTAACACAATGAGGGGCAGAGCCGGATTTAACTTTATGCCGCCCGTAGGCTAAAATTTTTTGCTGACCCTCGGCTAAGAACTCTTGCCGCTTTTCGAATTTTAATAACCGTTATTGACTATGTGTTAGTCATGCATGGGTCATTGTAATCAGCAAGGTTGGGTTTAAGGTCGTCGTCTTCGGAAGAGAGACAGACTTATTTTTATTATTAAGCAAAATTTAATAATCACATTTTTTTATGTAAGCTTTCGTTGATTTTTAATGTTAATAATATACAAAAAAAAATAACGTAATTCCAAAAACTTAATAATTGTAAAGATATTATTAACACAGCCTAAACATGCTAGGTACCGCCTTTTTTTCAGTTTTTGTTTAGTAATAAAAATTGCCATTTTTGGCAAAACTGCTGTAATTTATTTATTTTTATTAAAAATATATTGCACATTTTTCTGTTTGTCTTTTATAATGAACTTGCCTCAATATACGCCAATAAGCATTAACTAGAATTGACCGTATTTATAAATTATTTTCACTTAAAATATCCCAAGTGCTTAAATTATTACCGGAAATTTTTCTGAGGTCGCAAATATTTCGAAAATGATTTTCTTAGAATATTTGTGAACGAGGAAAATTTTCGGTAATTAATTTAAGCTCGTGGGATATTCCGTAAGAAAATTTTGCACCTAGTAAAATTTTAAAAATATCTTAACAAAATTGATAATTTCTATCACGATGGCAAAATTGAAACTAACTTAGTCAATCATGAGCAACAAAATGTTTACAACTGTCAGTGTTCATTACCTGTCATCGCGTCAGTTTAACTAAGTGATTTAGAATAGTATTCTGTAACAAGGTTAGAATGAAAAAACTCGATATGAGTGGAAAATTCCGAACGCGAGCGCTAGCGAGAGTGAGGAACCACGGGTATTGAGTTTTTCATTCTAACTGAGTAACAGACTATATTGTCTCCACGACCAGAAAGTATGAATCAAAAACAATTAAATTAAATTTGACCAAAACAAGTTATTTATTGAGATTTACGTTACATTGTATTAATATTTATATTTCTATAAAGTCGAGGATTTCCATCTTTTCAATAAATCACCGAAAAATGCAATAAGAACATTTTCGGAAAAAAGAGTTTGTCTTCTTTTCTTGTTGCCAATCCCTTAAAAGTGTATAATACTTTTCATATTCCTGCCTCGATTTTTGCGGCAGCAGGCTTTCGCTTATATTATTTGCATAATTTGTTATTTCAGGTGGAGTACTATCAAATTCTATATCTGATTCATTCGATTTTTCACTCATTATTTCATTTAAATTGAAGCTTTTCTGACAAAAATTATGACGCCGCCACCATTTGCATCTGTCACTGACAATTTGGAAATCCACGGCATCTATGTCGTTTGGTTCGATTACAGAATATTCATACCGTACCTTGTTATGGAATGAAAATACATGCGAAACACATAAGAAGTAAGTGTTTCAGAATAAATATTCTAACTGAAGAGTAAGAATGTATATGTTCTATTATTAAAAATGATTTCGGAATTTCTACATTCTTTAATGGTTGTGGAGAAAATAACATTCCGAAGCACTACAAGATTATATGCATAATGAAGTACCAAAGCGGAATTAAATTAAAAACGTTTTCCAACCTTAGTTGAATAAAACTTTCATAAATAAGTTAAACATCTCATGTTATCTTTGTTATTAACTAATATCGGTCGAAAATCTTTTACTTTTGATAATTCTGGGGCACTACAGGATTATATGCATAATTAAGTACCAAATTTCTTCCGAAATAAAATGACATTTTCTAACCTTAGTTAAATAAAACTTTTATAAATCACTTAAAGACACCCTATATTTCCGTTTTTTATTAACTTTAATCTACTAATATCGGTGAAATATCATTTACTTTTGATAATCATTCCGAATCATTCTCACCAAAGATGAGCTCTTAATTTTAATTTTCAGTACTCGCGAAATGAATTTGAAAATTTCCCATTTAATTAACATGTAAGTAAATTTTATTTTTTTGTTTTCAATTATCTATAGCTTTGCGACATTTAATGATATTTAATTGGCAATAGGTGGAAATTACAGAGGAATCGTTCCTCATTAAAAGTGCCTGTAGCCAATTCATGTTTTGTAACCGACTTCGTCATTGAAGCCAATTTTTTCTCGAATTGTTCGAATGGTTTTTTGTATTTTTCTCGTAAACCACTAACTTTACAACAAAATTATATAGGAGTTTTTAATAGGAAATTTAATTTCCTACAAAAAAAGTGATGCAAGCCATAACCATAGAGCTAGTAGTTTTCGAGATAAATTCAATTAAACATCTCAAAATTTGAAAAATCGCTGTTTTATCCAAGATTTTAGTACTTTTTAATGAAATCATTGCTGAAAAAATATATAATGTATAAGAATGAAATATAAAAATATATATTACACATAGGTAAGTAATCACTAAAAATATTTCGTGTAATATGAAGCCGTTTCTTATTACCGTATGCTAGATTTCAATACTTTTAATAATATTATGGCTGAAGAAATAATAATATGTACTGGTAAATACATATTTACCAGTAATACGGTAATAAGAAACGACTTCATATTATACGAAATATTTTTGGTGATTACTTACCAATATGTATTTTTATATTTCATTCTTATAGATTATATATTTTTTCAGCAATGATTTCATTAAAAAGTACTAAAATCTTGGATAAAACAGCGATTTCTCAAATTTTGATGAATTTATCTCGAAAACTACTAGCTCTACGGTTATGGCTTACATAGAAATTAAATTCCCTATAAAAAACTCACATACAATTTTGTTGTAAAGTTGGTGGTTTACGAGAAAAATACAAAAAACCATGAAATTCGAGAAAAAATTGGCTTCAATGGCGAGGTCGGTTGCAAAACATAAATTGGCTACAGGCACTGTTAAAGAGGAACGATTCCTCTGTAATTTCCACCTATTGCCAATTAAATATCATGAAATGTCGCAAAGCTATAGATAATTGAAAACAAAAAAATAAAATTTACTTACATGTTAATTAAATAGGACATTTTCAAATTCATTTCGCGAGTACTGAAAATTAAAATTAAGAGCTCATCTTTGGTGACAATTTTTTTTATATGTTTATAACATTATTCCGTCAATGGGCCAAAAAAAAATAGTAAAAATAGTAAAAATATAAAAATAAAGTATTATATTTCTTAGCGGAATGAATAAATAACTTAAAGACATCTTATACTTTCGTCTTTTATTAATAATTATTGTAGTCTCTTAACATCAGTGGAACAATATTTACTTTTGATAAATAGTATTATATTTGTGTACCACATATGCTTTTTGCGTCGACAAATAACTTTAATTTTAGACACTTCGGTTCCCGCGTCTATATTTTCACATTTAAAATGACTTGAAAATTCCGCCGGAAGCTCAAGCAGGATGAATAATTCTGGAATTTTTCTCCGTTGCAATGGAAACGAGTCAAAATAAAAGCTTGTGATTTTTATAAAAAAAAATTAGGTACGCAATGTTCTCCACAATAAAGATTTTATCAGAAATTCTTTACAAGGCAATAAGTGATGCCCTTTAGTTTTGTAATGATAGGTTTTAAATTTATTAAATTATTAAATCGAATGTTATTTAGTAATTACTCAAGATTTAATGCATACACCCAACCCTCTGCAGCAATGTGGATCTGCGAAAAGGTTTTTTCCAAAATACTTTTTTTGAAGAAAGATCGTTTTCCAAATATACAGTAATGGGCAAAATTAAAGCAACTTTTTTATTTTTCTGTTAAAAAGAAAACCACTTGAATTTTTTTTTGCTTAATATAGAAAAATAAACCAAAGTAAAACGCAATAGCAACAAAGAGAAATTTATTTTTACATGTTTCTTATTTATACAAAAAATAAAATGCCTACTGCGACAAGATTAAAGCAATTATTGATATTTTCTGTATAAGAATTACCATAAGCTAACAAAATTAAATATTTAGTTCAGTAGCTGTTCAGTTCTGTGATAAGGGCGGATTTCCAAGCATTCTCAATATCAATCCTCAATCAATATCCTAGAATAATTCTTTTCTAGTTGTGATATTTTTGCAGGAATCTTTCTCTCAAAAATTTCCTGAAAGATTTGCTGGCAAATGAACCTAAGTGGCATTTCCCAATCAGCATAGGGTAGCAGGACGTTCTCCAATATGTTATAATATTCATATCGATCTATTTTTTCGTGTCAGTAGAAAGTTATAGTCATTTGAATTTTCTTAAACCTAAAATATATTTACAAAAATATTTTTATTTAAAATATACGAATCTGCAGCAACAAACTCATAGATTGTACCTTGTAAATAATATTAACGTATTAGAAATCAAATATTTGACGCCTTCTAAGCTCAGCCTCTGCATTAAATCCGGCCCTGCTGATAGATTAAATCTTTTGCAACAAAAAAAATTAAAATTCACAATACCAACAAAGTTAAAATTAAAACAGTCACTTTCGTTGGTAGGCATATCGTAGCATACCTATTAGTAATGTATCGACTTTAACCATTTACTTAATGCCTCGTGAGCAGCCACGGCGTCAATGACACCATGGCACAATGGGTAAGAAACCGGAAGTTTATAGTACGTGAGGCTCCGGTAAATAAGAAGCGTCGCCGGACATTCTTACAATAGGAAATACCTTAACGTTGGCAGGTGGAGGCAGCTTATTATAAGTTAAAATTGGGGTATATTTTTACATATTTGTACTTTTGTTTCAATTAGTATGATTTTTTTGAAAGTGTTTTCCATAGGCCTATAATAATGTAATCATAACTGACCTTGTATTTTTTCATAATTTCAAATTTCATGGATACGACTATATCGTAAAACCAAAAGTGAGGTTTTTTCTTGTTACCATGATGAATTTAATTGCATTCAAGACTTTTACTTTTGATATTTGTGCAGTTTGTGGTTAACAAACAGAAAATTATAATATAATTCATCGTAGCTTTCTTCTTAAGTAAAATAGAGTAAAAGAGCAAAAGAAAGCTAAGGCTTAGTACTCTTCCAAGGATCTTAAGAAGATAATGATAGGTTTCAAAACTCCAAAGATCACAAAGAAATTACCAAAAAAACAACCGTTTATCCCTCTTCATTTTAATTCTATACATTAGAGATGATTAGAAACAAAATGTAAAAATACAGAGCTTTCATCTGAATTTTTTTTAAACAGTCAAGATTTCGGCTATTGCTATTCGTGAATTTGAAAATTATCACCATTCATGGCAAAAGCTGAGTTCATTTTATATTGCTAAGCTAATTTTAAATAAAAAAGCTAATATAAAAATGTTCTGAAATGCTTCCTTTTCAAAATATAGGGTGCTAAATTTTTTTGCCTACTTTTAAAAGTATGTTAAACATTTCTCGGCATTAGTTTTATAATTACAATTTTAGAGAGCTAAATTTTTACATTGCTTATAAAAACATAGAAGACACGTCTTACGATATTCAGGATGCATTTTTTTTATCTGTTACTATTTAAATATAAATAACCCCAATACAATTTGACAACTACTAAATGCCACTTTGGCAGAAAATTATAACCTAAACTAATATGAATGAACAATATTTTACAAGGTGTCCGAAATGTCTTATTCTCTATTCAGTATCTTCCACAACGATAGAACTTAACCCATTTAGCAATAAGTTTAGAAATAAAATCATTTAGAAACAAGAAATTCGAGAAAATAAAGTAACTCAAGTTTGTAATGACAATTTATAAGGAATGACTGGATAAAATCCTAACTGGTCAACTAAAGGATCTAAATTTAAAAGCTTACTGCGTCTTAAACCTTTTTAATGAATCTCGCGGTAAGTTTTTTAATCTATTTGTTACATGAGCCTTTCTACACATGGCTTACAAAATCATATAAACCCGGTACAAGTTTTTTTCATACATAGTTTGATGTGCGTTCAAATGAAATGCTTATTAAAGCTTTTTACAAAACAAGAATTTGCTTAAAATTCAAAGGATTCTATTATTGCGATTTACTAAATGAATGCCCATTAATACAATGATTCTTAATTGGTAGTTAAAGGAGTGCTTTTTCAGATGCACCCATAAAGAAGATGCAGTAAACCCAATAATAATGTATGGAATTTATATACTAAACGCTATAATATTAATTCAGACGTCTTTAATTATTATTTATGTATATACCACATAAAGTTTACTGAATGACATCCTTGAACTTTTACATAAAGTTTGCGTTATAAATTACGAATGGTTCATAAATCGTCAAAGTGCAATCTCTAGTCGTGCATTGTTGTTGAGGACGACAAGACAAAAAAAACTAAAAATACCCCATCTGCTATAATAATATATAAGGCAGCTTTTCTGTAAAAATAAGTCTTTTCGTAGATAGTAATTGTATTTTTTTCTTATTTCTTAATTCGTCCCCTTCAGTTTGACCTCAGAAACACACCACAAGCAGCTAAATTTCTAAATTATTTGGGCATATATTACATATATACCATGTAAAGTATTATTTTTGTCATCTCCATCTATTCAATATGTCCTGCCCAATTCCATTTCATGGTGGTTATTGTTTCGGATGCTGACGGTCGTCGTTGATCTGTGTATTCTATGTTATGGGGATTTTGGCCTTAACAATTGCCATGCTGGTCTTTGCGGGTTGGCTTGCGGTGGGGGTGGGATTCATAGAAAAGGATAAGTTTGAAGTAAATAAATAGGGAATTTGAGGCCGTATTCTTTCCGAGGATGGGACAGTGGGGTAAGAACCAGTAGCTTACGTAGGAGCAGGGTTCGTCAGACCCAGTAGTAGCCTGACCTCCACCCGCTATCCTGCGTAAGGCTTAGAAATCATAAAATATGACCTAACTAGGACTAACCGTAAAGAATAAAATGTAAATCTAAAAATATAATACGGTCAAGACACTGATGAATTTATATTAGATAACTGGAGTGTGTACATCATTTCGTGATACGTAGGAGTATATTTACATTTGCTAGTGCCGAAAACTCTTTGAACATACACCCACATTACTTCTGATGTAATAGTAATAAGAAAGTCGTTACTGTGTTTAGGTAAACATATCGGGAAAGAATCATTCACATCAAGTGTGACTTGAATAATGCATTTAGCAATGTCACATTTACTAGGAATATTCTAATGTGATTTTATTTTTATTTAGTCATAAAATCCATCTTGTTTCGATATAATGTGACATTCATTTACTGGTAAGCAATTAAACGATTTCAAAGTTTATTCCCATTTAAATCTTTTTAAATTCAGGGCTTGGTTGAAAATATAAAATAAACGCCAGGAAATATAAATTAGCACGTAAACAGTCTCAACTTAACCTCAATTATTAAACAAATAAAACAGTGGCGGCTGGTGAAATTTTAAAGTTATATATCTCTGTTGCTTCTTACGGGCCCATGCCAAGTTTAGGTTTTTTAATAGTGAGCCTACTAGGAATGTTTTGGTAAAGAAAAAATATTTTATAATTTGCGAAAAAAAGCTGAACTTTTGCGGTGCCCCCCTGGAAAAAAATGAACAATTTTAGGTATTTTATTTATATTTTTTTAAACAAATTTTACATCATTTTGTCGAAAATTTTTAAATTTTAAGAGAAAAAAATGTGTCAGTAGAAAGTTATAGTCATTTGAATTTCTTTAAACCTAAAATATAATTTTGAAAAAAATTCAATTTTTCAAAAGCAAAAACGAACTAAAATTTACGATTTCTTTAAAAAATAATTGGAAATAATATGTGGGTACATCATAAGAAGAGTGCACATACGTATATTTAATAATTTGCACCATACACCCACCCATCATTAAAATAAAAATTAAATGAAATAAAATTATGTATTTTTATTTCTACACCCTTGTTATTTTTCGACAACGAACCCCTCAACACAACTGACAATGTTTTTCTCCTTTACTGTCCGCTGTTGAGAAGTTTCACTGTATATTGTTTCAACGGTGTTTGAACTCACCTATTCTTCTCATAAAAATATAGATAATTATGATTTTACATGTCATATACACTATTTTTACTGTTAACATATAAAAGCCACACACCACAAATCAGTCATCTTGTAACGTGTTTAAGTTGTTTTTATTTATGCTTTTATAACCGTCCTACAATAAAAATACCATTATCAAAAATAGTGTGTAACTTTTGACACTATTAACTGTAGAAGAAATATTTTTAAATCTGTTCATTAACAAACCTAGGTTTACTGTAAAAATCTATAAATAAATAAACATGGGTGTTATGCACAAACACAGTACCATTACCATTATTGATGCTAATTACTTACTTACCTCCAACACTTACATAATATTTGTTGCAATTGCCAAACACCATATAATTTAATTAGTACCTAGTTACGAGGGACGTCCCTGTGTTCAAATAAACAATAAATAACTACTTATAGACTATAAAAATAATGATGCATTTAAATGTCTTAGTAAAAGTAAGATTAAAATACATATTTTGAATAGACGTAGTTTGCCTGCAACTTATAGACATATATTTATAAATCACCAACCAGTATTATCGAATGTGGTAAATCTACGGAGCAAATTCTGTTAACAAAGTCAATGTCCTACGGGGCGTGCTCATTGCAGAATGCTCAGCTAATGACCAATAGGACCGTACTTTACAGTTTATTATTTAATACATATATGCTGCCTTTGCTTCACTATCCTATTGATTAAATACTAATCTTCATTTATTAAAATACACAAAATATTACCCGGTGTAATGTAATTATCCGTTTATTACAGATAAGAGTAAGCCTTCTGATGAGGTTTTGTTTTTATTCATATAGGTAATCAAACCCAATCAAACAAAGATAGAAATAGAGACTAACAATGAAAGGATAAACTAGAAAACTGGGAACGCAAACACATTTTTGTGGTAAAGATTTTCATTAAAGATTTCAATAAATCTTCAATTAATTTATTAAAGTTGTTTCGGCTTATTTTTACATAAAATAGAACGATTCAATACAAGGAAACCTCCAACTGTAGATGCATTACCATTCAAACATCACTACCGTACGAAGTGGCGTAGTAAGAAGTAACGCAATGAGAAAAGTGTAGAAGAGAAATACTGGTGTGCACAGAACATAAACCCTAAAAGCATAAAATGTATACTGAATAAATATTCAGAAATAAACAACGTTATAATTTTCTATCAAAAAAAGTACGCACAGATTGTGACTAAGGAATCTCAAAAGGATCCAAAGTAAAACCAAACAAAACCACCGATTCACTACTTTTTACATAGAAATGCGCCAACTCGGTTCTCATCTAACCCTGTGGATGTGTAAGTCATTGTGTGGTTGTCATTCACTAACAGCCGAGAGAAATCGCATCTGACTGGCGATGGTCGTAAAGGCGTCCAGACCACACGCCTCTAATAAAAGCAGAATATCTAGTAATTTGAAAAATAGCACATACATACATACATGGACGACAACATGGTTTTTATAAGTTGAGGTAGGAGAAATTGTGTTGTGGGCAGTCGCTAACTTCCTGAAAGTCGATGAGTGATTTTTTTGAGAAAAAAAAGCAGCAAAAAAAAATGTTTATATTGTAAAATATTTTAGAATGTTTGGCTCCTTGAGGTTGTCATTTTAGAGCTATTTTGATCTAATTACTTAAGGTCTGTGTCTGTCCACCAAAAAAGTGGTCAATAAAAAAAGGGACTAATAGCTTCTAAAGAACAAAATATATACATAAGTGTATTGTATCATCAAGAAATACATTATATATTAGCGTATAAATTAAACATACAATATTTTTAGAAAATCTACTATTGGAAGTAAGCTCTAACTTTTTTCTTAATATGTCGCATCAATGTTTATACATCTTTATTCAACACTGTGTATTACTCGAAGTATTCCACATTCCACATCAATTGCAGTTCCGCCAGTCTTCTTTAACTTGCGTTTGACTAGGGCCCAATACCTTTCAATGGGGCGTAATTCCGGACCATTTGGAGGATTAGCCATTTTGGGTATAACTTCCCAACAATATCTTGTCTCTTCTGGTACAATGTATCAGGAAATGTACATAAAAGAGTACTGCGACTAATACAGTGTTGAATCAAGATGTACAAACATTGATGCGACGTATTAAGACAAAGTTAGAGCTTTCTTCCAAAATTAGATTTTCTAAAAATATTGTATGTTTAATTTATACGCTAATACATAATGTACCTATTTGTTGCTAATACAGTGTACCTACTTATATTTGTTCTTTAGAAGCTATTAGTATTTTTTTACTGGCCACTTTTTTTCGTCGGCGGGCCTTAATATAAACTGATCGAAATAAGTTAAGGATTCTCTAAGAAAAAAAAAGTTCAGGAAAAAAGTTGACATATCATTTGCCTTATCATTTCTAGAAATAAACCACATTTTTTAATTTTTTTAACTTAAAAATGTTTAGTATCAGAATTTAACAATATGTTTTTCTAATACATAAGTAAGAAAACAGAAAATATTTTTGAAAATTAAAAATGATTTAATAGCCAGTAATTTCACCTCTGTTGTTGGACTCGTCGAGGAATACTTAAAATTAAGTGATTTACCTCATCTTAGTCCAAGCATCCTATAAATCCGGAAGAACTTGCCTTGGTGTCCTTACATCACGAAGAGGCGGTTGACGACCAATTACTGCTTTTCCAAGCATGTCCCCGACATGTTTAATACAGTTTAGAACTGGAGAGAGTGAAGGTAACGGCAAATGGTCAATTTTATCCAATGTTAACTGTTCTACAACTACCCTGGCTCTACGTGGGCGAGCGTTATCATTATATAGAAATCTGAAATTGAGCTCCAAATTCCAAGGGTAGTCATTTTCTATGTTGCTAACGATGTCTCGAGCGTAAATTTTGCCATTCATTGTACGTTCACAAACATACACCTCCGTTCCACCCATAGGCATACAATAATTTCATCTTAGGTTCCACCCATACCATAGTACCGCCATCCGAACGGATGTACTTCTTCGACATATCGGTCATTAACTCGTAAATTGGGCGGTCTCCAGACACGTACGTACGTATGTCTGTCATCACGAAGACAAAAGCGGCTCTCATCTATAAACATCACGGCCTTTCATTCATCACGCCAGTTTATCTGTTCATTGCATTAAAGCAAACGTTGAGCTCTGTGATCTGCAATCAAAAAAGGACACCTTATAGGCAATGTACACCTGCCTCATTTAAACAATTTAAGACAGTTCGCGGGATTCTACGATCTCTGCTGGCACCGAAATGGTCCTATCATAAACACGTGCTGTTTCTTGAAGGCTCCATCCTAGCTGCTTTGATTATTAATTTGTTTTCCCTGGCATTCGTTAACCTTGGCCTGCCTTCTCTTGGTCTTTCCCTGACAGTTTCAGTCCCATTAAATCGGTTGTTAAGACGGGAAATTACACTTTAATAAACATTAAACCGATTAGCTACATCAGTCTGTCGCGCACGTCCAAGTAGCAACCCAATGGCTCGGTTTTCCTCGTCCTCGGTTAAATGACGCCTATTCATATTGCGAAACATAGAATAATCACAATTATTACAGGAATCACTAAGCAGCGGTAAAACAGAAATGGAGTCCATATAAACGAAATTGCACATTATGTACTTTTATCGATAAATTTTCTTTATCACAATTTTAAATGTGCATAAACATTATTTTTTCCGAAAGGATTAGGGAACATAAACAAGCCATTTTTTTCTTTTGGGGAATTTTTTTTTCAGAGAAATCGCAATATCCTTAACTTATTTCGATCAGTTTACTAAATAGAAGAAAACATGTTGGTTAAAAATAGGAGTGCACAAACCCGAACGCAATAGCATCTTCAGGGACCCGGATACTTTGGCTGCTTGGCTGCTTGACGTTTGAAGCTTTCACAGTTTGCGTTGTTAACAAGTTTACCGATTTTGTAGCATCAGCCCCGTAGTGCACTGGTAAAGAATTCGCTTATTGACCCGCAGGCGTTGGTTCGATTCCGTGACCGAATGGAACTTTTTTTTTAAATTTTTGTCATTTAAAATATACAAAATTAGGAAATCGGCTCTAAAAAGTGTATTGGAAACACTCCTTCCTCGATAAAAATTTTGTTTTGTCTTTTTTTAAAGGTCCCGAGCAAAAAATTATTCGTGTTTAGGTACCTTAACCTAAAAATTATATTTTGTTTGAGAAATAATATAATGTCTTCTTGTGGCCATGGAGTTGAGAAATACGTTCTCGGACAGGTTTGCTCAGGACCTTTTTTGGTACTTTTTACCCAACCCAACCCAACCCGAGCAAAAAATTAATCGGGTCAAACGTCAAGAAGCCCAGCAGCCAAAGTATTCGGGTCCCTCTAGACGCGAGTCCCGAACGCACCCACGAGACAATGAAGTCGGCAAACTGTTTACTGTTGACGTATTCAAGTAACAAGGCTGCTAACGTGCCATTCTCTAAACGTGAATCCCCCACAGAGTCTTCCTTTGCACATAATGTGTGTCATTTATTAAAAATGAGTCTTATGGGAAGTAGGCAATTTATTTTTTTAGACAGTTGTGGTCCAAACTAACAAACCCTTTTATTTTCTTTGATCCAAACGCACTTTTTCGCCCATGAATTAGACATCAGCTGATACAAGCAATAGCTGTGCTTGTCTATAGATTCAGCTTTGGTATTTAAGAAAAGTAAAATCAGGTCCAATCCCTACTATTTTACTTTTTTAACATGGTTCTTGCTCACTTATTTGCTATAAAAATTCAATGGCTTTCCGATGTAGACAAACATAAATATAATTTTAAAAATCAAACTTTTATTTTGTACATTTTCTTTAAAACAGCGTTCCGTAAAAATTCAATACGTCTGTCGATTTTTTTCTACAAGTTTTTAATTTTGTTTTGCTTGCCCTTTCTGTCTCAAAAAGTATCGAAAAATTTATGATTCATAAATTTAACCATACTAGTACAACAAATAAGCGGCTTAAAAAGCTCAATTTTTTATTTTTGTCTCGATTTTCTGCGAGCGGTGTAATTATAATAAATAACACTTCGAAGAATATTTTAATGTATACCTATAGGCCACTAATGTAGATGCTTGAAAAATAGTTTTGAAAGAATACTTTTAAAAAGATCTCATAATACCTAATGTTCAATTAAAGTTGCTTTGTTTCTCACTTCTCATATGAAATATCGAAAGTTGTTTTATAAAATTACGCCAGTATATTGTAATTACTAAGGTATTAAGGCATTAAACATCATTACAGACAATATCAACTTCATATAATAACCTTCTGACGGCTTATATAGAGAAATATAAGTGTTTTAATTTAGAACACCACTGATAGCTTACATTGCATTGCGCGATGTTCTGGTAGCTTATAAAGTAGTCTCTTTCAATATGTACAAAGTAAAAAATGATTGAAACTATTAACCTGCAACCAGGGCCGTCTACCGGACGGCAATTTCGTGCCCTGCACGAAGGCGCCATATTACAGAGGCGCCAAAATCCAAAATGACCAAGTTAAGAAAATAATCAGTAAATAAATAAACATTACTCTTACTTGTTTTTTTTTGTATGCGGGCCGCAAAAAAAATGAAACCAAGCAACCTAAGCAAGCGACCCGCGGGTCACGGGTTGAAGACCCCTGTCCAGAAACTGTGTAAATATAAAATAAATAATATGATAAAATGTATGGAAATTTGGAAAAAATACGAAAAATAGGAAATATGACAATATGAAAAATTATTTAAAAAATAATTAGAGAAAATATATTTATTTTGTGTCATAAAATAAGTATTGTATTTTCCTCAAAAATATCTTAAAGTCAAAAAAATTAGCATGATTTTATTTAGCCCGAGACTATGGTATGGGGGGGGGGGGATATAGCCCCCTTATCCCCCCGTAGGAACACCACGGTACTTTTCATTGTTTTTCCTTTTGTGAAGTTGGCTAATTTTTTTGAAAAAAGAGGAAATATTTCTCTCTAGATATAACTAACCTAACCCAACACAACTCATGTTTCATATATTCAAAATCCTGACACCAAAACTACACTATTATCGCCTTATACCACGCGGACGAAGTCGCGGTGGGGAAGCTAGACTGGTATAAAAAGTCGTTATCGTTAAAATTTGTTATTGAAAGAATTAAGTGAACATCAGAACTGTCACATTTTTGCTGAGGTTCAGTTTTTTAATAAGAAAAAATTACTTTTATTTCTAATTCTGTGGGGAATGTTTGAGATTGTCCAAGAGGCATTTTATTAATATATATTTAACATTAACCTTATTCTCTAAGTAGACATATACGTCCAGATTCACTAAGAAAGTTTACGTTCAGATTCACTAAGAAAGTTTAAGATTTAGTACTGGTTTAAATTAAGACCTTATAGTTGATCAGTTATGTTTTGACAGGTTTTTGTCCAGTCATTGTTAATAAATCGTCATTAAAAACTTATGAATTATTGTGATATTTCAGCGATTTACTTGGCTTCCAAATGATTTTTACCTTGGAACGAATTGCTGTAACGAATTTAGTTCTATTATTGTTGAAAGTATGTACTAAAATTGCCCATTTCTTGATAAATTTGCGAAAAAGCTCAGAAATAAGTTCGTAATATAAAACTTAGTTGTCTTATTCTTACACTTGTCAGTTTAAAACTTTTGGTTGTCAAATTAGACCGGACTAGCGTTGGAGAATCTGGCTGTTAAGATTTAGTACTGGTTTAAATAAATCTTATAGTTGATCAGTTATGTTTTGACAGATTTTTGTCCTGTCCTTGTCATTAAAAACTTATGAATTATTGTGATATTTCAGCGATTTACTTGGTTTCCAAATGATTTTCATCTTGGAACGAGTTGCTGTAATGAATTTAGTTCTATTATTGTTGAAAGTACGTACTAAAATTGTCCTTTTCCTGATAAATATGCGGAAAAGCTCAGAAATAAGTTCATAGAATAAAACTTAGTTGTCTTATTCTTACACTTGTCAGTTTAAAACTTTTGATTGTCAAATTAGACCAGACTACCATTAGAGAATCTGGCTGTTTAATTTTTTATAAAAAATACAGTAACAATTAATGAGAGGCTTAACCTCTCAACATTAATAAATTTCCGGCTTATCTTACAGTGTAAACTTTGAAGTATTTTATGCAGTACGAGCGTAATTAGTACTTAGGTACTATAAAAGATTCATTAAACCATGACTGCTACTTATGATATTATGGAGCTTCCTCCATTCACTTCTTGATTATGTTTGTTTACTTTTTAAGAATTTGTTTAAAAACATACTTACATGCATGGAGATTAGTATTAGTATTCAAGATTAACGACTTATACAAAATTAAAAAGACTTTCGACATGTTGAAAAATCTTCTATGCCATCGTTAATATCAATACTTGATCTCACAAAGAATAAAAAATATACAAATGAGAATTATTTTTTAAACATAGGTACATAATATTTGTTGTACCACCATACTGGGAGTTTAAGGGTCTGTAGACTCTATCCCTGGAACCTTAGTATCAATTGGGACTAAGTGAAGTAAAGAATTCTACATTACTTATCTACTTTACTTTAAAACCCGCATCAATGGATGCTGTTATTAAAATAACAAGAATATATTAAAAACCAAAGCGATCGAGGACGATCGTATGTAAGTGAAATAAATCTCTTTTCACAGTGCTCATTTTATCATTCATAATCTAGAAAACTTTGCTACTGTGATAAGAGTTTCTGAAACCGTGTATTTCTTATGCTAGCATCATCTGGTTTAGCTCTTTTAGTTAGAACTTACCACGAATCAGGAATTTTATGTTGATGTATTGCAAGATTCGGTCGGTGAAGCTATTGCTTACTTATCCTGCTAGCGACTAACGAAATGCCTCTAGTCTACAGAAGGAATAAGGTTAATACTTGCCCACTAGGGTGTGTCGATTTTTAAAAGTTTTAGAATTTCGATTTGGAATACTTAAAAAAGTTTCCTTTTATAATAATAAAAAAAGGTTATATAAATAATTTTAATTAATTTACATCTTCCACCCTCTACATGTAGCTAAAGCTGGATGTCGGTCGATTTTTACATTTTCTTGAAAATTTGGAAATTTTTATTTGGAATATTGATAAATAGATTTCCTTTTACTCATATACAATGCCTTGTTGTTGGCACCGTCCGGCTGGCGGCTCTCCTTTGGATATTTTCTTGTTTGTTTAATATTAGTATTGCCATTCCAAATTTAATGATATTACCTAGGCACTAGGCTCTCATCGCAATTGCTTCGTTAAAGTCGTGGTTTGTTGTGCTTTTAGTTTTATTCTCAGTGTAAATAATAGAGACATGAGTTTTTAAAGACATTTTATTCAAGGCACGACCTTGAATCCCTTTGGTACGATCTTCTAGGTTCCATAAGATATTGCTTATTTTTCCCTAATAAATTATGCTATTTTGTTATCACAAAATAAGTTATGCAAATTTAATTCCTAAAAGAAAATCATTTACAAAATATTTAATTTCACAAAGTGTAATCTTACAAATTAAAAATACAGTTTGTATTCCGAAATATTATATGTCACAAATTTGCGTCAATTTTTACGTTATATGTTCTGTAAATCTATCACGCCGACGGACCCGCCCGGCTATACAAGTCAATTGTTGACGGAATCGCATGACTTGTTACTGAAAATGCCGCGAGATTAAAAGCAAGCCTTGCAGTTATTTTCTTGTGAATCTTCCATCAATAAACAACCATTTTGTGTAGTTCGTTGTTAGTTTGATAAATTTTGTGTTTTACAAATAAAGTGAGTGTATTATTTAACTATGTTTATGTGCAGACTTTGTAATATTAGTCTAAAAACAATTAAGCAATGTTTTTGTAAAGTATATCCTATAATATGTTTGTTTTTAAATGCGATTTATACGTTTAAAACAAAATTTATAATTTTTACTCCAATAAAAAAACCCAACCATATATTTATTTTATTTATTTATATATAGGTATTGCCTTTTTTCCACCAGTATATGCTAAGTAGGTATTCCAACATTGGTATCTTTTCTTTTGTTACAGTTTTCCTGTTTTGTAATAGTTTTTATACAGAACTTTTTCTAGTAAAAAGTTATAAAATGCAGCAGTGGAACTATCTACGTAAATTTACTTTCTATTTCTTTCTGTTTTTGAATTTCTTATTCTGTAACGAGTTCTGCTTTATCCACAATTATTGTCGACCCTAAATTGAACAAATATTTTTAGTTACCAAAAAAAGTAAAAAATGTTTTTCCATTTCCAGCAGTTTGTATTTAAGATCCACAATTGTGTATGAATAACTTACATAATATTAAGAAATTAGAAAGAAGTAAGAAATATAATTCTTACAGCAGCCGTAAATTTTCTAGATATTATGTGCCGCAAAACTGGCTACTAAAATTAAATATTGTATTACGCCACTTTAAATGGTAAATATAATCAATTTATATTCCGATTACGGAAATTAACGCATTTGGGTAATATATGAAGTAATTTTAAAAGGGAAATTTTAGGTATACGTTATTTATAGTAAAAAATAATGAATATATTGTGTACAAATTTACTTAATTTATTAGTGAATTCTACCAAAAATATATAGGGAAATAAAATCGGGATGTTTCTGTAAATTGACGGTACTTTACGTGGGTACATTTGTGATCAACGTAAAATAACTGAAATTTAGAGGGTGGAAAAAATAATTTGTTTGTTAAATGTAATTAGAAGTTTTGTATATGAGTAAAGATATTTATCGATATTCCAAATCAAAATTTAGACATTTTTAAGAAAATGTAAACATCGATCGACAAACAGCTTTAACTACATGTAGAGGGTGGAAGATGTCAATTAATTAAAACTATTTATATAAACTTTTTTTTATTATAAAAGGAAACTTTTTGTAAGTATTCCAAATCCAATTCAAAAACTTTTAAAAATCGACCTTTATTTCCTTAAACTCAAAATGTGTTACCATCATGGATTTATTAGGACTGAATACGGGATGATTTCACATTCTTTGGAGCCAAAACAAACCATTCTAAACGACACTGTAATCACAGTTTGTAAACATTGGCCACATCTTATTTTACCTTCTATTTTTGTACAAAAAATACGTTAGAAGCATCACAAGATTTATTAAAAGTAATAAAAGCCCTAAAATATTTTATTTTTCTGCTAAATATTAATAAATTTAAGTTAAAAAGGTTTTATTATTTATAGGTTATGTTATTTCTAAAGGTGTTTATTTAAAGTCGCTCCGAGTCATTTATAAATCTATACGTCGCACTTTTTCTTTTCTAGTTCATTAGACAAAGACGTACGTGTAACCGAGTGTTCAGACCGAGGTTCAGCCGTGTTCCTAAACAACCATAACAGACAGCAACACTTCTGAGCTCCAACACTCCAATGCTATTTTATCTCTTTCTACTACCATTCTTGATTCAATTACGTAGTAATTCGTAGTCTTGTCTATGTTCGTAGTTCGTAAACTGCTCCCCCAAGAGAATAACAAAAATAAAAACAAACAACAAAAGATAAGGCTTCACGTTCGATACGCTCACAGTATACGGACATCGAATCCTTATTATAATAAATCCATGGTTACCATAATTTCCTGATCGTTAAACAAATCCGGTTTACACTTGATTTATTGAGTACTTTAAGTAATAAAAAAGGCTTTATTAAATAGCATTTCCACATGCAATTTTTTACGGTGGATACATTAGACAAATCGAAAAATAATTAATTTAAATGCATTGAGTGTTATGTCTAATTAAAATTAAAAACGTTTAACAGTTCAACCGTTAAGCATTCTCTTGGCTACCGAAAGATTTATTAAATGTATTGTATGAAAATCTTAATTAATTTTTGGGCGCGTGTTTTAACGGCACCAAGACATATAGATAAATAATAATAAAAAAACTCTGTTTGCTTTTATTTTGTAGGCATATAAGCATATTTAGTAATATTTCCATACTTTTCAGAAGTGCAGGGTGGCGGCTACAAGAATTTCAACACCCTAAAATCTCAGTTATGGTTTACAAAAACCTATTCTAGGAATAATTATATAACAAAAATTTTGAAATTTGGTATCGCCTTACCTCCCTCCCCCCTCAAATAAAAAAATTGTTCATAAATAAAACATCGCTTGTACATTCTTCTAATTAATTAATTATAAAAAGCTAGTGTGTACTTAAAAGTTATAGTCTTTAATTTATCAGTTAATATATACACATCTTTCCTTTATCAAACTTAAAAGTTCTTTAAAAATATCCTACAATGAATCGGGAGCTTATCCAATTTTTTTTTTCTCAAATTAGTACATTCTGTTTTAACCGTCTCAAATTTGGCATGGCTCCCATTCTCTAGAACAGGCGCGGATTTAGAAGGGGAGCAGCCCCCCCCAAGTAGGGTTTACCTATAAAAATAGCTTTTTCGAAAACGGATTTACGAAATTTTTCGAAAATATTTTCTCGAAAACCTATTTCGAAAGTACCTTTTTTCAAAAATATCTTAACAGCTTTTTCAAAAGATGCTCTCTTAAAAACAAATTTATGAAATTCTCCAAAACATATTATATTTCGAAAGTACATTTGTCCAAAAATGTCTTTAAAAAAATAATTTTTCAACAATAGGTATACAACTATACAAAAAACAAGCCGAGAAACGATCATAAACAAACCTAAACAAACCTTTTTTGAGTTTGATCAGGCTTCCTTAGGTTTGGTACGTTACTTTAATTAAATTACTTTTTCCAAAAGCCGTTGCTTGAAAAAATTACTACTAGAAAAGGACTTTTAGAGAAAATTTAATTTCGAAAAAGCAAACCCAAGAAAATATCTTTTTTTCAAATATGAAAATCGAAATAAAGTAAAAAAAAACATTTAAGAAATTACATTTTGAAGTAAAATACTAACAAAAAATAAATTAAAATCTGAATGAAGTCTACTTGTCAGGAGTACATATAAATATGCAAAAAGTGAGAATCAATTCTCTAACCACCTGAAAATTCCTTATACAATAAGGTTATTGTTGAAATCCTTATTGTATAAGGAATTTTCAGGTGGTTAGAGAATTGATTCTCAATTTTTGCATAATTAAAATCGTCGGTTCTGTCAAGATGATAAGAATCATTATAACTAAGACCGGGGTCTAATTTGACAATCAAGGGTTTAAATTGGCCAGTACAGCAATAATCAAACTAGTTTTTTCACTATGAATTTCTTTTTGATGTTTTTCTCAGATTTATACAGAAAACGGCAATCTAAATACGGGTTTACTGCAAGAATGGAACTAAATTCATTTTAGCAACGAGTTAAATAATAAAAAAATAATAATCGTTGGAAAACAAAGCACACCGTAGAAATAGCAGATAACTCATAAGTTTCTAATAACGACTTATTAACAATGACAGAAGAAAAACTTGTCAAAACCTAACTGATCAACTAGAAGATCCAATTAAAATTTTTTAGTAAATTACACGAATATAGTTACAAAAAAAAACTTTTTATAACAACGCTAGAGAAACTACGATGAAACTAACAACGGAGAAAATTAAAGAGGCAATATAGCGATTAGGCAAAAAGGTGTCTAAATCATTTTTTGTTCAAATGTCTGTTTAAAACTTTTCATTTTTTAAATAATTTCCGTACAATTAGAGGGTCTAATTAAATTAAGAGGTTTTTAATGACCTGTACTTACGTACAGACTAAGAAATGCCATACACACGTTGGAATACATCGTATCAACATACCACCAGCTTTTTTACTCATCAACAATGTATGGTTACTTCTTTGTAGCTCCGGTATGTAACATAACTTTTCCGCGTATCAAAATAGTAGACCGTTTCTTACGATAATAAAATATTTTCTAGATATAACAAGATAATTTGTACAAGGTTTCAGAATAGTTTTCATAAAATACCTAGTAATTATTTAATATTTTTAAGCTTTATGAAGCTCAGAGACCTGTCTTAATGTAATATCTTTTTATTTAAGCATGTTACACGCAGAAAATTATATAAGTAGTCAAGAATAAAACACTCTACTTAAGTATATCGCAAACTTGTATTATCCGCAAGATATGGTAAACTCATGGCAAAAATTAAATTTTCTAGCGACACTTTGTTGAGCCAAGAATATGCGTTTCTTGGGATAAGAAGGTAATGTCTTGATGGAAGTAAGGATTTCCCAGAAAAATAAAATAGTACTAAACCCCATTTTATCAAATTTTTCCTCAGCTCCAGTGCCATTACTTTCTTAGTTTGATAGTATTCATTATTTCACCTGATTTTACAACACTACAAGTATCTTATACGAGAGACTATAAAGAATATTGACACTCGAATACACCGAAAAGCCGGTATCCCTTGAGACATTTGGTGGGTTTACTGGTTTATGGTTTAAAAGTTTGTTTGTCCACCACTATATATACATGTAGATAGATAGTATACATATTTATATAATGGTAGACAAACAAACTTTCAAACCATAAACCAGTAAACCCACCAAATGTATCAAGGGAGACCCGCATTTCGTTGGACGGCAGTGTTCGTCTAGGTATTATTTAGTCTATGCTTATATTCTACTTTTCTTTCATATGGCGATTACCTTCTTATAATGGTACAAGTTAGATCTAATATTTGAAGTTATTTGGCGTGGTGAGATAAAGGTTAGTTTTGTTAGTATAAATAGCCATTTTCACGTAATAATTTTTCATAAGAGAAGCTTGTTTTTCCTTCAGTTACTTTGGAAATGGAAGTATTTTGAAATTATTACAAATACCCTCTGTTGAAAATTAGGTTAAAATTAACTTAATATTTCAGTTAGTTTAGTACATAGTTACAGCACACTTGGCTCAGGAATACAAATTATTGAAGTAAACTTTCTAAAATATCTTGGTTTAAGAGAAAAACATCTTTGTTCAAGATTATATTCTTGAAGTAAATCGACAATTTAAAAAAAAACAGCACAAAATTAGTACCGTATTAAAATGAAGTATTTTACCTAAAACAAGTAAGTAAATAGATACTTATGTCAAATCAATGTACCCGAAAAAAAGAATAGTTGGTTCGGAAAAGTTTTTTTGTCTCTGTAGAAGGACTTATAAAGAATAACTTTTTTGGTGAGATGGCAGCTACTAGTTTGAAAACAGTCTGAGTATATTCTTACATTTAGTGTAATATGTAAATGCATATAGGTACACGATAACTTTTTCTCTATAAATTTAAATGAATGACTTTTTCAACGGGAATCCAAAGATTTAAAGTTAATGGTTTCTTATCTGTGTAAATTCCGACATGATGGTGGTACCACCACACACATCCTCTTAAAGGGCTGGTGAAGTCCGTACGGATGTTTCCAGCTCTGGATGTGTGAGTCGGATTTCCCCAGTACACCGTACTTAGACTTCGGTTTTCGTGAGCTGTCAGAACATAAAAAAAATGTACCAGATGCTGAGATAGTTGATAATTTATTTTTCCCCCATCAATCTTTTTAATGCCGATGGTTTGTTAGGACTCACTAAACCCATTGCAAAAAATGGTAGTTAACTTCAGCCAATCTTCATTAGATTAATGCAAATTATCAACTATGCAGTAATATTATTTTAACGACATACTCGCATGGATACTACCTTTATCTCAATTTATTTTTAACGTTCTTAAATTGCAATGTAATATCGTTATTATATATTTTATAACTGCAATTAATATGTGTATCAATTTTTCGACACCATGATAAAATGGAAAAATAAGAGGTAACTGTTTTATCTTAAAGACTGAGCATGAACCCAATTACTACAAGCAATCAATTTTTTTTATTTACACGCCTTGTCCCATTAAGTTTGACCAACTTTGCTCACAACAAGCCTTCCTAATATTTTTACCAATAAAATTAATGCTATATATGGTGTAATCACCAACTAACTGTAACAAAAGTTATCTTTTTAGCCTCGTGAACGTTAACTATAAAACAAATAATTTAACAATTTCAATTAGTGTAGCAGTGATCGGAAATTGCAGTTACCGTTTCCATTTTTCAATTCTTCTAAAGGCCTATCAGGAATATTCATGATCATGATTTAACAGAAACTGTAAAAGAGGGAATTGTATTGTCCAAAGTCGTGTTTCGTGTTTTTTGTTTCGTGGAATAATCGAAAATTACAACTTCTCAAGATTACTCGACTACCGTGCCCTTAGGATGGTTTTCAATTTGTTTTGCTTGGAAGTTTCTTTTTATATTTTTCTTATCCTTTTGGTGATTTTTGTGTTCAGGATAGTTGATTCTTGGCTATTTTCAGACAGCCAATGAATTTACTTTTCTCTCTTTCATTCTCTCTAGTCTTAAAACGAGCGTTTGAAACTATTGATAGAGAAAAATTATTAGAAAAGTTAAAAAAATATGGCTTATGTGGAGAAGTATATACATGGTTTAAAGATTACTTAATAAATAGGTGGCAGGTAGTAAAATGTAATGAATATGTTTCAAAAAAAAAAAGAAATTAATGTTGGTGTGCCTCAGGGTAGTATACTTGGTCCTTTACTTTTTATAATTTATATAAATGATTTGATTAATATTTTGGGAGATTTTAAATTCCATTTTTTTGCAGACGACACAGTAATTTACTTGTCTGATAAGGATTTTGATTTGATGACACAGAAAATGAATATAAAATTAAATAATATATATAAATGGATGAGTGTAAATAAGCTTAAAATTAATATTGATAAAACTAAATGTTTATTATTAGGTTCTGAAAAACAATATAATGAATTTAAGACAAAAAATTTGGATTTCAAAATAAATGATGAAATTGTTGAAGTTGTAAATAAAGTTAAATACTTAGGAGTAATTATTGATAAAAATTTAAAGTTTAATGATCATGTAGATTATGTTTGTAAAAAAATATCAAAAAAATTGGGAGTTTTAAGTAGATTGAGAGAGTATTTAAGTATTTATAGTAGGAAGTTAGTATTTAATTCAATTGTTCTACCTCATTTTATTTTCTGTAGTTCAATTTTATATATGTGTTCACAACAGAATAAAAATAGATTACAAGTACTACAGAATAGAGCCATGAGAATAATACTGGGGTGTGATAAATACACTAAAATAACCGATATGTTAACAAGTTTAAAATGGATGAATATAGAGAACTTTTTACTTTACCGCACTCTTATTTTTATTCATAAAATAAATTTAAATTTATCAGCACCTTATTATAACAATTTTTTGACTAAATTTGATGAAATTCATGAATACAATACAAGGGGAAAAAATAATTTCATTTTGGGACATAGGAATTTAAAACAAACCCAAAATTCTATTTTTTTTAAAGGTATTTTAGAGTATAATAAATTAAGTAATGAAATTAAAGAGAGCAGTTTAAAATCATTTATTAAAAAATTAAAAACGAAAATTTTAAGCAATTTAAGCCTTATTCGATAAAATTCAAAATGGATTGAAATTACCTATCTGCAAAACAAAAGCAAGAAAGAAGAATTATAGAATAAATTAGATGTTATATTTTAAAATTATATTGAATAGCTTTGTTGTAGCTAATAAACTTTGTTATTATTATTATTATTATTATTATACTTTAATACACGTTTAAGGAAAATCTTTACATGTATGTAATTATTATGTTAGCATATAGTCTGCATTCACTAACACTTTCCATAGGTTTTCTTTGTACTTTGAATAAATGGCAATAAACAATCTGCAAATCTGCCACTCTAGCTTAACCTAATCTAACTATAAGGTACTGTTAAAACAACGCAAAAACTGAATCAAATGCAAAACAGCCTTATTAATGCAAAATAAAACAAGACTATAAAATGTTCAATACAGTATACCACATAGCAAAAATATTTAGAGTAAGACAACATCTACAGTAGAAAATAATTTTAGTATGTACAGCGCATTTTATTGGCTCGTTCATTATATAGAGTGTTTATCGTTGCCTGTATACAGATGTTCACAACATCATATTTTATTCGATCTTTCATTATGTAGAATCATTGGAGCAACTAGGGGGGGCCCAGGGGGGCCGGCCCTCCCAGCTTGTCGTTGCCCCCCAGCCTCAGTTCTTCACGTAAAGAAATACTGTTTGCATATTGCAATCGCAAACATTTACAATAAAATGATATCAATATCTCTCAAATTCCATTAAACACACTTAAAGGATTTTTTGATGGCGGTGTGGTGGTTAACAGTGTTTATGTATTTTTCTAACTGTTATAAACTAGCTTTCTCCCGCGACTTCGTTCGCGTGGTAGAGGTGATAATAGTGTAGTTTTGATGTCATGATTATGAATACATGAAACATGAGTTAGGTTAGGTTAGTTATATCAAGAGACCGGATTTCAATACTACATGACGAGAAAACCGGCGTCGGACTCAGGTAACTGATAGAAAATGTAATTAAGTGAAATGAAATTAATATTTGATTTTATCAGGTTGGATTTATGAATTATAGCTCCTAAAAAAATTATTTTTAAAAAAACTTCACAAAAGGAAAAGCACGGAAATGTATGAAAGAATATTATTAAAATGTTTTTCTTTTTAGTACACCCCTCCCTTTATTTTATCTTCCCCTATTTATATTGTGATGGCCATGTTATATTAGATTTTCTGACCTTAATAACCCAAAAAAAGTTTAATTAGTTTAACATTTTTAAAGAAATTCCAAACCGCCCCGTTAATTTTTTTAACATATGTTAGACAAAATTAGATTCTCTGACCTCAATAACCCCGTAGCTGATATATTCGTTATCATTTTTGGATAAATTTGCAGCCGATCCCTTTTATCCCCCCTCCCCGATAATTTTTTCAAAGACAAACCTGGATTGTCTGACCTCAGTAGTTCTTACCACCTCCCCCCCCCCCGCCACACGTGTTAATTTTCTCAATATATATTACACAAAATTAGATTTTCTGACATTAAGGTCAGAACCGAAAATGGCATATTGGTTCACATTTTTGAAAGAGAATCCCCGTTAATTTTTCTATTAATCTGTTAGAACCCCAGAAATGATGCATTTAACATTTTTGAAGAAATTCGCAGCCGCGCCTTTTTATCCCCCTCCATCCCATTATATTTTTTAACAACTGTTAGACAACATTAGATTTTCTGACCTCAATAACACCGAAAATAATATTATATTAATATCTTGGAAAATTTTCCAGCCACTTCTTTTTATACCATACCCCCCCCCCCCCCCACGCGTTAATTCTTTTACCATTTATTACACAAAATTAGATTTTCTGAAAAGTTATAAAACATGTGTTTATTTTTTAGAGTACTTTTACGTAGTTTCAAGATAATAGAAACCCCCATTTCACCCCCTTAGGGGCTGATTTATTCAAAACTAGAAAACACGTGTTTAAACAATTATGTTTTAGAGTACTTCTATGAAGTTTGGAGTTAATAGGACAATCTAATATTTTTTATCCATACAATGTCTATATATATAGAAAAACTAATGTCTATATATATAGAAAAACAAAATATGGGTCGACTGTGATTGGTGTTGTGTTGTACAAATGTGACCCCGACTGCCCCCCCCCCCCCCCTGAAGCATGTCCTGTGCCAATGTGTGGAGTGTAGAAGAACCTCTTGTCTGCCGACGCGTTCCGTTCCTCCTTTATTTAACCCATTATTTTTTGTCTCGTATCAACCAACTGCATCGTCCTGCTTTTCCAACGACACTAGTTAGAGCCTATGTGGCCTGTCCTAGATAAAAATATTAAATATTAACAAACAAACGTATTTCTTTCCTATCATTTAGCAATTACCAATGATGACTTTATGCATACATCTATTCTAAATTAGCAGATTCACTTGCCAATTTACCTATTAAATCCTTAAAAACTTAATGTAAATGCTTAGTATACATATACCATTAATCACGCAACAGCTACTTTCTAACATACAAAGCCTAATATTTACGATTTTGATGTGCACTTTACAAAATTTTGCACTTAATTTACAACATTTAACAGTTATTCTCATATCGCTAATTTTGCATAGATTTATGGTCTCTCGATATATCAAATTGGGTTATGATGCTCTTTTGATCTTTTACTAATAGCATAATTTGCAGTTAGGTAAAGGAATACGTTTTTTGCTATCATTACGTATAAGAGCATGTAAGAATATTTAAATACAAGAATTTACTGCCGATCTGTTACATGATTTATATAGCTAAATTGCTATATCTTTCGAGACGATCTTAATCAAGAAATCCGCCTACAAGTAAGTAGTATAATTTTTTTGCGCTTTTTTGAAAGAAAAGATTATTTTTTGGTTTTAAAAAATAAATTATTCAGTAGATCATTGAAAATAAACTTAGGTGGGTCAACCCCCAAAATAGAATTCTTATTTCATTTCACTCCATGCAGTGTCTCATGTTTGATGTTCCCGATACAAAAGTTGGTAAAATTACATTTTGTAAAATAAATATTACCACTGTGAATTACCAATAATAGAATGAGGAATATCAATAATGTAAGCAATTGTTTTTCATACTAACCTAAAATTAATGTTTCCAATTTTAGCGCATTATTCTCAATATGAACTGATATTCGTCATTCTATTATCGGTAATTCACAGTATTTTACAAAATTTAATTTTACCAACTTTTGTATCGGGAACTTTAAAAATGAGACACTGCACGTTGTGAAATGATATAAGGATTCTATTTTTGCAGAAAAAAAAATAGGGGGTGCCATTTGGAAATGAACGGGTGGGGGCGGATTTTTGGGGGTTGACATGATGAAAAATGGTTTCCAGGATATTTTGTGGAAGTCCATTCGATATCCTAATCAACCATAGGTCAGTTTTTTAGCTTCTATAATAGCAGAGATATTGCTCGTTAAGAAAATTCGTGGACCCTCTGTATATACAGAAAGGTTCAGCTTGGTACGAACATACTCGTAGGTAAAGCATGGACGAATTCACTCGTGTCCGCAGTTAAATCAATCTGGTGAGGAATACTATTTTTAACTACACGTTAGATGCATTATTTTGATTTTAATAGCATTTTTGCTGCTTATTTCGCTTCGAGCGTTGAAGGTAAGAGACGTGCTAGTCTAAAAACAATAATTTCAGCAAAATGGAAGAGCACCCAACTGCGAACATAGTAAAGAGTCTAGGGGATAGGTGCAACTTTTTATCCCGGGATTCCGCATGCGTAATAACCTCAAAAATATAAATGATGCACTTGTTAATAAGTTTACCGATTTCCTGGCATGAGCCACGTAGTCCAGTGGTAAAGTAATCCGGTTATTGACCCCCTTTTAAGCTGGTTTTTACCGTTATTTTTCCAGCGATCCTTAATATCAATTGTAAATATCTAAATAGTCAATTTGTAAATACTAAATAAATTTTTAAAACCCATGTAAATCTAACCCCCATGACTCTGCAAGCCTGGCGGAAAGAGTCGCCTCCCCTGCATCTCCGCTACACCTGGCAACCAAGGGCCAAGACCATCCCCGGCCGCACTCCGGCTGCATTGCCGGGTTGGACCTCCCCAGCTGGGGGTTGTAACCCGGGCCACGTTTGTAAATATTAGGTTAAGTTGTCAATGTAGATGTGTAAATAAGTAAGAAATAAATATGTTTGAAAGGTTATTGACCGAGAGGTGTGGGATCGAATCCGTGCTCGGCCGCATCTTTTTTTTATTTTTTGTCATTTAAAATTGTATAAAAAATTAGGAAATCGGCTCTAAAAGGTGTATTGGAAACAGGTTAGCACTCCTTCCTCGATAAAAATTTTGTTTTGTCTTTTTTAAAGGTCCCGAGCAAAAAATGTATCGTGTCTACGTACCTTAACCTAAAAATTATGTTTTGCTGTTGTGGGTCCAGAAAATCTAGAGAACGGTGGATCGGAGGGCACCCTAAGGTCGGAACAGGGTTAGCACCTGGTTAGGGGCCCTGACCAGTCTCTTTCCTCGCAAGCGAAGCGGGATCGGTGCGAAAAAAATCCACTATTGTTACTTCCTCTGCGCATGCGAAAGCCCGGGATAAAAAAGTTGCACCCATCCCCTAGACTCTTGTCGAACATAGGGATCTTCAGAACAAATTTATCTATGGTAGTATTAACTGCGGTAACGGCCAAAAACTATAGAGCTCTGCACTCTCTGCATTTAGAAATACTATTTCCGACGAGATTGATTTAACTGCGGGCACCAGTGATTTCGTCCATGTTCTACATACGTTCGCACCAAGCTAAACCTTTCTGTATATTATTCTTAACGTTAAAAAGACTTTCATTTTACACTATATACTTAATTTCATTTTTCGAACGTCCTACAGCATTATTAAAGGCATACAGTTAAGCATAGAAAGGCAAAGCAAAGTAATCAAAATTAATGATTCCATAGAGATGCACCAAAATAATTTGTTAAATTTACCAACGCATAACGCTTTGTTCTTCCGCAAGTAAATATATTATTAAGAATACGATTCAGTTTCAAGCAGAGAAGATAATACATTTTCTGTTACGCAATACCACAAGTCCATGCACTGTCGATTTTTATAAATTATTTTAATAGACACTAATGAATAAAAGGTAAACGAACATGATAGGATGAGTAACAGCTATAATAAAACAACATATAAAAAGAAATTGTTTGCACTTAGAGTTGTAATTTACTGGACGTTTACGTTTGAAATATTTGACCTTTTACGGTAGTTACAACAAGTTGTGTGCGGCATGTGGAGAACTAAAATCCTAATAAACCGGAACAACACTTTTTACACCACTAAAAACGTTTTGGCTCCGATCGCCGATCGCAAAATATTGTCAAAGCTTAGTACCTATGTTTTATGCAGGTTCCACTCAGGTGAACCTAACTTTACACTGGTCTAAGAGACGACTACTATTTATTGTTAGTCTACGTCATTTCTTCAAGACCGAGTATTTGCTGTTTTCACAGTATTCCAACATTTTTTTTTTAGTAAAAACGATCCTTAATTATGATTATGTAAAAAATTGGCTACCATTTTATGAAGTAAACCTCATTTATTTTCTTAATACCAGCCAGGCATAAACCCTTTAATTCAAAAATAAAGAGAACTTTGCAATTGAACAATATGTGCTTTTTAAAGTAATGAACAAATACATAATGGCGCAGTTTGGGCAATTTGTATTCTCCGAAATTGGCAAAAATATCCAAATTATAGCACCAATCGCCACAAAATTTATTTATTTATCGTATGGCAATTTAGACACAAAACTTAAAAATAATTCACATAGATTGGCTAATAAAACAAACGTTAAAGTTTACAGACAAACGTCACGTTCATTAATATAAGCTATCGATCCCGCAGTAGCTAGCAGGAAGTCCTCGGTACTGCCATTATAGGATCTTATGGGGCACTCCCCAATAATGTGTTTGATCGTTTGGTTTTCGTCGCAGTCGCAGTGGGGTGGTGGCTGTTTACCCCATTTGTGCAGAAGGTATGCGCATCTGCCATGTTGAGATCTGATTCTGTTGAGTGTGGACCAGGTTTTGCGTGGTAGGTCAAACCCTGGGGGCTTTTGGGTAATGCAAGGCATGTTGTTACCTTGCTGAGTGGTCCATTCTTGAGTCCATACATTGGTGAGGTTGAACTCTTCTTGCATTGCTTCCCTTGCCGTTTTAGTTGGTGGATTTCTAGAGCGGAGGCGATTGCGGCTAGCGTCCTCAATATCTTGGTGTATTGGCAGATTTCTATTTTCCATGATCTTTTTGCACTCGCGTGTAAGGGCATTTATCCGTCACAGGTGTGGAGGTGGAATATGGCTTAATACTGGGAGCCATTGCGTGGGGATCGATTTGATGACACCAGCGATCATTCTCATGGTATTATTTAGTTGAGCGTCTACCTTCTTTGCGTGTGGGCTGTTAAGCCCGACTGGGGAACAGTATTCAGCTGCCGAAAAAACAAGCCCTAAAGCAGAAGAGACACACGATTCAATCTGGAAACACAAAAATATAAAATCGGTAAAATCTTAATACAAACCACTCGAGCTTGAAATTTTACCACGTGAATTTCACGTAGGGATATTTTCCTTGAACTTTTGCTTTAAACCAAATATCTCGATCTATTAATTTTCTCTAACAGCCCTCGCCCGTTGGTGTCGGGCTTTTATTGTAAATTTTAAGACATTCTAGAAGCAAAAGTTTTCGAAAAACCATCTACGCGAAATTTACCCGGTAAAATTCAAAGCTTTCGTGATTTAACCTATGAATAAGTTCGCGTAATCCTATATTCGGAAAAATTTTAAAAACATCAACAGCAAACGAAATAAAAAGAACAGGTGTCCGTAACCATTTATTTAGGTGTATGTATATTTAAACAATTGCTTAAGAACCGTGAATTTGCTTTTTTTAGTGTTTTAGCATTTATTTTACTAAAAACAATAAGAGAAATGTAAAAATTTGCTACCGTTTTAAAAAGTTTAAGTGAAAGTACCCCTTATTTTTGAATAGCCTTCTGCCACTAGAAAAGACAAACTAAAAGCAACTGATTTTAGTGAAGAAAAAGTTGAAAACGTCATCAGTGTTCAATACCAAATACCAGTATCTTAACTTCTTTATTTGGGATCGATACAGAGCATTGTTTTCACCATGTAATGTTTTTCATCCTCACTTCATAAGCGGAATTTGCTATGTCTCTAATATGAATAAAACAATCTGGCGCGATTGTCACGTGACCTTGGTATAGCATAAAATCAAAAGTTGGTTTAGAAGATAGTCAATTAAACTGTAAAAATGGTGTTATAAACATAATTTACCATTTACCATCTTTTCCCAACTTTATATGGATTGGTCATTCCTGGTTAGTTGTCTTCAAAACGCCTCCTCCTAAGTTTCTGTTCCAGTTAACCTTAATTCATTCATTTATCCATTTCTGCTTTGGTCATCCTCTACCTCTCCTTCCATACATTTCTATTTTCATTATCCTTCTGTCAACATAACCATCAGATGTCCGTATCACTCTCGCCTTCCCACCATCTTCTTAGATATCTTTACAGGCTTGGTTGTTCCTATTATTCTTTCAAATTCTTGCATAAATATTTATAACAAGACAAGTAAAAGTCCATCAATATACCACACCTAATTTTCTTTCCTTTTAAATATAATTTTAGTAAAGTAATGCATAATAAAATAACAAGTTTTCGCAACACATAAAGAGCTTATGACAATGAACTTTATTCCAGGTTTAAATCTATAAATCACGAAAAAGTATATTCAAACAAATATATTTTTAGATACCATAGCTAGACAGGTTAAAGTACATTATTATGAATGTGCCACAACAAATTTTCTTTTATTTTAAATATAATATTTGCGAAGTTTTTGCTAACATACATAAAGAGCTTATGACAATGAACTTTATTCCAAGTTTACATCTGTAAATCACGAAACTGAATATTAAAACAAATATATTTCTTTAAGATAACATAGCTAGACGAGTTAAAGTCCATTATTATGAATGTGCCACACCTAATTTTCTTTTATAGTTTTTGCGAAATTTTCGCTCACACCCATAAGGCGCTATGACAATGAACTCCATTCGAGGATTAATAATAACTTATTGTCTAAAGGTGAAGTTAGCTAATGCTATAGTAATGCCTATAATTTTGCATTATGACTAGTTACATCAGTGGTAATTCACTTACATAGCCTTTCGCTAGTACAAGATTTTTTTAACGAAGGTCAGTGTCGTGTTTTGTAGGTGTCCCATACTTATGTGGTTTAAACAATGACGCTTAATAACAATAATATATGTCTAATACTTTTGGTCATGGAAATAAATTTAAAATTACATGCTGGTCAACATAATTGAGAATGAGAGGACGGCGCCAACAAATGGCAGTTAGTTGGGGACAACTAAATTTATTACCTGAGACAAAGTTTTGACGAATTGACCGACCGTAAGATTACTGAATATGATTATAGAACTAATTTTTATAATCTAGTATAGTCACCAAGATACTGGTTTTTTAAAGCCTAGTTCACTTTTGGCAGCAAATCAGAGTCTGTCCTGTCTCCTGGACAATGGTGATACAAAAATTTACTTGTAATGTAATTGCTATTACTCCCCACATAATAAGATACCCAAATTAAGGGCCTTCTTACGCCAACATTTGAGTGTCCAGAAAGCAACTTAACAAATGGGAAACTTTTTTATTTTTGACGTTACGAAAAAAAGTTATTCTTCATAAAAAGTTCTGCTTGTTGCGAAAATAACACTCAAATCAAAAATTTAGGGGAGCATATACGGAGTGTCAAAAAAAGTAAAAACGATAAATGCCGTAGAAGCAAACTATCTTTAATAACTGCAAAGTACATAACGTAAGAAACTGTCGTCCAGAACTAAAAAGTGATCGAAAATGAAATTTGACAAAATAACTTTATGGTCATTCATATGCACCTACCTTTGAATTATTTAAAAAAGTGTTTTGGAATACATGTTTTTTAAATACCATATTATAAAATAAACAACAACACGATTTTATGAAATACTACACTAAGCTTTTAACATGACCACCGTTTCTTTCCATGCAAACGATTTTACGACGTGACAATTCCGCCACTGCATTTCTAACCATCTAAGGGGAAATTTCTTGGACACATTCACTGATAATTCTCTCTAAATGGTCTATTTTTTCGTAAAGTCTGTATTCATAGATTTTTATTTTAAGAATCCCTATAAGAAAAAATCTAAGAGAGTTATATCTGGGGTCTTGGCGTCTTGTCATTTAAAAAACATGTATTTCAAAACACTTTTTTGAAAAATTCAAAGGTATATAATATGAAAGACCATAAAGTTATTTTGTCAAATTTCATATTTAATCACTTTTCAGTTCTGGACGACACTTTCTTATATTACTGTACTTTGCAATTAAAATTAAAGATAGTTTTCTTCTACGGCATTTATCGTTTTTACTGCTTTTGACACTCCGGATATGATAGGTAAAATTTTTTGATTTAAGTGTTTTATAAAGAATAATTTTTTTTTCCGTAAGGTAAGAAAAATAAAAAGGTTTCCCATCTGTTAAGATGGTTTCTGGACCCGCTGTATAAAAGTATATTTATTTATATCTGTATTTTCTAATAAAGTTCATATGTCTACCTAATAATTAATGTTTTCTTATTGTTTCAGGTATGTATCTTCAACCAATTATAAGGATGATCATCCATAAGAACAGTACTAATTTTGACTAATACAGAAAAATATTCAGGTAACATTCGATCCATTTTCCCAAAAAAAGCATCTCTATCAATTGCCAAAACTGTATGGGTGCCATTCAGATAAATGGTAGTTAATTTAAAATTTATATTTGCAGAGAAAAAAATATTATTCATAGACATAGGTAAAATATCTAATGCATAGATTTCCAAACTACAAGGTGATGCAAAACTATATACTGACAAAATTTTGCAGGTAATTCTGTGACCTAAAACAAGAAAATAAGTTCCTATTATTTCATTATTCATTTTCTTTTTTTTTTTTAATTTTTTTTTAAATTACTCAAGTTCCATACTTACAACACTTTCTGTAGTATCTATGGAATATCCTTATTAACATTTGAAGCAATCTACAGAGTGTTATTTTTTAGGGGGAATAATCCTTTTACTTTCTCTCCCTCGATTTTTTTGTGACAACATTGACAATCCTTTTGTAAGACACCAACACTCCTGTTCATCCTCGCACTTTTTGGTATCTTGGATTTTAAGATCTTGTACTGCTTGAATGATATTCGGCAAAATCTGACCTTAAACCGTATGGTCGATTGGGTTCTTTATCACAAAGAATATAGTTTGATCTATTGGATCGTGATCCCCAAAACTATCCCTCTGTAGCTTTTTTTAAATGGTTCAAACAATTAAGTTGTTATAGATATTCATTAACTCCAATGTACGACATTATATACAAATAACATACGATCAGAAAAAAAACGTCCTCAGAGTATGCCGTGGAATGAATCACGCATATCTTGAATTATTACTTTTTAAAGGTACCATAGGTAAAATATATAGGTGAATGAAAAATAAAACTGTCAAGTTCTGAAGTTTTTATTTATAAGAAAATTACATTATTGTCATTGTCATTGCAAAATACAGAATTAAAAAAAAACATATACGACAAAGAACCTAAAAATTATAAATTTAAACTAAATGAGAGACGTGCACACCTTCTACTTCCAAACATGTTCTCGTTCTTCTTTTACATCATCAAACACATTGGTGAGCACTTGAGGGGAGTTGTTAATCTCCTGAAGTTTATTTGTAATTCTAGCCTGTAGGTCTTCTAAATTTTCTTAAGGGGTTTTGAAAACAGAGTTCTTTATGAGTGGCCATAAAAAAATAGTCGCACGGCGTGAGGTCGCAGGACTGTGAAGGCCACCAAACTGGCATATTACGACTAATGATTCGGTCTTAAGAAATTCTTACAAAAAAGTTAACTTACCAAGAGTTACGTGAATTGGTGCGCCGTCCTGCTGGAAGTAGCCTTGTCGCATATCTTCATCGTCTAAAGCGTTTACAAAATTTTCTAAAATTTCGTTACAGGATCGCGCCGAATTGAGAGTCCCGTCAAAAAAATCGGTCCAATTAACCTTCTTTTCGATATGGCCGCCCACACGTCAACTTTCTGTGAATGCGGAGGCTTCTCTATAAAGAAATGTGGATTTTCAGAACTCCACATTCACACTTGTTGAGAATTTACATAACCAGAGAGGCAAAACCATGCCTCATCAGTAAAAAAGGTTTTTTCAAATACGTTTTCATTATTATGCAAATTACCCAGACTACTCTGAAAATTGCATTCGCTGCGGCTTCTCGTTTGGTAAAAATTCTTGGCCTGAGCTTAGACGATAAACGTGCATATGCAGGTCACATTTCAGGATTGTATTGCAGGTTCCGTAGGATACATTTACTTGCTGGCTTACAGGCCGAATAGGGGTTTGTGAGCGTGTTCATTAATAATTTGCCACAATTGTTCTACTTTTTGTGTAGTGCGAACTTTGACGCTCCCACTGCCTTGCTTTCTATTCACACTTCCTGGTTCTCTAAACAAAGACACAGATCTAGTCAAAACTTTGCGAAACTGGTCGAAATCCATGACTATGTCTGGAAATTCTGTTTGAAAATCCTAAATGGCGTCCCGTGTTGAATAAACCCACTGCTCATCAACCCTTTTACCGTTTCTAAAGTAATAGGTGAGGGGCCGGTGACACTGAAAGTACCGTCATCGCGGAATCAAAATTTTTTTATGTAAATTGATAGTTAATAGTCATACGAACAAAATGAGCTCGGTACGCCGCCCAAGCAACACACGATTAAGCCTTATCGTTGATTTTACGTATATTCAACCATTTTTTGGTAATTATTTGGTTATGGTATATTAATTAAACGTTAACGATAAACGTATATGTTTTCAACCATGTAATATACGTCTATATTATACTATTTTGGTAATATATTTGATTATGGTATATTAATTAAACGTTAACGGTAAACGTATATGTTGTCAACCATGTAATATACGTCTATATTATACTATTTTGTTTTAAAAATAATTATACAAATATGAACTTTCGCATATTCATATGAGGTTAATGCTTTTTCATGATATACAGCATATGGAGCCACTTAAACCGTCAAAAGTCGTTAAATAATATTAAGGGTGTTATTAAAAGGTATATGATATACGTTTTATACACCAAATTTCCTACTTGAATTAAACGTGTGCGTAGACTTTATTGTTTCGTCATGTTTCGGGAAGAATCGCGTATCTCCGGGCCTTTTTGGGCCAATCCGTAATCCCGACTTTGTCTGGTGACGATACACGCGGTTCCCATTGGCTTCGTTAGTTTGCCACATAAATCAGACAAGATAGTCAAGATACCTAGAACAAACGCCGTTTTTGGATTATGCAGCCGCCATTGATTTCTATAAGTAATTATTGTTTAAGTTTATTTTTCGTGTGTGATTGAGAGTCATTGTGAGCTAATAAGGCAAGCATTTACAGTTCAGGTCATCTGTTTTCATTAACATTTTTGTGTTATAATTGCCCAATTATTATTGTTGCGATATTTTTTTTGCTTTATTAAAATTAAAGGTGCTGTTCCACAGTAGCTTGCCATAGGGCTTTATTTGTCCACCCCTTTGCAAGATCATTCCAATTATACCTAGAAAAACGAATAGCATCTAATTTTAGTAAAAAAATAAGAATAATAAAATAAATGTTAAATGTTTGATTATTGCTGGTATAATTTTGGTTGAGTATTAACCTTTATTCCACTATAGAAATTAACTATTAAGTATTATTTTCAAAATTCGCCGAAAACCAAAATGGTAATAATTCGGATTAATGGAAACAGCGAATTTTTTCATGCAAAATTTTGTTTTTTACTCTATTTGTCAAGCTGTTATATGTATGTATATATTATATGTATGTATGTATGTATGTATGTATATATTATATGTATATGTTATATGTATGTTTATAAACGCATATGGTGTTAGTTTGTACAATAATAAAATATGTATGTTCTTTCTTCCTAGGTTTTTATTTTTTTCCTACATTATAGTTGTTAGGAAGAGTAATATTTTCAAAGAAATCAAAATAGCTAGGCTTTCTTATATGAATAATATGCGAACTTTATGGGATACATCGCATAAAGTATTGCATCAAAAAGTATTCCATGTGTCCTTTAAGCGTAAACACTTTGTAGATCTTATATTATATTTCAATGTTTGTGTTTTACCAGATATCATCGTAGCGTATCAATCACTATTAAACGTGTATCAAAAACGTTACTAATCTAATTACCATGAACTATATTTTAACGTTTAATTTATACCACATATAATCGTGTTTATGTACAAGATTATTATACGAATTTTATAAACGTTTTTAATTTGGATATAGTCCATCATACTGAAACGTATATCGCGCGGACATTTTATCCTTTATCGTGGGTAAACTTTACACCATAATTATACTTGTGGTATAAACGAAAAATAAATGTTTATTCAACTATTGTGTGTTGCTTGGGCGGGATTCATTAAGCCGAAAGTATTTTTAAAACAATTAATTATTATAAAAAAGCAAAAATGTTTTTTTACCCAGGGTGTTTTCTAATTGAATGTCAATATTTAAGGGGCGATTTTTGGGTCCATTCTAAAAAGAAAACTTCATATGAACGTATGTCCTAAACGTCTTAACTTTTGAGATACAGGGAGGTAAAGTTTTCAAAAATAAATATTTTTTTATTAAAATCTGTAATACCACTTTAGATATTTTAATTAAATTTGGCATACATGTACTATGTATCAAGAGGCATTATTTAGTGTACCACAATTTTTTTTTCTTTAAACCAGTGGCGTTCGTACGGAATTTCACCTGCCTATTTTGGCAGATATTGATGGTACGCCACGGATTTCTCGTAAAATTAAAATCATTCCTGAAATTCCCAATCATTTCTAAGCAAATTTGATCTCTTGCATTTTTTCAATCCGATGCACGGTTTTCGCTTAAAAAAATAAAAACCTTTTCTCTGCTATATGAACGATATTGTTATGATCATGCAGAGAAAAGGTTTTTATTTTTTTAAGCGAAAACCGTGCATCGGATTGAAAAAATGCAAGAGATCAAATTTGCTTAGAAATGATTGGGAATTTCAGGAATGATTTTAATTTTACGAGAAATCAGTGGCGTACCATCAATATCTGCCAAAATAGGCAGGTGAAATTCCGTACGAACGCCACTGGTTTAAAGAAAAAAAATTGTGGTACACTAAATAATGCCTCTTGATACATAGTACATGTATGCCAAATTTAATTAAAATATCTAAAGTGGTATTACAGATTTTAATAAAAAACTATTTATTTTTGAAAACTTTACCACCCTGTATCTCAAAAGTTAAGACGTTTAGGACATACGTTCATATGAAGTTTTCTTTTTAGAATGGACCCAAAAATCGCCCCTTAAATATTGACATTCAATTAGAAAACACCCTGGGTACAAAAACATTTTTGCTTTTTTATAATAATTAATTGTTTTAAAAATACTTTCGGCTTAATGAATCCCGGCGTACCGAGCTCATTTTGTTCGTATGACTATTAACTATCAATTTACATAAAAAAATTTTGATTCCGCGATGACGGTACTTTCAGTGTCACCGGCTCCCGACCTATAACTTTCGGTCATAAAAGTTTGTTGTTCTGCTGTGATTACCACATTTAATTTTCTTAAAAATAAAAACTTCAGAACTTGACAGTTTTATTTTTCATTCACCCTATGTTACCTTTTAAGAGTAATAATTCAAGGCATACGTAATTGATTCCACGGCATACTTTGAGGATGTTTTTTTAATATTATGTCATCTTTGAAAGTGTGTAAAATAAAAAAAACTAAAATGAAATTAAAATTTTATCACTCCGTATCGCGAAAACCAAGCGTTTTCGAACCTATCTTACATAATAGGAACTTCTTTCTTAATTCACCTTTCAAATGTTGGAGTTCTTTAATACCCTGTGTATGGTGTAAAAAACTTACTTGGGTAAGAGGATGTAGGTATATCTAAGTGTAAGACTATTTTCCTTAATATGAAAAAGTGGAGAAAAATAGTTAAAATATCTGCGACTACTTGCCCGCTAGCCAGGCGAATGTTCGCGAACGTTTCTCTGCAGATGGCCATCTTATTTGCAGATATTTCGATTTTTTGTTTGTCATAGTAAGCTGTTGCTGTTTGCTAATTTAGTAAGTAACAATACAATACAAACATTTTTTGCCGTCAATTTTAAATTTATCAAAAATGGAGCGTTTCATTGGAAAATATAAGAAAAAATGTTAAAAAAAAAGCGTTTTTGTAACTATCAAGAAGTCGAAAGAATATGTGTGAAGACAATATAATGCCATATAATCCGTATATGGCATTTTGTTCTGAACGAAAATAGGAATTTCACACTCTACCACTTCAAAGAAGATTTGGCAAGACTTTTGAAAGATTGGGGTTACAACATGGGGAAAATGAATGGAGAGGACCATAAGGAGATAATGGTAAAAAATTTTGTGGAATACTACTTCTAAAATACTAATGGAATGGATAAATATTTAAACGAATATGGTAGAAAAATTAATCCCTTTGAATATATCGTCTTTAAAGCGGCCAGAGAGGCAAGAAATGCCAAGGGAAAGAAGCTACAATTAATTCCAGACAAAAACAAAGTCCAGGGCTCTACCTTATATTGATTTTCTAAAGATGGTTATTTCGTGCGACGAACCCAAGAAACGCCAGAGGGTTTGATAAAAAAGATTTTTTATATATACGAGCTAGCCTGGAGGGATGGTGAGGCTATAAAGTGCATTATTAATTATTTTCAAAGGAAATATAACGAAACTGGAAGACTCAAATATAACTCAATTCTCGCAAAATCAGCTCAAGGCGGAAACAAAAAATGCACCTATTCCAAGTAGCTATTTTCAAACAAAAAAATTCAGATGTCTGTCCAGTTCGACTTTTATAAGAAATATATGAAAAAATGAAATCATCTTATGGAATGTGGCAGGTTTTTCCTTATTCCGAACTTCAACAGGCCAGTGAGTAAAAACTGGTACAAAAACACCCCCATTGGAAAAAATACTTTGGGAAAATGGACCAAAAACACTGCAAAAATGGTCGGTCTGGACTTTGAAAATAGAATTACCAACCATTCCCTACGTGCGTCAGCGGTATCAGAGCTAGCAAAAAATGAGGTACAAGAACTTATAAAAATTACGGGGCACTCATCAACAAGCTCCATTAGACTCTACTTACAACTTGACGAAGAACATTACAAAAAATATCAAGAAAATAAGAGGTGAAAATGTAAACAAGGCTCAAGAAATACAAATTCAAAAAAATAAGAAAAAATAAGGGTTAAGGCAGGGAGATGCGCAGGCGCGTCTTTTTTTCAACATGGCTCTAGATGAACCAGATGAGAACATTCTACTAATCTTCGAACCTAAGATCCTGAGAAGAATATTCGGTGCCATCTGCGAAACTGGTGTGTGAAGAAGATACAACTTTGAGCTCGCTGGTAAGGGCAAGTGAAACTTTCCCTGCTATACGAGTCCATATGTCGCGACCAGGTGGCGTAAAAGCAGGCCAAGACTACATTGGAAGGATGGTGTGGATGAGGATGCTAGAAAGACAGGCGCAGCAAATTGACAACAGTTGCCAATAGAAAGGCCCTACTGGCGAAAAAGACTAGGGCCGTGGAACTACTGAAGATGATGATTTCTTTAATTTTTAGCCGCATAAATGTAGTAGATCGCATGGGTTAAAGATGTCAAATAAAATCTCTTTATATCCTCTTACGTAGGATCAAAGCAAATTCAGCTCTACAGGAAAATTCCTATATTTAAAGCGAAGACTCCATTTTGATACATACATATTACGAGTATTACTAGCCATTACATAAACTAGCGATTTCTCCGGTAGGTTTCTACGTTCGATCCGTATATGGTCAGTCTTGGTGTCTTGAAGGACATAATTTCCCACGCATCCAGGTAATATTGTCACATATTGTAAACTAGTTTAAATTCAAGGCAGCAAAAATACTTTCAACCATGGGTGTATATAATGGAAATTCCTGAGAAGTAAAAAAAGCCAGAACTGTAATATAATAGCGATTACATTACTACACATTATAGGGCTTTATTGGACGAGTCTGTTTGTGGTCGAGCGAGTTTGCGAGCCAAGCCAAGAAAAAGAAGAGGCTGATAAAGTTAGTATGTAGTACGTGTGTCATACAAAATTTTATATACCTACAATTTCACACTATACTGTTTTTTCGCGATTTTTCAGTAATCCTTACATAAAAAAATAAAATAGCAACAATGAAAATTGAACATAGCAGAAACTTTTATTAGGAGTGACATTTTTACGTATCTTGCAAAACTTCGTCAATTTGTCCTCTTCTAAACCCTATCAGCAGACATAATGTATATGCACATGCAGTGTTGTGAATTTTATGATTGGCCCAAACTTGTTAAGTAATAGGCTTATTTCTACACGCTGTGAAATAATAAAAATGGCAACTAATCAGCAAAAACATCAACAAATGAATGTGTTATTAAATAGTTGTAGATAAAACAATATAACAGTATAATAATAAATCTACAGGTCAGAGAACTCCTCTCGTGTCGGGTCATATTATTTGATTTATACAATAACTTCCTGGAAAGTATTATTAAACACTGTAAGCCGCTTTTTGAGCAAACCATCTAGAGAGGAAGCAATAAATATTCACAATTAATAGAGATAGTAAAAAGCCTGCGAAGAATCCTATGAATTATGAATGCAAAATGTTGGAGGGGTCTGGCTAATTTATCGGTTTTCGTTTTCTGACTACCCGGAAGTACCTTGCAAGGCTACTAGAATTTAATATTCAACAAACAAGAAAATTAAAAATGACCCTATGGTACTATTTTCGTAACGAAGAATGCTAACTGTTTTATGAATTATGTTTAAGGAATAAGCATAATAGTTAGTATGAAATAATACAGGGAATATAAAGATAAATTGAAAAGTACCTACTGGTAGTGTACAGTTTAAGCTGAGTACTATACACGGCCACGGTGTGGCTCGACTAAGTTTAACCCAAAGGTCTTCCTACCCTTCAATTTTTTTTCAGACTTTGTTAAAGTGGTGTAATTTAAGCCCAAAATGAAAATCCTAGATCAATAGTTTGAAAAGAAAACTTGATTTTACTAATTTTTTTTAGGTTAAGGGGCTTTATTTTATAAAAAAGAGTAGTATCAAAATCTTTTTAGGCGTATAATCTTCTTATAAGTCCTCAAAACGCTTTGATAATCGTGAAAAAAGATGAAAAAATAAGTTTTTCGTTAGTTTGCGGTACCTATCTCTTAAATGGTACGTTCAAATACGGTGGTTTATGCATTCATTTTAAGGATAATGCAATTATCTACAAATCAAAAGAAAATGCCTCTCTATCTACATCTGTTCAAAAGATATAAATAATCACAGGCCTACAAAAAAACTTTTTTTTTTTGGTGCAGCTCTAGTTGTGTCTATGGCCGATAAAACAGGTAATATACAGTATATTGACATATGTCATTTTAAGTCATCAGCTCGAGGTTACCTGCTACCCTTATTTTGATGTTTTTTAAAGTTTTGTTCGTAAACTGGCATTGTCACGATAAATCCTATAAATAAAGTGATTTAGTTTAATAATGGCTAGTACATCCAGATCTTGTGTTAACGATCCTGATACATTTTGTTATGTTTGTGGTGAAGATATACTGAAAGATCAGCGTAAATCGATTACAAACACTGTGAGCCGTTTGTATTTTGCTTACTTCGGTATTGAAATTCGACACCAAGATAAAGTGTGGGTTCCTCATAGCGTATGTAAAATATGCGTTGAACATTTGCGACAGTGGGATAAAGGGGCACGTAAGTCTTTGAAGTTTGGAGTACCTATGATATGGCAAGAACAAAAAAATCATTATGACGACTGTTACTTTTGTATGACTAATATAGTGGGCATCAACAAAAACAATCGCCATAAATGGAAATACCCTAATATTCCTTCAGCACAAAGACCTATTCCTCATTCAGAAAATGTTCCAATTCCAGCTTTTTACCAAGTAGTGCAGCAGTCTCAGGAGGATCAAGCTGAAATAAATATTTCTTCTCCAGAAGATGATGACTTTGACTACTGCGGAGAAACCTCAAATCCTCAGCCATTTTCGCAGAGTGAGCTTAATGACCTCATCAGAGACTTAGATCTTTCTAAGGAGCGTGCTGAGTTACTAGCGTCAAGATTAAAAGAAAAAAATTGCCTTTCCTCAGACGTTCGAGTGTCAACATATCGCACGAGGGAACGAAACTTATTGCAGTTTTTTTCCTCTGATGAAAATTTTGTGTATTGCTGTAATGTGAGTGGTTTGCTGACTTTCATGGGTTTGACGACCTATCAGTCCAAGGAATGGCGTCTCTTTATTGACAGCAGTAAACGAAGTCTCAAAGCAGTTCTTCTGCATAATGGAAATAAATATGCTTCCGTTCCAATTGCTCATTCAACATGTGTAAAAGAAGAATATGAGGTCATTTCGCTTCTTCTGCAGAAAATAAAATATATTGAACATAACTGGGTGATCTGCGTCGACTTGAAGATGGTTAATTTTTTATTGGGTCAACAGAGTGGTTATACTAAATACCCATGCTTTATTTGTCTCTGGGACAGTCGAGCCAAATCACGGCATTGGACTCAAAAAAATTGGCCTCTGAGAGATGCTCTTGTTGTTGAGGAAGGAAATGTTATAAATGAACCTTTAGTTTCAAGAGAAAAAATCATTCTTCCGCCATTGCATATAAAATTAGGGCTAATGAAGCAATTTGTTAAGGCTCTCGACAGAACTGGTCAATGTTTTCAGTTTCTTTCACAGAAATTTCCAGGTTTAAGTAGTGAAAAACTAAAAGCAGGTATCTTTGATGGACCTCAAATATGTCAATTAATGAAGGACACTACTAATTTTGAGGCTTCTATGACTGATGTGGAAAGGCTTGCGTGGAAATCTTTCGTAGCAGTTGCACAAAATTTCCTCGGAAATCATAAGGCTGACAACTACATAGAATTAGTCGAGGAAATGCTGATTCGATTCAGAGATTTAGGCTGTACTATGAGTATAAAATTACACATCTTAATAGTCATCTAGATCACTTCAAACACAATTTAGGAGATCTAAGCGAAGAGCAAGGGGAACGTTTCCACCAAGACCTAAAAACGATGGAGAATAGATACCAAGGAAGGTGGGTCACTCATATGCTGGCCGATTATTGCTGGGGAGTCATGCGAGATTGCCCAAGGCAGTTTCATTGCAGAAAATCACTAAAAAGACAATTTCTTCATGTGTAATGCCAATAAAATATTTTTTTTGTGAAAAGTGTATTTTTTTGTATCTCGGGAACTAGAGCTGACAGAAAAAAACCGGTAACATTTTTGATATCGCCATGTAAGACATACTTAAAATCAGGTCTAAAATCCCCGGCACCAGAATGGTTGTAGGCCAGTGTAATAGAAGGTTGAAAAAATTTGAACAAAAGAATTATGGAATCAGAATGTTGTGATATATCTCCATAATTATAAGTTATGGTTAAAACTGTTCATCATTTTCTGAACATTGACTCAATTTCAAGCAAAATGAAAAAGAATTCATCTTTTATCTGGAATAAAACCAAAGATAGGATCGTCGGAAACTGTATATCCACACCGACCCGACGACGGTGTTGACAGTGCCAACTGCGTAAAGCCAACATCTTGAAAAGAGTTTATTGGTAGAGCGCTATGACGAAATGCATTTAATAGCTGTATTATTAAGATTTTTTCGAGTTTTACTTACGTGGTGAGAATATAAAACTTGTTCCTTTGAATTTAATTTCCTTTAAATGAATTATTTTCAATGTTTCTATATAAAAAGACAAAATGATACATTGAAAATAATTCATTAAAAGGAAACTAGATTTAAAGGAATCAATTTTATTTTTTTACTAAGTAAGTACAGCTCGAAAAAAATTTAATAATACAGCTATTAAATGCACGTCCTCATAGGGCTCTACGCGGTTGGCGCCGTCAACACCGTCGCGTCGGCGCGGACATACAGATTCCGACGATCCTGTTTGGCTTTATTCGAGATAAAAGATGAATTCTTGTTTTTATTATGCTTCAAATTGAGTCAACTTTCAGAAAATGATGAACAGTTTTAACTATAACTTATAATTATTGAGATATATCACAGTATTCTGAGTCCATAATTTTTTTGTTCGAATTTTTCAACCTTCTATCTATATCTTTTGAACAGATTTAGATAGAGAGACAATTTTTTTTGATAAGTAAATGATTGCATTATTTTTAAAATGAATTCATAAATCATCATATTTGAACATACCGATTAGGATATAGCTACTAAAAACTGACGAAAAACTCATTTTTTTCATCTTTTTTCAGGATTATCAAAGCTATATAAAAATATTAAATATTTCCACTAAGAAGAGTTCATTTGCAGGACTTGAAAGAAGATCATACGCCTTAAAAAAAATTGATACTACTCTTTTTCATAAAATAAAGCCGCATAACCTAAAAAAAAATAGTAAAATCAAGTTTTTATTTTCAAACTATTGATCTAGGATTTTCATTTTGAGCTTAAATTACTTAGGCCACACCACTTTAACAAAATCTGAAAAAAAAAATGGAAGCGGGAAGACCTTTGGGTTAAACTTAATCGAGACACACCGTACGATATTTGAAATCAAGTCAGCACTATCGCTTTGATGTAATTCTAGAGCTTAGAATTATTCAAATAGTGCTTTCAGACTTGTATGTAAAACACACACTTGTGGTTAAGGAGGCGCCATTTTATTACAACGATATGTGAATGCTAATGCAATTTTAGAAATTGCAAATACAAATGGGCTAATTTTTAACCGAAGTTGCGTTAGCATCCAGTGGCATCCACTCATAACGGTGTGCAAAGATGAGATCACCATATTTTTTAACTTAAAATATAAAATACCGATTTTAAACGTAAAATTCTGATCTTTTGGATTTTGAATTAAAATTTTAATGCATAAGATCCATGTTTCCTCTCGGATTTTTACGTTTCAACTCGGAATATTGCTTCTTTTCTTTCGGTGCTTCTGCAATGCCGTCCTCGGATTTAGTATTTATTAACAAAAAAAAAAGGATTTTCTACTGCAAATTTTCGCGCGAATTTCGAAACTTGTAAAACGTGATCCCACTGGCTGTGTCGTCAAAAGTTTTTTATGACTCATATCAGTACATGGCAAATTCCAGTATTGTAGGGTTATTGAAAAACCCATAAAAACGGCATTTAATCCGTAACTCATCCAATGAAATATTCCTGCACTTAAAGTAGAAGATTCCTAAAATCTTATTCATGTATATTTCAAGCCGAAATCGGTCCAGGAACCTTTCAATTTTGCAACAAAGAGTGGCATCTTTGCGAAATTTTGACAGATCATATTTTAATAATTTCGAGTAAATAAATTGCAATTCTTTGGTTTCATGACAATCTACGAAAGTTCAAAAATTTTCTAATTTTGCATGTTCCCGATGTAAATAATAGTTATTTATGATATAAGTGTTAAAAGTACAATTTTACAGCACGAATTTGAAAGTTTGCAGAATTCGCTTCGCTCATTCTGCAATTCAAATGAGTGCCTTAAAAGTACCTTTAACACAAATATCATACAAAATTTTTTCTACAAACGCCAATAAAAAACAAAAACACAATTAGAATTTTTAGAAAGTTTAACATATTGGAAACACATAGTTTTAAGTAGCATCGTAGATATAATATAAAATTATTAAGTTGATATTTGCCAAAAAAACCAACAACCATTGTTGGCGTCGTAGTTGCCATAGTATTACTTTTAACACTAGTGCTATAAAGTACTTTTAACACTAGTGCCATAAAGTAACATTTTTAAGACATCTGCGGCGTGTTAAAAAATGCATTTTTAACACGTTTGTAGAAAAACATATTTATTTATAACTTTAGCGAAAAAATAAGCGATTTTTAAATTAGTGCAGGGTATTCTTAGATAATTAACGGATAAAATAAACCCAAAAAGAATAGCTAAATAAGGAAAATAGTGTGGAATAATGTCGATTAAAAATAAGATTTGTTGCAAAAAAAAAACACGAAAATTCTGTTTTTACCCCTTAAATACGCTCCTGAATAATCCATTCGGTATTCATTTTAAAGTGTGATTATCCCTTTATAAGATAGTGTTGAAAAATTGGGGAAAAAATTAGATAGGAAAAAATACAGAGTGATTCAAATGTACCGATGTCGAGGGCAAAACAGTCAAAAAATCGAAATTTAATCGCCGATTGCTCTTTTTTTATAAAGAATGAAGAAACTAAAAAATACGAATATCATGTCTTTCCGATGACGTACATGGGATTTCAATTTAAACCATTTTGACCCCACAAAAAATTAAAAACCGTGAAATATTTGGGTCAAAAATCGAAATTTCCAGTGTTTTTTTGTCTTCTGACAGCCCACGAAGACCGAAGTCTAAGTACTATATACCGTGGGTGTACTGGGGAATCGATTCACACATCCAGGGCTGGAAACATCCGTAGGGACCTCACCAGCCCCTCAAGAGGACGTGTGGGGTGGTACCACCTCGGCCGAGAAAGAATTCCTCTACCACCTTCCAACGGCAATCAAAATATCCATGGTCGAAGCGGGATTCGAACCCGTGCCTCACGATTGCAAAGCTGGCGCCGTACCAACTCGGCCACCGGAGACCCGAATTTGTCCCAAATATGTCCATTTTCCAGCGATTTTAGGTGTAGGTAAATGTATTGCAAAAAGAAAGTACCTATGTATTTCAGATTTTAAAGTCTCACATACGAAAACCATTTTTCGATCCGACGTTTTGTTTTCGGGTTATTAGGTACCAAAGAGGGGTCAGCAAATGGCATTTTTCTACCTAAAAAAATTCAAGAGAATTACTTGCCATTTTCCGATCCTCGCAGTGTTAATAGAGTTCTGAAGTTTCGGGTCGCCCACAACCTCCCAAAACTTACATCGATTTAATTCACTTTTACCCGTAATCGCGGAAATTTCGACATTGACGTTTAATAGCTCCGAAACGAAACATCCTGTATAACTGAATTTTTTACCGAATCTAGTTGCACTATTCCTCTATCAACCTAAAAATTTCGATTGCTTCCCCTCTCAGTGTTTAAGAGAAAAGCAAGCCTGTTCGACTTTAGGTCAAGCTTTACGTTAACATATAGATTGAAACTTATTTTTGCTGATCTCCTGACGTCATTATTCACTGAGGACAAAAGGCTGCTTTTCAAATTGTAATAAATTATACAGAAAAGTGTACAATTTCCCTTTACATCCCTTTACTGTCCAGCTACAAAAGCCTAGAACAGACCACTTCTCTCGCACATTCATACCCAGGGTCTCCAGATTATGGAACAAATTGCCTGCAGATGTTTTCCCTTCCCGTCCCAACCTCCAATCCTTCAAATCCTGTGTCAATAGACTACATTTCCCTTCTCTTCAGACACCCACGGTACGTTAGTACTTAGGCTTGAAGTCTACGTGTGATGTCTTAGATATAAAAAAAAATTGTAGCTAAATTATCCTAGTAATTTTCTTGAAAATATTTTTTTTTGTTTGTAATGACTTTCTTAAACGAATTATGCAATAAAAAATGTGTGCATATTCTTTATTGTTTCAATTGCTTAGCCCACTTTGTCCATAAAATAGATGAGGCAATTTATTACCGTTTATACATTATACATGATCTTGTACAAAAAAAAATATTACATTACTCCGTTTTAAAAAAGCGTATAAATATAGTAACTAAGAGCCTTTTACTGGATAAAGTAAATTTAGGTAAATTTACAGTTGCTGCTTGAACTACTAGTACATGTGAGCTTTCTTATATAGTTATTAATAATATTCTCATTATAAATTAATCATAATTAGTAATTAATTACCATTTCTATGAACTAACCTTCCAGTGGAAAATTTCATATTTTAGACTTATTTATACCATCAGTTATATGATGCACAATAAACGTACTATTGGGAGCAAAACATTTTCAACGACTTATTTTAGCTTTGTAAATCTCCTTAAGTTCAGTGGCGTTTGTTGTCAACCAGTAATTTTTGTATTGTCATTGTCAGTCGATGTGCCAAATTAGTTTAAAATATTTTAAAACATCATGCCCAACCATTTACTTACCGAGGCCGAGAAGGGTTTTGCTATAGCTAAATTGCAAGAAGGATGGTCGTACCAACGAACTGCAGATGAGCTGCACTGTCACAAAACAACAATTTTTTATTTGAAACAGAAGTGGCTGCAACATCAGAATCTCAGACGAGCTCCTGGTGCCGGTCGTCCACGAGCTTCTACTGCAGAACAGGACGTTAACTTAGTACAGTTTATTAGACAGCGCCCATTTAGTACAGCCATACAAGCAAAAGCAGAAACCCATTTTACCGCTTCCAAGTGGACGGCCCGGAGAAGAATACGCCAAAGTGGGGTTCGCTGCAGCAAAAAACACGTCTTACAGAAGCGAATAAAATTAGAAGAATGGAATGGGCAAATAATTTATATAATAGAGACCAGGAATTCTGGGAAAATGTAATTTTTCTGATGAAAAAGTTTTCCAATCTTCAAATAATGGTAAACTTACAGTCTATAGACCAAGAGGGCATAGATTTAATGAGGAATATATACAGCCAACAGATAAGAGTGGACGTTTTTCAGTTCATGTCTGGTGCTGGATTTCTGCTCGAGGCACTGGTAATTTACATATAATAGATGGTCGCCTTAATGCAGCAGGTTACGTGCGAATATTGCAAGATGTAATGTTACCGTCGGTCCAAGAACGTTTTGGAGATAATTTTATTTTTCAACAGGTACCTATCTATTACCATCAATTGTTTCATAGTATTTGATGTATTGCAAATTTTTAGGACAATGCACCAGTACACACGGCTCATGTTACTATGGAATGGTAATATCAATGTTTTGCCTTGGGCGGCTCGAAGTCCCGACATGAATCCAGTGGAAAACATATGGGGTTATATGGTCAAACAGATCTACAGTTATGAGTTTAGGCCTCGAAACAGACAAGAGCTTTTAGACGCCATTACTAATGAATGGCAGAATTTAGAAAATTACGATTTTGGTAATTTAGTAGCGTCTATGCCTAGAAGATTGGATGCTCTTTTAGATGCTAATGGCGGATGCACAAAATACTAATATTCTTAATTTGTAGTTTTTTAGATCACTTAATTATGCAGCGTTAAAAGTTTTTTTGTTAAGTTTCTTAATTATACTATAATACTAAATAAACTTTTCTCTCAATGCCTTGTAGAACTTTTTTAGTACGCCAATGTGCTGTAACAAATATGTCAAAAATGATTTTAATAAGGTTTTACACAACTAAATTTCTTTAAAAATATATGGTTATGGTTAAACGTCGTTGAAAATATTTTGCACCCAATAATACATACCGTACAGACGTTTAACCTTATTTGAAATTAATTAATTTAAAATATTTTACCGCTAAGACTTATAGTATAGCCTACCTACACATGCGAAGAAGATTCACTTTTTTGCGTAGGTGAACGAAGTAACTGACTGACTGAATGTGACTGAATGTTTAATTAAGCCGATGACTCTTCCGTTATTTCGCATATTAATAGTCACGGTAAGGATCATACGAGTTGACATTTTGGGAAGCGACTCCTTATATGGAAGTCGGCGAGTCAAAACATTAATTAACTTGTTGCCTGTATAAAAGTAATATGTATTAAGAAAATTATAGTTGGTGAAAGCTCAGTGGAATTTTAAATGGTTGCAATAGTTTTACTTTTTAACACTATTACGGTAAAATTAAAAATGAACATTTAAGTTAATAACGATTTTTTTTAATAACCCTGAATTTCTTAATTTTAATATTAACACGTCAAATCAGAGTATGTTATATGTGGTTTTCAATAATAAAAAGAATGCTGAGGTTTCCCACAGCTTTTTAGTAGTATTTGTATTTTAGTCAGTATCTATTTGTTGCCAATGAGCGACGTTTTCGCGGGTGAGCAGCCGATTAGCTAGTGCGTTTGTGTGATTTTGTTTAGATTTATGCTAGTTATGGTGTCGTCTCCTCTTGGTGAAAGTCGATGGTCCTGATACTGAGTGTATTGTTTCCTTTCTTGGCTCATGCTCTCTAGATTTAGAGACGCAGTATCGAGCATGTGAGGTCCTTAATATTTTTAAATAGATAATACATTCAATGACTTGACAATAGGCCATCATGCAGTCACTGCCTGAGATTATGAGATGTCCTTTGCAGTGAACAACAATTTCGGTGGAACACACTGAATAATTTATGACTACCTGTGCTACCAAGAAATTCCAGCAAGTTTGTTTCCACGTCCCTGGAGTGAACAGGACAGGAATATTTCATCTCATATCGGTCAAAGGCTCCTGTCTCGTTAGGGCACGTCCAGATGGATAGTGATACATTTTGTATTGCGTTGTTCATACTGTAGCCAAGCAGCTAACGGCGAAATTTAATCACTTTGAACTACATATATATAAGATTCGGTTTTCAAAACCCCTTGTGAAAATTTAGAAGACCTACGGGTTGAATTACAAATAAATTTCAGGAGATTAACAACTCCCCCTAAGTGCTCACCAATGCTTCAAGACATGCGTGAGGACGGCATACTTTGAGGACGTTTTTTTTTATCTTACATTACGTTACACTGCTGAAGTAAATTGTTTTTTCCAAGAGCAAGACTGAATGCATTTTGATGCGGATTGCGATCTTCTGTGTATCTAAATCGGTTTGCAGTTTCATTACTCGTATTACCGCAGAGAAATTTCAACCAAAAATATTTATTTGATTGGTCTATATTACCACATATATGTACATAAGTATGGCTTAGGTCTGACGTCAATTTCAATAAAAATAAGTTGTGTGCCTGCATGCTGTCGGCTTTTTAAGATAGGTTGGTCAATCTGTAGGGACCCGATTAACAGAAGCAATACAATATATAACATGTCTTATTAAGGTACCGTAAAGGTACACTTTAGAACATCACCGCTGAGGCAGCGCGCTGCCGCTGCCAAGACTGCGCGCTGCTATAGCGGTATGCGATCCGTACTGCTCCACATGCAATTAGAGGGAATAAATTTCGAACTTCACTGCCGCTACATTGGTGGCGCCGCAAAAGAAGCGGCAGTGAAGTTCGAAATTTATTCCCTCTAATTGCATGTGGAGCAGTACGGATCGCATATCGCTATAGCAGCGCGCAGTCTTGGCAGCGGCAGCGCGCTGCCTCAGCGGTGATGTTCTAAAGTGTACCTTTACGGTACCTTAATAAGACATGTTATATATTGTATTGCTTCTGTTAATCGGGTCCCTACAGATTGACCAACCTATCTTAAAAAGCCGACAGCATGCAGGCACACAACTTATTTTTATTGGCAGCGGCAGCGCGCTGCCTCAGCGGTGATGTTCTAAAGTGTACCTTAAGGTTTAGACAGTGTTAATTCTGCTTTCTTAATCTACCTTAGTATCTGGTTTGGCACGTTTTCTTGTTTAAATAAGTTTTGTAAATTGCTTCATTTTCCAATCTAAACCTGTTCCCTCTGGGTAGAAAATTTAAATAGATTATCTGATTTATTAGACGAAAAAACGAACGAAAGTATCTGCAAGAAAATTAAATACTAGCAACTTACTTACATTGCATTGTAAGTAAAGAAGTGGTTATACCTTCATAATTGAGAAAAATAAAACGGCTTGTTTTAAATAGAAATAATTTCATAAATGCGGATAATAACTGCTACGAGGCAATTAAGTAAACATATTGCTCTTGTACAATGGGAAATTGAATTTACTAAGTTGTTCTGGTATATATAGAATTACAAGTATACGAGTATTATTAGACTAAATGTACGGTCTTAATTGGTGGACGTATAAATACGTAGAGAACACAGAGATTAGTTCAATTCCGGATATGGAATAATTCTCATAGAAACATCAAGCAAGGATATAAGCAACTTGAAAGAAAAATGATATTTATGAAGCTGGCTACTTATTTGTAATAGTACTCCCACAGATTATTGTAGTATCTAGTAGCTGCATGAATAGTGCTATTTAAAGGACAAAGTGTAAATCAGTTCGATTTTAATGACGTGAAGATATAACAAGGAATAATTGGAGGTGCGCGATGGTTTAAAAATTTTTAAAAAATGAAAATATGTTTTTAACAAGTTACTATAAAGACACACACACAAGACGCTAGATTTTCTTATTCACTACAAAACTTAGCTGTCTTATTCTTACAGCTGTAAATTATAACCTGGCGGTCAAGTTTCAAATACCACTATACAAAAATATTTTTAAAAAAGTGTTACAGGGTGAGTTTTTTAAAGTGATGCAAGGCGATATGTCGAAAGCGGTTTAAAATATTTTCATAAAATCTTGGAGATAAAAGGAGATGGGGGACATATTTAAATATATTTTGACATTTACCCCCTCTCTTTATTTTAAGGGGTGGGGGTAACTTTAGAATTTTAAATGGAATGATGTACTTTTGTTTATTAAATTCGAGTCTACTGTAAAAATTTCGAAATTATGATTTATTAGGTTAATAAAAAAATATTTACCATTTAATTTAAACTTATTTATCGTCTACGGGGACCTAGCAGGCCAGTTGACCGGATTTGACACCCCTTGACTTTTTCTTGTGGGGTTTTGTAAATGATAAAGTGATGGCGACTGCACCTACAACTTAAGATGGTATGGAAGACCGAATCCGCTTTGCCTGCTTATTATAATTAGTGACACCTGAAATGTTACAGCGGGTACGAAGTTTATTTAGAAAAAGAGTTAGAAAGTGTTTGGAAGTTAAAGGGGGGCATTTCGAACAACTTCTCAAGCATGACAGACGATAAATAACTTAAAATTAAATGGTTAATATTTTTTTATTTTATAACCTAATAAATTATAATTCCGGAAATGAAAGAACAAATCAAAAAATGTGTACACCTATGTAGTTTTTTACGTACCTAGATTCCAAAGAAGCAAAAGTACATAATCCCATTTAAAATCCCACCCCGCAAAATAGAGAGAGGGGGTAAATGTCACAAATATGTTTAAATATGTCCCCCAATCTCCTTAATAACTCACCAAAATTTCATAAAAATATTTTAAACCGTTTTCGAGATATCGCCTTGTAACACTTTAAAAACTCACCCTGTATAATAATTGTTTCATGATAAGAATGTTATAATTGCTAAACTTAATTCTGAAAGCAGTTCTTTTGTCAACTAACGTATTCATTAAGGCAGTGGTCTTGTGAACAGAGAGAGAACATTTTTTATTACTGAACAAAGCTACAAGAATACAGTTTTATTCAATAAAAATCACCTAACTGCGAACATTATCCATGGTCGTATTCACTGCGGTGACAGACAAAAACTATCGAGCTCTGCCAGATAGCTGCAGTAATACTTGAGTTCCCGCTCCCCTCTCCCGCAGATATCATCGAGCCGCCACGCCGCGGCGAATATTTCAGATTTATTTGGGACGGCGCGCGCGCCGTCCCAAATAAATCTGAAATATTTTTTATATTCTCTACATAAATTAAATGTTCATGGCGGTTGCTGTTATCCATTTATTTTGGTCTTTATTAACAAAAAAATGGATTTAAAACTGCAAATTTTCGCGCGAATTTCGAAACTTGTAAAACGTGATCCCATTGGCTGTGTCGTCAAAACTGAACTTATTACTCATCATGAGTACATGGCGAGTTTCAGTGTTGTAGAGTCATCAAAAACTCAATAAAAATGCTATTTAATGCGTAACTCACCCAAAGAAATATCCCTGCAGTTAAAGTGGAAGGTTCCTAAAATCTTATTTATGTATGCTTCAAGTCGAAATCGGTCCAGGAACCTTTCAATTTTGCAAAAAAATGGCATTTCTTCGAAATTTTGACATTTATCTTAATAATTTCGAGTAAATAAACTGCAATTTTTTCTTTTCATGGCAATCTTCGAAAATTCAAAAATTTTCAAATTTTAGATGTCCCCGATGCAAATAAACCTATTTATTTATAACTTTACCGAAAAAATAAGCGATTTAAATTAGTGGGGGATATTCTTAGATAATTAACGGATAAAATAAACCCAAAAAGAATTACCAAATATGATAAATAGTGTGGAATAATGTCGGTTAAAAATAGGATTTGTCGGAAAAAATCAAGAAAATCCAATTTTTACCCCTTAAACACGCTCCTGGATGACCCATTCGGTATTCATTTTACAGTGTGATTATTCCTTTATAAGATAGTGTTGAAAAATTGGGGGAAAAATAGATAGGAAAAAATACAGAGTAATTCAAATGTACCGATATCGAGGGCAAAAAAAGTCAAAAAATCAAAATTTAATCGTCGATTGCTCCCTTCCTATAGAGAATGAAGAAACTAAAAAATATGGATAACACATACTTTGACGTGCTCTTTCCGATGACGTATATGGGATTTGAATTTGAACCATTTTGACCCCACAAAAAATTAAAAACCGTGAAATATTTTGATCAAAAATCTAAATTTCCAGTTTTTTCCAAATAGTTCCATTTTCCAGTGATTGTAGGTTTAGGTAAGTGGATTGCAAAAAAGTATTTGAGATTTTAAAGTTTCACTTGTTAATCCGTTTTTCGATCTGACGTTTTGTTTTCGAGTTATTAGGTACCAAAAAGGGGTCTGAAAATGACATTTTTCGACCTAAAAAAAATTCAAACTTGCCATTTTCTGATCCTCACCCGTTTCAGTGGAATTCTGAACCTCCGGGTCCCCTACAACCTCCGAAAATTTACATTGATTTAATTCACATTTGCGACATGTACCCGCTTTCAACGGAAATCGCGGAAATTTTGACTTTGACGTTTAATAGCTCCGAAATGAAACATCCTGAATAGCTGAATTTTTTACCGAAGCTAGTTGAACTATTCCTCTATTAACCCAAAAAATTCGATTTCTCTCCCTCTGACTGTTTACGAGAAAATCAAACCTGTTCGACTTTAGGTTACGCTTTACGTTAACATGTAGATTTTTGCTGATCTGCTGACGTCACTTCTCACTAAGGACAAATGGCTGCTTTTTAAATTGTAATATATTATACCGAAAAGTAAAGATTTTTTGTAGCTAAATTATCATAGTAATTTTCTTCAAAAGATTTTTTTGGGTTTGTAATGACTTTCTTAAACGATTTATGCAATAAAAAATATGTGCATATTCCTTATTCGTCAATGCATCATCATCATCATCATAACAAACCGGATGTATGTACAAATATCTCTCTCTCTCTCTTTTTCTTAATTAAGAAACGTCGAATCAAGCCTAACAATCCAGAACCTTTTTCAGTCGCCAAGCAGTCGTTAATGCCGTTTTTTAACCCTACAAATTGAGGAACTAAATCTTGTTACCATTAATAGGATTAAATTGTACATAAAATTCCAGTAGGTATACTTAGTTACGGCAGAATGTAAACACTAACTGTAAAATTAATTATTAGTTTCAGTGGCACGCTGTTGAAACTTTTCACGCATACTTGTATTAAATAATTAGAGAGACGATAAAAAGAAACGTTTCTTTTCTATTTATCCTTTTTCTGAATTTCCTCTCTAATGTATGTTTAGTTAAACGGGCTTTCTTTCTGACATAAGAACTAACTTATTCGATTACCTTCTGCAAGAAGAGACGACTCCATTCATGCCTTTTGCTTTGTTTGATATATTGTGCAGGTGTAGGACAAAGAAATCGGAGAGAGAACGCCCAACATCCAACTTCGCGCACCTTCGCTATGGATTTCCGATGGAACCAACCTGTGAAAAGACAATTCCGCATGCCAAGAATCCATTTTTCCGCATACTTGGCACTAACATACGTTTATAAATAAAGTCATTTTAAGAAAAACCAAAAATCACTTAAAATTGCACTACAACGTATATTCCGCCTATCAAAAACGTTACACACAAAATATTACGCCTCGACAACTGCTTAAGCCAAGAATGGACTGATGGATCGTCCGGGTTTGATATTTGAGATCAAGCACGAGCCCAGCTTTGTTTAGATGCTCAAATACTCACAAACAGAAATTGTTTATATGCACCTAGCAACCATTAATTTGTGACTTCGTGCCACTTAATGCATTAATTATTATTAGATATCGTTCAGACACGGACAAAATACATATATTAGAAGCTGGTTTGTTATTACTGGAACAAAATAATTTCAAAGTTTGCTTGTCAATATCCTCATGCTCTAATAGGTGACGTCCCTTACCACGCATGCATTCGAAATATGGGACTTCAATAGGTTCAAGTGTGTTGAAGTCAATGAGCAATCTGATGAAAATTCTATTAATTCAAAAACGCTAAAATTACTTTCAGCAAACTTTCATCGGTAATTTAAGAACGGTTTGATGGAAATGTGATTTGTGAATTTGATGAATTTAAAAACTCGCTTTATGTTCAGTACACGCTGAATCTCGAAAGTGCACAAAAAAGAGTGAGCAATATTTAATATATTTAACGGAGCAATCATTTGCATCCTTTTCTCCAAACAATTATACCTTTATACATAATTATGTTGGACCAAATAATTTATTGATTATGTTTCGTTTATAGAATTAGAAACAAGGAGGGGACACCATTATTGACATTTTAAAGCAATCAGATATTACAGGGTTACTCTTAATCTGGCCAACTATATGGTCTCCTACCTACTTTCTGAGAACGGCTGTTGCCAGGCTTTCAGTTATGTGGCATATTTTCAGATTCAAAAACTATACTAAAATTCTGTAGATCAATATCTGCAATCGTAAATACCACAGGCTAGAGCATCCTAAGGATTAATAAAATACCATTATTTTTTTGTGATAATACCTTTTTAGTACTTAATTTGCATTGTATTGTGGCGGAATTTAGAGTGGGGATGGCAACGTCGCTTTTTCTCTGTAGCATGTGCCATAGATACCCTTACCCATTCTATTGAAATTCATTAAGTTAACCGATGACGTCAATTACCTAATGCGAGTGACGAATAAGTTAATTGATTTTTTTATCAAAAATTTACAAACTTGCCTATTAGGGTGTCCGTTATTTACCAAGTTGATTTTTTTTCTTGAGACGCCCCCTAAATTTTTAGTTTATCGTCTAAAAAAATGTCAGACCAAAATATGCCCTTAATATTCATAACAAACCTTACCCTAAAGGCGATACATTTGCCATTTAAATTACTTGGGATTTTGCCACTTTTTACAATTAATTTTTTTTTTCTCGGACAAGATGACTTAGAGCAATGAGACATACATTTTCTTATAGGAAATTGAACGCTCTACAAAAAAGGTCTCTTATAATTTTTCGATTAATTCACTCCTTGAAGAGTTATTCAAGGTGAAATTTGAAGTCTATGTAAATTTTCAGATTTTTTTACTTTTACGGCAAAGTGATTATTATTTCGATAAAAGTTATTAGTTTATTTCTAAAAATAGATAATTCTGGTGGTATTAGGGTAAAAAGATTTTAAACATGAAAAATAATATACCGCATAACAGGTAGCTGGTCCTAGTTTGAATCATTTTTGAGACTATTCATTTATAACACGCAGTCAACTAATTTTTATTGAATTTCATAAATTTTTGTATACTTTCATGAAATTTCCCTTCAATACCGTAAGTGACAAAAAATTACACTACAAGCATGCCCGCCAACACACGGATTTTCTATTCACGCAAGCGCACTAAGTCGCATTTAGTACCTGGAATAACTTTTGAAGGCGTGAATTAATCGAAAAATTATAAGAGATCTTTTTTGTAGAGCGTTCAATTTCCTATAGGAATATGTATATCTCATTGCTATTAGTCATCTTGTCCGAGAAAAAAAAAATAATTGTAAAAAGTGGCAAAATCCCATGTAATTTGAATGGGAAATGTATCGTCTTTAGGGCAAGGTTTATTCTGAATATTAAGGGCTTATTTTGGTCTAACATTTTTTTTTAGACGATAAACTAAAAATTTAGGGGGCGTCGGCGTCGCAAGAAAAAAAATCAACTTGGTAAATAACGGACACCCTATTGCCTATATACCTTTCCAAATGACTTAAGTCTCGAAACGTTTTCGAAAGTCGCCAAATCCTCCACTTGCAATATACTAAAGCAAATTAGTAGTAGATTGGGAACCTTGTACATTAACCTAACCGGTGGGAGAGACATTAAACCTCAGAGTATGTATTTATTTACGACTTTTAATAAAGTATCGATGTAGGTTCGTAAATGTGGTAAAGTAATTCTGCCATCTGCAAAATAAGTACTTTATCCATTTCCGGCACATGACCACTTTCAATAGAACTGATCCAAGTATTACCCACTATTTTATAGAATCCTGCTTGGTTCTTGTTAAACGGTTATAAAGATATTTTATTATGTTACTGTATCTTTTTCTTTATAGCGCAATTTGCATTTGATAGCAAATTACTGGATAAAATATGTTTACCATATTGGACAATTTGATTTTACTACTAAGTTGACCGTTATTACAATTCTGCTTTGGTTTGAATAATAGTTACATTATTCTGTTTACTTTACTGTACTTGATTACAGTTGTTTTAACATCCACTTAAGGCAATACATATTTGATTGGACCTAGAAAAAATATAGGGCCAGTTATTATAATTGTTTTCTATCAGACAGCTGCACAATATAAATATATGTAAATGCAGTACAAGAAAATATGAACGGTATATTAAGTTTTTAATAATGCCATATTAACAATGACGAATCTCAGGATTCACTTTTTACGAACCAGTCTTTAATGTCTCTTGAATTGAATCTTTAGAAGCTTCTCATATTTTTAAGTATAGTAATATGTGGTAAGGCGCAAAAAGAGCATCAATTAACAGATAAAAATTAATCTTTGGTGGACCCCTTAGAAATCATAAGTATTATTCTTTCGATGGTTAAAATCTGGTGGCTCTTAAAACGATAATCTTCTCGTATTAATCACCACTCTTTCTCTGTATACAATTAATGGACCCCCTTCAGCGTTTAAAGTAAGAATGAAGGCGCCATTATTCGGTTACTTTAAACCTGCACAAGGCTATTGAGTCCCCGTTTTATGAGCTCGCACAGAAGGTAAAAATAAATGGGAATTCTTTTTAAGATTTTTAGTGGCTTAAGCAGAATTTTTGGCAGTTTATAAATTGCATGATATATTTTTATGTCTTATTCGGACACCTTCGGTATGCAAGCATGAATTTACAACTGAAAGGGAGATACAGAAACTAAAAATAAAAACAGCATGCGAACATGGACAATGTACATACATATAGAAAGAGCCATTGTCAATGAAGTTTTCCTAGTGCATGATGGCGCACAGTTGTTAGATGACCATTTATTGCAATAGTATATTACATAACAAGTGTTGAAAGTGACATTTTTCACACGAGTGGGAATGTTGTCGCACGAGGCGACAGCCGAGTGTGATAATCCCACTAGTGTGCGAAAATTACTTTCACACGAGTAATGTACAATATTTTTCCTACGACCACAAAAATATTTACAAAAAAACCTCAATTTCTGTCTTTTAAAACCCTCACTTTCAACACTAATATTTTCATCAAGTGTGCTGAAAATAAAACAAATGAAATTGGCACCATCGATTTCAATGTCATGTTGACAAGTACTTTTCAACACGTGTGTTGTAAAGTACTTTTCAACACGCGTGTGATATAAGGCACTTTCTCGCCAAGTTAACCGTGCTTTTTTTCTCACTTTCATAGGTGGTCGTAGGAAAAGATATTTACATATAGAGATGTACAGCAAATATTTATTGGTTTTCTTTAACACTAGGCCTCGAATGGCTTCTTCACCAAAGTAGAAAAATCATCAAAAATGGAAGATCATTGCTATAATCAGCCGAATACCGAATATTAAAGATCAATTTTCGACGGAATATTCGGCTGAGTATTAAGTCCACAACTAATATATTTTTAAGCAATTTTTGATTGTCGAATATCACTTCATGTTAAAAGGGTGGTGTTTGCTGTGATAGTTCTGAGAAAAAACATTTTTTGTTATAGTGAAATTGATTTGAAGCAGATGGAGATTTTGAAGATTTGTACCTTGTTAAAGGGCTAAAACTCCTATATCAAATATTTAAAGATACTTTTTCAAATTTTTGTTTCTCCCCTGTAGGATACGGTTAATTTTGTTTTTAGGTATGCACCGATTTTTCGTAATACTTACATTTCGATAAATACTTTTCAAGCTGTTATAGAATATTAGAAAAATTTTTAGGGAGAAGTGGACCAACGTAGTAGCTATTACTATTTTTTGTATAAATTATTACTCAATTAACGTAAGAGTTCATTACCTAGTAAAACGTGTGACTTTAAACTTTTTACGAGCCATTAAAAACATTCTCGGACCCGGCTGGTTCAAAAAACCTCTCCAGCAAATTTGCATCAGGTTTAATACCTTCAAGGATTATTATGCAAATGGCACTCGTTTAAAAACCCACTTAAAATGTGACTTAATATCGATATTTGTTGTGGTTTCCTTTTTTGATTCTTTAATTTTGTCATTTCACAAAATTTATTTAGTTTGTTTCATATGGTATTTTAATTAAGGTAATCAGTAAGTGTATAGTCAGCGACATGTACAGTCCGCTTAAAATGTAGGAATATTGCCACGCCCTCGTCTTAGGGGTGACTAGGGGCGTAGAGGTAACGGAACTTAACTAGATCAAAATCAAACGTGTGTTAAAAACAAACTTAAATCGTTTATTTACAAAAAATAGGAACATTCAGTCTTGACATAAAACTGAGAAAATAAAAATTCAAAATTGTCGGCCTTTTTTTGCAAATTTCCCCCGAGAAAACTGTCGACGTTTTTTTTATTAACTGGTCGAACTTTTTTACGTTTGCTGAAATTAAACTGTCGACCTTTTTGCAAATCTTCCCAAAACTTACCTGTCGACGTTTTTTTGGTACGAGGTGTTCTAATAGCCAACTCGTACTTTAATTAGCCCCCCCCCCGTAAGTACGCCCCTGGTGGTATTCAGGTTGTGTTATATTAAGCGCACAAAATTGATTATTCTAGTAAACTAGTACAAAAAATAAAAACTTACTCCTACCCCTTAATGAATCGCTTACTCATTTTAATAAATAACACTGCAAATTTAAAACAAATATGTAATTACAAAACCGAAAATGGCAAAGGCAACCAATTCAACCCGACGAGAATGGAAACAGAAACAGGGGAATCCCCTGGACCATGTAAACATAAACAATAAAAATGAATTTCTTCTTTTATCTGTTTTCCTTGTTGGTTCGAGAGCCCAGATTCTGGGTCGAGAGAGTGATTCTTTAGGCCGCGGGCCGGCGCTGCCTTGCACATTACATAATGTCAGTACCAATCGATATTTAGGAGTCGTTGGGATGGAGATGGCACGTTCACCAAGCTTCTCTTTCCCGCACGGTGGGCAGTATTTTAAAAAAAATCTGATAAAAATTTTTAGAAAAAGATTTTAGGGAAATTTGATAAACCGCTAATTTATCACTAAAATATCATATAATCCCGCTAAAAAATCCGCTAGCCGCTAAAATAGTTTTGCACTCGCTAGGCTAAGAATTATTCCGCTAAATCTAGCGGGAAATCCGCTAAGTTGGCAACACTGGCCGGCGTTTACGTCAATAGGAACGATGTGTCATATTTAAGGAAGAAACAATGTAATGAAGAAGAAACATAAAAATAGTATGATTGCTATAGCTTTAAAGAGAAAGAAATATTATTGGTTAAGGGTTTTTATATTTATTTTGTATGGCAGGTAATGGTGACAGGGCTTGTTTTGTATTTTATAATTATTATTAAATCGCTAATTGTAGTTCTGTACTATGGTTTAGGTTTTATTTAGATATATAAACTGTACTATAAAAATTACAATGTATGAATATGTATAAATGTACATGTCGTGTAGGGGTGTAAGCTAATAATTATTGTATTATACCTTTTAATAAATTCTGAGTGATATTATGTATGATTATAGGTTGGTTTTAAAGAAAATTTCACTCGGAAATTTCTTGCAGTTTCTTCTTACGGATTGTAATCGAAACTGTGGATTTCTTAAAATTAAGTAAGTTTAAATAAATAAAGGACTTTAATATTATGTAGGTTTTTTTATTTAATATAGTGTTGCATTCAATAACTAATTAAGAGTAAATTTTTCCAAAAGTTTTGTTTATTGATTCATGACAAACTAAATTTTATATACCTAGATACCTATGTAACACGTTCAAATTAAGAACAACAAATGAAGATTTTAACGTAATTCAGTACAACTAAACGATTTTACTGCCCAGCTAAGTACTGTACTCAAAATGTAATATAGAACCATATTCTTAAAATTAAAAACAATTCTTGTATCGCATATTATCCTTCACACATTCACAAAAATCAATAGTCTTGCTTCAAAATAAGAGATTTGAGGTTAGGATGTTTCGCATTTTTGACGCCAAACATGCGCCAAACTTAGGAAATCAATCAAAATTCCCGCCTCTCGCCGAAGCTTTTCGGGAGGGGCCGAATGCTTCCGAGGATTCCGTGATATTTAGTGTCGTTTACCAAAGACATTGTACTTTACACGATTGAATTTGGGTTCTACAGTTTATCACAATCACAAACGCATCGGATCGGGGATTGTGCGCTAGTGTCTTTTCCAACCCTCGTCTTTTCGATCGCCCTGGTGTTCTGTAACCGCAGTTTTAATTAATTCTTGCCAGCCATTTTCGATTGAATTTAGATCAAGGGATTGAGGTGTGTTTCAAATATAAGAAACATTGTAAATGATTCATTGGCGCAAACATAGGCTGTATTGTTCGCATTGTTTCCCTTGTTGGAACTAATATGACCAATCAACACCCAATTTTTACAATGATTTTTAAAAATTTGCAAATATGTTTTGTCCATTAACATAAGTTCCCCAACATCCCGATACGACCTTACGCCCACGGCCTTTACCACTAGGCCACTGTATTTTACTGTTACCTGTACATCTTTTACATCAATCGCAGTATTGATTTTTCTCCACAGTTGAGTCAGATTTTCTAATCAAATCACTTGACAAAATTACAGTACTGTTGAAAATTTCCCGTACTTAGATCAGGAAATCAAACTAAAGTGTGGAGCAACACCATGACGTAACATAGAGTAGGGTGGAGCAAAAAAGTCGATTTTTTGAATTTGGAAACGGGGTATTTACCAAAAGTTGTGGAGTTGCATCACTAATAACTGTGTAAAATCCCAAAACTGTGAAATTATATCTTGAGTCCATGCAAAGGGCTTAAAGTTTTGATTTTTTAGAAAAATTGCATTTTTTTAAGTCTTTTAAAATCGTTATTCAAACTGTAAGTAATGCTTAAATGTTGCTAATAGGTCTCTGCTAATTGTATATCGTAATTTAACAGTGGTTTTGCATGGTTAAATGATAATAGAATAGTTTTTAAACTTTTTCCAAAATAGTCAAAGTTTAAGTAGCTTGCGCAGACTAAGGATATTATTTATTTATTTCTATTTTTTGTATTCGTAAAGGCACCTATTTGCAGCATTTAAGCCTTACCCACAGTTTGAGTAACGATTTTAAGACAAAAAAAACTTAAAAACTTGTAGCGTGGACTTAAGACATAATTTCACAGTTTTGGGATCTAACAAAAAATCGATTTTTTTTCGCGCCACCCCAATATACAGGTAACCACAAAGCACGGTGGTTAAAGGGTAAAAGCTTGCGGGTGTAAGACCGCGTCGGAGGTTTATTGACAAAATAATAGATTAAAATATCTATATTATTCATATTAGCAAATTCTGAAAAATAATTTTTAAAAAAGTGCCAAAAAATTCGAGATTTGTCAGGCATATTAGTTCCAACAAAGGCAACGATTCGAAGCACATAGTCTACGTGGTGCGACAATATTCCTCATACTTGAAAGTAAAGTATTAACGCGGCATCGCCGCGCCTCTGATGTGTTGCTTATAGGTAAGCACGCATAAGAAACTCCATAAGAGCAATCGAAAATGCGCCTGCCGGCAGGCGCTGTGGAGGTTATGTGGAGTTAATAAATGAGTACCAACCCTATTAGAACCTTAAGTTATTGTTACCATTAATTTAACAACTTAATCATGTAGCCTTTAAGTAAAGTTCACATCCGCCCTCCCTAATAAAATAAGGAATTGGGTATACATACCTACATACATATACAGATACACCTTCGCCATCGGCACCGTTCTCCAAAGTCGTAAAATTCCTCTCAAGGTCGTTAATCGAACTATTAATAATTTATTTATAACTAAATTATATACTTGTATTTTTAATTAGTCGCTGGTTTTATTTAGGTAATTTATTATGATTCATTATTTGTTATATAAAAACGTTTTAGTGCTAATTAAAGCAGCCGTTATTATTTATTAAATAATTCGTCCTTGCTAATATACGGAACGTCAAATATAATGATATGCCTGCAGTCGTCTAATTATTAGTATCATAATTTGTAGAGGATGATACATACAAATTTAAATAGAAATTATTGCAATGTATGGAATTTCCATATAGATTAACGGGTTTATTTCTTGTCTGACTGTTGATGTCTTTCTATAAAGATTATAACATGATCAAAGAAAACGTCCTCAACGTATGCTTATTAGTACTCTTAAAAGGTAACATAGCGAGGGCCATAAAGCAGGACCTCGTAATCAACAAATTAAAAATTTTACCGGGGGGCATAAATTATGGATGGAGGATGGAGGCATAAATTCTAAAGCGATTTCAATAATAAAACATATTTCGCCAAAAACGTTAGTTACGAGGTCCTGCGTTATGGCCCAGTAAAAGTATAGGTGAATGAAAAATAAAACTGTCAAGTTCTGAAGTTTTTATTTATAAGAAAATTCCACTATTGTCATTGTCATTGCATAATACAGAATTAAAAAAAAACATATATAACAAAGAACCTAAAAATTATCAGCCAGATTGTCCAACGCTAGTCCGGTCTAATTTGACAACCGAAAGTTTTAAACTGACAAGTGTAAGAATAAGACAAGTTTTATACTATGAATTTATTTCGGAGCGTTTTCGCAAATTTATAAAGAAAAGGGCAATTTTAGTGTGCACTTTCGACAATAATAGAACTAAATTCACTCTAGCAACCCGTTCCAAGATGAAAATCATTTGAAGTCCAAGCAAATCGCTGAAATATCCGAATAATTCATAAATTTTCAATGACGTCTTATCAACAACGACAGGACAAAAACTTGTCAAAACATAACTGATCAACTAGAAGATCTTAATTTAAACCAGTACTAAATCTTAAACTTTCTTAGTGAATCTGGACGTATAAATTTAAACTAAATGAGAGACGTGTCCACCTTCTACTTCGAAACATGTTTTCATTCTTCTTTTTACAGCATCAAAAACATTGGTGAGCACTTGGGGGAAATCTCCTGAAATTTATTTGTAGTTCTAGCCCGTAGGTCTTCTAAATTTTCACGAGGGGTTTTGAAAACCGAATTTTTAATGTGCGGCCATAGCAGAAAGTCGCACGGCTTGAGATCGCAGGACCGCGGTGGCCACCTAACCGGCATATTACGACTAATGGTTCGATTTTCGGGAAATTCTTCCAAAAAATTTAAATTATCAAGGGTACGTGAATTGGTGCGGCGCCGTCCTGCTGGAAGAAGCCTTGTCGCATCTCTTCATCGTCTAATGCCTTTAGAAAATTTTCTAAAATTTTATTACGGTATCGCGCCGAATTGAGAGTCCCTTAAAAAAACGGTCTAATTCACCTTCTTTTTGATATGGCCAACTTTCTGTAAATGCAGAGGCTTCTCTATAAAGAAATGTGAATTTTCAGAACTCCACATGCTCATTTGTTGAGACTTTACATAACCAGAGATATAAAACCATGCCTTGCAAGAAAAAAGGTTTTCTCAAATACGTTTTCATTATTATGCAAAGTACCCATAAACCACTCGCTGCGGCTTATCGTTTGGTAACAATTCTTGGACTGAGCTTAGACGATAAGCGTGCATATGTAGGTCATATTTCAGGATTGTATTGCAGATTCCGTAGGATACATTTACTTGCTGGCTTAAACGCCGAATAGGGGTTTGTCGGTGTGCCTTAACAATTTGTCTCAGTTCTTCTACTTTTTGTGTCGTGCGAACTTTGGGTCTCCCACTACCTTTCTTTCTATTTACATTTCCTGTTTCTCTAAACAAAGCCACATATTATCTAGCCAAAACTTTTCGAAACTGGTCGAAATCCATGACTATGTGTGGAAATTCTGTTCGAAAATCCTGAATGGCATCCCGTGTTGTATAAACCCACTTGCCATCAACCCTTCTACCATTTCTAAAATAACTTTCGATCATAAAAGCTTTTTGTTCTGCCGTGATCACCATATTTAATTTTCTTAAAAATAAAAATTTCAGAACTTGACAGCTCTAATTTTCATTCACCTATAGCTTTTACCTATGTTACCTTTCAAGAGTAACAATTCAAGACATACGTAATTGATTCCACGGCATACTTTGAGGATGTTTTTTTTATCTTACGTTATGTAAGCGCGTACTGTTTCTAGTAATAGAACTAAATTTATTTTAGTTACACGTTCCTGTACAAAAATCATTTGGAAATCAACCAAATCGCACAAGTAATAATATCTAACCTATGTTTTTCGTGACGAATTATTATTAATGACACGATTGAAACTTGTCAAACCCGAGCTGGTCAACTAGCAGGTCTAAATTTAAACCCATACTTCCATACTAGTTCTAAATATATACGGCCAGATTCTCCAACGCTAGTCCGGTCTAATTTGACCACCAAAAGTTTTAAACTGACAAGTGTAACTTGTCCAGTTGCACAAACAATTTAATCACGAGTTAAACTAGTTAGACACTTGTGTAATATGACAGCACTTATGTTAGCGTCATTGTACTACTTGATTAAACGTTTTGTGCAACCCGCTGTTAGTTTTATACTATGAATTTATTTTCATAGTTCTCATTTCATTCATGTTTTTATTGACAACTTGTTAACAATGACAGGGCAAAAAGTGAATCTGAACGTTAACATTTTTCCGATTAAGTTATTTTTGCAATATAACAAAACAAGTCGTTGGCTGAGCAAGCCAAACGCGAAAAATGATAAAATTAAAGGTCAGTTTCAGTGACACACAAATAAGAACTTAAACAAGTTTATGACAAAACCGGACTGGTTACCGAAAATGTTGAGTTGCCAAGGCAATAACAACCATATTAAGTTTTAAGAGATAAGCATGGTATTTGCTGGTTTTTAAAATGTTTTAAGATTTTTTTAGTACAAACAATAAGGCTATGTCCAGATATGCTATAATTTTAAAAAGTCACCTAAAGAAAAGCAGAATAAAAGCAAAGCAAACCCAACCGCCCAGAGCGGCATCAGGAACAGAGCGGCGGCAAATCTGGACCATACAAAAAAGTCGACAGTTTTTAGTGTGAGAATTTGTAAAAAAGGATGGTATTTACATAAAAAGAAACGTAGGTAGTTTGCAGTTGGGATTTCGGGCTGCGAAAAATTAATTTGCCCAGGGCAGCAATTCGGCTACAGAGGACCCACTCTTGACAAACGGACATGTGGTGTATAATTCAAAAATAAATAGAACTATCAAATCTTCTCTTTAAAATGGTAATACATTTTTTCAAAATTTTACTATTTCTACTAGAAACATTTCGAAACACATTCCGAATTTGCTGATTAACTTTTATCTTATTATTCTTTTTATATAACATTAAACTTATTTATTATGTTCGCAAGTTGTTGACATAAAATTTTAAAAACATTTGCTTTATTCATGTTTGCATATTTTAATTACATAAGTAAATTGAAAAAATTTGAATGGTTTCCTTATTCCAAATTTTTTTTGGGATTTAATAGTTTTCCTAATATGAAGTATATGCTACTAAAATAAATAAAATTACTTGAAGCATTCTTTTTTAGAAAATAATAGAGTCTCCAACATTTTTTTATTATTATTTTTGCACAGGCAATTTGCTTATTTACTCTAACCATCATTGCACGCATCACAATATATCATTATTTAAGTCTCTAACGTAGAAAGATATTGTCTGATATTCATTTACTTTCCATTTAGCTTCTTTTTTTACAAAATTATAGAAGATGAAAATGGTATTTAAAATATTTTGATATATTCAAAGCATTTACAGCACTCCCAATTAAGGATATTTGCCAGATGCCAAATAAATCTGGAATTCTATGAACAGCCGATTGCTATATAAATATTGCACTTGTCTACTGACGGTCATGAAAGTGTTATTATTCTGCCGACTGACATATGTTATTTGGAACTTATTAAATGCATTAAATTATGTCGAGTAGAAAATACTTTCTGGCAAATCAAAAAACGTCGAAATGCCAAGGGAAATTACCAAAAGGCTCAAAATATTATTTTGTCAGCGAGTTTGTATTGCATAATTTTTACTAACTTGATAATGAGAAACATATCTTCTATTCATCTCGTTGTGAACAGTTTTAGGCATAATAATTAAATCAATATATAAAACTAACTTTCGCTTCCGAAAATATTCATAAAAATTAAAAAAGTTAATTTTCGAATTTCTAAAATATGCATAAAAAATTATTCCCAAGGTTGTCTTTGACCAATAAACCATATAAATGTCTTTTCGGTGCCATACACGTTACAAACAGCATATATGACTAGGTGAGTAGAGTTAGAATTTTGAGTAAAATGAGTATGAGCCCAATGTAAAATAACTTATTTACTTTTTTTTAAATTTGCTCTACAGGCTATGAAGGCCTAGGGCTTGCATTTTACAATAAAATACAATCTTAACACAATATATAGTTTCCTTGAAGTGCCCTTTGGACTATTTTTCTCCCTCCTCTGTTCCTTGTCATCTCCCTCCAATTTATTATTTTCATTCTTTTTAGATCTCCTTACACATTATTCATCCATCTTTTGCTTGGTCTCCCCTTTCTCCTTTTCCCTACTGGTTTTCTGGTAAAGGCTAACATTGGTAATCTTTCTCTAGCCAATCTTTCTACATATCCCAGTCATCATATTCTTTGAGCCCTGGCAAACGCTACGATATTGGGGCTATCATATGAATCTTCTACTTCTAGGTTTGTTCACCTTCCGCAGTTCTTACTCCTCCATAAATAGCACGTAATATTCTTTTTTTCCCATTTTTTCATCTTTTCCTCTTCCACTCTATTCAATGTCCACGTCTCACAGGCATATATGACGGTAGGTCTTATAACTGTTTTGTTAATTTTCTCTTTTGTCTTCTTTCAGCTTCCACACTTCCGGCTCCCTTTTGCAATTCTTGTATATTTCTTGTTCCTGATGTCCATTTTCTTCAATGGTTACTCCTAAGTAGACAAATTTACTTGCTCTCTCGAAGACATATTCTTTATTGTTTTTTTGCAAGCAGCACCAGGTCATCCTCTTCCTCCAAAGGTCCTTGTATATTTCGTTTTATTTTGATTTATCTCCAGACCAAATTGTTTTGCTTCCTGCTTTTATCTTTTTGTGATTCTCGTTAGTTCATTTTTTGGCCTTGCTGTTATTGTTAGATTATTTGCGAAGGCCATAATTTGATTTTTATTATTAAAAAAATAGCTTATTTTGTCTTTATTTTACTATTTGTTATTATTACTTCTAATGTCAGGTTGAAGAGTGACGTTGATAGGGGATCCCCTTGTCTAAGTCCTCTTCTTACTTCGAATTCTCTTGATTTCCCTCCATTCGGTACTATTTTGTTCTTTGTATTGTCTAAAGTCGTTTTGACCATTCTTGTTAGTTTTCTTGGGGTTTTTAGTTGTGAGAGTCCTTTATACATTTCATTCTTTATTTTGTCATACGCCTGCTTGAAATCTAAAAACAATTTATGCAGTTCAATTTTATATTTAACTGGAAATTTGCACCTCTTTTAGTGCAAATATTAGTTCCTTTATACTAGTTTTAGCATATCGGTAATTTCCTCCTGTAACTTTTATCCTCCTATTTTAACCATTTCAGATGCTGTATTACTTTTTCCTGGTTTTACTTACTTATTTACAATATAAAATAATAATTAACCACGTTTTATAGTAGTTGAAAACTGAGACTGGAAATTATTTAGCTACAAAAATCATACGAACAGATTCACTATTGCTCAAACCGGTTTAATTTGACATAAGCAGGATAAATTGACAAGTGTAAAAATAAGTCAAATTATTTCTGAGTTTTTTCGCAAATTTATAAAGAAAAGGCAAATTACTGCATTTTCAATAAGGATATACTGTATTTTTGAAACAAGTTCGAATGTATTATTTGGAAACCAAGCAAATTAAGGGACCATTCAGATTCACTATTATTTGGAAACCAAGCAAATCAAGGGATCATTTAGCTTCACTAACATTTAAAAGCAGTCTGTTCTGATAACTCGCCCTGTTAAAACTATATTGTTCAGTAGTTATCTTTGTCCAAATTGTTACAAAGTTGATCTGTATCCAAAATTATGTTAGCCAGTATATTCTAAGCATGCAAAGGTACTACTTGACGTAACCATGTTTGGAATGTATTGGCTACGGACGCAGACCAATTTTTTAAGAACATATTAATTTAGAAAAAAAATTCTTACACGGTGAATTATTATTTTGAGTTAACTATTATAAAGATGGCAAATTTTTAGATATTGATACTATAGTGCCTTCTGTCAACGATATGTAATTTACGGTAACAATTTTTGACCTCAACTCCCTAGCGTCATCCCTCAAGGGGATTGAAAAATTTAAATTATACAGAAAAGGAGATTTGTTAACCAATAATTATACATCTAAAATTTGGTGTATCTGTCTTTACTAATAGCAAAGATATTTGCCCGTGCCAAGACTTTGAACACCCTGTATAGCCAGTATCACCACAGAATCCTGATAAATTATTAAATATCTCATTTAGTAAATCCATTCGGCTTCTAAAAATTTACATGAAATAAACTTTGGTAACTACTTATGCATAAACAAACCTTACTATACAATACGACGGTACACCCTGTATATTTGAATAACTATAATTAAGTACCATTTTATACATCTTACTTACGGCAAAAATTTCTACATGAAAATCAAAGTACAAAGTAGAAGTAAAATTAAACGACCTTGCTCTAACGGGATTATTTATTTGCTAACCTTCAAGAACGGAAGAGGTTCCAGTGCACTGAGCCGACTTCCGGTTTTTGGATGTTTAATGCACATATTCTAAAAATGCATGTGTTTATACATACATTATTTTATTACATCACACACCTGCAGTGTGTAGTTTAAACTAAATAATTAAAAATGATTATTGATTGGTTACTTTAATTTACTATCTGGTCTGATTTGACAGTTCAAGGATTTAAATTGACTAATATGACTACTAAGTGTTGTATTTGACTCTTTGCCTCAAATTTCAACAATAACTAATGCAATCAAGAGATTTTGAAAAGTTGAATGAATGACCAAATATTACCAATTTCATGGTAGGCGAAAATTTCACGAAAAATATCAATGACTGGCACATTTTAATAAGCAAATATTATCAATTCTGGACGCTTGATGTAAATTTTGCAGCTATTTCCTTCGTTTTAATTCCGTCCTACCAATCACAAGGGACAATCTTTGTATCAAAAATAATATTTACGTGGAAAGATTGTTTAACAGCAATTTGTTCGATTTTTTAATTGCGGCAAAATTTGGCAAGCAAATTTCAACAGAAATTACTGAAAAGTACCAGTATAGATGTTGTGTATGTTGTACTTAGGAAACAGTCTTGTCAAATACCGTTCATGCATTTAATTTTTTAAAGAATATGTTTCTAAAGCTTAACAATTATTGTTTAAGCTAGTATTTTTTCCTTTAAAATGATTCATTTTTGACTCTGATCTTAAGACTTTTTTACGTATTTAATACTTTAAACGGATCAAAAACGACGCAAAAGTGGTAAAGGTTGATTTGTCTCCGAACAGAGAGAAGCTAAAATTGCAGGACAAGCATATACATACTATGGTAACCAAACTAATAGAAATATTGCAGCAAAACATGAGCCCAGTACCGAGGTCAGCTGCAACTGCAAATTATGTATTTCCCTGTGTAATTTGTGAATTTTTTCGGTAATTGGCAAATGTAAGTTTCAATGCAACAGTATTAGTCGTGACACCAAAAAGAACTTGTTAAAGCATTATTATTTAACTGAACAAATAACACAAGGAACAAATCTTACGAATCTTATACGGGTACATATCGGCCAAATTAAAAGACACATCCTAACCTGAAAAAGCTGGCGAACCTAAACAAACCCAACAAAAAGAAACATTTAGAAAAGCAAGAACACAAACATTTTTATAGTGAATTATTACAATAACATGGAATTGGAACTTATCAGCTATCACATCGTCAAACCGTTGGGTTAGTACTTAGACCGTTTCCTTATTTTATCTTCGAATACATTTTTATTTCCTACAGTTTTTGGTTTTAAACTTAATTGTAACCTTAATTACCAATTTAGAGTGTTTTGAATTATGTAGTTTATGCTCTAGCAACATTATGTTTGTAAAAATATCTCGATTCTGTGTTTTTAGCACTTAGCATCTTTGAAATTTCCACTTCAATTAATACGTAGCCTTGGTTCAGAACATAAAACTGATCAGAAAACCAAATAGAAAACTCTCAACTGTATGCTATGTTGTTTCTCCACTTACTTGGTATTTCTTCCTAAGTGTAAATCTGCCCCCCCCCCTCCCATACTTCAACTGGTATGTAATCAGGTCCGGTTGATCTTCCAGTAAGTATTTATTTTCATTTCAGCAATCTCTACCTTTTTTCGACTTACCGTTGATGTTGTGCTAAGATTTGGGACTCCATTTTCGAAGGTCCTTGGAATTTCTACGACGTTACATATTATTACAGAATATCATTTACTTAAATCTTTATTGGGGTAAAAAACAGCATAATTAAAGACTGAAATGACCAAGACCATCTCTGAAATTTACAATAGAACAGTCATGTAAGTTACCGTTTTGAGAATACTTGATATGCCCATGCATCTTTAAAATATAGCGACGTGAAAAATAAAACGTGATAAAGTCCTACAGAAGAAATGAGGAGTCATTAGCAACTTCACGTATGTCACATAGATGGATATCAATTTTAATAATTTATAGCCAATATAGCCTATTGATATATCACCAGATTCCTAACAATAGAAGAGAGAAATTGCACCGAGAAAGCAGGTACATCATTGTGTAGGCGAATTAAACAATAATTGAACACGAACTTATTGTTGATTTAGATACAACAAGTCACACCGTTATGGCCATTTACTTATGGAAATTACTGTAAATACATCATCGAGGAATTCTGACGAGTCAAATTTAAATATGTCAATAAGCGTGTAGAACAAACACTTAGCAGTAAAAAATACGCCTAATTGTATATAGTCGATTACTACATAGAGAGGAAAATTGGCGGAATTACTGAGAACACGACATATTGTTTACTAGTTGAGTAACGGGAGTTTGGTGTTATGTAATAAAGTATGACTAGTGTTTATTTTTGTTAAGATAATGATGTCTAATGAAAAGGGTTGCTTAGAACAAAGTTTTAGATTGCGGTTTTCATCAACCTTGCTTGTAAATTTAAAAGTCATTAGGGAGAAAGGAGCAAGGTAATCTGTGTGCCACATATGGTACCTATTAGTTACTGCTGTAAGTCAAGAACCAATATCAACCAAGCATCTAACACTAACTAATCTAAACTGAACATTTAGGCAATGCCTTATTGAAACCACCTTAAGCAAACCTGAATAAAAATTTTTCAGGCAGAGCCAAAAGTATGCCACTCTCCTGGTAACTTTTGATCTAGAAGTAATTTTCTGATAAAATTATAGGATAACAATTATGACCCAAAACGTTTTTTAGCTAAGAACTTAGCTAAATATAGTCAGTGGCCAGTCGCCATTTTGAATATTTTTAAATGTCAAAGTTCGTCAAATAATACATAACTTGAAAGATGCTTAAATGCTCTATTCATTTCCCGCGCTGGAAAAAATTCAATTAATTCCAAAATGGCAGCAAGATAAATTTTGGAAAACTACATAAAATGGTAGGCATTCCTTATGCTCTAAAATATCAGAAAATCTTTCTAAAAACTAACTGGAGTTGAATTTTCTAGGACCTCGAGTAATTGAAAATAACATGGCAATTGAGCGCCATTTTTATGTATGATATGTAGTGTCAACTGTCATGTTCAATCCGATGTTAGGTCACATATTATGTACATATAGGTATATTAATTTTATTTTTTTTTTGTTTCAGACTGGCCAATCCTTCGGCGGGATTGGATTTGGTATTAAACGCGAAATTTTTTTTCTAAACCTTGAGGACGGATACTTCGGCTGCCAAGTGAACGAATCGACTGACGTTCTGCAGCTTTTCGAGCTATCTAAACTCTGTGATGGAACTCCGAACTGCTTTTTAGGTTCCGACGAATTAACCAAAGAACTTAAATGTACAGGTAAGTCAAAATTATGCTGAGAAATAACTACTTACATTGTATGGATCATACCCTCATAAATTTTATAAACAAAAGTTTTATTGAAATTTCTTTCCTTTTTCCATTGTCATATCAGAGACTTCACTGATATTATAGCCGGTCTGCTGTTCCAAGATTAATATTAATATTTCCTATACTGTCTTTATTTGCAGATTAGCAGTATACACTTCGCTTAAAAGCATTTTTTATGGAGTCCAAAAAAAATAGTACTCCCTGAACCCAATTCGCCCTTCCAAAAACTCCAGCTCTACCATATTTTTTCCTAAACCACCAACATTTATTTAAAAAAATAGAGAGTTTGTCCGTTCTTCCCAACCCTCTCTGAGTAACAGAATTTCCCTAAATCTGCACCTTGCTTGTAACGCGTTTGAATGCATGTTGAGCAAAATTTTACTGCATTATGTTCTTTTTAACCATTTGGATGTCGTGTGTTATGTGCTAAGGTGCTTGTTATTGAATGTAAAATTTCCTAAATATGAAATGGTTTCGCAAGAAATACAACTACAACGCGCATAACAAAATTTATGGATTGCAGAAAGTGCTCCTAACATTTTATCATGCAGACATGTTGGTTATTTAGTAGCTGTACCTGTACCCACTTAGTTTATTTTAACATGACAGAATGAGTCATAATTTAATTGCCAGAGATGCAAAAAAGGTTCCTGTCAAGTAATTATTTAATTGTATCTTCGTATTTTTGCCTGCCACATGTTACCCGCGATAAACGAGTTTAGTATCTCATTTATAACACTTGCATATACACTTTATAGTCCAAGTGTTTTAGCACATGTTAAATGTCAATAAAAGTCATATTGGATACCGTTATTTTTTATTGGAGAACTGGCAATATGATTAATTCCATTTGATGAAAAAATTAATTGAGCGTATCTGAAGTCAGAAATAATATTAAATTAATTCATAGTTTTTTAAAGATATTGATTTGAACTCCTTTGCCACATAGTTAGCTGCTTACATGCAAAACAGTTAGTAACAGTCGGTAGTCACAACACTATTATGACAAATAAAATAAAATCTATAGTTTCCGTGGATTCGTGAAAAGTTCACGGCTTAATAAAGACAATATCATTTTGTTTCCACAATTATATTGTTATCTTTTAATCTAATCTTCTACGTTTTTTTCCAAAGCAGTAACACCTGCTTTGTATTTGTATGTAGATGTATCTACATATGTATATCTTTAAGTCAATCTATATTTTTTCAGCAGTTATTTCATGACTGGGTGAAAATTTCACCACATTTTTTTAAATGAGGCTCTGACTTCACAAGAAAACAAATCAAGGGAATGAGGCAAGTCAGGTCAAAATGATAGTTAAATCCCAAATCATGATCTTAACATTTTTGTGTTTTGATAACATTTTTGCTTCATCTCATGTTACAAGCGGTGAAAAAACCGTTGTTCCTTGTCAAAAACGTCTCAGCAAATTACAGGAGATGAGAGAGAAAATTGGTACAGCTCACATAGGTTTTATTTCTAAGTACTAACGTAACATAAGCGTAAAGAGAAAGGGTTGCATTTTATTGATACGAGATTTATAGAACTGGAAGGCGAAGGGAAGTGGAAGAAGTGTTGTTTTAAGTTTCTATAAACGATAGATACATTGTCACGCAGCTCCTGTTGGTCCGTTAGAAACAGCCAAAGGGGGAAAACAAGTTCTACCGAACAGAATTCGTAAAAATATCTGTAGAACAGAATGACCGACTATCATCATCCAGTGGAAGATCATTTTCAAAATTGTCGCCGTTTTCGGACGTCCAACAAAAGTTGTTCACCTGGAACACAATTAAACTTGATAATAATGTATTTATCATTGAGAAGGGAGAATCATGCTATAATAAAGTTAAATTCATGTTGATTCAGATTTCAGTGGGTATGATAATAGTACATTGGTTTACAAGTGACGAAAATAACATTTTCTGCAAGTGAGAGGACAGTTTACAAAAAATCGTTTACTTACAATTAAAAGCAGATTTTTACCCAACAGTAAATATCTTAATTACCCCTATAAAATTTTAAGCATGACATTTTCCCATATTTTCAGCTCATTAAAGTTATATTTCTGACTTAATTACAACGTGGTATACAATCACGAATACCGCGACGAATAAGAAATAATATAAACAAATTTTATGTCTTTATCCCATCAATTTATTTAATAATTAATAATATAAAATACTGTGTGTCATACAGAATCATAAAATTTTAAGAAAAAAAGTATGCACAAAAATTTAACGATAAAAAAAGGTCACCATATTTAAAATATAATTTTTGGGGTTATTCATGATGAGCCTTATGTTGAATAGGGAATATCAGCTTATCGTTGGAAAGCAGTAGTTGTTAAACTATATTTTTAGCTAATCCCTCGCCAAATAAAATATTTCTGAGATATTTCAGGAGATGCTGGATGAAGTAATTGACAAGACATAGAAAATATTGTTTTTTATTTTTGTAAATAACTATAACCCCCCAATTACATCACTTGCTAAAAAAACCTTCGTTTTCTCTTTCGAGCTAGAAAATGTTTCTCCTCTTCCAACTTATATATTATACATTATTATTGCAAGCAACAACGTCCGTTAAACTAGCAAACTCGTAGTATTTTCTCGCCGATTAAAATGGTAATAAAATATTGTAAAAAATACTTTTTAAAAACAAGCTTTTATTATTTAGATGTACTAAAACGAAAAAAATAAATATAGTTTTTTCATTGTGGCAATGCTAAATGCTATTTATAAGTGGACGTGGTTCGCGTGGGAGGATCCTAATAAAAGTAGTATCAAAGTTATCACTGAAACAGATATAATATATTATGTTATATGTATTGTCCTAAAAGCTTGTGGCGTGCGAAAAGTTCATGCATGCATTAATTTTTGGCAGAAATTGTAAGTAGATACCTAAGTATGTATATTTTTCGTTTCTATTCACGCGACTAGTTTTAAGACAATAAATTTAACATAATATATTATTATATCTGTTTCAGTGATAACTTTGATACTACTTTTATTAGGATCCACTCACGCGAACTACGTCCACTTATAAATAGCATTTAGCATTGCTACAATAAATAAACAATACTCATTTTTTTCGTTTTAGTACATCTAAATAATAAAAGCTTGTTTTTAAAAAGTATTGTTTACAAGATTTTATTTTTGAATTTTTGGTTACGTTCTAACCTATGCATTTCTGATAATGCATCACTCTTACAAGAAATTTTACCGGATATCGTATTCTACTCGTCAAACCCTTTCATTTAATGCCCATATCAAGGGGATTGTTAAGAAAACGGTAATCCGCCACCTTGTGGCGTCCGCCATATTGGGTTTAGAATGACGTCACACAGCTGATCGTATTCTACTCGTCAAACCCTTTCATTTAATACAAATGTCAAGGGGGTTGTGAAGAAAAAGGTAATCCGCCATCTTGTGGCGTCTGCCATATTGGGTTTAGAATGACGTCACATAGATTATCGTATTTTACTCGTCAAACCCATTCATTTAATGCCTATATCAAGAGGATTGTGAAAAAAAGGTAATCCGCCATCTTGTGGCGTCCGCCATAGTGAGTTTAGAATGACGTCACATAACTTATCGTATTCTACTCGTCAAACCCTTTCATTTGATACCCATGTCAAGGGGGTTGTGAAAAAACGGTAATCCGTCATCTTGTGGCGTCCGCCATATTGGGTTTAGAATGACGTCACTAACTTATCGTATTCTACTCGTCAAATCCTTTCATTTGATACCCATATCAAGGGGATTGTGAAGAAAAAGGTAATCCGCCATCTTGGGGCGTCCATATTGGATTGAGAGAATATTAAATATACTATATTGCACGTGTACAAAATTTCAAAGCTCTAGTTTAATTAGAACTAGTCGAAATTTTGATTGCAATATTTGACCTAAACATACTAACATACATGCAAAAACACATACATATGTACATACTAACAGGTGAACTTTTTTAAAAAATAAACTTTTTTTTAAATGAGATACCCTGTATATTTACTAACAGAATAATGGAAAATCATTTTCTAAACGAAAAAGTTCCTGTGCACCCTTGACCTAAAATTCAAGATAACGAAGTTATGCCTATATTTAATTTTCAGTCAGTTCGCTGTGGAATTCCGAAATAAAAAGAACATTGAGATTAGTTTTGTTATGAATTTTAAACTTAATGATTCCTTACTTTATTTTTTGATGAGAGCTATGAATTTAATAATTGAAATATTTAGACAAGAAGACTATGAATTCTAAAACATATACATATTTTGTATTTTTGTAATGGCGCTTATTTATTTATAGAAAAAATCGATATTTTATAAAAGAAAACATATGTATAGTTCGTACAAATTAAAAACCGTTGCACGTCATCAAACACGTGTTTAAGTTTTAGAGGACACTGTTGCCAGATTGTTATAAATTTATCGAATATTGAGAAATAATTTACCTAGCACATGGATGGATTTTTTTTGAATTATTTACTCATTTATTTTTTGTTAAATGACTTATCTTTTAACATTAAAAAGATGTAGAATAATTTAAAAAGTTTATATCGTTGTAAAAGACATTGATTAGTGTATAAATATGCAAGCACAAAAAAGAGTACGAAAAATGATATGTAAAACTGGTCACAGACGCAAGGACATGTAGGCGTGCATCAACGCACGTTCATCAATGCCCGTGTGTAAGTATGAAATGACAAACTTTTTTATCGTGCGTGCCACATTCACACGATACACGGGCGTTGATGCAAGCACTTTGATGCACTCATACATCTCTCTGTGTCTATGGCCAGCTTAAGTAAAGATATCTTTTAATGGGAGAAAAAAATGGTAGGAAAAAAGTACACTGAATTTTATTTATTTTTTAAAATATATTAAAGAATAAACAACTTTTTCACAAGCACCATTCAGTTTTTTTATGTTCTGACAAGACCGAAGTCTAAGTACTATGTACCGTGGGTGTACTGGGGAAATCCCACTCACACATCCAGAGGTGGAAACATCCATACGGACTTCACCAGCCCTTTAAGAGGATGTGTGGGGTGGTACCACCTCGGTCGACGAAGAAATCCTCTACCACCTTCCTAACACATGTACAAATATTGTAGTGCAGTTCTTTGTACTGTCGCACAATTGTCTTGTCAGGGATGCCTGGTACGCTAGGTACCGATTGGACAAAAGACAGACAGCGCGTCTGTCTTTGTCATGGGTGGACTCGCCACCTTGTTACCCCGCTAGCCAGAAATTGCTAGCGATCCACCAAGGAAGAGGTGACGATAATATTTAAAATTCAAAAAAGAATGTTTTTCCAGAAGGTGTCTCCAGGATGGGACAAAGCCCGGAGTGTCCCGGAGACCTTCTATGAAGTGAGAAAGGTGGCACGGGCATGTCCAGCAATTTTTTTTAAATTTGGGTAGTCGTGACTACCCAAAACTGAGATTTTGCATGGTGGGCAAATTTTGCTTTCTTAGTCTTTGTCAGTTGTTGGAATTTACTTTTATCAAGGAAAGTCTTGTTTTTGTAACGTCATGTCTCCGAGCCCCCTAAATCTAACTATGTACATGCATTGTATTAGGGCTAAAACTTTCTTAGTTCTATGGCCGTAACAAGAGCCGCTACATGATAAGGTACTTTCCTAAAGTAAATATTTCAACCTAAAAATGCAATGGTATGGGTAGAGACGTAAAACTCAGTGTCCATATTGTTCTGCTAAGTTATTTACTAAATATCTTCGTGCTGGTTTATTTCTAAAAAAATATCTAGTTTGCAAATATGTTAACATAATAAATTGTATGTGATACTTACTGTGCTACAGTTCTTAAAAGCTCGCTTTTAAGCATCGGGGCTGCAAATTCTATGTTATTATTTGTTAACCAGTCTTGAATGGCAGCTTTGGTCCATGAGCCGTTTGGTATTTTGGTTAATAACATGCTATGATAAGGGGCTTTGTCAATAATAATTAAAGACGGTTCAGTCAATTTCTTTAATAATTGATTTTCAAACCATTTCATGAAATTTTGTTGGTTCATTTCACCATGGCAATCCGCAAGTTGGGTTTTTGAGGAAAATATAAGCTCTACACCCTCGATAAATCCATCTTCATTGCCAGCATAAAGTACGAATATATCTAAAATAATTCTGATTAAAAACATTTTCATACTACACTACATTTTCACTACTACTATACTACATTTTCATCTATGACTTGTGTGAACACTATTTTTGTGTATTGACATAAATAAAGATATTGAAATATTGAAAATATTGAAATACATTTGCGTAACTAAGCTTTTACCATCAACTTTAGTAGTTTTTACACTTTCTTATTAATATCTTGCCATGAATGATCTATGGTACCATTGTGAAAAATCCAGGTTTCATCTAAGAAAACAAATTTCAGCTTCTTCTTTTTCGTTGATATGAGATCAGTAGAAACATTCAAGTTTAGGGCTGCTGCTACACGCTAAAACAATATATTTGACGGTAATTTTTCCTAAATTTTTTATCATTATATAGGTATAATATTAAAATTACCTCTCTAACAGTTAAGGGTAGCAATGGGCCATTATTGTCTCGTTCTTATTCAAAATAGCGTATCACAGATGCTACTAACTGTTGGCAACGGCTGTTTACCTGCTTCGGCATTTCGCAAACAGGACTCTGACAACTATAACACTATGATTGTTCTAAAAGAACAGTTTTTAAACGCAAGATAAAAGTTTAAAGCTCCAAAAAGACACAAAACAAAAAAAAACAATATGCAGCTCGGATAAGCTGTCAACCACAGCTGTCAACAAACTAGAAATGTCAAGAAATTAAACGGAACAACTCGGCAACGTCGCATATGCTGCCAACGGCCTAACAACGAATATCAGGCGCGAAATTTAAAATTCAATAAAACACTCCATTACAGTTTTCGTTTTATAATAATTATGCGGTGGTATGACTGCGCTCATTTAATGGCGTCATCGGTGACGTGCATCGGTTTTTATTTTGTATGAACTATATATATTGAGAGCTCGTAGTTTTTGCTAATTATTGCATTAGAAAAAATTGTAAGGAATTTGAAATTCATAGCCGCCAACTCTCAGTATTGTTTTTGTTGTTGAAGTCCACAGCCAACTTGACTGAAAATAAAATATGAGCATAACTTCGTTATTTTGAATTTTAAACGAATGATGCTTCTTTTGTTTAGAAAATAATTTGCCATCTTTCTGTTAGTAAATGAACAGGGTGTTACATTTAAAAAATGAAATATTAAAAAAATCAAAAACATGATATTCAATTTCTTTCTTTTTACCATTTAATTTTAATCAGCCAAAACGCTACTAGTGTGCTAGTTAATAGCTCCAATAATAAACAAGCCAGCAATAGTGCAGACTTTATGTGAGGCACCCTGTCTGGGTAATAGTTTTCTCTGTACGCGAATAAGTTATTATATGATTATTGAGATGTGAAAGTAGTTTCACGTTTTGCACAGCCTTCAAAAGCGATACTGACGTTTAAAATAGATTTGTTCTGTTTTGTTACGTATTATACCGTATTAAACATATTGTCAGTTTCTCGACGAAACCCAATAATAAGAATAAAACTGCATATACTCAACATAATACGAAAGTGCCTTGCCTAATCAGAATGTCTATAAATCTATCATCTTATTGTTCTTTTATATTTTTGCCATTCCTAAAAATAGAAATCCACATGCAACAATCAAAACATAAAAAAGTCTGAACCAAGAAACTAAGACTAATAAAGCTCTACACTGCACACCTTTATTCATTGTTTAGCTAAAAAAAAAACAATTCCCTTGCTCATTTATACCTAGGGTCTTCAGATTATGGAACAAATAGCCTGCCGAAGTTTTCCCTTCCTCACCTAATTTCCAATCCTTTAAATTCCGTATTAACAGATTACATTTCCCTTCTACTCTGAAATACAGCGCTCGATATAGATAAATAATAATTAAAATAATATCCTGCAACCTTGCAGCTCACAGTACCTCGATATCTTTGCAATCGCATAGTTTAAAATATCTTAGTTTTTCTCTCCTTTTTACAAACTTTAATATCTAAAGAACATACCCGTAATAATTAATGTTAGTATCGAGGTATCGCTTTGTCGATATAAATTTTTAATCAATCAAAACGTCACGACTGTAAAAAAACTGCTACATATCTGCTACTTAAACTATCAGTATCAGAAAATAAAAAAGAAACATTGCCTGAATATAATAGCATATAAATAAATGATGTGGAATGACGTGTAGGTATGGTACCCACTTTTATTTTTAAATTAACAGAATAGCTATTTACTGCAGATGCAAGATACGTCAATTTTAATTGACAGCTTTTAATATTTAAAAAATTAATGTACTTACGTATGGACCCTAATAAACCATGATTCAATAGGTTTGCTTCCCAGGTAATTTTAAATCCGTCAGAGCCAATGAAATCTCGCGTCGGGTGTTGTTTTTTGACATCGATAGAATATACGGCACGAGAAACTTTCCATCGATATGTAATGGCAAGAATTATGGTAGGAAAGTTCAAGGACATTTCGTTCAACTTCCTTGACTCCGTCGTTTCCCCTCTACATGGAGTCGAGGTTCCTGGTTGATCGTCCCCACAACGCGCGGTCCCGAACTTCTTCTTTTAAACTGTTTTCCCGTAAATCATTCTTCTATTTCATTCCAATCCATTATATCTGCTTTGGTATTTCTTTACCGCTGCTCACATACACTTCCACTGTCGGGATATTTTCGCCAACAGTTTCATTATCTCTTCTTATCAGATGCCCGTACTAGGGTTTCTAACTGCCCTCGTTTCGCGGGAACTGTTCTCGTTGGGCGAGAACTGTCCTCGTTGAGCGAGAACTGTCCTCGTTTCGCGAGAACTGTCATCGTTTCGCGAGAACTGTCATCGTTTCGTGAGAACTGTCCTCGTTTCGCGAGGACTATCCTCGTTTTGATACTTAGTCCTCTTGTCCTCGTCTAACAACAAAAATCCTCGCAAGACAATCGTAATATTATTAAGAAAATGCCTACACTAAGTTTTTTCGTTATATAGTACACCCCCAAAACAAAATAGAGCATATTTTATAAGACGCCGATTTATTTTGACATTGATCTTGATGTCGGTAACACCTAAAAAGAAATAGAATACCGACTACTATCCATTTCTAAAGTTTTGACCCCTCAGTTTGGAAGCTTGTAAAGTAAAAAGTACAATTTTAAAAAATATAATTTTCACATATTTCGGTAAAGTTACTTGTCTCTATTACACATGTAAAACTTTGTAACCGTAGATGCCTTGGTGCTTTTCTAATGGGAAGGTAAGTGTAAAATTGTCACCATTTTTTCCCTAGTTCATCAATTACTCTATTGTAAAAATTTATTGTGACTTACTGGTACTCCCAGGCCTAACTAATTTTTTACAGGCGATAAAGTGAACCTTACTTTAGTCCCAAAAAATATTAGTTTTATTTTTTTTTCTTAGGTTTGGTAGTAATATTCAAAAAATGATTGTGGTTATGTAATTACTACCAGTAATCTTACAGCAAAAATTTTTGTTTTTTTGTATTACATATAAAGAGATGTAACTTTACGTTTAACGAAAATTTTGTTTTGGCAGTTGTCATAAACATAAATACAAACAATTAATTTGTGTAAAGGATAGCAGCATTGTGCTTGCGGGATGGAGCGGGGCGTCGAAGGTGCAATAGTATGGGTGTTAAGGTAATAATCATTAAAGTAATGCAATATAGTGACGGTTTTTTTCTGTGCTCTATATGATAAATTAGGTAACTGGTAAAATTAAGAAAAAATAAGTATATGCATTGGTAAATATTTACATTTATTTCTATTTAACGATTTTCGATTGTTTCATTAAGATCTCTAAAATAGGCAAAACGTGTGTAGTCGAACAATAGTAATTTAAAAATATTACGTCAAAGTGAGTAACGTAAATAGGCCAATTAGCTTTATTTATTTATAATTAACCTAAAAGAAAAACAATATTTTTGATGTTCCCTTATTTTTATGATTCGCATATTTGGAAAATTGTAACAAATGCTTGTGGTAAGTTTGTCTGCATTTGCTTTTGCTTAATAATAAAAGAAATATGTGAAAGTGGCCTGTTTACGTAGAATCACATCCGATTTAACTTTTAAGGTACAAAGCCCTGATAAAACTTAGTTAAACCTAAAACTAAAAATAACCTGATTGGATTACACCACTCTTTTTTACCGAAGAATACCTACACTTATGGATCGTTTTCTCCTTCTTCATCATTAATAAAGTCTTCATTTGAATCATCACCTTCATCTAAATTTATAATTAATGGTTCTACAACAACATCAACTGAGTGGTCTTTTTCTCTGTAGGATTCCTCAATTTTATTAGCGTGTCCAACGCAATTTTCCCAAACAGAATTTGGCACGTTCTGCATCGTTTCAAGACACAAATTTAGTACATTTGTGATTTTAAACGTAGTATTCAATTTTGCCACTTTATTTTTCACATATGCCCAAATTAATTCAATTGCGTTGAATTCACAGTGTGCAACTGGCAACCATAGAAGCTTTACATTATCATTACGTAACTCCTTTGCAATTGTATCTAAAAGATACGTTTTTGGAAAGTGATAGTTCTTGCATAGGTCTAAAAGCATTGGTTTGGTTAATTCATTAAACGTTGTAAATCCATTGGGCAATGTTGCTTTTCGCTGGGACATCCATTCTATTATTTTTTGTTTTGTCCAGGCAGTTGTAGGATTTCGAAAATTAGGATCCAACATTGTATGATACGGTGCTTGGTCAATTACGATTACTGATTTGTCAGGTATTACGGAAAGCACTGTTCTAAACCATTCTTCGTAATGTTGTTTATTCATCTCGTTATGGCAATCCACTGACGCCGCACTTTTTTTCCCAACGAAACACTTCAGGCAGCCATCCAAAAACCCATTTTTACTACCAATATGTAAGATAATAAATAACCCGTTGTCCTGATCCTGATGGCCGTTTTATTCCACCTCTAAAGCCATTAATTTCCTGTATACCACCTCTGTGTTCATCAAAATTATCCCGTTTTGTGGGATTAACTCTTTCAACCCAGCCAAACTTCCCTGAATGATTTGCACCGCACCATGTTTCATCTGTATAAAATATTTGCCAAGAATCTCCACGATATCTCTTTATGGCGTATAAGAATTCCGCTTTTCTGGCAGCAATTGTGTTTTGTTCCATTAAAATTGGTTTATTAATTAGTTTTTTCTAGGAAAACCCAAGTTCTTTAATCCATCGGTACAAAGTCATTTTTGAAAATTCTGGTAAATAATCGACATCTTCTTTCAATTTCTGTTAAACTTGTTTTATAGAAGGAAACCGATGCTCCAGGTAAACATTTAATATTGTTCTCCTTATGACGCCCTGCAAAATCTCATCACATTCCAGTCGGGGCCTTCCACTTCTCCCTTTTGATGGTATAATACCGGAACTTTTTTCTTCCGCAGTAACACGTTTAACGGTGTTTTCACTAATACCCAGGCAATCTGCTGTTCTTTTAACCACTTGCTCAATCAAAATATTTTCCAAACCGTTGGCTTTCTCTTATTGAAAGTACGCTCTGACTTTTAATATAATATTTATTCATTTGTTCGATGCACTGACGAGACATTTTAACGTATTAGACTGTAGTTTGATACCGTATTTTTGGTTCAGATTACATCAGGTATTTATATAAATCCGAACAAGATAATCTTAAAAATCGTGTGAAAACAATAATAATTTCAAATTACTATCTACCACTAAAACCAAAAATTTAAATCAACAATAAGTAGATATAAACAACCACAATCAATTAAATAATATTATTTTACAAATCTTTTCAATACATAACAAATAGATTAAATTCTAAACAAATAAAAATACATGGACCTACGGACTACAGACGTCCTTAACGACGACGCCACCGTACTGTGAATATGTCGGTAAAGGCGTTTGACACTTTGCATCTCTTTCTTATGTGGCTTTTAATATTTATTGCAATTTTTACAAGAACTAAAGGTGCTTTTTTTAATTTTGTGTAATAAAATACATTTGTATAATAATAACTACGTCTACGAGTGTAAAGATTTTTTATAAGGTTTTAAATTGTCCACAGTACAGCTGATACACAAACATCATTAAAAATAAAAAAAATACAATTTTAGACACATACTACCAATCTCTTGCGAAAGTATAGATATTTTTCTATCTACCTTCAAAATTGCATTTTAATAGGGAACAAATTAACCAATATATAGACATGAGAAAATCGTTTATCAGTATTAACGCAGTAAAATCGTTGTTTTTTTCTACTTGATTATGAATAAGTTCAATATCGTTTACACTACAATAATACATTTTTTGGCAGAAACTCTTGGATAACGTCCTAACAAGCTGTAATTTTTTCAGTTTATTCTGCCCCGTGGTTTTTTTGTTATTGACCCTCAGACTGAGGGGTCAAAACTTTAGAAATGGATAGTAGGTTTCAAAAATGGCACACGCATGCAGGGGCGGTCATATGGAGTATTTAATTTTTATTAGGTTTGGAACTAATATTGTGTTGGCAGTAGCCGCTAACTTCCTGGAAGTTGATGGGCGTTAATTTTAAAAACAAAATGATAAAATAAAATATTTTATAATATAAAATAACTACAAATATTTGGCTACCTAAGGCTATTGTTTTAGAGCTATTTTGCAATCCAATTACTTCATATAAGCCGAAAAACCTGTTTGATAAACAGCAGTGCACAAATTCGAACGCACCCATGAGATAATCAATTCGGTCATATTGTTTATTGTTGACGTATTTCAATATCTAAACTTGAATCCCCCAGATAGCCGTCCTTTGCATATGTCCTCGCTGGAAAGACAAAGAGGCGTAACTCCATTTAACATATTTTCCAGGAGAAGCGATTGCATTGGTTACTGAACCTTCTTCTTCTGTTATAATTTACAGTACATTTATGTAAGTTGTTTAGTAGACCAAGTATTTTATGCTAAATGTTATATTCTTGCAAAGAAAGATGTATATTTACGGAGTTATCGAATTTTAAAATAGAGCCACCTTTTCTTCTTTTAACTTTTTGAAAATTTTCATACATGGCTGACTTACGCCTATATAATTTATAATATCACGATAATCATAGGAGAGAGATATACGCCAGTTTGTATTTTTATAAATATGACCTTGGGGTTAGATATGGTGGCCATAACTCGAAATTCGGGTTTTCGGAGTTACGCCCCTTTGTCTTTCCAGCGACGATGTGTGCCATTTTATTAACAACGGCTCTTACGGGAAGTATACAGAAAAAACACTATCGTATATTGAATTGAATACCGATTTACTAAATGATACACTCTATTCCGTATTGCACAATACAAACTCGGCTTCTTTCAATGATTTCTAATATAAGGTTTCATTGGTTTTTAATACGTCGTTTAAATATAACATTTTATTTGATGCAGTAATACCCTATTCTAAATTCAATACACAATATAGCATTGGTTTCAATAAAAGTTTATTTGTAAGAATATACGTCATTTAATCGAAATACTTATTATTATTATTTCAATTACAATAGTAATTAATTTAATGTAACTTCTATTTGAAAAAAAAATTATATTGGTTTAAATTCGAACATACTAGTACCACAAATGGGCTGAATTTTTAGTTTTTCAACAAAAAGTTATTCTTTATATAAATGTTTGCTTCTAAAAAAATGCGATTTAGATATTTAAAAAATATATCATTTTCTTTTTACATAGAGTTCTGCAGCTCCTTCTCCATTAAATTCCATGTAGTCAGTTTTCTTCCCACTGATCTCTGGGCCTCTGTATTTTCTAATCTCCTCCGTTTTTCCGTTTTCCTTTCAATGTCTTCCATGCTAGTGCTACATATTAAAATATTGCCATGACTATCCTCAAAAATTTAGTATAACCACTTATGTAAAAAATTCAGATACCGGCGACTTAGCTATTTTAAAGGTATCTAGAATGTGTTACAAATTACATTATTCTATACAGTAGAGAGCATTAATCACGTTAGGCCTGACTTCCGCATTACCTTTTATAGCATTTCGTCTCCCATTCGACCTGCACTGTACAGAGGAATCTATTAGAGCCATTTTAGAACTCCTCGCAATTAATTCAACGGCATTTCATGTAAATCCCAGAAATGCAAAAAATGCATGCCCGATCCTACACATCCGCATTCGTGGGAGTACAGAAAAAAAAATCGAAAACTTGATAACATCTAATTTAAGCCGAACAAACATAGATTTACAGCTGATTCGATTGGTAGATCCACGAGATTTGCATTAGAATTAAGTTTCCTAACAAGGTTGCATGTGAAGTACCTACAAATTGGTGGTAAAAGAAGAAAAGATGCTGTGGGAGAGATAGAAAGCGTAGACGTGGTATTCGCACATTGTTGGCTCGTTGCATGAAAATCTTCAGGGCATGATTAGCATGCGAACTTTGTTTATACTGAGATTTTCGGAATAATATAAATAATTTACATCAATTGTAGGTGTCTGTTAGAACTCTTATTACAATGATGTATGAAAATTGATATATAATAACCTTTAGACACTAAGAGGTTATAACGATGTTATAACGGTTGCTCGTTAAAATCGGGTCCCACTTACAGCGGCGTAACACATGCCCAAATGGCTCGTATTTAGAACCATTTGAGGGGGCCTTTATATTGCTGTCCTAAAAAATCGACTTTTCTGCAGATGCACTTTTTCTCCTAAATTAGTTTTTAATAGTTGCCTTCGTTGCATTCTAAGGAATAAATAAAAATTGCGTGATAACTCAGTGGCCTAACCCGAATTTTAGCTCGGGAAGAATTATAAACCCTGATCATCAAAAATTGAGGGATGGCAAAAAAACTAACATAAACGTTTTGTATTATTACTAAAGCTTTGCAAACGGGGGTAATTCTAGAGACGGCTCTAACCTAGTTGGAAATAAAATTAGGATTCGATGTGAAAATAAAATACAAATATTTATTTACCCACATTGTGTTATTTGAAAGTGCGAAATACGAAAATACCATACAGGGTATCTGAAAAGTCTTAGCATGGGCAAATATCTTTACTATTAATAAAGATAGAGACATCAAATTTTAGTTTTATCTTATTGGTTAATAAATCTACTTTTTTATGTAATGTGACTTTTACAATCCCCTTGGGGGGTTGCGCTAGGGAGTTGAGGTCAAAAATTTCAAATGCAATCCTATGCCGTGTGGTACCTCATTTTAAAGGTATTTTCTCAGATGTTACTTCTTGGCAAAACGGACTTTATTACTGCCAAAAAGTTAATGGTGGCCATTCTAAACAACTTTTAACGTAATAAGTAAGGCAGTCACTGTAGGTCTGTTACCAGAGGCGTCGATGCCGAAAATAAGTACATACGGTATTTGACAGAAATAATTTAATTGTTAGGCGTTGCCGTGATTCTGTGAGATAAAAAAATGGTTGAGTGCAAGTTCGACTCGCGCATAGAGGGTTCCGTGAGACATACAATGTTGTGAATTGCTCACAGGACGCAAAAGTCTCAATAACTATGGTAAGGCTAATGCTCGAATAAATAGGAAGAGGCGGCCATGCCGGAAATAAGTCAGCGCGTAAGATAACTGATTAGTAAGGCTGGCACGGTTGGTCACAATGTCACATAGTTAAGAATGTTCAAAAAAGTAAGACGTCATAAAATCGTAAAAATATGTTAAATACGTAGTTGTTTACTATTGGAGATATATTCTTGAAAGTGGGTAGGTTTGAATGTAGACACCAAAGTACATCCCCTGAAATTTCGTGCGCATGTCTAGCCCTCTTAGTTTGCGCGTGGTACGCATTTTAGTCCGCTGCGCAGATGGCAAATAACGAAAAATAGTCAAAATATACTTGGGAAAAAGTTATAAAGTTAAATACGTAGTGGTACCTTGACTTTTGGGAATATATTCTTAAAAGTGAATGGGTTCAAATGTAGACACCAATGTCCATCTCCTGAAATTCCGTGCGCATGTCCAGCACGCTCGGTTTGCGCGTGGTACGCATTTTGGTCTATTGCGCAGATGGCAAAAAACGAAAAATAAAGTCGAAAAAAATTTGGGAAAACAGTTATAAAGTTAACTATTTACTATTACTTACTATTACTAACAAGTTGACTATTGGGGATATATTCTTAAAAGTGAATGGGTTCAAATGTAGACACCCAAGTACAACTCCTGAAATTGGGTACGCATGTCTAGCACGCTCGGTTTGCGCGAGGCACGCATTTTGGTCTACTGCGCAGATGGCAAATAACGAAAAATAAAGTCGAAAAAACTTGGGGAAAAAGTTATAAAGGTAAATACGTAGTGGTACCTTGACTATTGGGGATATATTCTTCAAAGTAAATGGTTTCGAATGTAGACACCCAAGTACATCTCCTGAAATTGCGTACGCATATCTAGCACGCTCGGCTTGCGCGAGGTACGCATTTTAGTCTACTGCGCAGGTGGCAAATAACGAAAAATAAAGTCGAAAAAAACTTGGGGAAAAAGTTATAAAGTTAAATACGTAGTGGTACTTTGACTATTGGAGATATATTCTTAAAAGTGAATGGGTTCGAATGTCGACACCCAAGTACATCTCCTGAAATTGTGTACACATGTCTAGCACGCTCGGTTTGCGCGTGGTATGCATTTTGGTCTACTGCGCAGATGTCAAAAAACAAAGAATATAAAATCGACAAATGAAGAAGTAAAGTTGGAAAAAAGTTAGAAAAAAAGCGCCCCACAAAACAAAAATAGCAGCGCAGACTGGTACTGTATGGCACAAGAGGTCGACTAATGGTCGCCTTGTGCCCCGCTCGATTATACGATTTATAATTTTTATAGGGTTGCCATTTAAAAATGAATTAAAATACGGGAGTTGCGGTAAAATGTTTCTTTTTGGAAGACTTTTAAAAGAAGAGGCCACCCGGCACAGGTTTGCATTCAAAATTTTTGACCTCAACTCCCTAGTCAAATTACATAAAAAAGTAGATTTATTAACCAATAAGATACAACTAAAATTTGGTGTCTCTATCTTTATTAATAGTAAAGATATTTGCCCATGCTAAGACTTTTCAAACACCCTGTATGGTATTTTCTTATCTCGCACTTTCAAATATCACAATGTGGGTAAATAAATACTTGTATTTTATTTTCACATCGAATCCTAAGTTTATTTCCAACTAGGTTAGAGCCGTCTCTGGAATTACACCGGTTTGCAAAGCTTTAATTATTACCATAGTTCTGTACTGGAACAAAAATTTTAAAATCGGCTGCCCTCAGTTTGTGAGATACTTGGGTCCTCGTCTCCCTTAACAATTTTTCACAATGATGGGGATCACAAAACCAGATGATAAGTGGACAAGAACCAATTTTTGAATTTTTGTAAGAATATAGAGATACTGAAGAAAAATGAAATTGTTGGCCCAAGAAATACAATCCGGTGGTCTCCCTAATTCTTCCCTATCCAGCCCGGCGCTGGGGACTGGACGGCTTTTTTTGGTCGATCAATAGATTACCAGTCACAACTCACTTCTTTGCGAGCACCTACTATACATTGATAATTAGGCTTGAAAACTATGTAGAGTGCCCCAGAAAAGAAACAGCTTACCTACTTTTACTTAATCCTTATCCTATGCGTTTCTGGGTATTGACCTCACCCGCAAGTAGCCTTTTCAGTGTGCATTTTATAACCTCGTCAAATTCACCGTTGTTATTTCGCATTTATTTTAGCACAAAATATTTTTCAAGCGATTTTCTTATTGATATGTGATTCTATGTAGTTAGAACTATCGATATTTGTTTTAACTGAAAAACAGTGAACATTCCTATTCCTGCTTGCCACAGAATATGGATAACTGAAACTACTGTATAATTTTTAAAATTTTCACACTTTTACTGAATACATAAATTCTCATTCAATTTACCAAAAACTGCTGATTCACTGCTGATTTACCCATAAACAATTTTAATGGGCATTGTGTATATAATTTCTAATAGACAGCCCTAAACGGGTTATAAGCAAACAGAATACACTGAGATGTAAAATTGTTTCGTGACTAAGCAAATTATGGGGCTTGTATAGGACTCCAATCCAAATATCGTATTAAAAAATTTTAAGGTACCACCTCAGGTACCACTTAAAGAAAATTAAAATAATTTCATTTAAGCATGGTATTTTTTATGATACAGAGGTAGATGAAAGAAGAATAATAATATAGTCCATTATTATGTAGGTCAGAAATGGGTGTAAACCATTGTAAAATGGTACGTCCAACATACCTAAGCTGTTATTTTTAAAATTAAAGAATTTAGACAAAGGTTTATTATAATTGTTTCTCGGCGTTAGAAATAATTTTCCTATAGCTAATATACCTAATTGCAATAAGGTTCACAAAAAATTGTATATTTAATAATTGACCTCCCGATTAATTTTGAACACACTTTTTAAAATACCTAAATATTCTCTAACATATTAACAGCGATATTTCATATGTATATGTAAATAGTTATAAAAAAGTTCACTGTTCTATAACTTACTCACTTTTAGTACGTTTTTATGAAGATTTGAAATCGATTTGAGTATATACCTATATGTACGTTATTGAATCGCATAAAAGCTCTAATTGAAATCGCTTGGAGTTTCAAGGTCGATTGGCCAAATTTTGAGATTGTATCGAAATTGAATATCATGAAAACACACTTCCAAACTAAAAAGTGAACTCGCATCAGGTAGATAAAAGCTTTTTATATTTTGCTAACCTACACATTTTAATGTGAAAAGAGTTATTTTAATTAAGGTATCAAAACATTACTCAAATCGATTCTAAAACTGTATGAAACCATTCTGAACGCTATATTATCGCAGATAAGTGTCACTACTAGTACTATTTAAGACCTATTTAGCAGTACACTGAAATGCACAATTTTACTAATGTTAGTAAATTTTAGCCGAAGTATGTGACGTGAATTAATTTACACTCTGTACATATAACACACATTCTAAATAAACCAAAACTAAGTAACCCATATTTAGAAACCATTATCTAAGCGTCAGTATCATAAATAACCATTAAACCATTAAAAAAGAAAAACAATGCAACACGTTCCCCAGAGGATCGCATTAAGATAAAATAGGTATTTTTTTATTCCTCCAACTAGTAGCCGGTTAAACAGCATTGATCGTAGATCTATATTACCATTAATTACACATGGCCAAGCAGATTCATTGTAAAATAAACTAGTTCCAAACGCGATTTTATCCATTACTGCCTGCTAAAACATCGCTTAACAAAGAAGTTACGAGGAGCCGCCATCGCCATACCTTCGTTACTATTAAAAGACATGAATATTTAAATAAAAAAATTGGAGCAGAAACAGAACATATTTTATTATATGACTATCATCATTTAAATCGGCGCAAACTTTATTACAGAGCTCTTGGCGAAGATATGCTAAATAAAGCATCTTCTTGATTTAATGACTGTGAACCAAATGATCTACTTAGGCCTAAATACATCAATTACGGCATTGGCACCTTTATTACTGGTAAGCCTAATTAAAATACATACAAAATCTTTTGCGCAAAATGTTAGTTGTTAAAGAAAGAACTCAATATATTTGTCTGGTTCCTTTTGATATTTAACTTATCTGATTCCTTCCTTTCCACGTTCTGTGTTAACTGTCTCCACAGCGCCCGGTTCTGAGTTACATCCCACTAGTCTTTCTTGTATCTTCTTCGATATTTTCACAACAGTGTTTTTCATTTATTGTTTTCCTACACATCCAATTTAGAATATCTAACGTCCTTTCATGCACACATAGCGATGGAGTGATTGTCACGAAAGTGAACCATTTTGATACGGTTTTTGTCGGATTCCACCTAAATCCTAAAAAGTTCTGGGCTCATTCCACGTTACGGGAAGTACCTACGCATTCCATCTACGCACGTGCGGTAGATGGAAAAGCGTAGGGAAGTTTATAAAATGATTCGACGTCAAAACTTTCAATTTTCCAGTGATTTTAGGTTTAGGTAAATGTATTGCAAAAAAGTATTTGATATTTTAAAGTTTCACTTATAAGTCCGTTTTTCGATCTGACGTTTTGTTTTCGAGTTATTAGGTATCAAAGAGGGGTCGGAAATGGCATTTTTCGACCTAAAAAAATTCAAAAGAATTACTTGCGCTTTTCTGATACTCGCCAGTTTCAGTGGAGTTCTGAAGCTCCGGGTCTCCTACAATCTCGGAAAATTTACACCGATTTAATTCACATTTGCTACCTGTACCTACCCAATTTCAACGGAAATCGCGGAAATTTCGACTTTGACGTTTAATAGCTCGGAAACGAAACATCCTGTATAACTGAATATTTTACCGAAGCTAGTTGAACTATCAGCCGAAAAAATTCGATTTCTCTCCCTGTGACTGTTTCCGAGAAAATCAAACCTGTTCGACTTTAAGTTTAAGCTTTACGTTAACATGTAGATTGTTGCTGATCTCCTGACGTCACTTTTCACTAAGGAGAAATGGCTGCTTTTTAAATTGTAATAAATTATACCGAAAAGTAAACATTTTTTGTGGCTAAATTATTCTTCAAAATATTTTTTATGGGTTTGTAATGACTTCCTTAAACGATTTATGCCATAAAAATAATATGTGCCTATTCCTTATTATTCGATTATGAAACAAGTTTTATGCTTCATGCGTTGAAATTCAAGAAATTAATTTCTCGAGTGTGTCATCCGCTAAAACAATTTCTGGCCTCCCGTTTCAGAAACGTCAGCCTGCATCGTACCATATAGATACAGGGGTTATTCGATGATGAAACAAGTTTTATGTTTCATGCGACGAGCTTTACGAAATTAATTTCTCTACTGTGTCATCCGCCTTACTTTACTGTGTTTCACTTAATTTTTTTTTTGGCGTTAGGATTGCACAAGGCATAAAAAATACAAATAATAAGTACAAAGACACTACTTCTAATAATTTCATGCAGTGTTTTATAGCCAACACTCCCATAGATGTTTACTTTTTATATGAGTATCTTTACTTTACAATATAATTTTTTTCAAGCACTCTAATTTCATTCGGTGCTCTCAAAAATGTTTTGCATAGCAAATTTTCTCGTTTTAGCAAAACTGACAAATTCATACTAAAAGAGCAGTCCCAGGACTGATATTTTCAGTTTTGTGGCTAAGATTTGTAACAGAACTGACACCCAGGGAAGTGACTTTTTCGTCTTAATTGGATATAACAAGAGAAAACTAAAAAAACAATAAACTACAAGAACTATAGGATAAGGCAAGAATCATAATACTTTTATTTATTAGATTATTAGAACGTTCTTCCACCTAAAGAAAACATAAATATAAACGTGAAACATCAATTTGAAAAATATGGGGCCCCCAGTTCACCTCAGCCTTTCAGAATAACATCGGACAAATGACAACTCAAAAGTCACAAACGTCAACCAAGACGATATGATCGATACTTCTACCTTGAGTTCATGATGTCGCGATTTCACGTATTTCATTCGCACATACTCGAGAATACCTGTAAAACCCAAACAGCAACTGAACTACTTGAAAATACAACAGTAACGAACGGTACAAGGAAATACATAGGTTGACTCACTTTGTAGCAAATAAATTAGAAAAAATAAGACTCTAACGAACTCTTCAATATCAAAATGGAAACAACACCCGACAACATTCGCTGCTCAATGGTATTTATGTTTGCCGCTAAAGGGCAAATTTAATATGCTAAATATCTCAGCATATTATTTATGCAAAAATTTCAAGGTTAGAGTGCCTTGTTTAGGTTAGCTAGGCCTTATTTGGTTTTATTTTTGCCGCTTTAATGTAAAGAAGAATCAATAAATTAGAGAGATAATGGGCATAGAATTAACATAATTGGCTAAAATTAACCGTAACAAGTAACGACTTAAAACCTTTTGTCAGATATTAAAGTAATTATTTTTTTTTAATGTTTAAAAATAAAGCATTGATAAACGATTATTTTTAGCACAGAGTGGAGCACACAGTGGATTAACCCCAAATAGATGAGGAGCCGATGACACTGAAAGTCCCGTCATCGCGGAATCAAATTTTTTTTATGTAAATTGATAGTTAATAGTCATACGAACAAAATGAGCTCGGTACGCCTGGATTTATTAAGCCGAAAGTATTTTAAAAACAAATAATTATTATAAAAAAAGCAAAAATGTTTTACCATTATCACGGATCTCAATGAATTATATCATATTCGATAGGAAATTTTGTAATTAAATAGAAAAAATTGACTTACCAGCTTTATTTGGCCGAAAGAGTCTGGCGTACCTATTTGGAAGGTGTGAGAGGGGGTCAAATTTTACCGTTACCATGTGAAAACTTTTTTTTTAATTTTACTCGTTTCGATGTGATGTTCAAAAATATCTTGGTACGCCTGCCCAAAAACTGCCGGAAGTATCTAGCATACCACTTTTATTGCACAGGCTGGATTCACATCAATTATACAGGGTGTTTTCTAATTGAATGTCAATATTTAAGGGGACTTTAGATATTTTAATTAAATTTGGCATACATTTACTATGTATCAAGAGGCATTATTTAGTGTACCACAATTTTTTGTCTTTCCACCAGTGGCGTTCGTACGGAATTTCACCTGCCTATTTTGGCAGACATTGATGGTACGCCACTGATTTCTCTTAAAATTAAAATTATTCCTGAAATCCCCAATCATTTCTAAGCAAATTTGATCTCTTGAATTTTTTCAATCCGATGCACGGTTTTCCCTTAAAAAAATAAAAACCTTTTCTCTGCATGATCATAACAATATCGTTAATATGACAATATCACCATGCAGCAAAGTAGATTTTATTTTTTAGATCAAATTTGCTTAGAAATGAATAAGGATCTCAAAAATTAATTTCCTTATTCATTTCTAAGCAAATTTGATCTAAAAAATAAAATCTATTTCTCTGCATGGTGACATTGTCATATTAACGATATTGTTATGATCATGCAGAGAAAAGGTTTTTATTTTTTTAAGCGAAAACCGTGCATCGGATTGAAAAAATTCGAGAGATCAAATTTGCTTAGAAATGATTGGGGATTTCAGGAATAATTTTAATTGTACGAGAAATCAATGGCGTACCATCAATGTCTGCCAAAATAAGCAGGTGAAATTCCGTACGAACGCCACTGGTGGAAAAAAAAATTATGGTACACTAAATAATGCCTCTTGATACATGGTACATGTATGCCAATTTTAATTAAAATATCTAAAGTGGTATTACAGATATTAAGAAAAAACTATTTATTTTTGAAAACTTTACCACCCTGTATCTCAAAAGTTAAGACGTTTAGGACATACGTTCATATATGTTTTCTTTTTAGAATGGACCCAAAAATCGCCCCCTTAAATATTGACATTCAATTACAAAACACCCTGTATAATTGATGTGAATCGAGCCTATGCAATAAAAGTGGTATGCTAGATACTTGCGGCAGTTTTTGGGCAGGCGTACCAAGATATTTTTGAACATCACATCGAAACGAATGAAATTAAAAAAAAAAGTTTTCACATGGTAACGGTAAAATTTTATCCCCCTCTCACACCTTTCAAATTGGTACGCCAGACTCTTTCGGTCAAATAAAGCTGGTAAGCCAATTTTTTTCTGTTTAATTACAAAATTTCCTATCGAATGTGATATAATTCATTGAGATCCGTGATAATGGTAAAACATTTTTGCTTTTTTTATAATTCATTTTTTTTAAATACTTTCGGCTTAATAAATCCAGGCGTACCGAGCTCATTTTGTGACTGACTATTAACTATCAATTTACATAAAAAAATTTTGATTCCGCGATGACGGGACTTTCAGTGTTTGATTGGGCTCCTCACCTAAAACTCGCGAATAAAAATTTGCAATTCAATAAACTGTAATATTTGTCTTCTTAGATCTAAATTTTTTTAGGTATATAAAATGCACTAAAATTTTGTTGACAACTTGCAGAAACACTTTACCAGGTGCCACAAAATAGTGGCTTACACTTATAACTTGTTTCCTATACAATGTATTAAAACAAAATTTTAGCTAGTCCAGTGGCATGTTTTATATTTTTTTGATTATGACAGTGTTGTCCAATCTTGTTAATTCCTGAGCTTTAGTATAATGTTTTAATTTTTAAGTGGGGCACCCTTTATCTTTTTACTTAGTTTACTTATTAGCTTGACATTCTGAATACAACCTTGTCACTTTTTGATATCTCATGTATTTTTTAGGACTTTTTATTTTTTAATCCAAAAAGCTGTGGAATATTAATATGCTTATTATTTGGATCATAGCTTAAGAAGAATAAAATGTTTACATTTCAGCCCATTTATTTATTTTTACATACATTCAAAGATTAACAAAATGTTTTTCCTCGCCCGTTGGGTTAAAAAACGGGCAAGTATCAAGCTAAACCAAAATAAATAAAGATATACAGGGTATCTCATTTACAAATCCAAACTTAATAGCAGAAACCTGGATATTAAATAGAATTTGGCAATACTGTCATTATCAAAAAATGCAAAACTATACCCCATTTAACTGATTAAAATTTTGTTCTGATATGTTAGTAGAAAAAACAATAGGCATCCGGCATATTACTGTTTCGGAAGTCAAGAATACCCACCCACATTTTAATAAGAAAGTAAAGATCTGGTAATAGGATATGCATTCATGTACAGAATTCTTTAATAATAAGTTTATAAATGCTGTATTTGCGAATCGGCTGATCATGCATATAAATCCTGCATTAAATGTTTCAGTATCGGACTGATCGTCCCATATGATTCATACCTTTTTAAATTCGCTATCGACTTCTATCTTTAAAACTTATCCTGTCTGACACATGTTTTAAATTGATAGGTATTAAAAGAGAATTTCTAATTTTTATCCTATATCAACCAACTTTATTAGTTTTTTTTTCGAAGAAAAAATTGCAATAAACCAAAATGGGATAAAAAATTGCAATAAACCAAATATGGGAAAAAACTATGCTTACAAGTTCGGCACTGCATCTGAAAATCCTTTCGCTTTCGACATAACCTTAGGATTGGGGAATTTTAATATTCTGCATGCAAACCCTTAGAACAATGGGCTGCAGAAACAAGGGAGACGTGTTTTTAAGCCCACGGATATATTGATTTCGTACCAATCGATGCGATACGTGCATACGACATTGAAAATGCATTGAAATTGCGGCATTACAATATATAATATGACGTGCTGTATGCTGAAAGCAGAAGCCTTGTTTTGCTAAAAATAAAAACAAGAGACATGTATAGAATCCTTTAACATGCACGATATCGCCCTTCTTACAACTGATCAATCACCAACTTGATGATGACTCAGCAATTTATGCCCAATTTACAATTTTTGGTACGTGAATCTTGACGAAACCTACACGATTTTATTTTCCTTTTATCAAGAGTACCTATTCAGGAGTATTTAGAATTAATTACTATTCTTTTTCTTTACATTAGTGTTGCCTAGTTACTTGCTACAAAAAAAATAACTTTTCAGTGTAGGTACATAAAAAAAGATAGATAACTCATTAAAAAATTAAAAATGTATTTTGTACTTTTCCTTTAAACCGCGCCCAGTAAAAATTCAGTATCTCTATCGAACTTTAGTGTCACGCGATTTTACACACAAATTTTCATACTGAGTAAAAAGGACCAAGCATTTTAACAGCGATTAAACTCGTCTAGCTTTTTAAATCAAAATTCTATACTTAAACTAGCTTATGTCTATAAAAAATTGATGCCACATACTTTTAATTAAGCTATATAATTATTTTCAATAATTTTCTTTATAAAAGTCCTAAAACACTTATTTTTCTAATATTTGTAAATTTAAATTCCCTACGCCTGAGTCCTGAGCTAAATCAAAGCAAAATTTGTATAAATAGTAGGCCGCGCAGCGTCAATGTCAATATGCTTGGTTACCATGGGATTAGGGATTGCAATCCCGCAAAGTGGGATCCCCCAATCCCGCGGGATCCCGCATCATTTGTCGACCTGGGGGATCCCGCACCAGCTATGCGGATCCGCATAGCCATGAAAAAGCCGTAAACTCTAAAAAATAACGCGAAAACGTGTATCTGCCAAATATCCGTGATATTATCATACGAAAATTAATGAGACTGCTTAGGTATTATAAGTAGGTATCGTATTTACCTCACAATCAAACTAATGTGATTTACTATAAAAACTAGTAAGATTTATTATCTCAGGTAGAAAAATAATAAACATTAAAAAGTTCATTTGCCCAAAGTTACTTGTTAATTTAATTGATAAGAAATTTGAATGATTTTTAGGCACAGTAGTATAGTTAAGAGAGGCTAGACTTTAAATAACATAATTTTGTTGACTGAAATACTGTTAATTTTTGATATTTATAATACAAAATTAAAGTTGGTTTAATAATTAATTAAATAAACCTTAATTTATCCAACTTTATAAAATTAAAAAACCTATGCGGGACGTTTGGTAAGGTCCAGAATTGGCGAAAGCAATAAATACTGCCACATTAGATTTACTTCCAGAAATATCAAGACAAAAATATGAACATGCATACAATCGTTTAAGGCGGCTCTCAAACTGAAGCAACGAGCAATAAGCAACTACGAACTGTTAATAGGCAACAAACAATATTATTTTGACATCGTCTCACACTCAAGCAACAGTATTCGCAGCAATCTCTAGCTATCATGTCATCCGGCGACAGTACAGAAATAGTTATTTTTGTATTAAGTGCGTGAAGTGAGTGTTTTTTTAATGGCATATGAGAGTGTCAATTTTTTGCCGAGACCGCAGGTCGAGGCGAAAAATTCTCTCGAATGTGCCATTAAAACACGAATTTCACAAACGAAATACAAACAACATTTTTTGTACAACTGAAAGTTTGAATTAATCGGTAAAATTGTATATTATAATAAAAATTTTACCATATAATTTCACATAATCAAGTTAACAGCCCTGTCGTTACTATAGAAATGGTTTGTTGGCACGTTGCTTGTTTTGTTGTCATACGTTGATAGCTGTTCATATTTATTGCAATTTTTTAAATAAATAGTATAAGTACTTAAAATGGATGTAGATTACGATAGTGATAGCGAGATTCCTTCAGATATAGCCGATATAGCAAATTCGGCTATAGCTAACATGTTACCGGCGAAATCAAAATTTATATACGAGAAAAATTATAACCAATTCCGTGAATGGTGCGGCAAGAAAAATATACAAAAAGTGTCTGAAAAAGTAATGTTTTATCGTTTTTTTTGTAAATCATTTTTCCAGTTAAAAAAAGTCTTTTTTTCACCGTGAAAAAAAGTCTTTTTTTCACTGTTAAAAAAACAAAAGGTTTACGTATCGATAGCGATGAAAAAATGTCAACTTTTTTTGACAGTTGTACAAAATGAATATTTCCTAACAGATATTTTTCGTGGCCTAGCAACGACTAGAGATGTATTGTAATACTTACTTTTTCTACAAGAAGTCTTATCAGAAGTGTTTTTGCACGATAGACGGAAAATTTAATTTTTGCGTGATTGGCTTGTTTCTTTCCTCGATTTTTATTCTGCATAAAAATAACTTTTGCACATGAGCTTTATCTTTTAAAGAAAAATTGTTCAGTATTTCATTTAGTTCTCTTGTGATTCAAGTTAAAATATCCGCTCACAACGACCTAATTTTACATGAATTTCAGATTTGCAATTATTGAAATAAGATTCTACGACGAATCTATGACGTTAGGCTTAAAAAAACCAGTAATTTAAATTAAAAAATAAATTCACACTAATAAGTATATTCTAAGAGTTTGGATTTAGATCCGGCATGGGCACCCGTGAGGCGCTGTTTAGTTTACAAGTTCTGATACAAAATTGTCGGGACGTAAACAAGGATGTATTTCTTTGCTTTGTCGACTATGAAAAGGCGTTCGATCGAGTACAGCATAACAAACTTATTAACATCCTGAAGAAAACAGACGTGGACGAAAAAGATATTAGGTGCATTGAAAACCTATACTGGTACCAAACAGCACATGTAGCCACGCAAGACCTGACTACTGACGACATCCGCATTCGCAGAGGAGTTAGACAAGGATGTGTGCTTTCTCCATTGCTTTTTAACATGTACTCGGAAGAAATATTCAACGAAGCCTTTGAAGATCAAGACATGGGCATAAGAGTGAATGGGTGCCAATTTCGAATCTGAGATATGCCGATGACTCAGTGTTACTCGCGAATACCGCTGAAGAACTACAAAACATGTGCACCCGATTAAATGAGAGTAGTAAAAACTACGGACTAAATATAAATGTAAGTAAAACTAAGCTCATGATTGTCAGCCGTGGTGGACAGACATATGCTGACACCAGGATTAGAATTGAAGATCGGCAAATGGAAAGGGTAGATAAGTTTAAATACCTGGGATGCTGGCTACACGCAGATTGGAGTCCCGATAAAGAATTGAGAGCCCGAATAGAAATAGCACGAGCAGCTTTCATTAAATACAGGAAAATCTTATGCAGCAGGGATCTCCCTTTAAAGTTAAGGATGCGCTACGCCAGGTGTTATGTGTGGTCTGTCCTGCTATACGGAGTGGAAGCTTGGACTATGAAGGCTGGGATAATCAACAAAATTGAGGCCTTTGAAATGTGGACTTACAGACGCCTCTTGAGAATATCCTGGACCCACCCAGTCACGAATGATGAGGTATTGGCTAGAATGCAGAAGGACCGAGAATTGCTAACAACAATCAAAAAAAGGAAAATTGCTTACCTTGGACATATCATTCGGAACGAAAAATACAGCTTTTTGCAGTTAATCCTGGAGGGTAAAATAGAGGGAAAGCGAGGCATAGGCAGAAAGCAGACATCTTGGGCGAGAAACATTAGAAACTGGACAGGGCCCAAATCAATCGAGGAACTTGTCCATACCGCCAGGGACAGGTAGAGATTCCAACATGTGGTCGCCAACATCCAGTGAATGGATAGGCATTCGAAGAAGAAGAAGAGTTATTAATGCTTAATAAGCCACTGATAAATGTCATTATTGATGCTAAATATCAAAGAGTAGCAATAACATTTTGAAAAAATATAGTATTAATAGGTTACAGAAAGTGAAAAATATCGCAATAAGCGTATTAGAGCCCAAAAGTAAGAAGAACTTTTATTGGCGCTCGTAATAATGACCTTATAATTAAGTAGATACATATTTCTTAAATCTACATTATGTCATTAACTTAATTAGCAATTGAAATTCGAACGTTACTGTATGGTATTATTTTGCGGCGCCTACTTCACGCCCACCTACAAGCAATTTACCATTATGAATCGGCAGGCTCTGAGAATTGCTCACAAAAAAATCGCCTACAAGTAACATTGTGCCCGATATGGAAATTGAATAGCCTTTTACCAGTGATAAATAGAGATCAGACAAACAGATATAATCAGATAAACGGATATTACCAGGAAAATCGGTTTTTATAGGGCTGGTCGTGGTTTTTAAACTTACGTTTGCGATACTATGCAGACTGAATTATCTTAGTAGGTAAATAAAATCAGAAATATAAAAGTACCTGTATGTACTTTTTCTTCAATATGTCGAGTTTTTGCTGGGCACTTCTATAGAGGAAAAGTACAAATCAAATTTTGATTTCTTTAATGAAATAATATCCTTTTATTGACTTTAGGAATTTAAAGGGTACTTTAAATCCCTATTTTCCGGGAAAAAAATGGTACTTTAAATCCCTAGGGATTTATATGCTATATTTGTATACTAATGCAATAGAAATGTAACGTGTTTAGAACAATATTAACTATAAAAAACAACTTAATTTTTATAAATATTAACATTTAAATCATTTTGAGTATCAATAAACGAGTATTGTTCTCCAGATTTCCTTGGTAATAATTGGCCTACAGCCTCTTGACCTGCTCTTTCGATTTCTTCCATCACAATCAACACACGTCTTTCAGGTTTGGCATATTTGACTATGTTTATCGAGTTGATTTTGTTTTACTTAGTTACTTGTCAAAACACACTAGATTTTCAGTTGACAGAGACAATCATGGGACAAGTCATTGAAGATGACGTTTTAGAAATAGAGTACCGTTTAGTGGTATGTTTTTTTTGTTATTTCTTTAACGTTTTACCTATCCTAAAGTGCATAAAATAGTATATTAACCTCGTGACTAAAGTGTCTTTTAATCCCTTGGCGAATTGTAGCCCTCCCTACGGTCGGGCTACAAACCTTTCGCCGCGGGATTAAAAGAGACACTTTAGTCCCTAGGTTAATAATATACTATTACGTGCCTACCCGAAAAAAAATTAATACTTCAAAAACATAACTTATGACAAATGTCGTAATTAGTGGCAAAATTTCTATAAATGGCAAAGAAATTGAACAGGTATCATCTTATACATAAATACTTGGGACACGAAATTCGTGTGAGCCGGGACAATCAAACTGGTGAGCTTCAGAGAAGGATAGAGCTAACTTGGGCATCATTCGGAAATTTAAAAGAAGTATTAAGATTTGTTGAAATTCTTTATTTAGCACTTGGCTAATACATTATACTATATTTAAGATAAAACACTTTAACAAATATGTCGACAAAATTAAATATAAAAACATGTATCTCACTCTGCGAAAAATTATTGTCCAAAATAATTATTGCAAAAATCAGCTAGCCAAAGACAACCCAAAATATCAACAATGACGAGAACCATTGACCAAAAGATCAGTAGTTTAGATCCCAACATTTACTCTAAAAACTATCTATAAACAGTTCGTCAAATTTAAAAATGTAAGTTTAACAGTCCTTATCTAAAACTATGGTCACCTAATATCATTCCCCTTGAATAAGTTGTTTCAACTTGACTTTAAACAATTTAAGGTTTTCCGAGTGTTTTACATCCACTGGCAAAAAATTGAATGTAATTAATCTTTCAACAATGAAATGAAGTCTACTTGTCAGGGGTACCTATATAAATACGTAAAAATTGAGAATAAGTTCTCTAAACCACCTGAAAATTCCTTATACTATAAGGATTTGAACAAATCATGGTAAAACAGCTATTCTCTGGGCTATATGCCCCTCCGAGCGCTGGATTACATACCAAAATTTGCCGTATTTTGACTAACACTGTTAGACAACAAAATACTTGGTTTGACTGCAAGAAACTACCAGGAAGGAGGTAGCTTTTTTCTTTAGTTAGGATGTCGTTACCTGCATACCGGTTTCGAACTCTTTAGTTCTCATCAGTACAGGATAAACGAACATACCTACCTTCAGAAACAGCATACTCTTTAAGCTAGCCATGTCACACTGTATAAGCAGTATAAAACAGGCAGCGCCATCCATTAGCAGTTTCAAGCAGTCGGAGTAGAATTTACCGTGAGGTAAAATATTACAACAATGAAATGAAGTCTACTTGTCAGGGGTACATATATAAATACGTAAAAATTGAGAATAAGTTCTCTAAACCACCTGAAAATTCCTTATACTATAAGGATTTGAACAAATCATGGTAAAACAGCTATTCTCTGGGCTATATGCCCCTCCGAGCGCTGGATTACATACCAAAATTTGCCGTATTTTGACTAACACTGTTAGACAACAGAATACTTGGTTTGACTGCAAGAAACTACCAGGAAGGAGGTAGTTTTTTTCTTTAGTTAGGATGTCGTTACCTGCATACCGGTTTCGAACTCTCTAAGCTACCTCCTTCCTGGTAGTTTCTTGCAGTCAAACCAAGTATTTTGTTGTCTAACAGTGTTAGTCAAAATACGGCAAATTTTGGTATGTAATCCAGCGCTCGGAGGGGCATATAGCCCAGAGAATAGCTGTTTTACCATGATTTGTTCAAATCCTTATAGTATAAGGAATTTTCAGGTGGTTTAGAGAACTTATTCTCAATTTTTACGTATTTATATATGTACCCCTGACAAGTAGACTTCATTTCATGGTTGTAATATTTTACCTCACGGTAAATTCTACTCCGACTGCTTGAAACTGCTAATGGATGGCGCTGCCTGTTTTATACTGCTTATACAGTGTGACATGGCTAGCTTAAAGAGTATGCTGTTTCTGAAGGTAGGTATGTTCGTTTATCCTGTACTGATGAGAACTAAAGAGTTCGAAACCGGTATGCAGGTAACGACATCCTAACTAAAGAAAAAAGCTACCTCCTTCCTGGTAGTTTCTTGCAGTCAAGCCAAGTATTTTGTTGTCTAACAGTGTTAGTCAAAATACGGCAAATTTTGGTATGTAATCCAGCGCTCGGAGGGGCATATAGTAGTGTTGGGAATAATCGAATGAATTAAATAATCGAAATATTAGCTCTCGAATGATTTTAATAATCGAATGATCATTCGAAATAATCATTCGAATCAAAAAATATAGCAAATAAAACTACACAAAAATCATTTAAAAATTTTTTTTTGCTTGGATTGGCCGTTTTCGATAAAAACAAAAAAATGTAAAGTTATACATAACATTATTTATTAGTATAATTTGTTAAAAAAACCAAAAAGTAAGAGATCCATGAAAACAAAAACACTTCTTTAAACAAATTTGGCAACTAGCATGATTCCCCTTTATGCATTAAAAATTGTCACCAAATTTCAACTTTATACAAATTTGCGTCCTCTAGTTATTTAGAAAAAACCTTTTACAAAAATTCAACACCCTGTGTATTAAAAACAAAGTCTTTTAGAACCTATGTTTTGTCTTAAAATTAAGTAAGGAATAATACCCTCAAGTTTGGCCACATACTTTACTAACATACTGTATATATCATAAAAACATGCAATAACACTATGCGTTGTCGAGAGATGAAATAATGCTCGATCGATATCGAAGGATCATTCGAAATAAACAATCATTCGAATGAAAAAATCATCCGAGACCCAGACAATATTAAAAACATGCTAGGCGTTGTCGAGAGATGAAATAATGCTCGAGCGATATCGAAGGATCATTCGAAATAATCATTCGAATGAAAAACACATCCGAGACAATCGCATCGTAACGCAACGTCGAGTGCCGAGTCGGCGGCGGCATCATTTCGTATTTCGTCTCGTCATTCGAAGCGGCGAAAGGCGATTATTATTATATTATAATCTCTCGGCTAAATCATTCGAATGATAGCGCTGACCTCTCGAGATATCTCGAGTGATTTGAATAATCGAATGATCGATTATTTTTCATTCGAGATATCCCATCGCTAGCATATAGCCCAGAGAATAGCTGTTTTACCATGATTTGTTCAAATCCTTATAGTATAAGGAATTTTCAGGTGGTTTAGAGAACTTATTCTCAATTTTTACGTATTTGTAATTAATCTTTTACTATAAACCATGTTTTCTGAGCTACTTTTATTTTTTATGGAAATTATGACTGTTTCTTGTTGGATACTGGTGTACCGATTCATTAGAAATAAGTCCTCTTGTCATAGGCGCCCATAGGGAGGAGCAGGGGGGGGGGGGCAGTTGCCCCCCCCCTGTGTTCAGATACTTAATTTAACATCAAAAAAGATGTTTGTTGAAAAAAACGAACAGTTGGTCATCTTAGCTTACACGCGACAGGACAAACTATTTGATTGATATGAAAGTGAAAATATTGTAGCATTTTTTATTTATGCCTTCTCCTCGTTTAGGGGATATACGAGTACTTACCAAAGTACAAGTTTTCTAAAACCAATTTTTCAAATTTTTTTTAAAGCACTTTTCAAAAATACATTTTTTCAGAGAACATCTTTCTCGAAATTAATTTTTTTTGTCAAGCAACGGCCTTTTGAAAAAGTAATTTAAATAACGTACCAAACCTAAGGAAACCTGATCAAACCCAAAAAAGGTTCATTTAGGTTTGTTCAGGAACTTTTTTCGTCATAATTTAATTTTGTAAATACCTAGGTACTGTTTTCGAAAAAATATATTTTCGGAAAATGTACCTATATTTTGAAGACATTTTTGAGAAAATGTACCTTCGAAATACGTGTTTTCGAGAAAATATTTTCAAAATATTTCATAAATCCGTTGTCAAAAAAGCATCTTTGAAAAAGCTGTCAAGACATTTTTCAAATAATGTACGTTCGAAATGTGTTTTCGAGAAAATATTTTTGAAAAACTTCGTTAATCCGTTTTCGATAAAGCTGTTTTTCGAAAAAATTTACTTTCAAAACAGATGTTTTTTAAAGAAAAACTACTTAGTTATTTGTTTCCTTGAGAAGCCAAAACGATCCGTCGCAAATTTTGATAAGATAACAGTGAGATGTGTAAGGAATGTTTTCCGAAACAATCTAAAAACCCAACCTAAAAATCCCAAAAAAATACTTTAAAAATTCATTTGAAATTGCGTCAATAAAGTTTTGAATGTCAGGAAATGTGTGCCACCTTCACTTGATACAAAACGGTCAAAAACAATAACATAGGGAAAAAAGAATGTTAATATTAATGTTATAAAGCCAAAATAAACAAACGCTAGCGATTATCGACTGATCGGTTTGTACACAGAAATGTCAATAGCATTATCACGATTCTGGTTGTTGAGTTGTCATCCACTAACAGCTAAAAGCAACGAAGAGTGCGCAATTCTCTATAGAACCGACTCTGAAAAATCTGACTGGCACTAAATGCGTATTTTTCACCCATGAATTCGACATTTTCGGGTGTTGCAGGCTATACGGATTTACAGATATATGTCTACGAGTATGTACCTCACATATTTTAGTTTCCAAATGAACACCGGAGATTTACCCTTTGCTAATACTATGAAATTATTGTTTATAATGTATATTTTAATATTTTTAACCAAGAGGACAGGTTAACTCACTTTTGGGGCAATCACCCATAGATCTAAAAAACTTACTAGTTAATAATGATAAGATATTACTATAAAACATGTAGTAGACATAATTTGGTACCTACATTCAGACCATGCATTAATATTATCTTAACAATTATTAGTAAGTTTTTCGGAATTATAATGCCATATATTATTCTGTCAAGATATCGATCCTGGACAATCTAAGAGATGGGCAAAGAAATATCAGTCACCGCTCACCGCTTTGTTTTCTGGATTATACTGATCCACATTAGTCACATAGTCACATATCAAACCCAAGCAAACCCAAACAATGTTTATAAAATTAAAGTAGAATAAAAAAGTAGTATTACGTAATATTTTAATGAACAATTTTTCTTTCACGGTCAGGTACCACTGATATCAATAATAATAAATCAGCTTCAATCATCTGCTGGGAAACAAACATATTATGAATGGTTTACCATTAGGTACAGTTAATTTAATGGCGCTTAATTTCTTTTGCAGATGACTGTAGAAAAGAAGACGGCACGGAATGTCAGAACGGTGCGTGTCTTGACAATCAGTGTTACTGTAACGACGGTTATGGAGGATGTAGCTGTGAAGTTCCTGGTAAGTGCTCTATGATTACTATTAATAAGTTAAGAAAGGAAAATAAATATAAGTAAGGCGTATATATGCAACATTCACTATGTGCAAAAATTTTAAAGAACGCGATAGCACAAGATTAGAATGCAACATTTTACAAGGACTAAAACAACACACTGGTCTGAAGAAAAAACAGCAACTAACCTGAGCAAAACTCTCTTCTGGCTCTGCCATTCAAAAGCAAAACTCACTCTTTGCTCTTTTTACCCAATTAAAATTTCGCAATTAAGACACATGACCATAACCACTTCGCTGAAACAAAAGATCAATGATTCTAATCCCGGTACTTTAAAGCACAGAAAAATAAAGGGCCATTTGCTCAGGGTTGTTCTAATAGTCCGAGAGCTGATCGCACCGAATTCTCCGTCATAAAACACCTTCATAATTTTAGGTAAAAGTGAAAGTTTCATCTTCACGACACTGAGGTAACCAAGGGTTAACATTAGCCCCGGCCGCACTACGATCGCCTTGTCGCATTGGACTGCCCTGAATGGGAGTCGTAATGCGAACCATAAAAATAAATCATAAAAATATATACTTATCTGCCGTTGTAAATATTATTAAGAAATAAAGATATTTTAAAGTAAGTACTTTTAAGAAAGCTTAGTTGGCGTAAGCCCATCTGTTGCGAACCCCCAGCCGACCACCCTAAAGGGATGATAATTTAATTTCTTCCGTCATCGAACACCTTGTTTTTTAAATAATGTTTTTGCGCTACTGTACCTAAAAAAGTCAGACGACTGAATATAAAATGATTCCATTTTTAAGCCCGACCTAATTTTATACGAGTTCGAAGGAATGGAATATTGCAAGATATTAAGTTTTATTATGCATATATACATATATACAATGAGGAAGAGTTGTGAATGGGAATAGAATACCAATTATTAGTACTTACATTTTGTATCATCCAATCGAATTCTCTTGAGTCTCCCTTTTGGCACAAATTACCAAGCGGTAGCACTGTATATAAGATCCAAGATCATCTTTGTCTTTACGAGGTAACACGATATCACCATATTTTAATTTATATTCTTTCCGAATGTTTCACATGATAGAACACTTTTTAAAATTTTTGCTATTAAAAGCGCTTGCTTTACTTGCTGTTTTACAAGCAAAACACTTCATAGTCGTTATTTGCTAATAAAAACAATTTATAGTTAACAAATTAACCAAAAACAACACACAATATGCTGACAATACCATCGTCAAGAGTCAAGACCCAAGCAACCCTTACGTTATTATAAAAGACAGACACTTACGTATACGATGCGTAGAAAATGGTATAAGTCCCCGTCAACTTTCAATTCATATTCGTATAAAAATCTGATTTTTTTTAATATGCCGACTGTCCAAGATATATTTAGTCCAGGCGAATAGGTTTTCTGAACCGTTTAAATAAATAATAAAATAAATTTGTTATTTGTACAAAATTATCATTTAAATTTTGCAAACAGTGTGTTTAAATTAGCTCACATTTTTCTTCATGCCTTTTGAACTTGCAAGGAAAACTAGAACAATATAATACTTGAAAAATATATCTAATTTTTTAATATATGAGCCCGAACTAAAATTCTAATCTCGGCTGGCGATTTTTTGTTCAGGTACAAAAAATCGCCAGCCAAGATACGAACTTTAGTCTGGGCGCATATATTACATTAATGGTTCGACTATTGTATCTTTCTAGTCTTTTATGCAAGTTCAAAAGGTCTGAAAAACAGTGTAAGCTAATTTAGATCCACTGTTTGCAATAAATTTAAACAATAATTTTGTACAAATACCGAATTTATTTTATTATTTATTTAAACCGTTCAGAAAACCCATTCGCCTGGACTAAATCCTGCCGATATCTTGGACCGTTGGCGTATCCAAAAAAAAATCAGTTTTTATACGAATAATAATATGTATAATAGTTCACGGGGAAATATCTAAAGGTATGATTTTCAGCAGCCAAAACTCGTCGAGGCAGCGCAAAACGCCACTGGCGAGAAAAAAATCGGTTCGGCAAGCAGACTTGCCAGATAGGGGGATTTCTTCGTAATTTTGAGGGAAAAATCCCTCGGTGGAAAAATTTGGGGAAATAAAATATGAGGAAAAATATTTGGAGAATTTTTTTTTAATTGGGTAAATTGTGGGAAATTTTACTTTGCTCTCTTCACTTACCTATAATGATATTTGCCTATGACGCCCCTTAAGTAGAATTATGCGCATGTATCGTCAAGTAAGACTAGATATACAGGACATTGTTGTTACTTTTAAGGGATGTTATTGAAACAAAGAACGTTGATCTAGCTACATATAAATAAATGGAGAATGCTTCCTTTTAATCAGTGGCAAAACACTCAAAGAGCGGAAGCATTGTGGGCCGAAGTTTCTTTATATAAAATTTTTGCTGGGGAGTTTGCATTTCCTAACATAATAAAATCACCCACAACTACCATTTTACAACGCAAGCGTAGAGAAGGCGTTTTCCGTCATGAATAATCTGAAAAATAACTAAAGCAATAAAATGTTAAAAACTGCTGACCATAACATCCTAATACTGAAACAAATAAGTTTGCAACGTGCTTCATCTTTCGATTCTGTTAGACATAGCTGTCATTGCTTTGTGGGCTTAGGTCGACCAAGTTTTCTTAAAAGTAGATATATTTATTTATACGCCCTATAGACTCCATCCGGGTGTTCTATGACGGAATAGATATAGGTACCTCATAAGTCACAAGGTGTTCGAATTAGCTTAATTGCAGGTTTGTTAGATGCAATAGATGCACTTAGATGTTCTTTATTATTTAACCAAATTTAAATTTTACCTATAACTATGAGGAAGTCTTATGATGGAGGGTTCAGTGCGGCCAATTGACAGGGCCACCACGACCAATCCATATACCTTCAAATAGGGTCTCAAAGGATGTCTTAGACTTGTCGCGCAAAATGTGGCCTGCAAGGTCTCCTGATCTGACCCTCTTAGATTTTTTCTTGTGAGGATTTATAAAATAAAAAGTTATGGCTACAGCACGAACCACACTAGAAAACATGAAAGACCGGATTCGACACGCATGTACAGAGTTATCTGTCGTCCCCAAATTTAGTATTCAAAATCCCTAGACACCACCTAATCTCTATTGGCGTTTCCCATTCGTCAAAAAAGTGCGCAGTAAGTGTATTTCCTCCTTACTTTGTTGTATATTGTTAACTAGCTTCCGCCCGCGACTTCGTCCACGTGGTATAGGTGATAATAGTGTAGTTTTGGTGTCCTGATTATGAATACATTAATTACGTTAGGTTAGTTAGGTCGCGTGTGTTGGTGATGACGACGGTTGGAAAATAGTAAGTAAGTATCGCTTTGCGTTGATTAATATCTCTATATATAAAAGGAGAAACTAACTGACTGACTGACTGACTGACATATCAACGCACAGCCCACGCCACTTGGTATAGAAACTTGAAATTTTTTAGAGGTTTCTTATATAACGCAGGCACCCACTAAGGAAGGGTTTTTTTCAACATTCAATCAATAAGGGTGTGAAATAGGAGTTCAAACTTTGTATGGAGAAAAATATTAGATGGTCCTGTTAAGTCGAAATTTCATAGAAATACTCTAACAAATAAATGTTTAAACACATATTTTACAGCTTTTAATAAATCAACCCCTGAGGGGGTAGAAAAACTGTAGATTTGTACAAGAACCATCAGGAAACGTAACTCAAAAACAATTGAACATCAAATAATTGAGTCTAGGACTAACCTTAAGTTTCAGAGGGCCCGACATATTATTTTTTTGTTTTTTAACTTCTGCTGGCCTAGTGCTCTATTTTATGTTAAGTAATCTACACCGATGTTCGACTGTTTTCCAACGATTTTAATACTTTTCACCGCCCTTATTTATGACAAAGGTCTTTAACACAAGATTATCAGTTTAATAAGGAGACTTAACATATTTTGTTAGGCTGGGAATAGATCACTTTTTAAATACATAATCACTGACTATTTAATTCTATAAACTTCCTTAATTTAACATTTTACGTTGTTTTTACCCTGCAAGCAACAAATTTCTTGGTTACATAACTTACTTTTTACGATCACTTAAGCCGGCTAGAACAGAACATTTAAACACAATAAGAACATACCCCGAGAGAATATTCGTATCAAAAGCACAGTTATGGTATATGATGGGTACAAAACAGACACTTCTATCAATTTAAAGATCAAAGTATATTGTATACCGAGATCTCCACAATATCCTTTTGACAGAAATGACATGCAACTAATATGCCTGTTAAAGTACTAGAAATTACTGACAACGGATATTTAATGGGTACTCATCCACAATGAATTTTAATAAGGAAACGTTCTTTACTCTTTTTATTTATTGTTCTTAGATCCGAATGCAATGTACGCAAAGTATTAGAAGTACAATAGCTGTCATCGTAACTTATCTTTTATGTTGTCCTTAAATAGTAACTGTCCACCTACACGCTAAACTTGATTTGTCTGGAAATAATTACTCTTTTACAATCAGTAATATATCATTTAAACTTATTCTTGTTTAGAAGACATTGTTTTTATGTTCTACTGTAGTTTTTAGAGAGTACTGCACATTAGAGTCACATTATACTGTATCCAGTCCCAGTCTACTGCTGGCATTTATGAACTTGTAATACTCTTGACCAAAATTTATGAATTATCATCATGATCTACTACAAATGTGCGTGTCATATCTCAAAAAAATATAATTATTTGTTGTAAGACTATTCTTCTAGAATTAATACTCAAAAATGTACAGCATAGGTTTAATAGGAATAATAATGGTCGATGTGACTGACTGATTGAGCAGAGGTATATGTTTTATCATCTCTATAATAAGTTTGGCTTTAACTCGATCTGTACTATGCCTGGTTAAAATATTAGTAACTTAGAAAGGTAAGCAATCCACAATCCTTTGTCACTACTTTTGGTTTTTAGTCAGTTAGTATATTCTGGTGCAAGCTTATTACGCTGTTAAAATCTAAAAAAGATACAATGCTCATTATGGAGAAATGTTTCCTTGGCCAGGACCAGGGTGACCAGTTACCAGGTTTATCACAAAGCTTAATTAATTTATTGGGAAACAGGCGGTCCAAATAAAGAAAAAAATTGTTGGCCATAGTCATTCACAATTTTATCAAAATACACTGACCAGCAATATTAACGCACCACTAGAAATTTGCAACAATTTTGATGTTATATTTCTAAATCTATTCTCCGATTTGAATGATGATGATTTCTTTGGCGTATTATAGGCTCATTCTTTAAGAATATTACTGTATTCGTAGTTTTTGTTAGAAAGTTAATTGCCATTGTAACCAGGGTATAACAAACATGTTGTGTTTTCCCCAAAATTCGCAACACCCTGTAGAATATTCTAGCATTCATAAAATATTAGATTTAAAACCCAACTGAGCCTCATGTTTTCTTAGAATTTTGTTTTTTGGTTCACTTAGTTATGTTTGATAATAAAAGAAGTGGGGATTTTATAACTCAGCATGTTTTTATTAGAATAGCATAAAAAGTAACTTTTTAAAAACATTATTAAACTAACAATAATTAACGATTGGAACACAAAAATTACATACAAAATTAAAATAGACATTAGTAGCGTATATTTCCGCCTCTTTTAATAACCGCTGCACATCGGCAAGGCTTACTCGAAATTAAATTTGGTATTTAGTTTTAATCAGTATCATTCCAAATTTCAACAACTATCGTTTCTATGTCTTGCAAAAGTTGCAGGAGGATAATAATGTCCCACGAATGCTCGATCGATTTAAGATCTGGACTGTGCGGTGGCCTATATTTAGAATCTGTATATTTACCTCGTGTAAATATTCAAGTTACAATGCGGGCTACGCTACGTGAGGTCTTGCATCGTGCATTAACAAAAAGTTATTGCCGATACAAGGAGCGAAAGGGCCAACGTGCTCAGATAAAATATCATTAATATACCTTTCGATATTTAAAGAACCTCCACGTAAAGGACCAAGATATTTCAGCGCTTTTAAGGAAATTCTTTCCCAAACCATAATGATAATAACCAGCGTTGCCAATGCGTCGCCGCCTTTTTACTGGCAAAACTTTTTAGAATTGCTGGCATTTACTGGCATTTTTTTCTGTGATTACTGGCACTTTTGTTAGGTTAAATGAAAGCATATAAAATTATAATATAATAAGCGTTTTCGGAAAATGATTAATCCCATCAACCCTTACCATCTCGTATCCTTTTTGTTTTACCGTATTAAAAAGAGACAAAAGATAACAGCTGATGATGAGAGGCGTATTCGATTGACACAGACTGGATCGATCCGGACCAGTTTACGAATTTTAAGTGAAATAAGTAATTGAATCAAGAATGGTAATAGAAAGAGACAAAATAGCATTGGAGTATCGTGAAGTGGTCCGGATCGATCCAATTTTTGTCAATCAAATACGGCTCTGATTAGTCCGATCAATGCATGCGTTCAACGCGAGTTAGCGGTTGTTAGAATGCAAGACTTCAGGTAGCGCGGATTGTAACTGAATATTTACACGAAGGAAATATTCAAACTCTAAATTGGCCACCGCACAGTCCAGATCTTAACCCGATCGAGCATTTGTGGGACATTATTGGCAGAAAATTAAGACATCGTCAGCCTCCTTCTGCAACCTTGACATAGAAACGATAGCTGTTGAAATTTGGAATGATACTGATCAAAACCAAATAGCAAATTTAATTTAATTTCGAGCCGATGTGCAGTGGCTATTAGAAGTAGAGGCGGAAACACACACTACTAATATATATTTCAATTTTGTATGTAATTTGTGTTATACACAGCCCCACAAAAAAAAAAAAATTTGGTACCCCTATCGAGACAACTATATCCCTATGTAATTTCCGACGCTGAATCCGAATCCGAGGTCAAAAAAAATAGTACACCCCCAAAATCAACCCCTAGCGCTAAAAAACACCTCAGCAGGGTAAAAATGACAACGCTCCATGAATAGTCTTAAATCTCAATAAATCGAAGTAAATATAAACATTCAAGTATATAACGCATAAATACAGAGTTAACACTACTTTCCATTGAAAATCACCCCCATGAGTGGGTGAAAACTACCCCTCATACAACAGGAAACTTAAAAAAATACAGTGATTGCAAAAAAGCTTACGATGCCTAGGTTTTTTTGCAAGGAGTGAGTAACTGCATTAGTTCCAATGCGATGCTCAAAATCTACCCCCACAGAGGGGCGGAAACCACCCCTAGATTAAAATTGCAAGGCAAATCGGGGAAAACATTTTGTCATCGTGCTATCGAGGCAACTGTATCCCTATGTAATTCTTAAATTTTTTTTTTATAAAATCATACACCCCCAAAATCAACCCCTAGCGCGAAAAAACACTCCCTAAAGAGGGTAAAAATGGCTTAACGCTCCACGAATAATCTTAAATCTCAATAAATCGAATTAAATATAAACAGAGTTAACACCACTTTCCATTGAAAATCACCCCCATGAGTGAGTGAACACTACCCCTCACACAACGGGAAATTTAACAAAAGCAAAGCAAACCCAAAAATTTAACAAAAATTTAACAAATTTAACAAAACCAAAAAATTTAACAAAAATTTAACAAATTTAACAAAACCAAAGCAAACCCAATCAAAACTGCAGTGATTGCAAAAAAAGCTTACGATGCTCAGTTATTTTAGAAACAGTATGTAACTGAATTAGTCTCGATGCGATGCTCAAAATCTACCCCCATAAAGTGGCGGAAACCACCCCTAAATTTAAATTTCAGTTGCTGTTGGTCCGTAAAAAGAGAGACAGATTCTTCTCAACTAAAAAAATGCAGATGTTTTGAGCTTTTCTAAAAGGTACTGCAACTATTTTTTGAATTTATTATATAATTATATGAGGAGTAATTAAATTATATTGGTGCAATGTGTAAGTTTCACCTCCAAACTGCAGTGCTGCATGTCTTTAGCCAATTTTAGCATCGATTAAAATAGAAATCACGATGATAAAAAAATTTGTTGCCCGATTTTTCTTGCAATTTTAATCTAGGGGTGGTTTCCGCCTCTGTGGGGGTAGATTTTGAGCATCTCATCGGAACTAATGCAGTTACTCACTCCTTGCAAAAAACTGGGCATCGTAAGCTTTTTTTTGCAATCACTGCATTTTTTTTAAGTTTCCTGTTGTAGTTTCCTGTGGGTAGTTTTCACATACGCATGGGGGCGATTTTCAATGGAAAGTAGTGGTAACTCTGTATTTATGCGTTATATACTTGAATGTTTATATTTACTTCGATTTATTGAGATTTAAGACTATTCGTGGAGCGTTAAGTCATTTTTACCCTGCTGAGGTGTTTTTAGCGCTAGGGGTTGATTTTGGGGGTGTACTATTTTTTTTGACCTCGGATTCGGATTCAGCGTCGAAAATTACATAGGGATATAGTTGTCTCGATAGGGGTACCAATTTTTTTTTTTTTTGTGGGGCTGTGTAATCGTTAAATATTGTTAGTTTAATAATGTTTTTAAAAAGTTACGTCGTATGATATTCTAATAAAAATATGCTGAGTTATAAAAGTCCCTACTTCTTTTATTATCAACCGTAACTAAGTGAACCAAAAGAACAAAATGTTAAGAAAATATAAGGGTTAAGTTAGGTTTTAAATGCGATATTTTATTAATTGTAGAATATTCCACGGGGTGTTGAGAATTTTGGGAAAACCAATATGTTTGTTACATCCGGTATACAATGAATATTAACGTTTTGTTAAAAATTACGAATACAGTAATATTCTCAAAGAATGAGTCTATAATACTCAAGAAAATCATTCAAATCGGACAATAGGTCTGGAAGAAATATAATATCAAATTTCTGGTGGTGCGTTTATATTGCTGGTCAGTGTATACATATACCTAATAAAAATAAAAATTTGATACGACATGCACCAAAAGAAAAACAGAAATTGTGCGAAACTTTTTTACTTTCCGTAATTTTCAAGTAATTGTTATCAGATTTTGAGGTAATTGTCCGTCTGGGATCATTGCTGCAATCTTCGATAATTATAATTGAATCCCTGTACAATTATCCAAGGAGGCTGCAACATAAACTTCCCCATAGCACAATGTTTCTTCCACTTTACTAGCACAATCTTCTTTGCAAGATCCACGGATATCAACAATAATATACTTCAATCTTCAATCAAATTTTATTTGAACAGCGGGAGCTGAAATATAAATGTCTGTTAGCTAGAATATCTTAGACCGCCTAGTGTACATCGCTGCAGTGGATAATTAATATTTTGTTTGTACTGTTTTGCTTCTCCTCATAATTTTCTATCCTTTGATAAATTTCATGCTATATCATCACTTGCGTAACGTGGTACACGCCCATGCAGTGGCAGTTCATATGTTTTGCCGTGGCTAAGATATTAAAAAAAAAACGTAGGTAAGGTAAGGTCGCCAAATTTCGCTTACCATTGTTTTTTTGCTATAATATTGACCGTTTTCGATTTTTATGGTCAAACACAATGCCAAAGTAATACTTATTATCTATCCCTTTGTATGAAATATGCATCTAGTTCAACAGTGTCATAACTCAGCCTTCACACTTAACTTTAAACCGAGAAACAAATAACTTTCTTAAATTATTTTTTGGTTCATAATACAATACCGCCTCTAATGGCAATAGTTGAAACATAATAAATAATTATTACCACTCTACTTAGTCTGATCAGTCTCGATTCAGTATTATGAATAATAAATCAATTTTCCAAACAAGTCAAGTAAATAAAAGCAGGACCTGGGCATCTACGCAGCCCTCATTACTCCGCACAGAGGTCATTTAACCTATTTTAGCAATTAATGAATTCAAAAAAGTTGTTAAAAAATCTGAAATAAACTAGACCATTTTAACAAGAACAGACTAGTTTACAATAATCGAAAATATTTTTCTCCGTATCGCTCGGATCAAGTTGTAGTTGTTTTACCACACTTTTTAAGTGACTCGGCGCTCTTGTACTCGCATTGTCTATATGACCGACTGGCCTCGGAGTGCTTTAGTTTCGCAACTGGCTGCTAGGTGTCGCAAATTAGCTTTTGAAATACTGAGGGGTACGAAATGAGGAGTAGATGTGGAATTTGGCAACCTTACTTTATATGAAATGTAGATTAAAAACTAATAAGCTATTTCGTTTATAAGAAGTAAGGTTAGGTATAGTGGGAGTAGGCCATCCCTTCATTGCGAGTACTATGTGGTCTATGGCGGCTAATCCCTTAAGCGTTTTGCCATTTCAGCACTGGAAAAACAAACTGCGTAAAATTTGTTGCATATAACGGATACTCCCGTACCCTTATAAAAGAGTGTATAGTGTGTACCATCTCATAAAGCTCCTAATTCTAGCCTCGTCTTATTAGTAGCCAACGTGGTACATACAATTAAACAATGGGCTCTTACTAAAGAGATTTTAATGACAGGAGTTAGACCTATTCTATTCCATACTAATTGTTACAACTCAAATTAAAGGAATACGTGAAAACCTAGGAAGGAAAAAACTACGCAGTCAAAATATGCTATTAATCGTAGCATAAGCGTGTCAAAAAGAGTCAGACAGCGCCAAGTCATCAGTTGCTAGCATAGAGAAAATATATAATAGCGAAATAATGTCATTTGCGAATGTGGCAAATTTACCAAGCTGAATCCGTAAACACAGACGGTCTTCTGCGGGCTTGCGCCTTGTCGAACGTTTGCCTTGTGATAGACAGGACCGTACTTCAAAATTTATTTCACATGACGTGAATCTTTTATCGAGTAATAAATGCTAAATATATTACTTGTAATTATTCTTTTTATTAATGATTAAAATGTAACCATTAGTGAGATTTTAACAAAAATTGTCTAGTTTGTTGGCTTAAATCTGAGTTTTCTTGCTATACAAAACTGTCGATAATTCCTCGAAAATAGCTCAGTTTATACATATCCCCCCTCTTACTTTTTAAACATTACATTTACAAAATTGAAAGTTGAAATAAAATATAAACATAGTATTCTAAACAATAGAAATAAAATATGCAACTGTTTTAAGAAGTAAAATAGTAAATAAAAAAATTACCAAAACTATGTGTATATTTTATTGGATTGGCATCCCATCCTGTATAATTATTGAACAAATGAAGTTCTATGGTAAGATGTAAATATTTTTACACCTATTTATAGTGTGTGCACTTGATACTTTGGTGAAAGTGCTACTTACTTACGGCCCTATGTCAATCTAATCCACTGATATCTTAGCGATCCTTTGGCGATTGGCGAAAGCGCTTTTTTCTTTCGCCATCCCTTTTAAAATACTCCCCTCTACCCTAATCCACTAGTATTTTTAGTGCCCCTTTGACGAAAGCGCAAATATGCCTTTTGGACCCTCGCCCTTCTAATCCACTGATATCTTAGCGATCCTTTGGCGAAAGCGCTTTTTTCTTTCGCCATCCCTTTTAAAATACTTCCCTTTACTCCAATCCACTAGTATTTTTAGTGCCCCTTTGGCGAAAGCGCAAATATGCCTTTTGGGCACTCACCCTTCTAATCCACTGATATCTTAGCGATCCTTTGGCGAAAACGGATTTTTCTTTCGCCATCCCTTTTAAAATACTCCCCTCTACCCTAATCCACTAGTATTTTAGTGCCCCTTTGGCGAAAGCGCAAATATGCCTTTTGGACACACCCTTCTAATCCACTGATATCTTAGCGATCCTTTGGCGAAAGCGCTTTTTTCTTTCGCCATCCCTTTTAAAATACTCCCCTCTACCCTAATCCACTAGTATTTTTAGTGCCCCTTTGGCGAAAGCGCAAATATGCCTTTTGGACACTCACTCACCCTTATGCAATATAGGGGAAGGAGGCATTGACACTATACAGGGTGCGCCAAACTCAGTGGCCTATTAGAAGTATTTAGAAAACGACAGAAGATGATTTTCTGAAAACTTGGGTGAGGTTATAGGAACTGGTGTTCTATCGTTTAAAAATATTTTGAAAGAGGCAGTGTTGCCAGATCATTCTGAAACTCATAGCAACTTCGGAATTTTAAATGAGACACCCTGTATATTATTTTACATTTTGATTCTGATTTATAATACAAATTTTTTTTGTGTATAATATCCTATGCCTATCTCTGATAGTTTTTGAAATATTAATTCATAAGTAAATTTTTGGGGCTAAAACATGCTCCCTAAAAAATCAAATATTTTTGTGACCAAGGCACCTAGAAAGTTAAAATTTTTGCAGAAGTTTCCCAAAATATTGCTTTCTTAGAATTTTGACGAATTATTAAAGTATTTTTATACAGGGCGTCTCAAAAAAATTGTATCTTCGTAATATAAATAAATGCAAAAAACTCAACTTTTTTAAATAGAACACCCTGTATTTTATTTTTTTAACAAAAACTAGAACAAATTTACTACCAAGCTGTATACCATGTTCCTATACCTATCTTTAACCGTTTCGAACTTACAGGCATTTTAGAAAATTAATAACTAAATAAAAATGTTTTAAAATATTTTAATAGTAGACTTTGGCAGAATTTGTCCGGAAACAAATAAAAAATAAAAATGTCAAGTAAATTGGCTTTGGGGAAAGGTCTATTTTTTAAATTATCAAACAAAATGGCAAATAACTCTTATTCTAATGCAGAAATTTTGAATTTATTTTTTATACACGGAGAGTGTAATAAAATTATATCAAGAACATGTAGACGATTCAACGAACTGTATCCGAATTCACCTCTAATGACTCCAAAAAAGTTTAAAAGAATGGAAAGAAATATGTTGCAGTATAATAATGTTAAAGCGCCCAGAATTCAAATTAAACCGGTAACAGGTAATGAAGAAAATGAAATTAATGTTCTGGCATATTTTCATGCATTGCCGCATGCGTCCATATACAGTGCAGAAAACGACTTAGGACTCACATATAAATCCATAGAGCGAATCTTACATAATCATAAAATGCATGATTACAAACTTATTACACTTCAGGCACTTCAACAAAATGATCCTCTAAAACGTGTAGAATTTTGTGAAATTATATTAGTCCGGACACAAGAAGACCCCGATTTTTTAAAAAGATCATTTGGAGAGATGAAGCTAAGTTTTCAAGGGAAGACATTTTTAATCGAAGAAACTCCCATTTTTGGTCTAGAGAAAATCCCCACTTCGTAAGAGAAAAAAGTTTCCAGTATCAGTTCAGTTTTAACGTTTTTGTTTGCTAATGGATAATAAAATGGCCTTTTGTATTTACGACGATAACTTAACGGGCGCAAAATATTTAGAAATATTAAGGACCACTGTTTCGGACTTTTTAGATGATTTACCATTAAATATCCTTGAAAACTGCTGGTGTCAGTTAGATGGAGCACTAGCCCATTCTACCAATGAAGTGCGCATAGAATTATTTAACATGTTTGAAGACAGATGGATTGGTCGACAAGGACCATGGAACTGGCCCCCAAGATCTCCGGATCTTACCCCATTAGATTTTTATTTGTGGGGTACAATAAAAGAAAGAGTTTCTAAAACACCAGTTACCACCAAGCAGGATCTAGAGCAACGAGTAAGGGCAACTCTAGGAGCTATAGATGGAGAAGAAATACGGAGAGCTACAACAGACCATGTAACAACGTCTATTCATGATTGCTTAAGAGCAAACGGAAAATTTAGTTATTAGTTTTATTTTTGTATTACTTTTATATTTGTTTTTTTTTGTACAAATTTCATTCCTTACTTACCATGTAAGCATAAATTAATAACATTCTTTCATTTTAAAATTTAAGAAAATTTTGCTAATTTGTTTGATAATTTAAAAAATAGACCTTTCCAAAAAGCCTATTTACTTGACATTTTTATTTTTTATTTGCTTCCGGACAAATTCTGCCAAAGTCTACTATTAAAATGTTTTAAAACGTTTTTATTTAGTTATTAATTTTCTAAAATGCCTGTAAGTTCGAAACGGTTAAAGATAGGTATAGGAACATGGTATACAGTTTGGTAGGAAATTTGTTCTAGTTTTGTTAAAAAAATAAAATACAGGGTGTTCTATTTAAAAAAGTTGAGTTTTTGCATTTATTTATATTACGAAGATACAAGTTTTTTGAGACGCCCTGTATAAAAATACTTTAATAATTCGTCAAAATTCTAAGAAAGCAATATTTTGGGAAACTTCTGCAAAAATTTTAACTTTCTAGGTGCCTTGGTCACAAAAATATTTGATTTTTTAGGGAGCATGTTTTAGCCCCAAAAATTTACTTATGAATTAATATTTCAAAAACTATCAGAGATAGGCATAGGATATTATACACAAAAAAAATTTGTATTATAAATCAGAATCAAAATGTAAAATAATATACAGGGTGTCTCATTTAAAATTCCGAAGTTGCTATGAGTTTCAGAATGATCTGGCAACACTGCCTCTTTCAAAATATTTTTAAACGATAGAACACCAGTTCCTATAACCACACCCAAGTTTTCAGAAAAACATCTTCTGTCGTTTTCTAAATACTTCTAATAGGCCACTGAGTTTGGCGCACCCTGTATATGACCTTCTTACACCATCTTACCCCTTATACAATGCCCCTAATACACACACACCCCATCAGTGCCTTTCTGACACCTTGACCACACTCAATATACGTCACTGACAAATATTTCTACTTCTCCGTGTGTGTATTCATTTCAACACCGGAGTGCATTTAAGATAAGTTATATTTTTTACCTACTATTCTTTCACATATTGATATAATTTAAATTTGGAATTAAACTATTTGTATTTATGCACTAACTGTAAGAAATAGACTACGAAATAATTCCTTATATTTAAAAGTTGGATACATAATTGGCGAAACATATGAAATGTCTTTAACACTTTGTAAAGACTATTTTTGTATCGAAATAACAAGCTTCAGAGGTTCGCTATATTCGCCACCCCAACCAAAAATACCATAACATAAAAATGACTGAGATTTTTTCGGCCCGGTTCTGATCGCCGAGTTGCGTCATTGAGTTCAACAACCACTTTTGCTAGACGTCCCGAGTGCGCATGCCTCGAGAGAACCGTCGTTTAAAAACCTGACTGGCGCCATATGCGTACAAACGCACTTTTTCGCCCATACATTGGACGGATTCAGCTGGTGTCGCGAATACGTTGTGATGGTCTAAATATATTTTGTCTATGGTTGCTAGCCGATTATGTCCGTTTATTGTTTTGGTATTCGTCGATGTTTGGATAGAAATGATTTTTCTAAGGGCGTTCTTTGTCTCTGTCTCTGTTCACTAAAAACTCTTTGGCTCTGACGAACATTACGAATTGACAAAAAAATATGGAAAAAAGAAATTAAGGTGCTATATTAGAATTGTAAAAAATAATTAGAAAGGTTTTTAAACTGTGACTAAAAAAATAATTTCTAGATTGTTCTTTTCAAATCTGACTTACTTTTCAGACGAGAACGAGTGCAAATATCGACCATGCGATGTATTTGCTCACTGTACTAATACGCTTGGAAGCTTTTCATGTACCTGTTTTCCTGGATATCATGGAGACGGTTTTAAATGTGAAGGTAAGTGAATTTATTATTTTTAATAAATCCGAATAAGATATTTTCTGGTTCATGTCTCACCTATCTTGTTCTCGTAAAGAATCTCTTAAAGAAATCGTTTGCCCAGATTAATTTCTGGCATTTAACTTTTCTCCTCGAAATATGCATGGTAGATATAAACTGAAATAGACTAGGTTGGCAAGTTATTTTACAAAGCATGAATATCTAAATTCTGTTGCCAGAAATTTCCTTTAAATTTGCAAAGCTCGTTTGCAAATCTACTTTTTTCATGCAAACTATACAGATATAAAGTACTTACCTAGCTCACACAATAGCCGCAAAATTCAGCGCTGATTAAATGTCAGTTATTTAGATATAAAAAATAGTCAAAATCACCACAGTCATTCGGATAAAATGTTCCTTTAATTCATTAAACGAGATGGTAATCTTTTTTTATACCTAATCCATCTTGGTAAATTTATGTCGATCAATTTATATCTCTTAAGCGCATGCAATAATAACTTTAATAACTATCTCAGATCAAATCAAACTTGACTTTTTATTACTTATTGGCAGTTCTCACATGATTTGCAAAAATTTTTATAAAAGAAATATAGGTCTTCAGCCTTTAAACCCCATTCATATTAATAGAAAAGAAATAAGTACGATCTTATATCACTTCACAAGCACATTTATAGATATTTTGTCTAATTTCCTTTATTTATTTATTATATCTATTTATTGTATCTGACTGTCCCGTATTCTCTTTTTTTAAACACCTGTAAATATTTAAAATAACACTCTGACTTTGCATATTATTATGTAAATGCTTACAATTAAAATCTGGACTGCTCTACGTTGCCGATACCGACGGCAATTCAACATTTTCCTGTGATGATTTATTTTCATTTATCTCAAAAGGTCGCCAAAAGCCATATTAATAATATAAGCTATAAACGTACATTTACCTAAGTACATCAATCTCGGTGCTAAACAGTTACCCACTACACTGCCTAAGTCACTTGAAAACACCCATCCTGATATTGATGTCTCAACCAACTCAACAATAGAAATAAGTGAAAATTTAGACTATCTAATTGGCCATTTCAGGGAGCGTCCAGCCAATCACACACTTTGCTTGCGGTTCGAGAACACGAATATTTCCAAAGTTTTTATGGGGTCAGTTCAAGACAAAAACGTATGCAATATGCGTGACATTTCAGCGCTGTAGAGCTTGATATCGAGTTAACTCGGTATGCGTAGGTCCCGAATGGATTCTTCAAGGTCATTCAATTAGCTTTAGAAATACTTTACCACAGTTGATGAAAATACAGGGTAGCGAGTTTCATGTTATAAAATCCATTTCACTCTTTATTATTGTATCTTATTAACGTTTTTTAGATTCTTTATTAAAAAATTAATTGTTATACATGGTTCCAAAAAAGAAGATAAAAGATTCAGGGCCGCATTGAAAAAATTATGTTTACGGCGGCTTTGAGGTGTTTTACTCTAGCATTAATATAATAAGTCAAGAGAAAAATAACACCAAAACCCACAAAATTTCCTTAACCACCCTGTATATCCGAAACAAAACATTTTTTGTAGTTTCTTTAAGGAAACGTTTTCTTTTATTTCGTCAAACCCTTGATTTTAATACCGAAAATGTTTAACAATTTTTAATTTTTGGATTTGAACAATATGGCGCCTGGTGTCCACCATTTTACTCTTATGTAAATTTGATATAGGCTATATTACTCCCAGAATTGACACAAAAATGTTGCTGCCTCATTTTTAAAAATTGGTTCTCAAGTTACAAGAGTAGAAACGGACAAACATCACCTAACCATAATTTTTTGTTTATTTGCTCGGGTTTGTTTAGATTTGCTCAGGTTTGCTCAGGATCTTTTCTATCTTTTTTTTAATTTTCATGTCAATAAACTGTCCTTGTAATTTTTTGTTCGTAGATACTGTTTTCAAAAATGTGTTTATTCGAATAAAATGGCTTCGAAAATTTGGTTTTCGAACGTTTGCTGTAGAAAATTATATTTTTAGAAATATTTATCCATTTACGGTTATTTTTATTAGCATATTAAAGTTGGCTAAATCATTTTAAAACTTTTATTTTTCACTTGTAAAAAAATAAATTAGTTACGATGATATTTATGTTTATATAGCCATAAATTTAAATTAACTTTGTAATTAAACTTGTGAATTGCTTCAGATTGGTCTATTTAAGACGTACGAATATAATTATGTACCTTAAGTAATTTAGCAAACCGTTTTAAAGCTTAATTGAATTCGTGAATGCAAGAATATTTGAGTTGGTGTTTATATTTATAAGTTAGCGTTTTACATAATGTAAACACGCATGCGCTCCTCATCTATATCGAGATTCCCGTAGGGAAGGTCGTGACGGAGATTTAATAGATTATCTTCATAAAATTGCCTTGAATCTTATTTCGTTAGAGCCGGATGTGTAAAGCCCATTGACGTAGACTATAAATATCCAGTTGTTTTTATAACGTCCCGAATACTTTAATTGACGATTTATTGTTAATATTTCTTTAATAAGGGGGAATCTATATCTATATTTTTATTAGGGTACACAAAAACACCACATTAGGTATTTAATCTATTGCTCCAAACTTTTAATCAAGAAATAAATTTAATTGACGTTTAGAGTTATTTTCGACAATGACATTATCATGAGTGCTGTCACATTACAAGTGTCGAATTAGTTCAGTTATTGATTAAATTGTTTGTGCAACTGGACATAAGTCTAGTTGTTTCATAAAACACAAATCTTTAGTTATACTTGTATAACGAAACCAACAAATTTATACCAAAAGATTTCCGTTTTTTCCTCCACGCCTCTTTGTATCATATAATAGGGTTCGCCGTTCGCTACAAGGGCTAAGCGTTTTTAGCGAACGGCTCACCACTAACCCTTGTAGCGTCCTTTCGTCCTGTAAACAAAGAAATACCATCTCCTTCTGTTAGGCAGCTGTCATCTAGATTTCAGCTTCTAATATAGCTTCGGTAATACCTCAATTGCTGTGGACGAAACTAAATTATAAACAATTAGGGTACAGAATCGATTTACAACAAACTTATCATTCTGATTTTAAGATAAACCCTTTTTTATACGAAGACATCAAACGGGAATTCGAAAACCAATATTGGCATTAAGGAATCAACTGAATTCAATTTCCTAAACTTGATACCCTGATACCTATAACCACGTTTAAAAATTGAATTCGGTTGATTGCTTAATGAGTAATGGTCAAAAAATTATAAGACACAGTCAGGAATAATTTATTTTCAGTGCCATGGCAATTTTAGAAAATGCGTTCTAATTTTTTGACCATAAGGAATTAACTGAATTCAGTTTTATAAACTTGATACTCTGATACATATAATCACGTTTAAAAAGTGAATTCGGTTGATTCCTTAATGAGTAATGGTCAAAACATTATAAGACACAGTCAGGAATAATTTGTGGTCAGTAATGTGTCAATTTTAGAAAATGCGTTCTAATTTTTTGATCGTAACTCATTAAGAAATCAACTGAATTCAATTTTCTTAAGTTGATACCGTGATACCTATAACCACGTTTAAAAATTAAATTCGGATGGTTCCTTAATGATGTTATCTTATTATTAATTTTGAAAAGCGTAACAAATAATATGTTAAAAATTAACAGGTGTCCGTAATTTTGGTTTTATAGGACTCCTAATCTACAGATCTGGTGGAATATTTTCAACTAAAGAATCAAATTTCAAACTGTTTCTGACACTTTATTTTATAGATATACCGCTACTACACATTTCTACGGAATGAGGTTAATTTCTACAAGAGAATGAAACCCTGCAGTGCAATTCCTTTAGGCTCAGGTTTCTATAATTTTTCACGTTTATGATTTACGTGTAGAATAAGAAATTGCTCGGCACGATCTGGATTATAAATGTACTGAATCTGAAATTATTTGATCGGATTAGGAAAATAAGACGTTAGATTGATGGATTAATTTCGATTTACAGTTAGTAAATTGCTTTTTCCATTCGAGATGTAAAGATTACGCCAAGTGTCTTAAAATTATTGAATCTTTTTTCAATTATGAAGTTAAAAATCAAACTCCGAGATTCACTACAAAGGTTTGTCCCAACGCTCAATAGTCCTGTGCTGAAATGTCTTTGCGCTCAAAATTGCCACGCTATATACTCCTGCGCTAATAAATCCTAGCGCTTAATAGTCCTGCGCTGAAACGTCCAATCGGCATAGGATCGAATTTAAAATTTTTGACCTCAACTCCCTAGCGTCACTCCTCAAGGGGGTTGAAAAATTTAAATTACATGAAAAAGTAGATTTATTAACCAATAGGATACCCCTAAAACTGGGTGGATATTAAGGAAAAAATTCGTTCGCAATTTGCATTCTGCGCAGGGATTGCGAACAGGTGTTCCCAAAGAATACCGACGCGGCGCAGCGGCGCTACGCATGAATCCCCAAGATAAAGGTTTACTGCACCACGCTATGGTATTGCGTTATACACAAAAGCTTTTTTGAAACCTTACAAAATCACGTTTGTTTGTAGGGACGCACGATGTTTGTTGATATATATATCGAAAACATCGATACATTGGACCAAAATATCGATGTTTTTACATGGATAAATTTTGACTCGATGTTTTATGGCATCGATTGTAGAATTGGTAGGCTAGGTCGATGTTTAGAAATTTTGATGTATTTGAAATACGTTGATGAACATTTTAAAAAGTTAATACACTAGTCAAATTAGATTTTTCGTTTTAAAATAATTTTTATTTTTTTTTATAAACCTTTAAATATTTGAGGTTATGCTATCTAACGTCAAACACATCTGGTGACTGCTGTTGTTGTTACTGTTATTGCCAATTTTGCCATGAAAATCAACATTTAGCAAGCGCAAAAAAAGTTTTGCTGTAAAGCGCAAAATATCGGTCATCTCAGGGCAAAAACCTACTTTCTATTGTAATTAATTGTAATGATTTAAACACAAAATATAACACAAAAACATTATAAAGAATAATTAACCATTCCTAAAGAAAAACCAAATAAAACAAACATAATACACATAGGTTAACAAAACTAAAAAACATTTTCTGTGAATAAAGATAGATTATTTGAACACCGGATTTAACATAACAGAAAAACAAACAAAATATTGTTTTTGTCTTCTATGTTGTTTTTTATTGCAATAAAAAAAACATCAATAAATTCGATACATCCATACTTTTCAGTCGATATTTTTTCAACATCGATGAATTAAGGTCGAAGTTTCTGCTATACCGATGGTTTGAAATTTGATCCGGTTGGATCACTATTTGTTGGTGCATGTGCCTTTTGAAATTTAATTTAAAAAACCTTGATAACGCCGACCGGGACTTTTGATACCTTTGCCGGTACGTCGGGACAGGAACTCCAATAATGGTGACAGTCCCGATATACCGGGACGGTTGGCAACCCTAAGCTTGTAGTCCTTTTTTAAAACTGATTTTCATATTCTTGTGGAGTATTCTTGATTAAAAATAGCCATTTAGGAAAATCGAATTATTTTTTGGTGCTATTAAATATAGGTAAAGACAGGCATTGTTTGAATCTTTCAAATATTTTGCTGTTAATATTGATAAGGCTGCACCAATAAAAATGTGACATCCCATCTAATAATGCAAGGCTTATATTACTAAACGTATTTCCTTTTCTCTTAAATATTTCAGAATACAGAACTATTCGAATAAATTAAATTTATTTAATTCAGTTTTGTTTATTACTAACTCTAAAAGCTAATTTGTTTTATCAGTAATAAATGCCTAAGTAGTAATTTTATTAATACACGCTCACCAAGACTTTAATTGCATAAGAAGAGAGTAATTAAATCTTAAAATAAAAACAATTAAAAAAATTAAAATTAACGCTCGGTATTTCTTCTTGAACAAAATAAAATAAAGCAAAATAAAATGTGAAAAATCTAATAGCGTAACCGTTAGAACGCGTGTGTTTGTAAATACGGCATGTAGTCGTTAAAATAAATGTGGATCATTAGATTCAGAAAGGTTAATTGGTTGACCGTTATTTGTAAGATTTTAAAACAGCTCCCAGTTATTAGTTTGTTTTTCGTAAAAATTTACTATTCTTGTGTTTTTTACTTGAACAATGCTATTTACTTCTTCAAAAGTTGTACATTATTCTTCAGTGTACCTTGGAATTTCTTAAGGGATTTAAACCAAATATCTAAATATAACATTATACAGGGTTAGTTTTTTGAAGTGTTACAAGGCGATATCTCGAAAACGATTGAAAATATTTTCATAAAATTTTGGTGAGTTAATAGGGAAAGGGAAATATTTACAAATATTTTTGCCATTGCCTCTCTATTTTGAGGGGTGAATTTTAAATACAATGATGAACTATTGTTTAAAAAATTCAAATCTACGTAAAAAACTACGTGTGTATACAATTTTTTTTGCTCTTTCAGCCACGGAATTATGATATAAAATAAAAAAATATTTAACATTTAATTTCAACTTATTTGGCGTCTCTCATGCTTGAGAAGTTGTTCGAAATGTCTCCCTTCAATACTTTCTCGCTCTTTTGCTAATTGAATTTCATACCCGCTGTAGCATTTCAGGTGTAACTAATAAGTAGGCAAAGCAGATTCGGTCTTTCATATCATCGAAAGTTCTAGGTGCAGTCGCCATCACTTTGCCCTTTATAAAACTCCACAGGAAAAAGTCAAGGGGGGGGGGGGGGTCAAATCTGGGCGCCTAGCAATAAACTGAGAAGTAATCGTTCAAACGTCAAAATTCTCAACTGACTTAAGTAAAAAATAACGCATTTCCATGGAAACGAATAATAATTCTGAAATAAATGAACTTGATTTATTGGTAAAATTGTTGCAGCAGAACTTTACAAATTTTTTTTATATTTCAGCGCATAGCGTTGCCAGTGGGCAACTATTTAGTAAAGCATTCTTAATGTATGATCAGAAACAAAGTAGATTACATACTCACACGTACTTGCCTATACTAAATTCTGATAATAATTAATCCAAGATACATAAATGTTTTAAAATAGAGAGAGAAATCTGAAAAAATCATGAACATTAAGAATTAGGTGTAGATTGAACGAAAATTATCAGCATTGAAAAATTCTAGCGCGATCAATTATTATAAATAATTTAATTGCTTATTTCCTTATAACTGGTGAACAATTGGTGTTCACGATGTAAGGAACAACCTTTGTCCTTACACATTTTTCAAAATTTTTAATTTGGCTCAGTCGAAACGCTCCCCACTCAGCTCCGCGCATACGCGATGTAATACGGCGTTGGTGCCGTCTGCAGCGAGTAGCGCGGCAGATGGGCACTTGACCGATTTTTGGTAATACTTACTTCATAACGTCCATATCCGCCTTCGTTTTCGTTTCTGTTATATCCGATATTTAATATCCGTTTTCTGTTTCCATTACACAACACTTCTGTTACGTAAAATAGCCCTGAGAGACTAGCTGTTTGCTCAGATGACGCAAATATCGCTTTATTACTGTTTTCCAATAAAAATTCAGTAGTATTGTTGTTCAAAAAATTTATAGCGGCATCGCATCGTATTTTTACAACAGCGTATAAAAGTATTTTGAAGATCTGCCATAAACATTATTTAAAAATGCTTCAAAAGATCAAAATTTCTTGTTTTTATAGAGGTGAGACTGTTAAAACGCACCATCTGGGGAACGGTTAAAAACATATATTTCGTAAAATCAGGCTGAAAAATATGTACAGTGGCCGTCAGATAAATTCGTATATACGACGTTTATTACCTTTATCACTGACAAATATTTCACACTGTCACTTGAATAATTTGTCAAAGTATATGTATTTTATTTTTGAAGCGCAAACCAAAATTAAAATGAATTAGAACTATGGCAGAAAAATGGAAATGTTTGTGAGGAGATAATTCTGCATTACACCTACTCTCTTATATCCTTAATGCCAATCCAAGGAGACTACAATCCGTATTAAACTCCGGAGGTGCAGCCATCAAATATTAATGTTTCATGAATTGTAGAGTTAACGAGAATTAAGTACTAAAAGATCTTTAAACATTACGTTATTATCAGCAACGTTTCAATGATGTTTGTATCTTCAGGCTTTTAATTTTTTTAAGTAACCTTGAAAAATTAAACCCCTGAAAAAGATGCAGACAGCATCGAAAAGTGGCGAATATTAAAGTAAGGTTTAAAGAACTTTAGAAACATAGTTCTCGGTCTCTACCACAAAATTAGTGTTTTAGTTACCTGTATAACTTATTTTTTAATATAATTTAATAAATATAATATATTATTACTTAAAGAAAGGATTTTGATCTAAAGTTAGGGAAGGGCGTTTTTATTGCGCCCCGAAACAACAAGTGTAGGCTTAAATATGGCTGGTGTTATAGAGGTAACCCAACATAATAAAAGCCTGTTTTATCAGAATATGATAAAATAGGGTTATGTATGAAACATGTACGAATTTATCTGACGGCCAATGTATTTAACCTAACGCAGTAATGTAATTAACTAACTCAAGTGGTCACGATTTAAAGCCCCATATACAACCCAGCGTGTCAAGTCAAAAGTCGAAAGTGGCACTTGCAATATCATCCCTGTACAAAAAAAGTAATATGCAAATCATATTCATAGTGGTAAAAAATAATCGTGGTTGCACGCACATGATTATTTTTCTTTTCAACAATGATTTTCTACCTACTCCACTGACTGTCTCTTACTCAGCTTTACTCCCTCAAAGCAATGTAGTTAATTTAATTTCAACCGATGCCCGTTTAATACAAAAATATATTCAACTCCGAAAGCCATTCAATGCGTTACCCCATTCAATTTCCTATGATTCATATCACACAGGTGAACAACAGACAAAAGTACTGTACTTTATCGCGCTTGATCGTCTTTTGAATAACAAGTGTCCCCGGTACTCGTTATGCATGTAAATGGCTAAAGGTCAAAATTTGACGATTTGTCCCATATATTTATGTAAAAATAAAAAACGGTACGTGAGTCTTAAGTTATGTGGTGATGGATAAGGATACTCATATTGTTACTATAAACCTATGGCTGTTATTTGATACATATTTTAACATACATATTTTTTTACGGTTTTTATTACAAAACTGAAGCATTCATAATTATTATTTTTTAAAAAATAATGGGGCCGTAAACAACACCTTGCACAACAATGAAGCATCTCTCAAATAAATTAATTTTTAGAAATATCTTTACATTCCAAACAGATACACATGATACAATAAAAGGAAGGTATGATACCAAACCGTGTCAAATTCGTCCGGGTTCGCGCATGACGTCACGCCGTGATTTATTTTTGAAATTTATAACGCGCAATATAGAGTTTACGTTAGTTAAAGGCGATTTTATATAAATTCTATTGGCAATATACTTTGCCTCCTGCTTATAATACAAATTTTATAGTATATGATTTAAAATAATCATATAAATAAAGGGATAAATACATATATGGATTACATTGATTGATTGATTGTCCACATCACAACCATACAGAGCACATCTCTTTTTTACTTTTAAACTCCTAAAAGTAATATAAAAACACCAAAAAATAGTTGAAACCACAACGCGATCTTAAAAAAGACGTGTTTCGTTTACAAAATATCGCGGAATTGATCACGGCGTGACGTAAATGGCCACGCCTACCTGCGCGGTATCATATCTTCTTTTATTTGTATCATGCAGATACATATAATTTGTTTTACGTGCTAATGATTTAAAAAAAAGTGTATATGAGTGGAAACCAGATTACCATAATGCCACCAGAACATTTTTAACTGGATATTATATTTTTGGCAAAATATAAAAAACTGGATATTATACAGTTTTTTATTTAAACAAATAAGCTATTGCAATATTATTTGCTAAAATTAGAACACAAAATTTTAAAACTATTTTTTTATAAAAATATTTACTATAGTGTTAATTTCGACTGGTCAAACCCCGTTCTTATAGTAGCTTTAAAATAAAAAATATCTAAAATAACACACAAAACAATGAAACAATCAGAACTTACTATTCATATAAAATGACAAATTTTTTACTACCTGCCATTCTGCGTTATCTTAAACTTAAAACGTAAGTAATAATTGTACTTTTAACACGTTTTTCTAAACAATTTGTGAATTGATAAAAATGTATGTGTTGTACTTAGAACTTTACCTAATAGTTAAAACTGACTTTATTGGCAAATATTATTGTAAGAACAGAAACCAGAAACTAATTCCTGTGATTTTGAAATCAATTATAAGCATATATTATAGATTGAAGATTTATTAAATGATTAGTAGGCTACTTGAAGATCCGCCCATTATAATATATAGCTCGATATTTTCATCGAAGCTTTTTAAACATGATACATGATTTATACACTTCATTATAAATAAACTAAAAATTAAGCCTGGGTATAAATAGATGCATCGAGATTTTATATCTTTAATAATCACTATTAGCAATTTTTTATCAATATTTAAAACGAATAATGTATCATTAAAGTAACGATTCTTATTAGGTGGTTATTAGGTCCTAAAATTGTGAAAAGAGACTTGAGAAATACAATTTCTTTTGATGGAAAATAAAAAAATTACTAATTGTTAAGATACTATTAATATATGGCATTATTGTATTGAACATAATTTGTTACTTATGTTTAGGTCATGTTTGTTAAATTAACAATTAGCCTTTTGAAATTATATTACTTCATATTAATCGTCGGCTTATGGACAGTATACCAAATAAAACTGTGTTTTTTAAATTTTGTTACATTACAAAAATAGTCTGCCGCTTTTCACAATACCACAACCGTAACAAAGAGACTAACGGCCTAGAATTGCCCAACATTTTGCCCATAATTTTCCAGGGACGCTATTCGGCAGAGACACAAAATATTTTTCAGACAAGCCCTGCTCACATTTATGTATATATTTAAATACATATATTGGTTTTCCACAATGGTAACAAAAACCTCTTTATATTTAAGACCAAGCGACCGAACACATCTAAAATTTTTTCGTTTTAGGAATTTTGTAGATGGAAGCAAAAATTTGTGATTATCTTAATAGAAATCGTAATAAAATAATGTTTTTTATTTTAACCTCGTGTACCAGTACCCTGTATGATCTTAAGTACTTACGAGGTTGATTTCTGAGTATCTATTTAAATAAGTTAATTTATATCTTTTCGGTCTTGAGAGGTTATAACGACACAGAGAACAAACAGTCTTAAAAAGAAGCATTGGTTTTGTTCATACGTACTGATGGATATAATTTTTTAAAAACTTACTTAAATATTGCATCTATCTTTGATTTTTATATACATTGTGCCATTCATTTTTATTCCTCAGTGACATACACGCTTATTGCCATTAACCTCTCTTTTCCTAAATGTTTCTTTTCTCGTGTCATGTCCCTGATCTTGTTTCCTTTTTTAATTCGTTGCTAAAAAAATATTACCTGTTTAAATTTAAAGTTGTATTTGCCTCATTTCTACCCGTATTACCTTTTTATTATTTTTAATCTTAAATACTGCTGTAAACAATTTCTTCAAGTAAATTTTACCAATAATATATCGAATATATTTTCAATAAATTATTAACGGCATTTTCTTGAAAATTACAACCTAATAAGTATGCAAAAACGCATAATTTCTCCATATAAATATATGCTATTACCTTATTATAAATTGTCCTTTATGACAGGTACCCGCATCTCACTTAGAAATGCGTCATTAGCTAATGTTTGATGTCCGTAAACTAATGGCCTGGTATGACACATTCGTTCAGTATTATTGGCATATAAAATTACACTTATGTAGGTATAGGTAGGTTGCTCTTTGACTGAACATTATAGTTGTCTAGCCTCTTCTCGTCTAAAAAATACCACACGATTTTAACTATATTTATCCCCATTCTAACGCATAACGGTGAGAAATAAAAGGATCTAGTGAAGCCACAAAGATATCAACAGTCATATAAGCTAGAAACCCTTTTGCTATAAGGAATATGTATATTTTTTATTGCATTAATCGTTTAAGGAAGTCACTACAAACCAAAACAAATTATTTTGAAGAAAATTAATAGGATAATTTAGCTAATGACGTCAGGAGATCAGCCAAAATAAGTGGCAATCTACATGTTATCGTAAAGCTTAACCTAAAATCAAACAGGTTTGTTTTTCAGAGGGGGAGCAATCGAATTTTTTCGGTTGATAGAGGAATAGTGCAACTAGCTGCGGTAAAAAATTCAGTTATACAGGATGTTTTGTTTCGGAGCTATTAAACGTCAAAGTCAAAATTTCCGCGGCTTCCGTTAAAATCGGGTACAGGTCGCAAAAGTGAATTAAATCGATGTAGATTTTCGGAGGTTGTAGAGGACCCGGAGCTTCAGAACTCTATTGAAACTGGTGAGGATCGGAAAATGGGTATATTTGGGAAAAACTGGAAATTTCGATTTTTGACTCAAATATTTCAGTTTTTAATTTTTGGTGGGGTCAAAATGGTTCAAATTAAAACCACATATACGTCATCGGAAAGAGCTCGTCGAAATACATGATTTCCATATTTTTTAATTGTAGACGATTTTAACATGCTGGCGGAGTTAATGCTGTTGTCTATATCTTAGCAAACAGTATATTTGGTTGTTCACAGTTGTGTTGAATAAGTATGAAGAAAAGAGCCGTCTTGTCATGATATTTACATAGTTTATTTACGAAAAAAGAAACCTAGAGGAAAAAGCCAAAGACGGTATTGGGTGCATCCACTATTATCTATTAGATATTCAAACGGAGCATTCTACAAAACGTTAGAAAAATTGCATGAGCATGTTCAAAACTTTTTTAATTACTTTCGAATGAGCACCATGAGCAGTTCGACATTTGGCACCTTATTAGAGAGTTTAATATATGGCTTACAAAGGCAAGATACTCAAGTCTGATTTATTTGTCTCACTAAGCATTTTTTTCCAAAATATTATCCGTCAAAGCATCAGAGAACCTGTTCCACAAACAAGGTCTTGCTTCCACCAGTTCAATAAGCGTTAGCCGTAATTGAATTTAACACTCATGTTTCATTGTACCAGTACCGCCTACTTTTCGTGAGATACCGACATCAAAAATCAGAATACAAACCGGTAACGACAGGTCTAGTATGTGTGTATAAGCATATTTTGTTTACATTGTGTACTAAAACGGACGATAAATTACTGCCCGATATCTAGAAAGCCATCCGACAGACACAACGATATCGGCAACGCCACGGACCTTTTTATAGGATTCGAGAAACACTTCTACTAAAACAATTAATTCTAAGGTCATTCCAACACCGATCCCGATAAAGCACCGGCAACATCAGTGTATATAAGAATAAACCTAGTAAGTTTTGTACTATGAGAATCGAATATCCCGATACTTTTGGAAATAACAAATAGCAATTAAATAACCATAATTTAATGTACTTAAACATTGAAAGTATGTTAGCGCACAGAACAGAATTGCAATGGGTGGTAAATCAGTGGAAGCCTTTAATAATTTGTTTGACCGAAACACGTGTTACTACAGATATGCAGGAACATGAGATCAAAATCGAGGGGTACAATGGAGCACATGCATTATCTACAAGCCGACACACAGGAGGTGCATCAATTTATGTAAAAGAAGAGATACGATTTAAAACCGTGATAAATATGGTCCTAGAAAAAAATATGTGGTTAGTAGGAATAAATATTGGTGTTGGTGGACACAAATATAACATTCTTAATGTTTACCATTCGCCGAATTCAAGTGACAGCGACTTCTTGAATAAACTAGAAGAAATTTTAGATGACTATGCTATAAGACCTGAAATGTTTATTTTAATTGGTGATTTAAACATCAATTTAGCAAAAGAAACATTCTATTCGAAAAAATTAAATAATGTTATACAAAGGAGTGGAATGACACAAATGGTACAAAATTTCACAAGAATTACATCGAGTAGTGCTACAATGATTGATCTTATAATCACTAATGATAAAGAAATTAAACACCAAATACACCATACACCAAAAATAGCGGATCATTCGATTCTTACTGTGAAGCTTCCCTCAGTTGAATTTGAACAATACAAAGTAACCTATAGAGATATGGAAAACTTCAATGAACTACAATTTCAGTTGGATCTTATGGAATCGGAGTGGCCAGAAAATAATGGAGGTATTGACGAGATCTCGAATTGTTTGGTGAGGATCATCACTCAGAACTTAAACAAACATGCTCTAGTCTTGGAAAGGAAGGTTTCCAGTAGGTGGGGTAATAAACAATGGTGGATACCAGAGATAAAATTAGAAATCATGGAACGAGATAGACTATACAGAAGAGCAATTATAACAAATACTAAAGAAGATTGGGATAGTTATAGACAAAAAAGGAATATGGTTGTTCAGATAATAAAATATCAGAAGCAGGCTTACTACCATGAAAGGATAGATGAAGTCAAGGGAGACTCCAAGGAAATGTGGAAGAGCCTGAAAAGTATTATTAAAAATAAAAATACAACCAAAAACAATGAAGGGATAATTTTCGACGGACACTTAGAATTGGATAATGAAAAAATTGCACAAAAATTCAATAAATATTTTATAGACAGCATTGATGTACTGGTCAGGAATGTGAGTTTAGCAGAAACAGAAGAGATATTGAAAAACATCGAAAGCCCAGTAAACAAATTTGAAAACTTTCAGCTATTAGAATTTACAGAACTGAAAAAAATAGTGAAAAAAATGAAAGACAAAAAAAGTAGTACTGAAGGGATCAATACAAAAATATTAAAAAGTTCGTTTGAAGTAATTGGTCATCATTTCTTGGAAGTTATTAATGCGAGTCTAGACAAAGGTGGTTTCCCAAAAGAATGGAAAACGTCATTGATAATCCCAATAGAAAAAGTCGTTAACACAAACAGATGTGAGGAGTTTCGTCCCATAAACATGGTACCGACATACGAAAAGCTCTTGGAGACCGTTGTAAATAATCAAATGAGAAAATTTGTGGAAGATAATAAAATACTAACTCCATTTCAGGCTGGGTTTAGGAAAAAGCATTCCTGTGAAAGTGCTTTGCAATCAGTTATTTCTAGGTGGAAGAATGTAATCAATGAAAAAAAGTTTGTTGGTGTAGATTTCCTTGATTTTCGTCGTGCATTCGAGACTATAGATCGAGATCTTCTGGGTAAAAAACTGATGAAGTATAGTTTTGGGAAAAATGTGTTGAAATGGTTCTCGGAATATCTAAAGTTCAGGTCACAACAAACCAAATATAATGATGTAGTATCTCCAGTAATAGCGAATAACAACGGAGTTCCACAAGGAACTGTATTAGGCCCTGATTTTTTTGTACTTTACATAAACGATATTGTGAAGGTAGTAAAAAGATGCGAACTGCAATTGTTTGCTGATGACACTATCCTATTTTTCGAAAGTGATAATATTGATGATATTGTTGCAGCTCTAAATGAAGATTTAAAAAGATTGTATAAATGGCTGTGCATTAATAGTCTTAGTGTAAATACTAAGAAAACTAAATTAATGATTTTAAAAACTAGATATAATATAATTAATAATTTCAACCATGCTAACATAGTTATAGACAATGAAAAAATTGAACAGGTTAAAGAATTTAAGTATTTAGGTGTGTTATTGGACGAAAATCTAACATTTTCTGGACATGCTAATTATGTAAGAAAAAAGTTCTCAAAAAAAATTAACCTGTTATGTAGGATAGAAAGTGATTTAAGTAAATGGACTAAGCTTCTTATTTATAAAACAATAATTTTACCGCATCTTAACTATTGTGCAACAATAATGTTTATGTTTAATAAGGGTGAGTTCGAAATTCTACAGAAAAAACAAAATTGTGCGTTAAGATGTATATTACAATGTAATAGATATAAAAGAATAAAAGACATGTTAAAAGAAACTAATTTATTAAGTGTAAGACAGAATATATTTTTAAATACAATGATTGTTATACATAAAATAAAAAACGGGCTGTACCCAAATCACATTGTAGAGAGATTACAGTTTGTACAGGATATACATAATTACAACACAAGGGCTAAATATGATTTTTATGTGCCACATGTAAACTCATTGTTTGCACAGAATAGTCTATTTCATAAAGGCTTAGTTGAGTTTAATAATTTACCAAATGAAATAAAAAGTTTGATTAACATAAACAAATTTAAATCTAAGCTTAGGACTTACATAGTAAATAATGTTAGCATATAAGGAATTTAATTGAAAGATGTATTGTATTTGTTTAGCTACGGCTATTAATAAAGGATTTGATTGATTTGATTGGACTATGAATTTTTTCACAAATGTACAAAAAGGGCTATTTAAGCAAGGATTTTCCACAATAATAGAGCCAAATTCAATTCCAAGAAAAAAAATTCGGTAAAGTGGAAGCTATACTTGCACAATTACCTCGGCCGCCCGATCTCCGCCCATCTGCCGCGCTACCCGCCGCCGACGGCACCAACGCTGTATCACATCGCGTATGCGCGGAGCTATGTGGGGAGCGTTTCGATTGAGCAAAATACAAAGTTTTAAAAATCGTGTAGGGACAAAGGTGTTCCTTACATCGCGAGAAAAATTTTTTGTCCACCAACTTTTTCTGTAAAACCAATGGTTCAGCAGTTATATGGAAATAAACAATTAAATTGTTTATATCAATTGATCGTGCTGGACTTTTTCAATCCTGATATACATACGTTTTTAATAACAACGCATTGACAATGGCAAAGCACAAACTAACTGATCAACTAAAAGATCCAAATTAAAACCAGTACTAAGTCTTTTAGTGAATCGCGAGATTTTAAAGATTGTATTTTAATAATTATTTTAAGATTATATCCACGCGATTTTGACTTGTCTGTTATTAAAAGGAACAATTAACACTTATATTTTAAGTATATTTTTTATCTGACCTAAAACTATTCATATATTTCTATAGCTTAATGATGTCCATTCCTTATACATATATTCTATTTATCGTATTGTACTAAAAACTTAATCAGCAAATCCATTGTCTGCCTACTTTGCCAGTTGTTTGGCATCCAATTAGATGGAATCCTCAGTACACAGACATGTACACAAAGAACCGACGACGGTCAGCCAATATTTGATATAAACTACTAGGCTAATAGTGAAAAGTTACGTCAACCAATAACCGGAGTTCGCAAAGTTAGTTCATTGATCCTAGAAGGCCGTTGATCTTATAGAAAAAGCAAAATGAGTTGACTAGAGCTGAACGCACGACACGAGAGCGATTCGCCATAGCCTTTTAACTGGAAGATTTGCAGGGTCGGAACCCAGCCCCATTCAGGGATTTGCAAAAAATTTCGTTTTAATTTTGTCTGAGAAAAACCTCGCTGGTACCATACACAAATTAATATCAAAACGAGAAATAAAAAATTACATAATATGTATGTTGCAGTCAGTTTGCTAAGCATGGATACTGTCGGCGAGTCTTCTTCAAGTGCCGTACTTATCATTATGAGAGAACCCTTTTGCAATTTGTAGGCACTTTACAAACACCAAGAATACAGAGATTCAATCATTTAAAACGTCTTAACGGTGAGAAATAAAAGGATCTAGTGAAACCATAAAGATATCAACAGTCATATAAGCTAGAAACCCTTTTGGAATAAGGAATTGCATATATTTTTTTATTGCATAAATCGTTTAAGGAAGTCAGTACAAATCCAAAAAATTTATTTTCAAAAAAATTACTAGGATAATTTAAAAAAATGTTTACTTTTAGCTATAATTTATTACAATTTAAAAAGCAGCCATTTGTTCCTAGTGAATAATGACATCAGCAGTGGCACTCTGTATGAAAAATCGCGACAGCGATTCTTACGTATCACCATATCAAATTCTTACGTATCACCGTTCGGTATGTTTCGAAGAGACCCCGATCTCTATCGCTATTTTTCATACAGAGTGCCACTGCAGGAGATCAGCAAAAATAAGTGTCAATCTACATGTTAACGTTAAGCTTAACCTAAAGTCGAACAGGTTTGTGTTTCTCGGAAACCATCAGAGGGGGACCAATCGAATTTTTTGGGTTGATAGAGGAATAGTGCAATTAGCTTTGGTAAAAAATTCAGTTATACAGGATGTTTCGTTTGGAAGCTGTTAAATGTCAAAGTCGAAATTTCCGCGATTTTCGTTGAAATCGGGTACAGGTCGCAAAAGTGAATTAAATCGATGTAAATTTTCGGAGGTTATAGAGGACTCGAACTCTATTGAAACAGGTGACGATCGGAAAATGGCAAGTATTTCTTTTGAACTTTTTTAGGTCGAAACATGCCATTTGCAGACCCCTCACGGTGAGCTTGGATTAAGTTTAACCCAAAGGTGCTACTACTTCGGACTTCTTCAGATATCGTTTCTGTGATGAGCTCCAAGTAATTTGGCACCAAAATGAAAATAATCGTTGAAGGGTAATTAAAATAAAATGGATTTTTCGAAATTTTTTGTGGTTACATGGTGTTATTTTATGGAAAATGGTTATTCGTCGATTTTTTGTGACTAAACCAATTTTGTTAGATGCTTTAAATGATATTTTAGTGTTATATGTCCAAAATATTTAAACTCTTACCAAATTTGAAAGAAAAAATGACTGGAAACCGCGTTTTTCGTCGTTTTTGGGATATTTCTTTTAAAAGGAACATGATAGGGCATAATGAACCGACTTATCTTGAAGCTTATGTAATTACCTTTAAAACGAGTATAGTTTAATACTTCTAGATACAAACTATCGCAGGCTATAAGTCCTAGAATAAGTTAAAAACAGCGAAAATACTAATGCACGGTCAGGAATACAAGTATATGTTTGTCCATTATATATTTGATGCCTACATCCATAATTCTCGTAAAACTGCTCCAGTGCCGTGTAAATTAAAAAAAAAATAAGTGTATACCTATAATACATCCAAAGATACGGATATGGGAAATTGGATTTCCTTCGCTCGCGCTTGTCCGGTCGCTCCGTGACCAGCACGCGGTGGATGAATAAGACTTTAATACTCGATAATGATTCAATAAGGACTAATTTTTAATGTTTTTTGAATTTTCCTTGTATTTTTCTAGAATATTTATTTAAGATAGATAGATCTATAATTAACACAGCTATATTTGTTTTATCGAATACATTAAAACTAGAAATCAAGAAGAATATAAATAAATCTTCAAGAAAAACAGAAGGAAAATACAAAAAACATTAAAAATTAGTCCTAACTGAATTATTATCGAGAATTAAAGTCTTATTCATCCACACCGTGCTGATCACGGAGCGACCGGACAAGCGCGAGCGCAAGGAAATCAAATTTCCCATAGCCGTATCTTTTGATGTATTATAGGCAGACACGTATTTTTTTTAATTTTCAAAATACTAAAGCAGCTTCACGAGAATTATGGATATAGACACATACAAAATATAATATACAAATATATACTTCTATTCCTGAGCATGCATTAGTATTTTCGCTTGTTTTTTAATTGTTCTAGGACTTATAGCCTGCGATAGTTTGTATCTAGAAGTATTAAACTGTACTCGTTTTAAAGGTAATTGCATAAGTTTCAAAATAAGTCGGTTTATTATGCCCTACAATGTATCTTTTAAAAGATATATCCTAAAAACGGACGAAAATCGCGGTTTAAATATTTTGGACACAGATAACACTAAAATATCATTTAGAGTACAGAGTAAAATTTGTTTAGTCCCAAAATATCAACGAATGACTATTTTCCATGAAATAACACCAAATTTCGAAAAATCAACTTTATTTTAATAACTCTCCAACGATTGTGTTCATTTTGGTACCAAATTACTTGGAGCTCTTCACAGAAACCTTATCTAAAGATAACTCCGAAAGAATAGCATCTTTGGGTTAAACTTAATACTTAAGGGGTTATATACAGTTAGAATTTTCAAAAAATCGATTTTTTAAATTTCATTTTCGTAATGTACATAATATATTCCAGAACACACACAGAAAATTTCAAGGCAATCCGGTGATTATTTTCGAAGTTACTCGCATATTTGTAAAGACGTGTCAGAGCGATTGTACGCTATGTAAAGTGCTTTTGAAACTTTTAACGCGTTTTTGTCAAAACTGTGTTTTTAAAGTCGGTGACGAAGATTTCTCGGAAACGGCTGAACCGATCAGTCTCAAATTTTAACACACGCTTCTGAAGTATATTTTTTACTAATTAATCGAAGGTTTTTCTCACCGATAAATATTTCTTTATATAAACAATTTAAGGCCAAAATTTTGGTCAAAAATCGATTTTTTTTTTTGAGAAGCCGCCTTTTTGTCAAAAAATTGTATTTTGCTTATTCCTTCGATTAATTAGATTATACATTACCTTAACGAAATCCGTTTGGTTTTTTCATTTTCAACGATCCAGTCCAGAGATATCGTTGTCACCGCAAGATGCCTTTTTTGAGAGGAACTCCTGGAGATCAGCTATAGCAGCTTTCAAAATTATTATTTTTACAAATACAAAAATCTTAAAATATAGTTAAAAGTTACCATAATATATGTAGAAATTTTCACATTAATAAATTTAAAAGTATTCTCAGGAAAAATTCTTGAAAAATCGCTTTTTTTAGGCCTCCTGGCTGTATATAACCCCTTAATCCAAGCTCACCATGCCTCTTGGAACCTAATAACTCGAAAACAGAACGTCGCGTCGGATCGAAAAACGAATTCATAAGTGAAACTTTAAAATGTCAACTACTTTATTTTTGCAATACATTTAAATGGAAACTGGATATATTTAGGAAAGACTGGAAATTTCGAATTTTGACCAAAATATTTCAAGGTTTTTAATTTTTTGTGGGGTCAAAATAGTTCAAATTAAAATCCCATATACGCCAACGGAAAGAGCTCATCGAAATACGTGATTTCCATATTTTTTAGTTTCTTCGTTCTTTATAGAAAGGGAGCAATCGCCAATTATATTTCGATTTTTTTACTCCCTTTGCCCTCGACATCGGTACATTGTACACTGTGTATTTTTTCATATTAAATTTCGATTTTTTGCCTTAGACATCGGTACATTTGAATCTCTCTGTACTTCTTCGTATCTAATTTTTTTCCAATTTTTTAACATTATCTTATGAAGGGATAATCACACTTAAATGAATACGGAATGGGTAATCCAGGTGCGTATTTAAGGGGTAAAACCCGAATTTTCTTGATTTTTTCCGACAAATCCTATTTTTAACCGACAGTATTCCACACTATTTTTCTTATTTAGTGATTCTTTTTCGGTTTATTTTATGCGATGATTATCTAAAAACACCTACCACTAATTGAAATCGCTTATTATTTTATTAAAGTTATAAATAAATAGGTTTATTTGCATCGGGGACATGCAAAATTTGAAAATTTTTGAATTTTCGAAGATTGCCATAAAAACAAAGAATTGCAGTTTATTTACTCTAAATTATTAAGATATTATGATGTGTCAAAATTTTGCAAAAATGCCAGTTTTTGTTGCAAAATTGAAATACAAATGAATAAGATTTTAGGAACCTTCTACTTTACGTGCAGGGATATTTTATTGGATGTTATGCATTAAAACCATTTTTATTGATTTTTCGATGACCCTACAACACTGGAATTCGCCATGTACACATAATGAGTCATAAAAACACTTTTACGACGCAGCCAATGGTATCACGTTTTACAAGTTTCAAAATTCGCGAGAAAATTTGCAGTAGAAAATCATTTTTTTTGTTAATAAAGACCAAAATAAATGGATAACAGCAACCGTCATAAACAGTTAATATACATACATAGAGAAGATAAAAAAAAATTTCAGATTTATTTGGGTTATATGCATATTCCCTAACTGAAAAAAAAAACAGAAAAAAAACATCATTAAAACACTTTAATGATGGGAAACAAGAAATTTCGTGAGACAAATAAAGACATCAATAGTCATATAAGCGAGAAGTCCTTTTGTAATTCATGGGGAGTTTAAAAATAATGGACACACAGAAATTATTTTCTTTTAGATATAATAAGCCATAAGACTGAAAAATAAAGAATCTTGTGAAGCAAGTAAAGATATTAATAGTCATATAAGCGAGAACATAGATTCAAAAATTCAATCAATTAATAAAACTGAGTATTCACAATGAGCAACAAGGAATCTTGTAAAGTAAATAGATATCAACATAAGCGAGAAACCCTTTTAAAATTCTTAGGAATTTAATAGGTAACAAAGATCCAAAAATTCAATGTTTTAAAACTAAGTTTTAACTATGAGCAAGCAAGATAAAACTGAGCAAACCTGTACCTACACCAAATTTCATTATATTCGGCGACGACCACTGTTCTCTCGGTCTCGTTTTTATGATGGGAAGCAAAAAGTCTCGTGAAGCAAATAAGGACATCAATAATCGAATAATCGAGAAACCCTTGGGGATTTTGGAAATAGAAATGTAGAAATTTTATTATTCAAAAACCAAGTTTTATTAATGGCACACAAAAAATCTCGTGAAGTAAATAAGGACATTAATGATCATGTAGACAAGAAATCCTTTTGCAATTCTTGGAGATATTAAAAATAACAGAGATACAGAGATCAATTTTTTGAAACCAGGTTTCTAATGGTAAAACAAGAACGTTCAAATTAACTAAGAATGTTTAAGATTTAGTAGTGGTTTAAATTAAGATCTTCTACTTGATCAGTTATGTTTTGACAGGTTTTTGTCCTGTTACTGTTAATAAGTCCTTATTAAAAACGTATGAATTATTCTGATATTTCCGCGATTTATTTGGTTTCCAAATGCTTTTCATCTTGGGATGTGTTTCTAGAATGAATTTAGTTCTCTTATTGTCGAAAGTACGTACTGAAATTGCCTTTTTCTTTATAAATTTGCGAAAAACCTCAGAAATAAATTCATAGTATAAAACTTAGTTGTCTTATTATTGTTAAGCTTAACAAACCATACCTGTATGGCCAGAATTTTTTAATTTTTTAAGGTATTTTACCAACAAATATAACAATAAGACTTCTTGTGTCTTTATAAGTCATTTTGACATTATATTTTTTTCATAAATGTATTTCTCTGTTATAACAAAAATAGTTAAATATTAGATTAATAAGCTCATATTCCTGAGCTGATGAGGCCTAAAAAGGTCGAAACAATATATTGTAAACAGGATTGAGATGTAAGTAAATTTTTTTTAATCATTTTATGACAATTTTTATTTTTTTAGAATTCCGTATTTTAAAAGATCTCATTTTTCTTGCTACTTTATGAACTTAAATTTTTGCTATGTAAATTTAGATATTTTCAGATTTTCATAAAGATTTTTTCTTTAATAAGCAATTAATGTCTAAAGTATTGTGTAGGAACAGATATAAACTGCTGGCCACTCGAACTTACACATAGAGATTTTTAGGCAAAATTTAAAGTTCAATATTTTCAACAGGAATGCAAATTTTTGAACGCGTCTTGCAGATTTTAAGAGCTAGTTTTTTTCCGCTTAAGCTGCAAGACGTATATTTGTCGTAGGACCATAGGTTTATTATATACGGGGTGATCAATGAAGTCATGCAAAAAATCAAAAAGTTTGTATGAGTGAAATTTCCGCAAAAACTTTTTTTGGTCGTTGCAATATGGTTCGTTACTAAGGTAACATCAATATCTCTAGACGTTTTTGTCACTTTTTGGATTAAGGCCCTTAGGTCTTGTACACACTACTAAACATAAAATTTGGGTACCAAATTTTTAAAATGCTATAACTTGACATTGGTTTTTTAGGGATTGCAGGAACCTTTACATTAGGTTTAGAATTAGAAATTTTGTAAGAATTGACTTTTGGCCGTTGTTAACCAATCTTGTATATTGTAGAATTTAATGTAACAAACTTGTTCTTGTCGCTACGTTTTTGTCTATTATATCGACCCGGTATAATGTGTAAATTTCAACCTGTATATTTCAACCCCCAAATAAAATGCTTAGATTATAGAAAATGTACGTGAAATAAGGATTCCAAATCCGAAAAAATCATCAAGAACCGTCAATCCAATGTCAAGTTGTTATAGCATTTTAAAAATTTTGCTACCCAAATTTTGTGTTTAGTAGTGTGTACAAGACCTAAGGGCCTTAATCCAAAAAGTGACAAAAACGTCTAGAGATATTGATGTTACCTTAGTAACGAACCATATTGCAACGACCAAAAAAAGTTTTTGCGGAAATTTCACTCATACAAACATTTTGATTTTTTGCATGACTTCATTGATCACCCCGTATATAATAAACCTCTGGTCCTACGATAAATATACGTCATGCAGCTTAATCCGAAAAACACTAGCTCTTAAAATCTGCAAGACGCGTTCAAAAATTTGCATTCCTGTTGAAAATATTGAACTTTAAATTTTGCCTAAAAATCTCTAAGTGTAAGTTCGAGTGGCCAGCAGTTTAGTTCTTCCAATACTAGCGACATAGAATTTATCTTTGTCTTTTCTAATTGTTATATATTTAGTAATTTTTGCGTAAAAGCCAAAAAATATGTTCTAACTGTCTTATTATTCCTACACTTGTCAGTTTAAAACTTTTGATTGTTAAATTACACAGGAGTAGCGTTGGAGAATCTGGTCGTTAATGTTTAACCACGTGTTTTACAGTTTTTTGAATAAATCAATCCCCAAGGGAGTGAAATGGGGGTTCAAAATTTATAATGGAGTAAAATTCTTATGCAGACTTCTTATCTTGAAACTACGTGAACCTATACCACGCTGATGAAGTCGCTCTCGGAAGCTAGTATTTTATAAAAGTAAAATATCGTTTAATGCATATTTTGTAACAGATAACTGTGAGAATTTTAGAAAATAAACAAGGCATTGATGTTATTTGTTCCCCAATTAATTATTCTAGACTAATCAACTGTTCATACGGTAACTTAAAAAATGCCAATAATTAAGTGCTAAAAGCACAACTGATACATAAACACTTATTTTTTCTTAAGAGTGGCCCACCATTAAAAGTATCTATAAAGACAGATATTCAACAACCTGTTGTGTCTATAGATTTTATTTTTACAACTTCTATTTAATGAGCCGATTTAACGTTTAAAATAAATTAAAAATATGGTCATCGACCTTCAACGAAAATTCGGTTGTCGTATAGAATCTGCGTTAACGGTATTTTTTTCGGTAAACACTGAACAGGAAATTATTTATTAATCTTATGTCATCATTAGTTTTAGTTTGATAGCCGATAATAATCAAGAGATAGCCTTTGTCTTCGAAATGGTCAGTTTGTTCTTTAAAATACTGCGTTAATTGTAAGCCGATACCCGTTAAATCAAGTGAATAAACTTTCACTCAACTGAATTTTAGTGTCATTTTACCATTGCTGCTAATTACTGTATCGGCTCTCTTCTCACACTTTACTCTTTTTTATCACTTTACTTTGGAATCTTATTAATATAAATAGCAAAGGGTGTGTTATTTCATAGCCCGATGAAACCAAACACCCAAAAGAAGAAACAAAAAAAAATCAGCTGGTTGTATACCCATATAACCTTAAAAGTGTTAAGTAATATAATATACGATATAATGATGTTTGGATCTTTCTCCAACTAATTGAAAATCATATAAACATTAACTGAGCTTGCGTGAAACAATTAGAAGTACTGAGACAACGGTCATTATTTACATTTACTCAATTCGCCTTGTGCACATATAATACCAAAAGAAAATTTTATATTGAAAAGCAAGATGCTCCAAAGGCATTTAATTGTCATTTTTGGTAATATGGGTAAATATATATATATATATATATATATATATATATATATATATATATATATATATATATATATATATATATATATATACTTAAGTTGGAACCATATGGAAAACCTTTTTATTGTTAGTTTTACCAAAAAAAACTATTTTTCATAAAAAGTTTTGCATGGTTTAAAACCTGAAAAACCCAAACTTAGCATTTTTAATATATTACCCTTAGACCGAAAGAATTTCCCTGATAATAAACTATTTCTGACTTTCGAGGACTTCTTGCACAGTGGCAGTAGCCATATAGATACGTCGATCACAATCAATAAAAGTACTGATGCTTGATCCATAAGGACCAATATAAGTGACAGTCTACTTTATTTACCACTGTTGATGGCCTGATATCAGAATTACCGAATCCACATTATTATTATTTCTCATTAATTCGTTAATATCGAACTCAACATGAGACTACGTCTTTTTTTTAAAGTTGTACAGTACAGAGCTAATTTTCACCCATCAGCCAATCGCAAATACCAATCGAATACTCAGCGTTTATCTCGATCTGCATTTTATTGACCTAAATAATCTAATCATATAATCTGCCTCTTCAAATGTGCTGCACGCAATTTCACACAACAACTCATACCATTCTTTTTGCGGTATTTTATACGCGCCCGAGTAGAAATTGTTATTACGGGACATAAATTATGACATACAGAAATATAGGTACGACTAGTACTGTAATAATAGCATGTACCTATGGCAATGTTAAGTTGATTAGATGTAATAACAGGTCGTGAGGGAGGCGCAAATCTACCTTATTGACTGCCGCGGGAATTTACTGGCGTAAACCTTGGTTATTTTGTAATTATCCCTGTATTAGGCTGTATAAAATATGATCAAAAATTTATCACTTGGACAAATGCAAATTAAAAAATTTAAATGCGAGCAGATTTATAAACAAGTACCTAGTAAGCGTCAGAATTTTGCAATGTACAGAAACAGGTAATGTAACTATATTTACTGTAGTGCAAGTTACAATTAAGAGCAGTATTGCTTTGTTATTTGTTATAAAAAAACAATGACTTTCCAGTGTAGATACGTAAAAAATTATATAATCATAAACAAATCGGGATTTTATATTGTACGTTTGTTTTAAAATCGGGTCAAGCAAAAACTGGATACCTCTTATGGCCTTTGATATGCGTTCGATAGGTTTTTGTGGTGCAAAATAAAACTCAGCAACAATATGTTAAAAAACAACCAAATAGTATTAGTGAGCCCTAAATACTGCTCTTAAATTATGGCCCAACACGGTGAAAGTGACAAGAACAAGTTCTTGTCACGGATGGGATTGCCAACAACACAAATGGACCACATTTTTTAAATATACGAATAAAGTCACTTCTAATAAAAAATTTTGCTTGCAAAAAAATAAATTTCACTATAAACAATTTAAATTTTTGTACAGGGTGCTGAAAAAATACAAAAACATGAAACTGTATCAACTGTGATATTTATCATCTCAACGTAAAATGGTAAATAAAAAAGTTGTCTTGAGTTTCAAAACTTATTAAAAATTCGAAACTGTGAGTGCGGTTCGGACACACACACCGATATTGTCGGTATCGTTATTGGTGTGTCGGGCATCCTTTTTCCACAGGTCGATAGACATGTCGTCGTCGTAGACAATTTTTTACTTGCTGGCGGAGTCAGTGATGTTGTAATAGATATCTTAGCAGACCGTATAATTATTTGGTTGTTCACAGTTGTGTTTGATAAGTACCTATAAAGAAAGAGCCATCTTGTCATTATATTGGGTGTATTTACAAAAAAAAGTAACCTAGAGAAAGAAGGCACAGACGATATTATGTGCATCCACTATTATCTCTTAGGTATTTAAATGAAGCATTCTACATAATGTTTAAAACACTGCGTGAGAAATTTTTTAATTACTTCCGAATGAACAGTTCGACATTTGACAACTTATTAGGCAGTTTAATACACGGCTCACCAAGGCAAGATACTCAAATGAGATTATGTGTCCCGCCAAGCATTTTTTTTTTTCAAAATCTTATCATTGAAAGAATTAGAGAACTTGTGCAACAAACAAGGTCTTGCCCCTAGCAGTTCAATTAGCGTAACAATGTCGTAACTGAGCTTAGCACTCATGTCTCATTGCACCAATATCGTTACCTTTTCGTGAGACACTGACATTAAAAATAAAGTTACATACCGATAACGACAGGTCTCGTATGTGTGAATAAGCGTATTTGGTTTACATTGCGTACTAAAACGGACGATAAATTACTACGTGCCCGATATCTAGAAAGCTATACGACAGACACGATATCGGCAACGGCCACCGACTTTTTTAATAGATCGGAGACTCTGTGAAACACTTATATTCAGTGGCGCACCAGGGGGGCTGCAGCACCCCCCCCCCCCCCGCCAACATCTTAGACACATAAAAATTAAAAAGTGCACTACTATTTGAAGAAATCCACCGAATTGCACCATTCAGCCCCGCACCCCAACCCCCCCCCCCCCAGACAAATCAGCCCCCCCCCCCCCAGACAAATCAGTCCCCCCAGGACAAAATCCTGGGTGCGCCCATGCTTATATTCAAACAATTACTTTTAGAGTCATTCCGACACCGATACTGATAATATTGGTGTGTGTGAAACCGCGCTAGAGAAACTTTAATCTTTGTGAATTATAAATTAACACAATAAAACTTCGAAAAATAATGTGCTTTAATTCAGAATTCACAGAATTTAAATTTTGCCTTACAATTTTGGATTTTGATGAATTGCAAAATTGGAAACAACTTTTTTATTCGACATTGTGCCATTGACGCCATTTCACGTTTTTTTATTTTTTGAGCACCCCGACAATACAATGGATCAAAACTTTCTCATCGAGAATTTTATTTTTTAATAAGCAAAACCTTTTATTAAGGAGGATTTTTTTGGTATCTTTAAAATTCGATTAGTCTGTCCTCTAGTGAACCTCATCAGGTAAAAAATTTCCCTTATCTCTAAAAAAATTAAACTTACAGGCGATCAATCTGAAATAATAGTTCTCAATAGACAAATAGTAACAATACAACAACCAAGGTTCGTACCGTAAATATCGTTTTGGTATTGTCTGCAACTCTTGAAAATATGAAGTGTTTAATTTAAACGTTTTGGTTGTTCTTATGCATTAAACTAAAGAAATCTACCCGCATTTCGTTTACCACAACAGCATAATCAGGAGTCAAAATCAATTATTTACCTAGTTTTGATTAGTGCTCTTGATCGTGCTAACGTACCTATCGAATAAAACTTTATTGAAATGCATGCAACATTAATTCACTTTTCTTATCAATAACAATCTATCCTAGATCAGACCTATTTCAACAGTGGGCAGTATGAAAATGCAATTTCACGTTTTATCAAGTTGATGAGTTCTGATATTACGTTTTTTATCAATCAGCAAATTTTGAAATGGTTGCTTGGATACAACCATGTTTAGTACAACTCTGTTTTTAAACTCTAATTTCTTAAAGCCGAAACCAGATCAAATAATTAAAGTTTTGGAAGATTTAATTACTAATTATTTATTTTTTATTTCAGACATTGATGAATGTGACGATCCCTCAATTGCCGCAAGGTGTGTGGAAAATGCTGAATGTTGCAATTTGCCAGCACACTTTCTTTGTAAATGTAATCCTGGTTTCCAGGGTGATGGCGAAGTCCAATGTCTTGGTAAGTTTTTAACTTCCGAAAGTTATAATTATTTATTCAAGGAAAGCAGGAAACATATCCTATACAGAATTTACCCTTTAAACCTTAAAACTAGCAAATCCATATTTGACATGAGTGGCTTAGGCAACGCAATTACATACTTTTTTTTTGTTTGCTCTTTCGGCTACGGAATTATGATTTATTAGGATATAAAATAAAAAAAATATTTACCATTGAATTTCAACTTATTTATCGTCTGTCATGCTTGAGAAGTTGTTCGAAATGTTCCCCTTCATCTTTCAAACTCTTTCTCACTCTTTTTCTAAATGAATTTCGTAGACCGAAATTCAATCGGGTAAAGTACAATGACGTTGGTGCCGGCGGAGGGAAAACTTTTAGTTAACCACTGGTTGTTAATGAAGTCACACGAGGCTCGAGAGAGACGGCGACGCAACAATCTTTCCGCCGGCACCAACGTCATTGTACTTTACACGATTGAATTTCGGTCTACCCGCTGTAACATTTCATGTGTCACTAATAAGCAGGCACAGCGAATTTGGTCTTTCGTATCATCTAAAGTTCTAGGTGCATCACTTTGTCCTTTATAAAACCCTACAAGAAAAAGTTAAGGGGGGTCAAATCCGTGAACCTATCGGGCCAGTTGAGCAATAAACTGAGATATCGCCTTGTAACTCTTTAAAAAACTCATCCTGAATAGCATTCTAAGGTCCTTGGGATTTCGGCGATCTTCAAGGGTTTTAATTTATATAATAGATTAAATTGAAAGATATGTAGGTGAGATGTGGTGCACTGAGTTTAAACGCAATATATATTTCAAATTTTTTTTGTTGAACTCGCTCTATATTCGGAATATGAATTGTAGCAAGGATTCGAAACACACGAAGAGTATTCTAAATGCGTTCTTATTAATGAACAGTACAGTTGTTTAATAGCGCTGATGTTAGTAAAGTCACAGGTTACACAAATCAACGAAGGGACTTGGGTATTAAGTACTGAATGTGGAGCACAAATGTGTATTGTGAATCCATAGTGAGTGCCAAGTCCTTAATTTCGGAGACATTAGAGAGAACATTGGAGGCATTTAGTTCCATACCATTGTCGTTACACCATAGTTGCTAGTTGGTTCAAGTCAGATTGGACTTTAAAACAATTAAGTGCGCAAAAAGCAATAAAAGTATATAGAAGAGGTGGAGGAAGACCAAAGCAAAAAAGAGTCAAAATGATTTAAGAAAAAGAGGTTTAAGCGGAGGATAAGCTCAGGACCGGCCGTTATGCAAGAACGTCGATCCCATATAAAGTTAAAAACAAACGCCAAGAAGAAGAAATAACCCGTGAATAATATTTTAATCCTGTCATTTCCCACATAAGAACGTTCAGATCTTTATATACATGTCCTTTTCATTTGCATATTGATTCCCAAATGCAAAAACTTGCCTTAAGCGTGATACCGAGGTTCAATGGCTCGGCAATAATTTTATCTAGCTTATTTAATATCTACCGTAGAAAGTAATAGTTAAATGCCTACTTGACAAGAAAACCAGAAATACGGTTTTTAATTACATCTGCAACCAGAAAAGCTAATTTATAGTGTTTCATAAATATGTTTTCATTGAAATAATTACCATTACTGAACCAAACTGAACTTTATTATAATTATATTGTCTTTTATCTTTATTCAGAACTTAGCAAGGACACAACAGAGTATAAGATTATTAATGTTGGGTTGTTAGGTTAAAGATTAATTTTAACTTTTAAACCGTCTTTTAAAGTAACATTTCTAGAGTTGTGCCTATGACCGGTCAACAACTTTTTGGTCAATTGACCGATCAATTGACCGACAATTTGACCGGGCCCTCTTTCAGAATAGAATTATTTTCTTATTAAGTCGATCAGTAATTTTTGCAATATTGCATTTTTGTAAGACCTATTAGTGATCAGGGTGATCACACTTGATAATACCGTTAGTACCAATTATAAAGGAAAATAAAGTGTGTGAAAGTGAAAAATAAACTGAACTTGCTAAATTTTCACGGCGAAGAAGAAATTCAACACCCTGTGTATTAAAAACAAAGTCGTTTAGGACCTATGTTTATACGAACTTTCTAACTTAAAATTGAGTAAGGAATAATACCCTGAAGTTTGGCCACATACTTTATTAACATCCTGTATATAAACCTGAGCAAATTCTGTATGACGAGTCTAACTTGAAAGGACGAACCTCTACTTACAGTAAGGAAGCAAGCCAATTTAATTTTTTTGCTAGCTTTATTCATGTTTGAAATATCACATAAGGAAGTTCAGTCAGCGTCAGTCTTGTACTTAGTCTTGTCTGACATATTTTACTCGGCGTACTTTACATTTCGCCTACTATTTGTTGTTACCGTGTAAAATATTTATGAGACCACGTTTTCTATGTGAGAATTGCTTGTAAACTCCTAGTTTTGTAGTCTTTTTACTACAGCATTCAGATTTACATAATTTTCAGCACGATTCCGTATGCGTTATACATCTAGAAAATTATTTTAAATAAAATATATCCGTGGATTTTAGTTAATGGGACAATATTAACTGCATATTAAAGGCTTACAGATTAATATATTGTATTAAAAATTTAGTGATAAATATCAAGATGTTTGTTAAATAATAAAAAAATATATTAAACGTACAACAATCTTCTAAATGCAAACGTGTCATTAAGAAAATAAGTTTGCTTCTTTTTCTTATATGAAAAAATTTAAAATTGATATCTTAAATTTCATATTGTTATTCTTGGGAAATGTTGCTCAAAACTTTTAATCAAGTACTACATTTAATTGACATTTAGATTCACCTCTGGCAATGATGACGTTGAGTGCTCCCACATTACAGGTGCCCAATTAGTTTGATTCTTGATTAAATAGTTTGTGCAACTGGACGTAAGTATTGTGGATCAGAACATAGGAACATTTACACAATAACACGATTTAAAAGACCTAGAAACTCTAAATTTAAGATCTAAATAAATCTTAATTATTTATGTGACTTAGGTTTGTTGTCTTTTTTTTTTTTTTTATTTATTTATTTCATTCCCAACAAACTTAATAAGTTTATTACAGGGAATAAAAAAAAATATAATAATTATCTGCCATAATATACAAAAAAAAAAAGAAAAATAATTTTAACAAAGAAAAAATACAATAACTAAAATCTAAATCTAACGTCAAAATTCAACTGTTTTCTAAAATAAAATTTTTATAATGTTTTTTAAAAGCTCCAATGTTTCTTTTATTTTTTATTTTTTTTGGTAAATCATTATAAATTTTTATACCTCTATATAGTATAGAATTTTTACCAAAATTACTTCTGTATGAGATTGTCTGTAGATTGTTTGTTTGTCTGGTATTGTACATCGTATCATTTCTTTTAAAGTCTAGAACTGAACTTTTATTTTTCATAGTTATAGAATGAATTAAACTACACAATTTTAATTTATAAATATTTTCAATATTCAGATAATTAATAATTAATATTAATAATTTTCTTAATCATCATTAACGAGTGTCATCTATTAAACTAACCTATCAATGACATATTATTCTAATTATCGGGGATAATACCACGAGAGCTTAAAAATTACCGATAATTTTTCACGATTGCGTGTTTTCTATAATTTAACGAGTCCGCAGGACGAGTGAAATTTGCAAAGAAAACACGTAAGAGTGAAAAATTATCAGTAATTTTAAAGGTCGAGTGGTATTTAGGGGATTATTTCACGAATGAAAACACAAATTAATATGACAACCAAGAAAGTGACAGGAAAAAAATCGGTGTAATTTTTTTTAATTGACGTAAAAAAATTATCGCTGTCATTTTAAAAAACTTCACTCATCTTACGGGACTTTTAACACATGAGTGAAATAATCGCAAATATTAAATTTGGGTTTAGTTCCGCTAGATTTAGAAAAGCCACACTGCGCCGCGCGCCGTAGGTACTAATTTCTTGTGAAAAAATAATAGGTTTTAAAAATAAAATTAACGTAAGTTGCTATTTTCCCTGACTTTAAGAGAAATATCTTTATTTTTACTGACTATTACTAAAGATTTTCGTTTTCCCTGAGTTTTCCTTGGCGGTTTTTGAATCCCCTGGCATTTCCCTGTTTTTCCTGTAAATGCTGTCTTCACTTTTTTCCGAACTGTAAAAACTAAGTGTTCTAGAGCCTAGAGCGTCGTAACAAGAGATGTTCTTTCCTTATAAGCTCATCTTCATATTTTTTCACATGCTGGAAAATATTAAACCACTCTTGCTCAGATACCTCCTCAAATGTTTGCCTAGTCAGTGCCTCCGTATCGGCTAACTAAAATGTAGTATTGTGAGCTGCTACCCAATTCTTCACTAATGCCCATATGTTTTCTATGGGGTTTAGTTCTGGGTGATAAGGAGGTAAATGTAACACACAGTGACCATGTCGTTCCAACAGTTTATCCAACTTGTATTGCGTCGGAAACTGAAATTTATTTTCTAAAATAGTTTTGTATAATTCCAGTTTGCTTAATTTGGGGTCTACTGGTAAAAAGTTTATTACCAAATTTGATTTTATTGAATGCTTTTTTTTGGGATCAACCACTGTTCCCTCTATTGAGCCACTGTATACTTGCATGTGATTCACTGTGTCCACCATGGTATACACAGTGGATAAAGAGGTTTTCTCTTTAAAAAAGTTTTTACCTTTTAATTATTTATAATTAGAAAGAAAAACCATACCTACAACGTTCTTGTATTAAGTGAACAATTTTATTCTTTATAGCAAATTTATTTTATAGAATAAATACCCCCTAAGGAAGGTAAAGAAAATTACATGATCCCCTGTTCCCACATTGACCCTATAGCCAGTTAGGGTTCTCGCCTCACGTGCCATGTTTATATAGCCTGTGATTTGGTTTTTGGTGTATGACAGATATAATAAAAATGAACTGTAAGTCTTACCTGATCCTAAATTTTTCAGATATCGATGAATGCCAACAACCAAACGTATGCGGTCAAAATGCTCTATGTCAAAACACCCCGGGAAATTACACATGTATATGTCCAGAAGGATTCTACGGCAATCCATTTGATGGATGCGCCGATATAGACGAATGCGAACAACTTGGAGCGTGTGGAGCTGGAGCGACTTGTTTGAATCTTGTTGGTGGAAGGCAATGTCATTGCCCGCCAGGTAGGTCCTGAAAAATTGTTAAAGTAGAGTATTTCAATAAGACGAATTAAAATATACTACAAAATAGAGATATATTTTCTTAAATAAAATACCTTATGTTTGCTTTAATTTCAGGTTCTGCTTAAAATTATAGGCTAAGTTTATGTAACACTCCCTATACAGGCAAATAATAGTTTCAGATATATTGTGATATTTGTATAATTTTAAATTTATTGCTAAAGTTTAATCAATTGTAAGATTTGTATTTGTTTTAATTTAAATCTATTTTTTAAAAATTTCAAAATATTTTATTGTGGAGAGCTTAACAGTTTCATGCCACTTAATTTCTATTACACGAAAAACATTTACTAGACTATTTCTTAAAGTGTAAATTTGTTATAAAGTAGTAATTTATAAATTGTCACTAAACTGACAATGACTGCAATATATGCTGATATTTTATATAAAACTTTTGACCATCGTGGAATATTCTTGATGTGTTCAGATATTGGTTCAAATTTCCACAATTTTATTCACCGATATTTTATGTTTAGGTTACGAAGGTGATCCGTATACAACTGGTTGCATAGATACAAATGAATGTGGTAGAACTCCTTGTGGACGCAACGCTCTTTGTTCAAATTTGGATGGAAGTTTCAAATGTTCCTGCCCCCCAGGCTTTATTGGTGATCCTATGTCAGAGTGCTCAGGTATACATCATCGAATCATTTTACATTTAAGTATTCTGTACATATTTGTAGTTGTACATACATATTACAAAGTGAGTTAGTATAGTCTGTCGGGACACTCTAACCACTGCTAGAAAGAATTATTTTAATCTTTTTAGTTCAAGAAAGTGCAAAGCCTTGACAATTTTAAACTCAAGGTCCTGTATATAGAAACAAGCACGTGAAGACTGATTTTCTTTTTTTTATTCCTATTTTTGTACAAACTTGTAAATTTAGTAAATTTTAACCAAAGTAGAAGGTAACAAGTAAGTAAATCCAATGGTCGTTGCAGCATATTCGCAGAAAATCAGCTTTACATTAGCGTTGTTGATATATTCCAAAATCATTAGTATTAAAATTGTTATATTATACGAATTTCACGAAAGCTATTTGTTAATAAAACTGTGTGTTTGTAATCTAAAAGGTGTGACCAAGACAATTATTGTAATCAATTCTTTTACTTCTTACTAAAACCCACAGTCTTTCTTAATAATTAATTTTTCAAACTTGCTGCAAATACCAAATACTACCTGAGACTCTAAGTTAATTATGTTGTGTCCCATTAATATTTTAATAGTCTCAGCAATTATAAAAAGTTAAAACACTACCTACTCGTTAATGCAAGTGTTTTTTTATATTTGCTGCCACTTATCGCCATCTGCCCTAAAATGCAAATTACTAAATTAAAATAATTAAGAAATAATTAATAAAATACTAAGTTAAACAATAACCCCCGTTAAAATAATTAATAGATTTTACTCAAACTAACGATGTGCCATGACTAACCGAAAAATTTGTTATTAAAATCATAGCAAGAAATTGAACAACTTAAATTTTTAATAGGACTTATACAATTAAAAGACTCTTGAGATTCGTTCATAGATAGTTTTTATACGACAAAATCCAATTTACAAATATCGGCATCGCAAGTTAATTTTTTAGAAATGGTCCCTATGATTCACTATTGCTATCGCTAGGCCGGTCTTATTTGACAATCAAGGTTTCAAACTGATAAGTGTAAAAATAAGACAACTAAGTTTTGTACTATCAGTTTATTTCTGGGTCTTGTGCAAATTTATAAAGGAAAGGACAATTATTGTGTGTATTTTCACAATAATAGGACTTTTAAACTGGAACGATTTAAAATTGAATGTTCGAACGAAAAAAGTGATTTTCTTAGCTATTTTTGCCTAAATGTGATGCTTTTTGCTACGAAAAAAAATATAAGTTTACAGATGTGTTTAAGTGAAACTGTCGAAATTGAAAGATATCCATAAAAACCTAACCTAAAAGCTAAAAAAATTTTTCGGGGAAAAACCATAAATGATACCGCCGAAAAATGATTTCAGATTCGTGTTCTACGACCCAAAATTAGGGTCAATGCAAAATTTCATCATATAATTCGGTGTTTCCATTATTCCGAATTTAATTGTAACTTGTGATTTTTTGATTGATACATAAGTTACCTTCTTGCATTTTAATTGCAGAAAGGGTTCTGTCCACCAGTCATAGCTGTCAGGTTAGCTAATGCTGCTTGATTAAAATTCTTTGAGAAACTGGCTAATTTTTAACAGGGGATGAAGAATGAACGGACACTACACCCCCCCCCCCCCCCTCCCCGAAATATCTCGCTGGCTACGACCTTGAATATAAATAGACCTTTGCTATTAAATAAGATCTGATTTAACAGAGTTTTACATGATCTGATTATTTCTACTGAAAAACTCCAAATACCCGCCGCCCTTAAGGTCGAACAGTAGAACATTGGATGAAAAACTCTGTAAAAAAATAGTTAAATCATTTTTAATTTATGTACAGTTGTAGTTCAAAAATTATTACATTTAAGACAGTTTAAACGCATCAAAGAGTCTAGTATATGTACTTAAAAACGCCAATCGGGGAAAAACTCGAAATAATCCGACTTCTTACTTCTTCAATAGTATATAATATACTATTATTACTCGTGTTCTCTAATATCATTTTAATACATTTAAATAAAAAAAACTAAAACTAAGCTATATCCAAGTACTGGCTTAGTTCCCAGCAAGATAAATTATATGTCTATCTCGTTCTTCCTAATTCTATTTCTAGAGGGATCATTGTTATTTATTTTGCTGGTAACTTGACTTGGATATAGACGCCCCTGTAAATATAGTACGGTCATGACGCATCACACAAATAAACCTCCTAATTGTGATTATGAAAAAAAAAAAGAAAATCAACTCTTCCTGTAACAAACTAACTCACTTTTAAACAATAACCTAATGCTTAACGTTGACGTGTTGGTGTAAAATAAATAATTGTAAATAAACTAATATCAAAAATCGAAAAAATGCATTCATTGCAATATGTTAATTTATTTTACAACTACGCAACCAATAACTAATATTAACTTAACTCAATACAGCTAAACTTAATCTAACTCTATAACCAACCGCTTTTAAATACCGCTAGACATTAATGAGTGCGACTCGAACCCTTGCGCCGCAACCGCTTCGTGCCTCAACACTAACGGGAGCTACTCATGTGTGTGTCCTGAAGGATACACAGGATCAGCAAACGAGGAGTGTGTGGATATCAATGAATGTGGAAAACCGGGAGCTTGCGGTATAAATGCCAAATGCATTAACGTCCCCGGGTCCTTCAAGTGCCTATGCCCACCCGGTTTTACCGGTCAGGGGCATCTCTACTGTGAAAGTTAGTTCGCAAGTCATTTTTAAACCTCTTCCGTATATTTTGTGCCTGACATTTTGTCTTGTTTCATGAGAGCTCTAGTAGGTTTGAGTAAACAAATACATATCGTCAAGTATCAGCATCACTAGTATATTATCTAACGATATAGAACGATATCAAACCCAAGCAAACCAACATCCTAGACATACGAAAATTAAAAAAGTGCACTACTAATTGAAGAAATCCATCGAATTGCATTACTCAGTCCCCCCAAAGACAAATCAGCCCCCCCCCCAAGAGAAAATCCTGGGTGCACCCATGTTAGCTGTCATTTTCGGTGTATCCCTTTAAAAGCTCAATCTCATAAATTTCAAGTGGAATTTAAAAGTTGCGTAAAAATGTATTCTTAAATTTTTTTATTCACTTTATATATTATATTTTGTGAATACGGCTGGAATTTTATATCGACAAAGTAGGCCTTTTCCATATGGAACCCACATACATGAATAAAGATAATCATTCTATATCAAAGCTTGGCAATACCAAACATAACCTAAGATTGTTAACATCAGAAAATCGCTATCAGTAGCTCTGAAAAAAACATTTTAAAAAATCACAGAGAAAATCTTCTGTCTGTATCAGTGTATCAGGGGTTCCCAAATTCCATGCTTTAAAAAAATACTTAGCGCCCCCTTAGACTTTCTTCAAGGTTGGGTCCTTGTGAAAAGAGCACTACTATTTTTTTACTCAAACCTACAAAAACATGTTGAATGCTATTGTAGACTTCTTGACCTGTGGAATGCTAATCCGATTTGCTTGTTGGAAAATATTGGTACTTAAAATATACTACAAGCAATATTTTATTCAATTCAATACTTAAGAATAAAAATGGTTGAATTATTTCTTGACAATCCCATAACACTTATCAAACAAAAAGCTTGGGACCAGTGTGTGGTTTATTTTAAGCGCCGTAATTGCTTGCTTACAATGGGTAAATCGGAATGTAAAATCTATTAGCTATAAGTTGTGGTACCTGTAAAACTAGCTTAGCCTAGACTTCCATTCCACTAACTTTTCCCGTATATATTTTTTCGTTTTATTTTCGGGTGCTCTCTCAACTTTCGATAAAACAGTCGGTCTACACTACAGGATACAGTAAAGTTGTTGCTGTTATAATATTACAATATAACTGTGTCAATTTTACGTATCTCTTCTAATTTTCCAATTACAATGCCTCTGGTAAAAATAGTTCCGCGATAAAAAATATTGGGAAATTAAACACTCTGACTGTTCTTCAAGGTTGTTGAGATGGACCCTAGGTGTACTTTCCACATAACTACTTAGTATTTCGTTGTATCTATTTGACCTATAGAAAGCCTAACTGTACTGTATACATTTTTGTACAATCTTGTATTATTTTCATTTATTTTTGTCTTGCAGAGAATGCCGTAATTAATTAGTTTCACTTTCAGCTGACAAACTTCTTCGTATCGAACCTACTTGGTTTGTCTTTACCTGTCTGTTTCTTTCAGTCTATCCTTCTTTGGTATGCGTAAAGCTTTTTTTAGTTAGCCTTTTCCGAAAACGTTTTGTACAATTTTCTCAGATGTTAATGAATGCGAACCAAATCCCTGTGGAGTAAACGCTATTTGTAAAGACACCGTTGGAAGTTATATCTGTACGTGTAAGGAAGATTTTACTGGAGATCCATTTAAAGGATGTACCGATATTGACGAATGCACTACTTTAGACAAACCTTGTGGCACCTACGCAATTTGCGAAAATGCTGTACCTGGTTATAACTGTATTTGTCCTCAAGGATATCAAGCTAAGCCTACACCGGAAGTAGCATGTGAACAGGTACGTACCTAATATTATGCCAACCAACTTATTACTATTCTTACTAATTGAACGACTATTATTTACATTTCTCAAAAAAAACTGACTTACCGGCCCTGGCGTCTTTACATTTTTAAGAGTTTAAAAAAATTAGAAGGAAGTATTAAAAATTACAAAAAAAAAACTATAATATTTTTTATATGTTTTTCATCAAGGGAAAGTTCTTAGTCTAACTTTTGAAAAAGAGCTACAAAAGTTTTTGTAAAGTAAGGAAAGAACTCCTGTCGCTGCTTCATGGGCAGCCTAATGATTATAGCAAAATATGTATTTAACTGAAGTAGCACTATTTTTTCTTGTAACCTCAAAGATATTTTTTAAAAAAAGTGCAAAGCAAATATTTGTTAGAAATAGCTGTTCAAAATCAGTTGAATTGTTTCATCCTAAGAAACACATTAATGAAGTGTACAGAATGTTCAAATCTATCCTAAAGCTTCTCTTTTTTAGGTTGATGTAAATATTCTATGTCAGTCGAACTTTGATTGCACAAACAACGCAGAATGTATAGAAAATCAATGTTTTTGTCAAAAGGGATTTATTCCTAAAGGTGCTGTATGTATTGATGTCAACGAATGTAAAAATATTACAAACCCATGTGGACTATATTCAAACTGTATTAATAACGTTGGAAGTTTTCATTGCGAATGTCAGAATGGATATGTCGGAGCGCCACCTATGGTTGAATGTAAAGCTCCTTGTGAAGACGTAAAGTGTGGCAATCATGCTTATTGCAAGCCTGATGGTGATGAAGCGTACTGCATCTGTGAAGAGGGTTGGACATTTAACCCCAGCGACATTTCTGCCGGCTGTATTGGTATGTATAGTAATTTTTTTTAGATCTCGCAATATGGTGGCCAAGTCACTTGTCATATATGACACACTGTTGAAGTCTGGTCTATTTTACGCTTAGAGGTTGGCTAACAGACAGGACCGGACTTGTACTCACTGTTTAACTTAAATAATAAACACCAAGAAAATCTAGTCTCTGAAATATATAAAGCCCAAAAGTAAAAATTTGAAAACACATACTATACAAAAAACACCCACAGAAACACTAACATCACAAACACAAAACACCAAAATCAAACGACGCAACCTGTCGTCTCAGCTTGATAAGGCCCCTACCAACCCACTACTATCTAGGGACTTTTCCAAGGGACCGATATCCAGCGTTGATGTCATCTGTGATTGTCAAATGTCGAAACGCTGAGTCTTATCATAAATTGAACTCTACCTAAGCCAGCACAATTCTACATATTATATTGGCAACCGTAAAATCACTGTGCTCATGAAGTAAAGGAATCAAATGTTATTAAAATGGTAAGATAAAGGCACTGTTGCCTGACATCCACTGCCCGAACACTGTGAGCAGCTGGTTGGATTTGAGGACATGTCACATGCCATCTGTCAAATTTGTTCAACTGCTGAGACCGCTGATCATAGTACATTTTTGTACATTTTCGGTTTTAACTTTGGTAATATAACGGTCGTTGATTAAACTATATCTATCCCAAATTTTATCCGTTACAATGAATCAATTATTATTTAAGGAATAGCTTTAGCAAATTCGAAGAAAAGTAATTTACTTTATTAAATAATTTTTTTAGATATCAACGAATGTGACAAAATCAACGGTCCCAGTGGTCGATGCGGTACCAACGCCCAATGCACAAATTTACCTGGAACATTCGCATGCCAATGTGAACCTGGCTTTACTGGAAACCCCAACAAACAATGCGCTGATATAGATGAATGTTCTCTACGTAACACGTGTGGTTTGGGTGCTGTATGCACAAATCTACCAGGAGGTTACACTTGTGAATGCCCAGAAGGAACTGTACCCGATCCCGACGCCAAGACGAAATGTAACGAAATTGTCACTTGTGTAATCGACGCTGACTGTCCTGGTAACGCATTCTGTGATGAAAGGAAACGATGCCTATGTCCCGAACCCAATATTGGAAATGATTGTAGACGTAAGTCTTTATCTGACTTAATTTCAATAATGAGTTAAAATAACTTTATTTATAATTCCTTTATCGCATGAAACTTAATTGCAATACTGCTAGCTCTACGCTACTTTAATATTGTGATTTTTCGTTATTACAGATCCTTGTGAAACAGTTACCTGCGCTCCAAATGAAGAATGTCTGCTTACTAACCATAAGGCAACTTGTATTTGTAGCAGCGGGTACACGAATACGACCTCGGGTTGTGCAGATATAAATGAATGTATTAAAAATCCGTGCCAACCTGGCGCTATTTGCAAAAATGAACCCGGGACATTTTCATGTCAATGTCCTGGAGGTACATCAGGCGATCCCTATAGAAGTGGATGCACTCGAATGGCTCCCCCATCTTCAGAATGTTCTAATACCAATCCCTGCCCAGCTGGGGAGCAGTGTATACTAGACGAGTTTACAAGTGAAAGCGTTTGCATTTGTGTGAATGGATTTGTTAGAGATCATAAAACTGGAAAATGCAGGGACAAAGATGAGTGTACTGAATTTAGAGATAAGGCAGCTTGTGGTATAAACGCCTTATGTAAAAACCTTCCGGGAAGTTATGACTGCCAGTGTCCCCCAGGTTTTAACGGCAATCCATTTTTAGAATGTCTAGAATGTAATAGTCCAGACTGCAGATGTCAACCACCTTACGAGCTAAAAGATGGCAATTGTGTTTTGGCAAGTTGTGGACCTGACAACTCGTGCCCCAACGGAGCAGAATGTATTTCAATAACAGGAGGAGTGAGCTATTGTGCTTGTCCGAAAGGGTACAAACCATCAGTAGATGGAACATGTGAAGATATTAACGAATGTATGGAACAGCAACAAATCTGCGGTTATGGAGCTGCCTGTATTAATAAACCAGGTGCTTATGAATGTCATTGCCCAGAAGGCTATAGCGGTGATCCTTATAACGGTTTATGTTCTCCTGCCCAGAAAAAATGTATCAGTGACAGAGAATGTCCCGAACACGAACGCTGTGTACAACCTGGAGAATGCGTCTGTCCACCACCATATTTTACAGACATTTTGGACCAAAATAAATGTAAGAGCCCCTGTGAACGCTACCCTTGTGGCCTTAACGCTAATTGCACACCTAGTGATCCACCTAGATGTAGTTGTAAATCGGGTTATGAAGGAGATCCACTTCAAGGGTGCACAGACATTGATGAATGTAACGGAGATCCTTGTGCCTATGGAGCACACTGTCTTAACTTATTAGAAGGATACAAATGTATTTGTCCAAAAGGAATGACTGGGGATCCGTACAAAGGCGGTTGCCATCTTGAAGATCCGAGCACCGCTAAATCCGAGTGTCAGTCTGATAAAGATTGTGTTAAGATTTTAAGCTGTCAAGATCGAATGTGTATTAGCCCGTGCGCAGCAGTTTTGTGTGGTTCAAATTCTCGCTGTAGAGCAGAAAATCATAAAGCAATATGTGAATGTAATGCTGGTTTCATTAAGACTTCAAAAGGAAAGTGTGTATCACGTAAGTGAAGCGATTTTATTTTGTTTCATATTTATAGGTTGGCTAAAAATATTAAATTTTGTTATACATAGGTCTGAAGCCTATAAAAATATTTTTGGTTTTCGGTAATTAACAAAACCAAAAAAAAGAATACCAATATTTCATAATTTCATTGAGACTTTTTTTCAGCTTGCGATCATTTCAACTGTGCTCCTGGTGCCCAATGTATTGTTTCAACAAGAGGCCCAACATGCAGATGTGAAGAGGGCTTAATGGGTAACCCATTTCCAGGAGGTCAGTGTACCACAGATATATGTTCCGCTAGTCGTCCGTGCGAAGAACCGAAAGTTTGTATTAGTGGACGTTGTAAACAAAGATGTGAAGGAATTATATGTGGTGTTGGAGCACATTGTGACAAGAATAGTAATAAATGCCTATGCGATCATAATCTTGACGGAAACCCTGATGTTATTTGTATGCCTCGTAAGTATTGTGTAACAAATAAAATAAATTATTAGAATTTAAGAACTAAATTAATACAGAACAAAATAAAATTAAGATTTTTATTGGTAACTATCTTATATTAATTATTTTTTTAGCCCCATATGGACCAATATGTGACCCGAACTGTGGTAAAAACGCACACTGTGAATACGGGCTCACTAGTAATAAATGTGTTTGTAACACAGAAACAGAAGGAAATCCCTATGAGCTTTGTAAAAACGTTAAAATTTCAGGACGCACCAGATGCTCCCCTAATGCCTGTGCTGACAATGCTGATTGCATCGAATCATATAAGGGAATTGAATGTTTTTGCAGACATGGATTTACAGGCAATGCTTATACTGAATGCAAAGACACTGATGAATGTAACAACAATGTATGTGGAAACAGTGCTGTCTGTATTAATACTATTGGTAGTTACGACTGCAGATGTAAGGAAGGATATGCTGGAAATCCATTTGTAATGTGTACACAAGTACAAGGGGGCATATGTAGAGATGCTGAAAATTGCCAATGCAGTGAAAATCTCCTTTGTCCTGATGGTTATTCTTGTAAGAGAGGACAATGCGTAAACCCATGTGATTCCATTCGGTGTGGCCCAAAAGCAGTATGTAATAATGGACACTGTGAATGTTCACCAGGGCACATTGGTAATCCTAAAGACCTTGTAGCTGGCTGTAAAATTCACGATCAATGTACAAGTGATCTTGATTGCACTAATACAGAAATTTGCTTCCAACTTGGTAAAGGTGTAAGAAAATGTGTAGATGCCTGTACCAAAGCTCAATGTGGACCTAATGCTCTGTGCGTTGCCGATAAACATAGAACTTCTTGCATTTGCAATCCAGGTTATCATGGAAAACCTAGCGATCTATCTTTAGGATGTCAAATTGAAGGACCCGTTAGTCCGCGAGAGTGTTTAAAAGACAGTGATTGCAAATTTGGGACAATTTGTGCAATAGATTCAAAGGGAGTTCAAAAATGTATAAGTCCATGTGAAACGGTTGCTTGCGGACCCTATGAAGCTTGTAAAGTTGATGTGGCTGGACACCCAACCTGTGCTTGTAAAGATGAATATTTATGGAATCCTGTACGGTCATCATGTGAAAAGCCAACCGTTCCTGAATGTAAACATGATAATGACTGTGAACCTATTTCTTCGTGTCAACCAGATGCTCTTGGTATTCTGAAATGTGTGCCAATATGCGCGCAATTTACATGTCCCAATAATTCGGCCTGCGTGGCAGAATCCCACAAGGGCCAATGCCAGTGCTATGATGGATATTCTGGGAATCCAAATGGTAGAAATGGTTGCCAACTCATTAAACAAGATAAGTGCAATAGCGATACGCAATGTTCTGAACAAGATACCTGCCGACAACACCCAAAAGAGAAGCGAAAAATGTGTCTACCAGCATGCGATTTAATCAAGTGCGGTCCCAACGCTATATGTGCGGTCAATAATCATGAACCCAAATGCCAGTGTCCACCAGGTTCGTATATTGGGGATCCAAATAATCCATCTCAGGGATGCGAATCGGTGCCTTGTGTATACAACATCGATTGTCCACCAACGCAATTATGTAACCGGTTAACTCATACATGTCATGATGTTTGTAATGAAGAATCGTGTGGAACCAATGCAGTGTGCATTGGAGTAGATCACAAAGCGACATGCCAATGTCCACCAGGCTACAGTCCTAATCCACTAGCTGAAGTGGAGTGTGTATTAAAAGATTCCTGCAAATCAAACCCGTGCCATACCACTGCTGTTTGCGAACCAACTAATAACGGGTATAACTGCGTATGTCCTCAGAGCACTGTAGGAGATCCCTTTATTTCAGGATGTAGACAAAAAGGAAATTGCCCGAATGGCGATAGGGACTGTCCTGAAAATACAATTTGTCATCAGGGGAACTGCATCAATCCTTGCTCGCAAAAAACGTGTGGATACAATTCTGTTTGTAAAGTTGTTAATAAAAAGGCTAGTTGTCTTTGCCCAACGGGTTATAAAGCGGCTGAAACTGGAATCCAAGATGGCTGTCTCAGACTAATTACAACCTGCGCATCGGACACTGATTGTGGACATGAGGTCTGTCATAAAGGACAATGTCGACCAGTATGTCGTAATAACGAGGACTGCTCTCAAGGTGAAGTGTGCTCGGATAAAAAGTGTGTCAGTCCATGTGCCGATCATAGTCAATGTCTAAGTAACCAAGCCTGTATTGAAGGTATGTGTGTGATAGGTTGCAGAAGTAATAAAAACTGTCCATCGGAAGAAGCTTGTGTTAATAATCAGTGCCAAGATCCTTGTCAAAACAAAGACGTATGTGGTCCTAACGCGGTCTGTTCGTGCCTAAACCACAAAACTATTTGCCAGTGTCCTCCTGGTTTTGAAGAAAATCCGACTCCCCAACAAGGTTGCATAAGAAATTCCACATTGTGCGACGAAAATAATAAGTGTTCTCCTGATCACATTTGTATCAACGGACAATGTGCATTTAAGTGTCGGGGAAACAGTGAATGTGCTGTTGGCGAAAGGTGTGCTAATCAAAGTTGCCGTAAAGTTTGTTTCGCTGATAGTAACTGCTTAACTGGCGAAGTATGTAGAGACGAAGTTTGCCAACCAGGGTGCGGACATGATGCAGATTGCAAAACTTCTGAAACTTGTGTTAAGGGAAAATGTAAATGTAACACAGGGTTTATAAAAATTCCTCAAGGATGTATTGATATAAATGAATGCGAAGCTCATCCTTGCCATGAAAGTGCTACTTGTATAAATCATATTGGTTCATACAAATGCGTTTGCCCAGACGGTATGGTTGGCGATCCTTATACAAGTTTAGGTTGCAGTGGACCAGGACAGTGTAGGTCAGACAAAAATTGTCCAGACAACCTTGTATGCAAACGAGGTAAATGTCGAGATCCATGTGACCCTGAACTAACAAAATGCGGTGTTAATGCTTTATGTCAAGTAAGAAATCATAGACTCGAATGTGCCTGTCCGCCGGGTCATCTCGGAAATCCATTTGACAAAAATCTTGGCTGTTTTAAAGTGGAATGTATTGAAAACGATGACTGTCCTACCACCAGGTTCTGTAACGCACATTCTAACAAATGCTTAGGTATGGATATACATATTTTTATTATTTGAACAAGGTATATAATTACTTTTATTTCCAGATCCTTGTGATTTTGTTGACTGTGGTAAAGGCTCTTGCCTATCTGAAAATCACAATGCTGTTTGTGTTTGTTCTGATGGTTACCGATTATCTGAAGACAAGTGTGGCAATATAAACGAATGTGAAGAAAATGATCCATGCCACCCAACAGCACGGTAAGTAAAATAAGCACCATTTGATCAAAAATCGCCTATATAAAAGTTGCAAAATAATGGTGATAATAATAAATTTTAAAAAGTTCAAAAATTAAATACGGTCCTGCCTCCTGTTGTTTTAAATAGTTATTGACAGTAAAATATTCATTTTTCATAATAAAAATATGAAGCCGAAATGCAGGTGCACATCTCAACATTCTGCACCACTGCGTTATTTTCGCATATTGAAAGTAGGTATTAAAATGTGTTTTGTTTAGTGTTTTTACGGCTGATAAGTTAAGTTCGATATCGTTCGCATATCCGTGGGATTTTCGACTCTACCGCCATTTGTGACTGCTTGGGTGTGTGTGTTCAAATATTTTTGTATTTCTTTGTTGTGTGGTTAAAAAAATTTCAGGACCGTAACGGGATTTATTGGCAAGCTTTTTATCTCCGTTATTTTGTAATTTTTATATAGGCGATTTTCTACAACCTGCTAAAATAAATACTTAATTTATACTTATTTAAAAAACTACCGTCTGTGTGTATACTGTTTGACTTGAAGCCATTCTAAGTGCACCTTGAAATGGATATCGTACATGCACCAACTTTTGGCGGTATTTATACTTCGGTGTTACGAAATTCACTGCATAATTGAAACCGGTAAATGTTGGTATGAATTCAGACTGAATAAAAAAATTCATAAATGGCGCTTCGTGATAAAAAAAAGGTAGATATCGTCCCTCAAAAAAATTTTTTTAGTAACTGCGCTCCACTGGTACTACTACATGGCCATATAAAGAACACCGAGAAACGTCAGTTCCAGAAAAAAAAAATATTTTGACGTCAGTACTCTCTGTGGCGTTACCAAGTCTCTCTATAATATTCCTACGTAACATGTTTCAAATCATACTAACTTTTTTAAAACATTCAGTTTCAAAAAGTTAAAATACTACAACACAAAAGAAATCCAAAGAACAGCTGTTCAAACCAAGAGTAAAATTTTGTTCAACTAGGCTGACCCGAAATTTTTGGTGGAAAAAAAGTACATATACAAAAATTTTAGTTTAAAATTAGCTTTAAACAAAAAAAAATCCTAAAACTTAAGCAAGTACTTGTTTTTATTTGCCCATTTTTAATCATATTTAACAGAATATTTGGCTTCTATTAACATATATAACGTATATATATATATATATATATATATATATATATATATATATATATATATATATATATATATATATATATATATATATATATTTATACTACTCGTGCTGCTATGTTTATGGTAATTTCAAATATTTTTTAGATGTATTGACAGCGACGGTGGATTTACCTGTATTTGTGAAGAAGGACTCGTAGGAGATCCGATAACTACTGGGTGTCGAACACCAGGAGGCTGTCTTACAGACACCGATTGTCCATCGTCTGCCTATTGTGATAATGAAACCTGTAGAAATCCATGTGAACTAAAAGATGTATGTGGCCTTACCGCAAAATGCTTACCAGAAGCGCATAAAGCTATCTGTAGCTGTCCTGAAAAAACAAAAGAAGATGAAAACCATTATTGCATAGCAATTGAATGTACGGATAATAACGACTGTGCAGCAGAAAAGACTTGTATTGACTCAGTATGTGTTAATCCTTGCAGTCTTCCTAACGTGTGTGGTAAAAATGCCGAATGCACTTCTGTCAATCACTTAGCAGTCTGTATCTGTAATGCTGGAACAACGGGAGTTCCGCATTTAGGCTGCACGGCAGTGCAATACTGCGCTCATGACAACCAGTGTCCTCAAGGTCTTAAATGTTATAATGGCATATGTACCTCTCTTTGTGCAAGTTCACGTGACTGTATTACTGATCAGTTATGTATACAGGGATATTGTCAGCCAATTTGCAAATCAAATTCGTCGTGTCCTGAACACCAATTCTGTTTAGACAATATCTGTCAACAGGAAGTTCGTTGTCGAGCTAGTAACGATTGTGATTATACCGAAAAATGTTTTTCAAACTCCGTCGGTCAACCAGAGTGTATTGACGCATGTGAAGGTATACTCTGTGGAAGAAATGCTGAATGTGTGCCCAAAAATCATAAGGCCCAATGCATTTGTAAATCAGGATTTAAGGGAAATCCTAACAATGATAAAGTAGGTTGTCAAAAAATTGAGTGTGAAACCGATGATGAATGTTCTACAGATAAACTTTGCGATCAAAATATGTGCAAAATTGCATGCTTAGTACACAACCCATGTGGAAAAGATACTTTATGCTCAGCAGAAGAGCACAAACAAGTTTGTTATTGTCAACCTGGAAACACCGGCGATCCGTTAAAAGGATGTACCCCCATAGATTTTTGTGCTGATGAACCTTGTGGTCCCAAAGCCTCCTGCATAAACTCCAGAGGATCATTTAAATGTCAATGTCCACATGGTCTTATTGGAGATCCATACAATGAAGGTTGTAAAATCCCGGTAGAATGTGTAAAAGATACTGATTGTCCGGCTGTTGCATCATGCGATAAAACAGGAAACAAATGTAAGAGCGTTTGTGAAAATACTTTGTGTGGACCAAATGCAGAATGTATAGCTATAGATCACGCAGGGCACTGTAGTTGCAGAAATGGATATGAAGGAAATCCAATTAATAGATCCAACGGATGTAGACCTAAATTAGTACATTGTAAGACTACGCACGATTGTCCAGCTAACACTTACTGCTATGGAAATATATGTAAACAATCATGTAAAGACGACATCGACTGCGAGCATACCGAACAATGTCTACAGGGACAGTGCCTTCATTCGTGCAATTTACCAAAAGCCTGTGGAATGAATGCACTGTGTCAAGTATCCAATCATAACAAAATTTGCACTTGTCCAGAAAAGTTTACCGGAAACCCAGATATTGAATGTATCAGATGTAAGTACAATATACCTAATTATAATATTTTTGTTTGGGTTTGCTTGGGTAGGATGTTTTTTTAAATGTAAAAAATAAAATAAAGTAGAATTTTTTAGTTATTATTTATACAGAATTGAACCATGAAACATCGATAACTCGGGGTTCTTTTTAAAGGTATGGAAATCAAACTTGCTGAGAATATTTTGAAAATTTGGTAGTTGTAGAGCCATTGTTTAAAATGTTTTTATTTTACAAATTTCATTAAATATTAGAAAAAGTAAAAGTTTGTTGAACCAAAAAATTATTCAAAAATTACAGTTACGTAATTTAGCTGTCAAAATCTCTCACCCTATTTTAGAATCTACCACAAACGACATACAAATAGTTAACTACATACCTACAATACCGCCTTAACTTCATTCCATATGAGACATAATCGCAGCTAGGAAAGCATTTAAAATAGTTAAAATACAGTGCGTGAGTAAACGCACTTAAACATGTCATTTTCTAGAGCTAGGCAAGGCAAATAAGGGATAACATCCGCTTGTGTTTTTTTTTTGATATTTATCAGCCTGAAAGAGACAGATTTCCAAAAACAAAATTTACAATAATTTGTGTTAAAATTCACTTGTAATATATTTTGTCAAGATCTGTCTACTAATATTTTTTTTTGTTTGTTTTAGTGCCTCTTACTTGTTCATCAAATCTTGACTGCGGTAGCAACTTAACATGCCAAAATAACATGTGTATGCCACAATGCAAATCAGATGTAGATTGTGCGTTTAACGAAAAATGTCTAAAAGGAAGCTGTATGCTAACGTGTCGTGTGGACAATGATTGCTTCCTTGGTCATATCTGCTTGAGGAACAAATGTATTTTTGGATGTCATGGGGATGAAGACTGTGGCAGCAGCGAGTCCTGTATAATTAATAAATGCTCCAATCCATGTCTTGAGAATCCATGTGGCCCAAATGCACATTGTTCAGTATCAAATCATAGGGCTCTATGTTCGTGCAGAGAAGGTCTTGTACCTAATCCAACAGCCAAAATAGCTTGCGTTAGAACTCCAGCTGAACCATGCAGTCAAAATTCTGATTGCTCGAATGACTACATATGTAAAGATCAATTTTGTAGAAGCCTCTGTACTGCAGATGCAGGATGTCTTAATAATGAACGTTGTGAAAATGGTGTATGCAAACCTATATGCAGAAAAGATGATGACTGCAGAAATGGTGAAGTTTGCGAAGGACTTAAATGTGTAATTGGATGTAGAACAAGCTCTGGATGTGCACCCGATAGATCATGCATCAATAATAAATGTGTTAATCCTTGCACGTCTCCAACTGCTTGTGGGACCAATTCCAAGTGTGCTGTAGTGGACCACAAGAAGCTATGCGAGTGTCCAGAGCCACTAGCGGGTAATCCGCTTAAATCGTGTAAATATGTGCAGAGAATCTGTAGTGACAATACTGACTGCAATGAAGATCAGTCATGTAATGAGGGTTTATGCCGAGCAAATTGTAGAACGTAAGCATGTATTTTTTAATAATTTGCTTTAAAAAGGAGAAATTAAAAACGCTTGTCTAATAAAGGAAATGTAAAACGTACTGATACCAACCAGTATGATATTTTTTAGAACTCATCTTGGTGACTATGAAAGCAGAGTACATAGTTCATTTAACTAACTTATAAATGTCTAGTAACTGAGCTCACCTGCCGGACTATTAGTTTGCTAGCTAGAATCAGTTTTGTCTTTATTAATTGCGTTAGTAGTAAATATATGGAAAAAATGTGTTGAAAGGTTTTGCGGAAATTTTTTTATCTGCTGATTTTTAAATTATTTTAGTGATAACAACTGCTTAGAAGATGAACGATGTATAAGGGGCACATGTCATGCAATATGTAATTCTGATGGATTTTGCGGAGAAGGTCAAATTTGTGAAAATCGTCTATGTATCATTGGATGTAGAAATGATTCTGTCTGTCCACAAAATCAAGCGTGCATTAACAACCAATGCCAAAGTAAGTAAAATAGATTTTTTATTTGCATTATAACACGTTTTGCCTTCATTGTTGAATAAATTTATGTATGGCCGGATTTCTTGAGGCCAAACATACATGACAAACATGTAACCTTGTTGAAGAGCATACACAGACTAGACAAATCAAATATTTTTCAGTATACGTCACATCAGTACTGTATGGACATGATTATTTTTTGAAAAATAAACACGATTAAAAATTATACAGGGTGTTTGGTAACGAATGAGCCATGCCTTAGCAGCGGCTTCCCTGGCTCAATTAGATCGATTAAACCTAACTTATCTTAGTATTGTCTGCCCAAGTTAATAATAAGTAAAGCACTGTAAACATAGGTTATTTCAGGGACGTCTCTACCCTAGTTCGAAATTCAAATTCAAATTCAAATTCAAATTCAAATTCAAATTTCTTTATTCATGTTATATACAGTAATACTGCTTACATACGTCAATACAATAAAATAATATCACATGTGCTAAATGCACCCATAATGTCATTTATACATGTTTTCTTTTTTTTAAAAGCTAGACAAAAACTAAATACAAATTAAAATTTAAAATTTACGAATTTAAAATAATATAACGTAAAAACATTGTGTTTTAAAACGTATGGGACATAAACTCATTTACAGAATAAAAAGTATTTTGAATTAACAGTTCTTTTACTTTGTTTTTAAAATTTTTATAATCTAAAGTTTTTAAAAATTCTGGTATCCTATTGTAAAACTTGACCGCCCAGTACCCCGGGCCAGTCTGGCACCTTTTCAACCTCCAGTAGGCTGGAATGAGTTCATTTTTTTGCCGGGTGTCATGGCTATGCATGTCCACATGCGAGCTAAAGGAAGCGATATTCTTTTTGATGTACAACAGGTTTTCATATATATAAAGGGATGGTAAGGTGAGTATTTTTAGATTTTTAAATGCCTGTCTACAATCATCCCCAAACCGAAGCCCACACAGAATTCTTACTGCTTTCCGCTGCATCCCAAAAACTCGGTAAGCATCCGCAGAGTGACCCCAAACAAGAACCGCATATGAGATTCGGGAATGGAATACCGAGAAATATGCCACCCTCAGGACCTCTCGAGATACAGAGCGCTGTAAGTTGCGTAAAACAAAGAGATCTCTACTCAGTTTTCTGCAGAGCTCATCGATGTGTGGTCCCCATTGTAATTTTGGATCCAACTGAACACCCAGGAATCTAACTCCTGTCACACCCCTACTGACACCCTGGTCATCTCTGAGAGAAAATACCACTTGCTGAGTTTTGTTGTTATTTAGCAGTAGTTTGTTCATCCTGAACCATCTCTCAGCCCTCTCCCGCGCAGCCGACAAGCCCTCAAGCGCTCCCTCCAGAGTATCACCTGCAAAGGACACAGTCGTGTCATCAGCAAAGAGTGTGTATCTTGTATTATTACTTTTTAAAGCAGGTAAGTCATTTATGTATATTAGGAAAAGTATTGGTCCCAGAACTGAGCCCTGGGGGACCCCAATCTTGACAACACTCTCCGCTGATGCCACACCCGACAACCTCACCATTTGCACTCTGTTTGTCAGATATGACTTTATTAATTCAATGCTTTCATGACAGAATTTGTAGTTGCCAAGCTTCTGAAGGAGCAAATCGTGACTGACGCAGTCAAAAGCTTTGCTCAGGTCACACATCAACACCGTACTGAACTTCAGCCTGTGAAAGGACTCCACAATGTAAGAAACAAGGTCCAAGACGGCCATGACTGTATTTTTGTCTTTTCTAAAACCAAACTGACAGTTAGAAAAATAGTCATTCCTCTCAAAAAACTCCACGATCTGCACAGACATACATTTTTCTACTACCTTCGAGACAACTGGCAACAAGGATACTGGCCTATAATTTTCAGGAAGTTCAGAGTCGCCTTTCTTGCAGATGGGGACAACAACAGCCCTCTTAAGAGCAGATGGAAATGTGTTTTCCCGTAAGCAAAGATTTATTAATTTTGTAAGGGGGCTTATTATAATATTTTTAATGGATTTAATTACCTTCACATTGAGCCCATATATGTCTCGGCTGTTTTTGTTCTTTAGGTTGTCTATGATATCACGGACATGAACAAAGCCAACTGGTGAAAATGAGAACTCATTTATTGGTGGGGGATAGGGTATGTTTTTTGGCATTGTAAAGTTTAAAAAGGGTATGTCCTTTACTAAATTTTGTGCAATATTTGCAAAGTAATCATTGAAAATGTCCGGAGTTAATACATGGTTGTTGTCAGATTTATCTTTAGATATACCCCTATGACTGTTTATAATATCCCACATAGCCCTTGAAGGGTTACTAGATGTTTGTATAAGATTATTATTTGCTCTGACTTTTGCCCTATGTATTTCCCCTTTATAGTGTTTTTTAAATTTTTTATACATTTGGGAAATTTCTTCACTTTGGTATTGTTGGTTGAGATCATATAAGAAATTTAGTTGTTCACGCATCAGTTTAAGTTCATCATTGAACCAGTCTACCTTATGTGGATTCTTTGACTTGACCTTGTAAGTTTTTTCCGGAAAACACTCCAAGAAAGCACTTTCCAGGATACCAATAAAGATAGAAAATCTTTCTTCAACATTCAGATCTGTTAAACTCACAAAATCCCAGTCACACTCACTTACCTTATTGTAGAAAGCAATCATTCCCCTTTGTGTTATGGGCCTAAAAGTGTTACTCTGAGTTTGCGATTTTTCATTTGTTGTGAGCATGAAACTGACTAGTTGACCCAAATGGTCCGAAAAGCCCAAATTCAGAACCCTTGCTGAGAAAACCCGTATGTCCTGATCTGCAAAGATGTTGTCCAGGCAATTTTTCCCTCGTGTTGCCTCAAAGATTGTATGTTTCATGTTAAAACTATCCAGGATGTTTTGCATCTGTCGGACACTTGCATCAGGTTTGCAAAATTTGACATTAAAGTCACCGGCCAGAATAACTTTTTTACCTGTACCAAGGGAAGACAAAATTCCATCAAGGGAGGTCAAGAAGGTGCCAAAGTGTCCAGATGGGCTGCGATATACAGCTAATATATTTAAGTTGAAATCTTTCAAATATATACAACATGACTCCATACATTTTTCAATATTAAAATTTGAACAAACATTTATAATATTAAAATCTAAAAGTTCCTTAACATAGATGGCACTACCACCTGTAATAGAGTACTGCCTTGAATAATATGCTGCTAGATTATAACCTTGAATTTTTATGCTTTCAAAAAAATTAAATGTTTAAGTTACATTTCATTTAAAAAATATATAAAAAAATGGATAAAAGAAAACAGCTCTAAGATTGATGAAACTATAAAAATAAAATAAGTAATATTTTAATATTATTATTAGAACTTTGTAAAGGACATTATTAATTTTGTATAATGATTATTTAATTTATAGCTTTAATATTGTTTTTACCTGTATTTTAAAATTAATATTTTTGTATATAATTTTTATTTTAAATATAAACAATATTACCATATCACTATAAATTACGGACAGATGATTCACCTATGTGTTTATAGTGATTTAACCAAATAAATTTCTAATTACTTAACTTTGTATTATATATTATACTATAATTATATTATAAATAAATAAATAAATAAATAAATAAATAAATTTCGTCGCTGGTCATTTGGTGTTCTGTGATACAGAGTACCTCAACATCCTTGCCTTCCAGGACTGCTTCCAGCAAATCAACCTTGTTTCTCAACGATCGAACATTTGTATGAAACACTCTTAAGGATCTACATGCTTCATCTGTTTTGGTGTCCTCACTCGGTTCTGAAGGTTTAGAAAATGGTTTATTATGACCCCTTCTGGCCAGAGGGTTGGGGTCATGTATTTTTCTCGACTGTTTTGGGGCACAGCCAGTTTGAAAGAGGCAGAATATTTGCTTTTTTTAGTATATATTTTTTCACATAAACATCCTTTTTCAAGACCGTTTTGTCTCAGGAACTCTATTATTTCCTCACTGGTAACATCGGGTGCGAGTCCAGATAGAAAGAGGAAGGCAGATCTTTGTGCTGTTCTCAAAAAGTTAGCGCTTACATTGTTCCCTATCATCGGTTCGGGTCTCGCAGTTTTTTCTACAAAATAAAATTAGGATCCGATTTGAAAATAAAATCCAAATATTTATTTACCTCCAGTGTGTAATGTAAAAATGCAAAATACGAAAAGTCTTCGGTTAGAGTAGTAGAAAAATATTTTACTCACCCAATGTATGGATATCATAATATAGCCTGAGACCAAATGCGTCTCTCTCAAATCTAGTTTTGAGCCTGTGTAAACGGCTGCATCATTAAAAGACCTTTAATAGTAGACTCTTTTAAGCTTGTACGCTTTGAAGTAAATATTGCACTGTAGTCTGAAATTGAACGCTCTACATCCGAAGATGTAATGTTTGCTTATCTAAAACACTGCAAGTTACTGCCGCAATTGTCCGCATTTACGCACTGCGTAGTTGCGCGAAATCCGGATTTTTGTGTAACAAAGTCTTAAACTTGCTCGCAGCTTCAACACCAGGGCCATCTTTGTAGAGCTGTATTTACAGTATCAACTATATGAAACGAGCCAGGAAGTGACAGAGATATTGAAGGCTGTCAGAGGCTAATACACAATAATTTGCGTTTATAGTACGCAAATTTGCTTCGATTGTAGGGTTATTAAAGTACTGTTGACTTTCTTTAATGCAGATGGCACTTTTTGGGGTCAAACTGCGAAACGATTTAACAGCTTGGAAATGTTGACTGTAATAAAATGCAGCATTCAGTCACGTTCCCCATCTTGTTAATACGAGCTGTGGGAGTTCGGTAATTCCGGGGCACAACTGGTGAAATTTTTTAACCCGTTGTGGAGATTTTGTAAAACCTTTTTGGAGCTTGTCAACATTTGGATACTTGCTTCGAATTGTTTGTGGCACTCGGTGAAAAGCATGTAGTAAACAGGTTATATATGCAATAAATTAGGACAGCTTTAAGCTATCTCGCTGCTTTTACCATACCCAAGCAGCACAGTCTGTAACTAACAGTACAATGTTGTTCGTACTAATGTCAAACTCTTTTAGAGTTTGCGTTAGTGGTTGTTGGATTGTTTCAGCGTTGCCTTTTTCTAATCTTTTACTTGCAAGTACATATGGCTTCGTTGGTGAATTCGGTGTTAATATGCGCACTAAAACATTTCCTACTTGGTTATTTTTGGTATCTGTACTTTCATCAACTGTTATCCAAGGTTTTTTTTGTTATGTAATGCGGACCTAATGGTAGTTTCCATTTGTTCTTTGACACGAGGAAAAGCATACTGTTAGAGGCCACTTGCTCACATATTTTCCCCAAAATGATTGTAAATGTTCGTTTTGAAGCACGTAGAAAGGAATATTGCAACAGCTTAATACAAATATTTTATTATATATGAAGTCCCAATAAGGCATCTGCAGCTATCGGTTTAACACATGTTTTCTACTCTGAATATGTTGTCTGCAACTAAAGGAACTCCAACCCATGATGCAAGTGTCACAAACAGAACATTTTATTTCCTTTCCATTGTACTTTAGGTCAGGAAAGCGATATAAAAATCTTTGAACTTTGTACCCAAACGGCAAAGGGCGACGAGGTCTCGGCATCGCCATGGCCATGCTAAACGCGAATGTATCTCTGCCTGCCGCCTGCCAGCCTGTCGTCGACGCCATCCGTCGCTTTGTAATTCCAGCCCTAGAATTACCTACGTTTACAAGTCTTTAATAATAAGAGAGATACAGGGTGTTAAAGTTAAAATTGCATTTTACATTTTTATCGATATGTTTTGAAAGATACTAAATAAACTCACAAAATTTGGTACGAGGAGGTTTTTTGGGAAGGGAAAAGCAACGTTGTTTGTTTGCTTGGGTTTGCTTGGGTACCCTGTATCTATCTTATTGTCAACTTTGGTACTACAATAAGTTAAGTTAAATCGATCCAAATTGAGCCACGAAAGCCACTGCTAAGGTATAGCCCATTCGTTACCAAACACACTGTATGTAGTTTAAGTTATCGATAATTTTTGAAATCAGATGTACTTCGTTACTTATTGTATTAGAAGTCTCTCAACTACACGATAATAAAAAATTATACCTACCGCAACCTGCGTAAAAACTTCCACTTCTTAATTTATTGATAATGGTTCTACTATTTCTTATTCGAGCCATAATAATATTTATTTCTGAAATAAATTTTGTACCTCTATTTTAGATCCGTGTGGTACTTCTGCAACATGTGGTTTATGCGCCGATTGTACAGTCACAAATCATTTAGCACAATGTAGTTGTCCCACTAACTTCTTCGGAGACCCGCTAGTTTCTTGTATTCAGGCAGCTACAAAATGTAACGATCATTGTGAATGTGATGGAGCTGGATATTGCACCAAAAAATGTAAATCTGATAATAATTGTTCTTGCGGTGAAACTTGTGTTAATGCTCAATGTAGGAACAAATGTTCACCTCAGTTAGGATGCGCTCAAGGACAAATATGTTCTAGGGGAGCTTGCATTCCGGGCTGTAGATCAGACAGTGATTGTTCTAATTCAGAAACATGTAAAAAAGGAAAATGCCAGAACCTGTGTAAACAACCTTTCGCATGTGGCAAAAATGCCATATGCAGAGTGTCTGACCACAGAAAACTTTGCTTGTGTCCAGATGGATATCAAGGAGATCCCAACGCTTTATGTTCGCCCTATCAATGTAAACAAGATGACCAATGTGAGCCAAACAAAAAGTGCGGTTCTGATGGAATATGTGTTAATCCATGTCTAGAACAAAAAGCTTGTGGGGTAAACGCACAATGTAAAATAATCGACAGAAAAGCTTACTGCTCTTGTCCACCAGGATATATTGGAAATGCTTTAGTAGAGTGTAAACAAGGAGGTGCACAAGCTTGCCTTAAAAATCCGTGTGGTCACAACGCTAAGTGTAAGGATTTGCCAAATGACAGTTATGAATGTTCTTGTTCACCAGGATGTATAGGTGATGCGTATATGGGCTGTGACTGTGATCCTAAGATAGTTAATCTGTGTAAGAACACTTTATGTGGTGAAGCAGCCATATGTAAAGTTATTGGTGGTAAGCCACAATGTGTTTGTCCGTCAAATAGGCCGGCAGGAGATCCCACAATAGAATGTAAGTATTTTGATAGTTTTAGAAGGGTTATTTTAGAGTATATATATATATATATATATATATATATATATATATATATATATATATATATATATATATATATATATATATATATATTGGTGCTCTGAATTAGATTCTTAGGTGCTTGAAGTTTCTTGCGAAACCTGAATAAAGTCTATGACTTCTTGTAATTTAATAGCCTTTTAATTTCAAAGTTTATTTTTATTAATACTTTGCTTGAAATATTAAAATCCTTTTTTGTGCAGCCACGAGATATTGCTGGTGTGGATATAGTTGTAGCATTGTCAATGTTTTCAGCACTACCATTACCAGTTTTAAAAAATACTAAGTAGAGCCTGAAAATTATGTTTGTTTCTTTCATTTAAAGATCTGTAAAGTTCCTGGAGAAAAGTAATACTTTTTTCTCTATCGTCTTTTCTAGGCATTCAGATATTTTATACATTACATAATTAATAAGTCGCTTTCTGGCATTTTCTGTTAAAGCCTTAGATAGAAGAAATTCCTGTTTATAATATTTTCAATATTTAAATGTATATCTCGATGGACATCTAATAGTGCCAGTCCACTTGTACGAATGAAGGAGACTAGTAAGTTTACGAAATTGAGCTGTAACACAGCCGTCTTCAACTCTCTAGCCATGAAGCACAAATGGCAACGTCGCAAACAGCGCCGCACGTGGGCTGATTTTATTTCATTAATAATACGTATTATATAATATGGAACACCACATAGGGGAAAATAGTGAATATAAATTATATAAAATCAAAATAACGCGTGTTTCGGAACCTTTTTTAATTCTATCAACACCCAAATAATTCATGAATGCAAGAAACAACGCAATATTTTAGATGCTTCGAACTGTAAAATTTAGTAAAATTGTATAAATGTAATGTAATGTAATAAATGTATGTAAAATAATGTATTTAAATATGTTTAAACTAAGAAATAAATAATTTAATTAGGGTCCCTTCTTAAAACATTTTTGCTGTAGACAAATATTTTGGTTGATTTGTAAATGATAAAGGAAACTTACACTAAAATGTTTGCAACACACAACTGAAGAACGAGTCACTGAGAATTTGTCTTTATGGATAGCGCGCAACCAAATATTTTTATTTTCATCGTCTTTTGGAAAACTAAATATTGTTTGATAACCTTCTGTTTTAATAACACTATCATAAGTTGTTCTACAGACAGGCGCACAACATTTTCGTGGCATGTTAAAAATCAATGTAGGTACACCACTTTAGACCACGAGAAATTAAAAATCCGTAGCCGTAAAAGTATAAATTAAGAAGTGTGCAGGCATAAACTAATACTAGATATTTAACGTTACGCACTTTAAAATCCAAATCACTCATACACCATCTTAGCAAAACTTTCAGGAAGACACATCAAACAAATACCCTTTACATAGTACCTATATCAAAAATGTTTAATATCGTTGCCGATTATAGAAAACAATATATTTAATTTAAAAAACCGCCGGAGCCATAAACTTTAGGAGACAGATAGGCAATTTTACCCTTGCATACATGACGCGCTGTTTACACAGCTAAGCCATGGCTCCCTTGTTAAAGAAGGGTATGGCTGTAAGCACTTGTACTTTGTATTAAGAAGAAACGCTTTTTGATTTTCTTAATAAATGAAATACTAAGTTGAAGTTGAGCTGTTTCTTATATTTATTTCCCTGGGAAGCGCATGACGTATATCGAATTCATGTCGTGATTAGGACCCCTGAATATGCGCCTGTTTTATCGCCATAAAAACAATTTTTGAAGTAAAGTGAAGTGGTTATCAAGAAAAACAAATATAGAAATGACAAATAAGTTAGGGAATAACAAGGGAATTTATTTTAAATTTCTGTAGGAAAATCGGATATTGAACGGCTTATCAATTACCTAATTTTTAACTTTACCGTTATACATTCCTTTCAGGTACAACAGTTCCTCAAGATCGATCTGATTGTAGGACAGAAGGATGTGGTAAGAATGCAGAATGTATAAGAGAACAGGCATTCTTTGTATGCCGTTGTAGACCCGGATATTCGGGCGAGCCAGATACAGAATGCCGGAAGGGTAAGCCGTATTTTGAAATTGACAACAAAGAAATATATTTTGATGTGCTTTCTATAGATTATGTGTATACAGTACAACAAGGCTTGTTTATTTTTTATAATTTTCTTATTTTGACACCCTGACTCTATCACAAGCTCACGTAACACTACAACGAGATAATTGCCTAAACGTTGCTGCCTGTTTGACACAACAAGAATACTTTGGAAATACAGGCTTTATATTCGCAATAAAAACAAATACTAAACTAAAAGTATATGAGAAATCAAAGTTTAGTTTGCATGTACTTATTTATCTAGCAAAGTCTACCTGGTAGGTGACAATTTTAAATGATTTTGATCCTTAATATAATATAATATAATAATCTGCTAATTTAATTTTTAAGCTTGTGCAAATATAGTAAGAGTTGATATTTCATCGGTCAGCTTTTAAATAAGGTACACAAGATCTCCGGGTTTACCATGAATTAAAAATCAATTTAGTTTTTGTTTTAAGATATAATTTCCACGTTTATTTAATTTTTAATACTATACATTCGCAACAAAAAATTGTACGTGCATAAAAGGTTATCATTATCATCAAGCTGATATTATCTATTTGTAGAGTTAAGTGAACTGTAAGATTTGTAAAAACACAACATTCTTTTACAATAAAATGTAGCGCGAACATTTAGATTGTGTTAGGTGCGTTTTTGTGGTTTAGGTTATTCCAAGTATATCGTAATATTTGTAAATATTGTATTTTGTGAAACTTCCAAAGTAAGAGCAATTCGTCATGTGGAATGTACACTTCAGGGTTCCAATCTGCCTATCACATGTTCCTGAAATAACTGCCCCTTTTGCCCAATCACATTCCACACACCATTAACTTTAACATCTTGGTCATGAATGAATTATGAATGATGGTACTCCAAGGCGCGTACGGTTGCGCGCTGCGGGTATGATAGATGATAAGTCAGATTGGGAACTATGAAAGGAGCATTCTCACATTGATATGTAAAATAGCATTCATTTCTAGTACTTTTCGGCTAAAAGCTGTTATATACGCTTGTAAATACTTGCAGCTTGTACGGTCGTGTTGAGATGGCCTCTTTCATTTCTCTCATTTTCTGACTGTCTTAGTCACACCCGCATGCGATTGTTGTGTTTTGTAAAAAAAATTTCCCTTCACGGTTTCTTAAAATGCTTTCTTTTCTTTTGCCCCATGATTCTATAGCTGCCGAATGTAACAATGACCTGGACTGCTCCGACCAGAAAGCTTGCATCAACTTCCAGTGCGTTAACCCTTGTAGTTTACGTGGGGCGTGTGGGCAAAACGCGTTGTGCAAAACAATCCAACATAGACCCCGATGCACTTGCCCTGAATGCTATATTGGTTCCGCAAACATCGCGTGCAGTCCAGACCCTAATTGTCTAAATACACAACCAAGACCCGCAGGTAATGCAATATGTTTTATCGACTCCGACTGTGACGAAAAACTGTCATGTGATAATAATATGGGGAAATGTTACGATCCTTGTCAAAATCCAGCCATAAAATGCAAAGGAAATAAGAAATGCGAGGTGCATTATCACAGACCGTCCTGCGTCTGCAAAAACGGATTTATAGTTAATGAACGGGGAGAAATATCCTGTGCACCAGAGCAATCAGAATGCACTAACGATAGCCAATGTCCTTCTAATAAGGCATGCATAGATCAGCTTTGTCAAAACCCTTGTGCTGCAAGCCCTGAATCGCCTTGTCCACCAGATAAAGCATGTGACGTTGTAAATCACAAACCTACTTGCATCTGTTTGAAGAATTGTAGTCCATCTCTGTCGATTTGTTTAAGAGACAATGGCTGTCCCGCTGATCAAGCATGTAGAGCATTTAGGTGCGAAAACCCATGTGATACTGCAAACTGCCCTGAAAATACCCCTTGTCGGGTTGGAGACCACAAACCAGTATGTGAATTTTGTCCCCCAGGATATAAACAAGACCCCAAATTTGGATGCTTCAAAGGTAAAAATAACACCGGGTGCAAGGATTTTAGTGCTTGACGTCAGACATTGAAAACGATGAACCTCCTTGCTTTCGGTTTACTTTGCAGTAATATATCAACCTTCTCTATGCTACGTCGTTTCTCTGCCTTTCATACCAACATAAACAAGTGGAAACAAAATTGCATCCATCAAGACTACCTTTCCATATTTTCATTACTGGCTTATAAGGTTCTTCATTTGATCGCCATTGGGACTATTCTACTTCTAGATTATTATGTTTTCCATTAACCCAACTTTCTTGCGTTTATACTAAATCGTTTATGCGAAACATTTATTGACATTTCGTTGCTTTTGTATAATAATAATGTGCCTCAGCCAGACGTTATTTAAATGTTTCGTTGCAAAAAATACATATCCCACCTTTTCTATATTTCAGCTACAGTTGATTTTGTGGATTATTTATGACAAAATGGATAAATATTAGATCTATCTATTTTTCAGTAGAAAAATGGTACAGCACCTTACGCATGGATACTATTAGTTGAAAATGATTTGTAAATATGTAAATAAACGTTCTGTGCTTCATAGTGGGGCTTTATTGGGTTACGGTATAATTAGACTTGCTTTATTTCACTTCCACGCTTTTGATTTAGATGTTGTAGTGCCCTAGAAAATATAAACAAAGCAACATTTACACTATAATACACTATGTACGTTCATTTAGATGTGCAGTGCCGATCTCATTCAGAATGTGCTCCACAACAGGCATGTATCAATAGAAAATGTCAAAACCCTTGCCTTGTTTCCAACCCGTGTACCAATTCACAAGATTGTCAGGTGCAGGATCATCAACCCGTGTGTGTTAAAGGTATGTCGCATTAAAGTATTTATCTCCAAAGTTATATATTCACTTTATTTTTATTTTTAGTGTGCCAATGTCAGAAGGACAGCGACTGCACTCATTTTGGAAACAGATGTGATGGATGTAATTGTGTAGTGGGTAAGAAGAAATAAAAATTGTTAATTTTTTTCTCTTTTGGACGTTGGACTACATTTTTGCAATGCGAGATTTACTATGAAATATTAATTTAAAGGCGTGTTTTAACAAGATACTAATCAATTGCGACGCGGTTTTAACTTATTTTACTCTTTTGCTGTAGTAGCTTGTCGGCTGCAGTAAAATTTATATTATATCTTGGTTTGCACAGGTTTGTTTTGGTAAAATGAAAATATAACTTTAAGTTTTTCGATATCAGTAGAAACTATATTATTATACAGGGTGTTCTCAAAATTGAGGCATTTATCGCCTATATAACAGTTGCAAAATAATGGAGATATTAATAAATTTTTAAAAGTTAAAAAATTAAATACGGTCCTGTTGTTTTAAATAGCTATTGATAGTAAAATAAATTAATTTTTTCACAATAAAAATATGAAGCCGAAATGCACGTGCACAGCTCAACATTCTGAACTACTGCGATATTTTCGCATGTATTAAAATGTTTTTTGCTCAGTGTGTTTAGTGCTAATAAGTTATGTACGATATCGTTCGCATATCCGTGGGATTTTCGATTCTACCGCCATCTGAGACTGCTTGAGTAGTGTGTGTGTGTTCAAATATTTTTGTATTTCTTTGTTATGTGGTTAAAAAATTATCAAGACGGGATGAATTTATTAGTAAGCTTTGTAACTCCGTTATTTTGCAACTTTTATATAGGCGATTTTTGGTCAAATGGTTTATTTCTACAATGTCTACAACCTATTAAAATAAATACCTCAACTTTGAGAACACCCTGTATAAATAGTTGCTACCATTTTAGGTACCAGACCTGGTGTTATAGCAAAAATCTACTTATTTCTGAACAGATTTGTCACTAGAAAAGGCAAAACGATAGCGACATATGCTTGTTATTTGTACTTTTAAAATGTCGAAAGACATTAACAGTGTAAAAATACTAAATACCTGGTCCTTAATAGATTTTATTTTCTAGAAAAATCAAAGAATCCTCCATGCTTGAACTGTCCTCATGGCATACCTTGTGATCCAGTAACAGGGGCCTGTTTAAGTGGTAAGTGTATTTTCGGATATCTGGCTTTTATACTCGATGTATTTGTTTTTATCTCTAAATTACACGGTATTCAAAAAGATCATAATATGTTCAGTAAATTATTTTGTATCTGATTTTTATAATTTGCTTCCAATGTCATCAATTTAAAGAAGTGAGATTTACAGAGAATAACTGTTCTTATTGTAGTAGATAATAAAGTTCAAATATCGAACTTGCAAAGGTTAAATAGATATATAAAACAAATACATCACGATCAAAAGTGTGTTGCTGTTTTATCTATAAACACATACCCCACCAAAATATCCTTCCCACAAGAATTTAATCACCAAGCAAATCCACAAGGACTGGAAAATCGCCCGTCATCGGTATTGAGACATAGGACCATACTGCAAATGGAAAGCTATCAAACAATATCAGCAATATGGACATGACTGATAAATTTTATTTTTCAGATCATATAACTGTATATTCTTCCTAACCTAATTCATGTTTTATATTGTAAATATTGAAAATAGCAACACTTACATTATTTGTTGTTGTCAATTTGTCACTGTACCATTTAGCCTTAGCAATTTGTCAAACAGGACTGATTTTTCTCTATACAAAGTGAGCTTTGTACGGGTTTCACGTATTTTCTTCTAGTTTAGTGTTGTAAATAGTCACTTATATAAAAAGGTTATGGTTGGGCTATGGGGCTTAACGCTTTTTCATTGCATGCATTTCACTGCACATAGGTACATATAGGTACATACACGAAATTTTGTATAATATAGTTAACTCACACATAATTATTTATTTTAAAATAACAGATATGGTTACAACACCAGAAACACTAACTGAAACACAATTCGTGACTCTATCCCAAATAACCAATGCTAGTTCTGCTACCACATTAACACCTAAACCAGAAACTACGATAACAGTGGAGCACACTACACATTTCTTTGAAGAACCAACTACTGTAGTCGGTACTACTTTATTTGAAACTACTACCATTTCGACTGAAAGAACAGAGAATACAGAAGAACCTTCTAGCGAAAAAATTTTACGTATTTTTCCAGCTACCGAAACTACGGAAAAATTTATTACAATAACACCCCAATATCCTTCCACAACAATTGTAGGGGAAGAATTAACTGAAAATATTAGTAAAGGGGAGGAGATTACTGCGAAAATTATTGAGACAACTTCAGGTCCTACATCACCAAAAATGTCTGAAACAACCATTTCATTTATAGAAAACGAGCAAAGTACTACATCAAAAACTGCACAAAAGGTTACAACTATAACACCCCAATATTCTTCCAAGACATTGATAAACGAAAGTTCTGAAAATATTTTAACAACTGAAAGGGGGGAGATAACAAGAATCATTGAGACAACTACGTTTACGACGTTAAATGATACTGAATCACCTGTTTCGTTTACAAAAAATGAACAAAGTACTACATCAGAAACTACGACAAAGTTTGTAACTACACCACAATATTCTTCCACCCCAATGACAGAAGAAAGTTCGGAAACTATTTTAACAACTGTAGGTCTAGATACTAATACAATAAATATAAAAACAACTGAAGGAAAGGACATCGTCACACAAATTATTGAAACAACTTTAGGTCCTACGACGTTAAATGAGAGTGAAACACCTGTTTCATTTACAGAAAATCAACAAAGTTCTACATCAGAAACTACGACAAAGTTTGTAACTACGACACCGCAATATCCTTCCTCGGCAACGATAAAAGAAAGTTCCGAAAATATTTTAACAACGGAAGGAGAGCACATCGTCCCACAAATTATTGATACAACTTTCGGTCCTACGACGTTAAATGAGAGTGAAATACCTGTTTCATTTACAGAAAATCAGCAAATTTCTACATCAGAAACTACGACAAAATTTGTAGTTACGACACCGCAATATCCTTCATCAGCAACGATAAAAGAAAGTTCCGAAAATATTTTAACAACTGAAGGAGGGGACATCATCACGCAAATTATTGATACAACTTTCAGTCCTACAAGGTTAAATGAGAGTGAAACACCTGTTTCATTTACAGAAAATCAACAAAGTACTACATCAGAAACTACGACAAAGTTTGTAACTACACCACAATATTCTTCCACCCCAATGACAGAAGAAAATTCGGAAACTATTTTAACAACTGTAGGTCTAGATACTGATACAATAAATATAAAAACAACTGAAGGAAAGGACATCGTCATACAAATTATTGAAACAACTTTAGGTCCTACGACGTTAAATGAGAGTGAAACACCTGTTTCATTTACAGAAAATCAGCAAAGTTCTACATCAGAAACTACGACAAAATTTGTAGTTACGACACCGCAATATCCTTCATCGGCAACGATAAAAGAAAGTTCCGAAAATATTTTAACAACGGAAGGAGAGCACATCGTCCCACAAATTATTGATACAACTTTCGGTCCTACGACGTTAAATGAGAGTGAAATACCTGATTCATTTACAGAAAATCAGCAAAGTTCTACATCAGAAACTACGACAAAATTTGTAGTTACGACACCGCAATATCCTTCATCGGCAACGATAAAAGAAAGTTCCGAAAATATTTTAACAACGGAAGGAGAGCACATCGTCCCACAAATTATTGATACAACTTTCGGTCCTACGACGTTAAATGAGAGTGAAATACCTGATTCATTTACAGAAAATCAGCAAAGTTCTACATCAGAAACTACGACAAAATTTGTAGTTACGACACCGCAATATCCTTCATCGGCAACGATAAAAGAAAGTTCCGAAAATATTTTAACAACGGAAGGAGAGCACATCGTCCCACAAATTATTGATACAACTTTCGGTCCTACGACGTTAAATGAGAGTGAAATACCTGTTTCATTTACAGAAAATCAGCAAAGTTCTACATCAGAAACTACGACAAAATTTGTAGTTACGACACCGCAATATCCTTCATCAGCAACGATAAAAGAAAGTTCCGAAAATATGTTAACAACTGAAGGAGGGGACATCATCACGCAAATTATTGATACAACTTTCAGTCCTACAAGGTTAAATGAGAGTGAAACACCTATTTCATTTACAGAAGATCAACAAAGTTCTACATCAAAAACTACGACAAAGTTTGTAACTACGACATCGCAATATCCTTCTTCGGCAACGATAAAAGAAAGTTCCGAAAATATTTTAACAACTAAAGGAAAGGACACAATCACGCAAATTGTTGATACAACTTTCAGTCCTACGATGTTAAATGAGAGTGAAACGCCTGTTTTATTTACAGAAAATGAACAAAGTACTACATCACAAACAACGAAAAAGCTTGTAACTGGGACATTACAGTATCCTTCAACCACAATGATCGGTAGGGAATTTACTGAAAATATATTAACGACTGTTAGCGCAGAGATTCATAAAATAAGTCCAAAAACCACTAAAATGGAGATCACCACAAAAACTACTGAGACAACTTTAGGACCCACAATACCAAATAAGACTCAAACACCTATATCGTTTACGGAAAATGAACAAAGTACCACACTAGGTACAACAACATCGACTCAGAATTTACATGCTGCAACAAAAGAAGGTAAGTTGGAAGTAACTACGCCAGTAATTATTGGGGAGAACTTAGTGACTGCAGAACCTTTAGCTACAACGATAATTAATAAAGTTCCGGTAACCACAGTGCGCGTGTCAAAAGGAACGTTATATGAAACTGCCGGTCGTTCACCAAAAATCACAACTTCTACAGAAAGTTTTGTAGATAATTTTGAAAAATCCGAGCAAACATCTAAACTTTATACCAGTGAACATACATTAATCCCTGGTCAAGTCTGTCAACATAATGAAGATTGTCCACCTCACCAACTTTGTAGTTGGATTAATAGGGTATGCACACACGTATGTACCGACGATTCTTGTGGTGAAAACGCTCATTGTATTCCAAAAAATCACGAGATCGAATGTAATTGTTTAACAGGTTATACAGGTAATCCCAAAATAAAATGTGTATTTGCAGGCAGCATAACCACCACGGTCGGTATTACAAAACTTCCATCTCAATATGACCAAACGACATCAAAAATGTTTACTGAATCTAGCACTCAAGCCGAAATAAGCAGCACTAAAGAAATTAATAAAGAGCCACAATTAGAAACGACGCAGTCCAAGGAAACTCTCATAACTAAAAGTGTCCCTATTACAACCGAATTTACTGAAACGCGTGAATATACTGTAAGTGAATCTGAAATAACGACAATATCTGGAATAGCTAAAGAGGCAACTTCCAGGGAGACAGAAATGACATTAATCCACTCTACTCAGTACCCACAAACTTTAATGTATTCTTTCCAACCAGACCTAACGACAACAAGCACTAGTTCTAGTCAATTTAACACGATGGCTGCCACTAGTTCTGAAACTAGTAAAGAAGAACTTTCTACTGAGGCTAAATTTTCAACTCAGTCTACCAAATACCCACAAACTTTCACATATTCTTTCCAGCCAACACTTACCAATACACCTCAAAATGAAACAATGACTGAACCGACGACAGCTTCCGCTGTTACCGAAACAAGCACGGACTCACTCTTAATATTGAATTTAACAACAAATACAATCAACAACGAACTCACAACATATTCTTCCAAAGCTGAAACACCATCTACTGCTAGTGAAATCAGTAGTATGACTACTGTTGCAGAGACTAAAACCACACTAAGCAATACTACTCAAAAATCCTCTAGCGACACTGAAACATACGAAACCCATACTACTCAATATGTACCAACAACATATTCTTTCAAAGCCGAACCAATAACAATACGAACCGATTTTGAGACTACGACTGTAGAAGAAACTATATCCTCAATTGCTTACCCCGCAGAGAATACACAGACATCTTTTGTAACATCAAATTTCACGGCAGTACCGGTATCCATGCCTATTAATGACTCCCATACAGAGACCTTACCTACTATAGCCCAAATTAACACACAAACGCCTTCTGTAGAAACTAAATTACCAATTATCACTAAGTACCCAGAGACATATTCATATAAACCTAGAACAACATTAAAACATTTTTCAACCGAACCTGTCACTAAAATAACTTCAACTGACCTAGAAACTGATAATAAACAAACATCTGATGAGTTCACTAAATTCTCTACAACCCTCTTCCCTGAATATAGTCAGACGACACATTCTATGAAACCAGAAATTACTTCAACAGAAAATACCGAATTAGGCACTGGTACTAAATCTACTCTTACTGAGATTACTACCGAGACTGAAACTCCACTAACTTACTCGACAGGTCATATACATACTTCCACATATTACTCAAAACCAAAATTAACACCAGAACATAGTACACCGGGTAAATCTTACACAGAAACAGTGTATTCGGTTAGCGAAATTACCGAAGCAGTACCATCTACACCAACTGATATTAGGCACACTTACCCTACTGAGCATACGCAACCTGTGTCGTCCTCTTCTGAATCAGAAGACTTTATGTCCACATCAAAAACTAAATATTCTACTAAATACACCGCAATGTCTTCAACCGAATCAAAAACAGGATCAACCCCCAAAATAACCGAATTTCCAATAACTACCAGTACAGAGCACACCCTTAAAGAATATTCTTTAAAACCAGACTTAACGACAACGCAGAAACCGACGTATGCTATGGAAGAAAATACAGACATTCCCCAAACTGTCGCCAATAAGGAGAGTCCTATAAATATTACAGAATTTCCAATAACGAGCACAATGCATACAACAGAAAGTGTCCAATTCATTACACAGACACTTCCTGAAATGAGTGGACCAACACATTTTTCGGAAACTGGTATCCCTCTTACTGACGCCACTACACAGGCACGGACCATAACCTACTCACACGAATTAAACCAAACAACGACACAAAAGACTTCTACTGTTTCTAGTTCAGAGACAACACCTGTGAGGAAAATTATTACAGAAACACCTTTAACTGAAATTCTAACACGTCACGAAATTAAACCGGGACCAACAACCGAGTACTTAGAATCAAAATTAACGACTACAGAAAGGTTAATTTCTTTTACGGAATCTGAAACAGAGACAAAGACGCCCACCACTGAGCACACACAGGCACAACCAACCACATTAGGTCAAGAAATTTTGTCGTACAGAAATATATCAGGAATAGACGCAATTACAACACCAGTTAGCACTTTGCATACCGAATTTCCGTCGAAAAGTTCTACGGCTGAAATTTTAACAGAACAACCAATTGTTAGTACACAGAAGATATTTATTAAAGAAAACCCTACCCTAACCGAAGGGTCTACGACAAATAGTTATCTTGAAGTAACCACAGGTACTATTGTAAATGGTACAGAGACTACAGAACACAATATCGTGGAAATAACTGAAGAACCAAGTACAAAAGTTTACCCACAAACAAAAAGACCACTATTCAACACAGAAATAATAACCAGTGCTCCAAAACAAGAAACAACTAGAAAAAGTTCTCTTGGTTCTGGTCAAGTCTGTCAATACAATGACGATTGTTCACCTCACCAACTTTGTGATAGGCTTAATAGAGTTTGTACAAACGTATGTACCGATGATTCTTGTGGTGAAAATGCCGAGTGTGTTCCGAAAAACCATGCGATCGAATGTTATTGTTTACCTAGGCATACTGGTAATCCAAAGATAGAATGTGTTTATGTGGACGGTCGAACAACAACTCTAGCTGTTACTACGATAGCAGAGAAAGAATCTCCTGTAACAAGTAAAGCTGCTGCAAGATCCGAAGCGGAAACTGTAGAACCAATAGGTATGATAGGTTTAACGTCTCAAATATCCCGTACTCTCTCGACAACTGAACACTCTCAAACAGAAATGACCTTAAAAGAAAACAAAACAGGAGAAACTTTATCTACAAATCATATAATCGAAATTAAAGACAAAACAACAGAATCATATCTTATAACTGCGAATGTCACGGCACCTACTATTAAACCGAGTGCAACTGCACAGCCGTTCACAGAAATCGATGAAAAGACTTCAGAAAGTTCTACATTAATATCCACTAGAACACCATTATACACAGAAAAGATACCAGTTGTAGAAACCACTGGTGACGAATTTACACCACTATCCGAGACTACGGTAAACGTATCAACTACGACTACACGCGAAAGTTTTATTACAGATCAAATAACTTCCACTGAACGTGATAAAGAAAAGGTGTTCTCACTGTTGACAAAAATGCATACAGAACAAACAGCTGAAACGGCTACTTTTCATATTACGGAAAGACCAGCTACAACCGAGAGTCTAACAACTTATAACGCTTCGTACGAAACTGAAAAGCAAGAAGCAGCTAAACATAGAACCGATTATACCACAAAAGTTTCTCTAAAGCAAACAGAAAAACCCGTGTACTCAACAGAAATTACGATGGGCTCAGAAACTACTTCCGCGGTAACAGAGAACACAACATTCTTCTTAAATGAGACGGAAGAAGCCGAAGTAGCTACGAAAGAAACTTCAGATAAAATAACAGTTGTAACTGCGGAATACACAAATACAACTGAAAGTAGTACCATGTTAAAAACTAACGAAACAACTAAAAGGGAACCTGAACAAACTACCATTAACATGGATGAAACAAGTACGACTTCGTTCAAAATAGAAAAAAGTGACATTACAACACAATTTATTATTGAAACTCAGAAACCGCTTTTTATAACAACTTCTGGAGAAACTGCTGAACCAATCACATCCACTAAACAGTTCGACGAAACAGTAGCAACCGAACTGCAAACTACTACTGCTTATTCCACCACTAATAACAATTTCATCAGTACAGGTAATGTAACAGAAATATACTCCCAAACGGGCGTAAGTAATTTTACCGAAAAAATGCCTACATATTTGTCTTCCACTATGTCGGATAAAATTACAGTAAGTTACGAATCGACTAATATCATAGATACAACGTCAACGTTATCCTCAATTACAACGAATTCACCATTAACAACTTCAGGTAGTTCTAAGTTTACAGAAATTTCTGATAAATCGACAAGTAAACCTACAGAAATACCACCTGAACACACGGCGGAAACAGGGGAGCCAATAACATATATTTATTCAAAAAGTCTACCAGAACTAGTAACAGAATCAATGCTAGAGGTTACTGGTACAGCCCCAACCAGTGTTAAACAAAATACCACTTTCGCCTATTCCATGGTACTAGAAAATGCAACGGAATCTATTGCAACAGAAGGTATTCCAGAAATACTCACCAGTATAAAAACAACTATACCAACTACTAAATCTTCGTCCTCATCACCAATGTATAGTATAACCTTTACTACGCCAACAAAAACAGGTTCTGAGATAACTACAGAAGCACATTTTAAAACTATTACCCCTTATTTGGGAGAAACAACAACATTTAGTACCGTACTTACAACAAAGGAATTTGATGAACTTACCACTTATGGCAAGACTACAATTGGTATTGGCAAGTCAGAGGTAGTAGAAATTACTACCTCAGCATATACTTTAAAAGAACAAGGTAACACGGAAGAATCTGTAATTACTAAAAAAACAACGCCGGTGGGTGTTACTAACTTAATTACACATTCAGTGGACATGAGTACAGAACAAATAGAAGAGCTGACAAGTACTAGAAGTACTGTTGTAACAAAAAAATTGGGGATGGTGACTCCTTATACCACATTACCTACAGAAGAAAACGTATCAGCTGAAAATGAAAGTACTAGTACTGAAATTTATAGTACTAGAACAATAGAATCAGAAATAACGACTAAACCTTTCAACGAGCACCCTACCGTAACAGATCATATCCATGCACCAACAACGGAGAGAAAAACGGACATAATAACCACAGGCTACACATCTGCTATCGTGGCAAAAACAATAACCGAAGTAGTCAACGAAACAATTACAACAACGGAAGGTAGTACCACCGAATACGCAACTACAGGATTCGAAGGAAGACATGCAGGCAGTGAATCTTCAATACGAGACGAAATTTCTGAAACGACCAAACTATACGAAGCTACTACCGGTGTCTATAGACTTATTGACGAAACGAAATTAACAACTGCATGGTCAGCTTTAGACACAACAACTGAAGAATCTTTAAAAACAACGACATTATTCAAAAAAGTAAGTATCGCTATGGAGGATAATACTAAAAAAATAGGAACAACTGAAGAAATAACAAGGAAATTTGCCGAAGATTCAACTACCCCACTTCAAGGTAAGACACTATCCGAAACTATTTCAACGGAAGGCTCAACGATAAAATACACCAGTTCTCCCGTTTCAACAACTTGGCAAACTACAGATAAAGGAGTTTCAGAAACTACGCCGTTACAGGAAGGAGATATGGAAAAGGCACGCACAACTTATGGACCTAAGGAAACAACTACTTTTTCACCACAAATAACTAGTACTAGACAGGAAGAAAAAAGTAGAGTTGACGAACTTGTCACGTCTCCTCCTCCTCCCCTTTCCGAAACGGACACAACTGTAAAAGTAATTAACAAATACAGCACTACTGTTTTCCCTACCGAGACACTAATATTAGGACCAACTGAACAGGTCGTAACAGAAGGTGCAAGTGAGGGAACAACTTTAGGCTCCTTTACAACAACCGAAACAGCTACAATAACAACGCTAAAAGCTTTAACAAATGAAAGTGTGATATCGCTTCCAACTTATACTAATATTACACACCGCACTTTCCAATGTCTGAGTGATAACGATTGCGAAGATACAGATGTGTGCTTGTTTAAAAAGTGTATAAACGTCTGTACAATTGGAGGTCTATGTGGGCCAAACGCTAAGTGTACTGCGGAAAATCATGTAGCCGATTGCGCTTGCCCGCCGCATCATTACGGAGATCCACATAGGATGTGTTTTCAAGGTATTACAATCTTACAAATATCAATGCCCTTTTCTGTGTAATATATTTTGTTTTTCAGTTTTACTGTATTATATTGTAATTATTTTTATTAACTAGATATAGTTAACTAATTTGGCACAATTTTAAATTAAGTAAGTTGAAGTTTAGCGTTTCTAATAATTAAATTATTGTACTTTATTGTAAAATACTTTTGTTCAAACGATTTCCCTTTTTGATTTAGTAGCAGTATCTTACTTTAACCAATTTGAGTAATCACACTTATTGTTACAAAAAATCAAGGATGTAGTCAATAAGGGATGCGTACTTAGCTTTTAATTAAATAACCACAACTAGAAAAGTCTCAAAATCCCCATAAACTCTATTTTAAGATACCCCTGGTCCACGTCTTATAGATTTAAGCTTCTATTTTGGCAAAAAGGCAGCATTGGGAAAAAGTAAAACTATATGGTAACTTCGTGACAGATAATTTAATTTCGTGATACTACACAAGTGCTTCGTGATAATGCTTTTATAAAAAAAACAAATGTGCGGTAAATTTAACAAATATGCTTAAGACAACTACATTAAAACGTAAACATTTCTCTCCTTGTAAATAAATCTCTTGTTTCCTTGATTGCAAAACAGGTCTAAAACTAAACATATTTTTTGATTAACTATGAATTTGAAACTCAAGTAAATCAAAATGATGTAATTTCTAACGCAGGCGCGCCTGAAAAGGGGTTTGGAACCTTTTATTTTTGTTTTTCATAAAATTATCTTCTATCATAAGAAATTCGAGTAGTTCTCGAGGCCCTGTAGATTCCCTAATCTCGCTGCTTTTAGAAGTTCTGCTTGAGTACGCTGGTTAGCGGTTAGTTCTTCTAAGCAAAATCCGTGAAAAAATCGATAGAAAAGGGACAGATCCCCAACAGCGTGGCAATGAGCGGGAATATATCTCACTGTACCCTACATTCTATATACAGGGTGTCCGAAAAGTCTTAGTATGGGGAAATATCGTTGCTATTAGTAAAGATAGATACACCAAATTTTAGGTGTCTCATTGGTTAATAAGTCTACTTTTTGAGGGCTGACGCTAGGGAGTTGGAGTCAAAAATTTTAAATACAACCATATGCCGTGTGGCAGCTCATTTTACAGGTCTTCAAAAAAAACATTTTTACCGCAAACCCGAGGTCCGTATCTTAATTCGTTTTTAAATGACAAGCAACAAAAATTCAATATATTGAAAAACAATTACAAATTTAAGTACCTTTATTTCTCTTATTACTTCAAAAGTTGTTCAAAATGACCACCATGAACTTCTTAGCAGTAATAAAGTCGATTTTGAAACTCTGGCAAAAATTAACACGGGCCATTCTCGAAAACGTAGGAAGTGAGTTCCAACTTTATTACTGCCAAGAAATTCAAGGTGGTCATTTTGAACAATTTTTAAAGTAATAAGCGAAATAAAGGTATTTAAACTTAAAATTTTTTTACGATTTTTAATTTTTAAAAGGCTTGCCATTTAAAAAGGAATTAAGATACGGACCTCGGGTTTGCAGTATAATGTTTCTTTTTTGAAGATGGCATAGGGTTGCATTTAAAATTTTTAATCTCAACTGCCTATAAGATACACGTAAAATTTCGTGTCTTTATCTGTACTAACAGCAAAGACATTTGCCCATAATAAGACTTTTCGGACACCCTGTATAACAATATACAGAGACCTATTTGTTAAAGGAAGGACCTTAAACTGATTTTAGTTTTTTTTTTCAAAGAATTTAATATGAGAGTTGAGAGTGCAATAAACATTGCAGCTCAAATACTGCATTTTAGCACTGCATATAGCAGATATCCGTATAATCTATGAACTAGGTACGCCAAGTTCCCATCTAGCAAATGAACTGCTTTAAATTTTTTAGGGAAACACCGTAAATTTTTTTTTAATGAATTTGTCATATTTGTCAATACAAAACGCTATTCTTCCTTGCATGGTTTTGGTTTAAAGTCCACAACAATTATGTAAATATAATATTAAATAGAAATTAATGTTTTAAATAATGTAATTAAATAAACCCTCCGAATAATATGTATAATATGCCACATAAATCATGTTAATATACTAAAATTTACTAATTTACTTACATTCCTAATAGAACCACATACTGACAGAGCACGTAAACCTTGTGAATCTGATATGGACTGCCTCGAGTCTGAGGCCTGTTACATGTCCTATTGTCAAGATCCTTGCGAATTTACCAATGCCTGTGCAAAAAGTGCTCGCTGTCAAGCCAAAATGCACAGGCCAATTTGTACATGTCCGATGGGATTCGAAGGAAACCCGGCAACCAAATGCTTCAAGTCGCCTACAAGTAAGACCATCTTACTATACTCGTAATGTACATATATATGTTTATATTTCAGGGTTAACTTTACCGTTTACTGTCAACAATAACTTATTAATTTATTAATAAATAACAGTAACAATTTTTAACTTTTAACCAACAACGATCTAAATTAGAAGAGTAGGACCGAAATGTACAAAAAAGTATCGAAAATCTATTAAATAGTTACATATTTTCTGTTATTATCTATTTTTCTTATTACTTGTATTTTTATTAAGGCAAGATAAATAATTGTATGCGGGTTCGGCAACTCATCAGCAAGCGTTTAGATGACACTATCTAGATATGGTCACGTGGATTACTACCAATCATTTGATAAGTAACCACGTGACCAGCTGCAATTAGTGTCATCTAAACCCTCGCTGATGAATATCCCAACCCGCCTTGTGTGGTATCCTGGTTAGTTCCCCAAGTAATTGGATGGAGATGGCTTGTGATATTGAACCAAATATCCTCTAGCTAGTTTATGGGATAAAAGTGAATGTGAAAATATATTTTTTAAATTTAGCAGTAATAAATCTAAACCGCTGAATGTATAAAATTCAAAACTGGCATAATGGGAGTGTTTCACAATTTGTTTATTGTTCATTACAAAGTGCGGTCACGAGGTTATATAGAAGAAATTTTTTTCGAATTTTTTAGTGCTATTTCTAGCAGTCACCCTAAAATCTATTAAAATTTTCTTGGGCGAGTAATGTCACTTATGTCCGGCAGTCCGGAAGTTTCGTTCGTATACTTCTCCTCTGTTAGGCCAATACGAAACCATTGTATTCAAAGAATAAATGGCGTTGTTTTGAAATTCCTCGCCTCGCTGTCCAACCCTTAATCTTTTTTGCAGCTCCCGACAGCACGAGTATTTAGAGAGTATTTACGGTGGTATTGGATGTGCCCGAATAGGGTGTGATTCGGAAAGATCGACTTATTCAAAGTAAATGGAAATATTTTGGTGTTCAGCGAGTGATAGTTAATAATAATATAAATTACTAGCTTCCACCCGCGACTTCATTCGCGTGGTATAGGTAATACTAGTGTAGTTTTGATGTCCTGATTATGAATACATAAGTTCTGTTAGGTTAGGTTAGTTTTATCCATAATTAAATTTCAAACTTCAAACCCCCATTTCACCCCCTTAGGGGTTGATTTCTAAAAAGTTATAAAACATGTGTTTATTCTTAGTAGAGTACTTTCACGTAGTTTCAAGGTAATAAAACAATCCTTATAACAATTTTACTCCATTACAAACTTTGAACCCCCATTTCACCTCCTTAGGGGTTGATTTATTAAAAACTGTAAAAGACGTGTGAAGCATATTTTTAAGAGTAATTCTATGAAGATTTGAGTTAATAGGAGCATCTAATAGTTTTTCTTCATACAAAGTTTGAACCCCTGTTTCGCCCCCTAGAGGTTAAATTTTGAGAAACACTTCCTTAGTAGATGCCTACGATATATAAAAAAGCTCTCTGCAAAATTTCAAGTTTGTAGACCCAGCGGTGTGGGCTGTGCGTTGATATGTCAGTCAGTCAGTCAGTTTTTTTCTCTTATATACATATATACAGTGTGTTCAAAAAGTCCCGGACCCCGCCAATATTTCGGAAGCGTCGCCTTTGATCAAAAAATGTTTCAAATAAAGTTTATAGATCTTTTTTAGTCTATATTTAAAAAATAGCATTGCGTATACAGGGTGCTTCACAAATGGAATAGTATAAGTTTTTTTTTTTCTAATTCTACACGAACCTTGTTACATATTCTATACCTAAATCAATCAATTTAAAAGATATAAAGTCATTTTTATTAACCCAACAAATACAACTTCTTTAACAAAAAAATTAATTAAACCTTGAAAATGGCCTCCCTGAACAGCTTGGCAACGTGCAAAGTTGTAATAAAATCTATTCGTTGCATTTTGAAGCATAGTTATGAGTTGTGAGTTGACATTATGTCGTAATTCTACCTCTTAGTACTTCAATATTTTCTGGTTTTGTTACATAAACTTTATTCTTTAAATGGCCCCAAAGGAAAAAATCCGTCGGCTAAGGTCAGGAGATCTGGGTGGCCGTTCTAGTGCACCCCTTCTGCCAATCCACCGATTCGGAAAAGTAGTAGGCCAGTAATTGTCGCAATTACTTCGATTGCCAGCTTTGAAAACTGCTGAAACTTTTGCAATTTTTAATTAATCTGGAAAAACTCCTGTTTTAATATAAATTTTAATGGATTAAAAGTACCCTTAAAAAAGTGTTCAATATTAAATGTAACACTGAAACGTACTACAAGTAAATTGTTATATTTTGGGAATACACTTTCCCGATTTTTGTTGAGTGTAATTTTTATTTTAAACCGTTTAAAATGTGCTTACCACCAACTGGCATGAACTTCCAGCCCGTTCTTTTTATCTCTTTAATGTATTTGTAAATTTTATTTATCTTGCCTTTAATTAATTGATCAAGCCTATGTACATTTAAATGTAAATATTTACTTGTCTTTTTCTTCCTTTTCTCCTGCACTTTTTCCATTAGTGGGTTGCACTACAAATGAAGACTGTCCTAATAGTGAAGCATGCATAAATAGAGCATGTCAAAGACCTTGTGATGTTCATAATCCTTGTGCCCAACACGCTGTTTGTATCAACACCAACCATGGATGTGACTGTAGCTGCGAAGAAGGTTTCCAAGGCAATGGATTTGTTGGCTGTACTTCAGGTAATTTTTTAATCTCTAAGTATTACCTATAATAATTAGAACAATCATCTTAATATTTATTTATGCTACTCTGATAGTCGATTTCTCAAAGCAACTATTCTGGATCTTTTTTTTCAGTCTCGATTCGGTCAAAAATCAAATAAACCGGGCTATACGGAATGGGCATCTACTTATTTAACCTATTACGCGTTGTATGACTTATTTAACCTATTACGTGTATGTTGACATTTTTTTATTTAAACATTCTTCTATAGATTACGTTTTTCACCATTTTTAAATTATCAATTTTTATTGCGCGAATGATTTCAACAACATACTTGGCAAATATAGGATTATTTAGTTATACCACACTGTAGACAAAACCTAAAACTTCTTTAATTAAAGCAGAATATCTAAATGAACAAGGTTTCAGAAACACTGATGGTTTTGAAGTGCAGTAGGACTGAAAAATCCTGCAGTGTAAAACATATTTCTAACAAAAATCATAAAACAGTGGATAATTTCAAATTATTAAAAAACTCTGATCAATACAACAAAATCTTAGGGATAGAGCATAGGGAATAAGGAATGTTCTCTTCTATTAGGTTCCTTATTTTTATTTGTTTCTTGCTAACGATTTATTTAATTTCTCTCAAAATTTAAATATATTTTAAAATGAGTTTGAAACATTAGAAATATGACAATCATTTCTTTAAACTTGATCAATGGGACATTATGAAGTTTTAAGTCTGCCGACAATGGAACATATTTGGTTATAGTTACAAAAGAAAATGTATGGCTTAAAATTAAAGATTTCTGCTCTAACAGAACTAGAAAAATTATCTTACACATACATAAAAAAATTTAAATCCATAATTTTTTTCGTTTTTAGTGGGACCATACGGTCCTCCAGTATGCCAATACAACGAAGATTGTCCCCCCAACAAATTATGTGATAGACTCAACAGGAGATGCATTAATCCTTGCCTTGAAGATTCCTGTGGAGAAAATGCAGAATGTATACCAAAGAACCACGGCATCAGCTGTTTGTGTTTACCAGGTTCGTTTTAAAGAAATACTCGAGTAACTACATTACGTCAATAAAGTATTAGTCTCAAATTATTCAAATTTAAGTTACTGTAAAATACATTTTTAATTTTGTCACACAATTTATATCTTCGACTATAACTTTAAGACAGTTTTATAGGTGTCTTAATATATACAGATCCATTAGATCGGTATAGTTTTTTTCTTGCCAACTGCAAAAAAGATATATTTCAGGTTATGAAGGAAACGCTTATGTAGAATGTGCTCCCCTGAGCCAGGGCTGTAGACGTGATGATGAATGTCCTACTAGCGAAGCCTGCGTCAACGGTCAATGCATATCACCTTGCAATTGCGGTATGAATGCAATTTGTGATGTCATATACCACAAGCCGACTTGTAGTTGTCCCCCAGGATATCAAGGGAATGCTGCAAATTCTTGTCAACCGCCGATTAATCCATGCGATCCCAACCCATGCGGAACCAACGCCCTCTGTGAACTGGACAATGGCAACCCAATATGTTTCTGCCCGAAGGGTTTAACTGGAAATCCGTTTAAAAATTGCAGTATGTATTTTAAAATAAACGTATTTTGTTATTCATCTCTTCTATTGTTATGGTAATACGATTTTTTTTTAGTTCCTGAAGGTGACGAGTGTGTCCCGAATCCGTGTGGACCTAACAGCGGTTGCAGAGTTGTTGGAGGAAATGCTGTGTGCTTCTGTTTACCCGAATACGAAGGAACGCCTCCACAAATTCCATGCAGTATACCATCCAATCCATGTGACCCATCTCCATGTGGTCCCAACACCCAATGTTCTCTATTACCAAATGGTTTTGCTAAATGTACTTGTCTCCCTGGTTTCCTTGAAAGTCCCAACACTATTCGGGGATGTATTGAAAGTAAGAATCCATGTGAGCCAAATCCCTGTGGACAAAGTGCTCTATGCGATCCCCATGGCGATCCTGTATGTTACTGTCCCCACGGTACATCTGGAAATCCATTCAGAAGTTGTACAAGTTCAGTGGAAAAGGCGTTATGTAGTCCAGGGCCATGTGGATACAATGCTGATTGTTACGTTACCAACAACGAAGAACAATGTTATTGCAGAGCCGGTTTTATTGGCGATCCTTATACAGGCTGCAGAATTCAGCCTGCTAGTCCATGCGTGCCAAACCCCTGTGGTCCAGGTGCACAGTGCGTTATTACACCTGATGGAAATTCGATGTGTCGTTGCCCTGAAGGTATGGGGGGTGAACCTACTGGCCCCCTCGGTTGTTATGGATACGAATGTGTCGTCGATGAAAATTGTGGAGATCATCAAGCCTGTATTTCTTATAGATGTAAAGATCCTTGTCCCGGATCTTGTGGTATAAATGCCGACTGCCGAGTTGAGAAACACCATCCTGTATGTACCTGTAAGCCTGGTTTAACAGGAAATCCTATTATTAGATGTTTCCAAGTTCTAGAATATCTACCTCCTGATCCTTGCATGCCAAACCCTTGTGGAATCAACACTGTTTGCCGAGTTGCTGCAAACAGAGCTGTTTGCTCTTGTTTGCCAGATTTTCATGGAAACCCTCAGACTGAATGTCATCCCGAATGTTACATAAATTCCGATTGCCCTATTAATAAAGCTTGTTTGGATAGACGTTGTCTAGACCCTTGTGCATTACAAGGCCATTTGTGTGGTCTCAATGCAGTTTGCCAAGTTAGAGATCATACTGCTACTTGTGTCTGTAATAATGGTTACATAGGAGATCCATTTTTACAATGTATTCTCAAGCCATCTGTTGTCATTCCAACTTATCCTAATGAGACTGCACAACCATGCACTCCATCACCATGTGGAAACATGGAGTGCAGCATTTATGGTACCCAAATTGCAATTTGTGATCCATGTTTGGGACCAGAAGCTGCATATAACCCACAATGTCGACGTGAATGCTTGACTAACGCAGATTGTCCATTTAACAATGCCTGTTTTAAATTTAACTGTATTGATCCTTGCCCAGGATCATGTGGAATTAATGCTGTATGTACAGTTGTATCACACGCACCGATATGTAGTTGTCCACCTGGTTTATTTGGTGATCCGTTTCAACAGTGTGATATTCTTACGGGTAAGAATTTTTTATTTCATATCAACTAATTGCAATTACTTAGCTTTTTACATGTACTTTAATCAGTACTCTTTAAAATAAAAAAAAAGTATGTTGTGTTTATAACTTTAATTTTTTTTTAGAACCAAAAGCCAAAGAAACATGTGAAAACGTAAGATGTGGCGTAAATGCTGATTGCTTAGAAACACAAAACGGTTTATCCTGCGTTTGTAAAAAAGACTTATTTGGAAATCCATGGCTTGCTTGTCACCCCGAATGTGTTATTAACACCGATTGTCCACTTGATAAAGCCTGTATTAATACTAAGTGCGAGAACCCGTGTATAGGAGTTTGCGGAGTAGGCGCACAATGTGATGTAATAAACCATATTCCTGTTTGTTCATGTCCTCCTCAATACATCGGAGATCCTTTTGTATCTTGCTATGTTGCACATATTCCAACGATTCCCTCAGTTGTACCCGAAAATCCATGTGATCCATCACCATGCGGTCCATTTAGCAGATGTTCAGTTTCACATCAAGGTTATGCTACTTGCTCATGTCTGCCTAATTATCAAGGTGTGCCTCCAGCCTGTATACCTGAATGTATTTCAACATCAGAATGTCCTCAAATCAAAGCATGCATAAACCAGAAATGTGTTGACCCATGTCCTGGAACTTGTGGGCCTGGTGCTTTGTGTACTGTCATCAACCATAATCCCATATGTAGCTGTCCTCCTGGTCTAGAAGGGGATCCATTTGTGAGCTGCTCTAAACGCCCAATAGTAGCAGTAGAGCCCACTACCACACAAGAACTAATTAATCCATGTGTACCGTCACCTTGTGGTGCAAATTCAATATGTCAAGTGAAGGAAAATAGGCCCGTGTGTTCATGCGTTGCAAATTATATCGGTAGTCCTCCATTCTGCAGACCCGAATGTGTTATAAGTCAAGAATGTTCTCAACATCAAGCCTGTGTCCAGGAAAAATGTATTAACCCTTGTGAAGGAACTTGTGGACCACATGCTAAGTGTGATGTAGTTAACCATACACCCTTCTGCAGTTGTTTGTCAGGATACGAAGGTAACTTACTATTAATTCCTATGTTATTTGTGTCTCAGGAAGATAGTATCCTAGAAATTTAGCTAAATATAACAGAAAATTTTATAATATGAAAATGTTGCCGCATTTCAGTTCAATATTGGTAATTTTTTATATTTGCCTAACTAGGTGACGCTTTCGTTGGATGTACCAAGATCATTATTATTGAAAGACCAAAAAACCGATGCAATCCATCACCCTGTGGGGAAAACGCTCAATGTACCGTTAGTGGAGATGCTGCAAAATGCACATGCATTCCTCCTTATATTGGAAATCCGTACTCAGGAGGCTGCAGACCAGAATGTACAATGAACTCAGAGTGTCCAACCCACCTGGCTTGTTTATCTTCGCATTGCAGAGATCCCTGTCAGGGAACTTGCGGAATCAACGCTGAATGTAGTGTCTTTAACCATGTTCCTGTATGTACTTGCGCCAAAGGATTAATTGGAGATCCACAAACTTCTTGTAGGACACCACCACGAGTGGAAAGTAAGTTTATCTGTTTCATGCAAACGTTAATAATTATTCTCCGGTATTACTTTAAAAAATGCCATAATATCAATTATAAAAATACTTAGAACATTCAGCAAGTCTCACAGAGTTCTTGCCATATGGGTAAAATTTTAACTTTAGAGTTAAAAGTTCTCAAAAAGGCATTTTATTCCACCTAATTTTTCTCAAATTATATTAACTGTCTTTTTCGTTATATTAAATGTATAATTGTGAAATATTTTGTTACGAGAGAAATAAGTGACTCACACTATTCACCACTGAAACTTATTAAACAAAATACGCTTATATTTATAATGATGTTTATTAATATCAACTTTAATTTAAAAGTAGTTGAAGTGTGAAAAACCGCTTCAATAAAAAAAATCAAGTTCAGGCCGAAGATGATGAGGATAATCACCTACAAATTATCCAAGCCGTTGTTGAAAATCCCAAGACTCCGTTAAGAAATTTGGAAAAAGTACTTTCTGGAAACGATAGACGCTCTGTTTGTAAATCCACTGCTGGAAGAGTTCTTAAAGCAAATCATTTTTATCCATACAAACCTACCTTTGTCCAGACGTTGAAACCTGGAGACTTTGATTTTTCGGCTTGGTATCAAGGTATGCACGAAGATGACTCGTCTTTTTGCAAAAAAAATCATATATTCTGACGAAGCATGTGTTACATCAAATGGAGTAGTTAGCTCCCAAAATTGCTATTGGTGGAGTACAGCTAATCCGGGATTTGTTATCCAGTGTCGAGATTAGTATTATTTTAAAACAAATGTGTAGTGCGGTATTTTAGATAACCAACTGATAGGCCCATTATTTTTCTTCCGAGGCTATAATAATATAACGTCGGATATTTACCTTCAATTTTTTTAGAAATCAGTTGTTTGGCTTTGTTAATAGCCTTCCACTTAACATTAGAAATAATTTATGGTACCAGCATGATGATGCTCCATGCCATAGTTCCCGAGCCGTTAACAAGTTTCTTCAGGAAATATACCAGGGGCGTTGGATAGGAAGATTTTCAGAAAATCATTGGCCGGCGAGGCCGCCGGATCTGAACCCACTGGATTACTTTCTTTGGGGATATTTAAAGGAAAAAGTGTATTCTCACCGACTTTTTGCAAATATCGACAACTTGGAAAGAGTAATAACCCTATGTGCTCTAGGAAGTGCTCAAGTTGTTTTGAGAAAAGCTGTTTCAAAATTCTCTGTTAACAATAAAATGCATCGAAAAGGAAGGCTGTAAATTTATTCTTCCTTAATTAGTAATACATTTGTTTTATATTAAAACGAAAAAGTGATTTTTACAACTTTAAGTTAAAAATTTTCCCATATGGCAGGAACTCCGTGGGGCACCCTGTATAAGAACATTTTTTTACCCAGGAGGTTAATTTTTTGCCTTTTAAGTATTGTTTTCATTGAACATTTCTTGACCAAACTAAAATTTGATGGGCGTTTTACGGGTACTAACAATCGACAGGTCACCGGAGCGATTCAAATTGTAATATTTTTATTGATTCCATTTTTTTTCAGAACCAAAACCATGCGAACCATCACCTTGCGGACCGAATAGTGTGTGTCGTGAGCGCAACGACCAAGCCATCTGTTCTTGTCAAGTAGGTTACTTCGGACAACCACCAAGATGTAGACCGGAATGTTTAGTTAGTTCAGAATGTAGTTCGGACAAAGCTTGTATCAATCAGAAATGTGTTGATCCATGCCCTGCAACCTGTGGTCATAACGCGAGATGTCAAGTTCATAATCACAATCCCATCTGTAGCTGTCCACCTAATTTTGTTGGAGATCCGTTTATCCTGTGTAGGGAAGAAGGTTTGTATTTAACAAGGAAAATTAATTTTACTTAATGAGTGCCCTTTTTTGTCTTTTAAATGAAATTTGCAAGAATTTAGGCGGGTTTTTAAATCCTTGGAGGAAAATAATCAGTTTATTCGCACTACGTCACTGACGCAGAGTGTAACGGATCTGATATTTCATATGCAAAACAGCAGCGACTATAGGATTTTTATTTGTTTTGCCTCTAGATTATTCGTAAAATGTCGAGTACGAGTATAGCTGCATTATTCAATATTCATATCGAATATCCGTCTCGTAAAAGTAACCATGCTGCTCCATCTCACCGTTAAAAATAACGGCTATTCTTAAATCACTATCGCTGTTTTAACAGTTATCAAAAAATCGCTATATCTTCCAAGTCTAGCGGCTAGTCTCTGAATAGGTCGCATCGGAGTCGAGGCGCTGGCACGCGGCGGTACAGAATTCCCTGTGTCGCCGCCAACTGCCTCACTCGCCGTGGAACTCTACTGATTAGTAATATTAGTTTCAGAAAAACCCATCATCACTCCATGTATTCCATCACCCTGCGGCGCAAATGCTGAATGTCAAGCTGTGAATCAGAGAGCAGTATGTTCGTGCTTACCAGGAATGTTCGGCGCACCACCCAACTGTCGCCCAGAATGTTCCATCGATCAAGACTGTCCACTTAACCTCGCATGTACCAACCAAAAATGTAAGGACCCATGTGTCGGCTCTTGTGGATTCAATGCAGAGTGTTCTGCAGTAAATCACAGGCCGGTATGCAGTTGTCAGACAGGATTTGAAGGTGATCCATTCTCTGGATGTAGCCGAGTCGAAGGTAAGTTGCATGTATATCTGTAATTATAAGCTGGTTAATTATAAGCTTTTGGTTTGCATTTTTCAAAGTCCTACAAATTAATAGTACAAAATTGCAGACTTCGTCACACAGAAAGCGAACTGGACAGTCGTGAATCAGACGTCAAGCAGAGCGCGTAATTTTACTTAAGACCGCAACCGCATTAGTGTGTATGTATACAGAAAAATGTCATTCGATTCCGAGGAAGAATTTTTGTTAGTGTATAACACAACTGATCAGTTCAGATATTGAATAAAAAAAATCCACTAACTGTTTTAATTTAATTCCTATGCTATATTATTAATGTTTCTGCTTTCAATAAGATGATTTTGTAATCTTTATGACTTGTATCGTATAAAAATGGATGTTCACGAACTTTTTCAATTAAAATTTCAGTAACATCCTCCATTATTTCGATATAATACCACCGCGGGCAAAACAAAATCTCTCTTCAAATACAATCTAAAACTGCCCGTCGCTATCTGCCGCTTGCTCGCCGCGGTAGTCCGTGGCTTACGTGCCAGGGATAGTTTTTTAACGCCATGAAATAGAGTTTGGCGGATTGCACGCGAAACAAAAAATCGCAAACCGCGACGGGCAGACCGCTTTCTGTGTGACGAAGCCTTTAGACACAAATGGTAAGAAAAATATACTGCGGACAACGAGAAAAAGTTAGGAATCGATAGATGACAGGTGATATTTTACCGAAAGGTACACTTTCTTCCTGCTATATAAACACACTTACAACGGTACATCAAATCAAGTATAACAAGCAAAAATGCGTTCAAGAACGATATCGCTGATATTTTTTGAAATTATTATTTTGACATTATTTTAACTTTTATTGCAATTTCTCCAACAATGTTAACTAATGTGACATTTTCGGGATTATTGAGGTCAGAGAAGCCAATTTTGTATAACGGATGTTATAAAAATTAACGGGGGGGGGAGGGGGGGGGGGGGGTGTTGGTCGGTTTAGAATTTCTTCAAAAATGTTAACTAATTAAACATTTTTGGGGTTATTGAGTTCAGAAAAACATAGCCATTACAAATTTAAAAGGGGGGAGATAAGATGAAGGGAGGGGGGAGAATAGGTGTACTAAAAAGAAAAAACATTTTCATAAAAATGAACAAAATTAAGTTGACCATTAACAGCAGTAATATATAGGTACGTAACAATATTATTTCATCCTTTTCAGTGCTTTTCCTTTTGTGAAGTTTCATTGAAATATTTTTTAGGAGCAATAATTCATAAATACAACCCGGCAAAATCTAATATTAATTTCATTTCATTTATCTACCTTTTCCATTAGTTACCTGAGTCCAGCACCAGTTTTTTCGTCGTAATATTGAAATCCGGTCTCTAGATATAATTAACCTAACCTACCTCATGTTTCATGTATTCATAATCATGACATCAAAACTGCACTATCATCACCTATACCACGCGGACGAAGTCGCGGGAGAAAGCTAGTACTTAATATACTATTTAATATCATCACAACGAACGTGTAAGCCATGAAGATTAAGTTTCTCAGATCCTTGTGACATAAAATTAACCTTTTTACTCCTATTTCTAAAGCGGCTTGATATTATACTTGTTGATTAGAACTGATTAAATAGCGCCAGTCCATTGATAGAACTTGGGCTGTTTACATACTGGTACAAGTAAATTCGTAAGAAAAAAGTTCTACTTTTTTTAAATATTATGGTGAACAATATTTTTCCTCCGGATTTTTTATAATGGGTAAAGTGGCATCTGTACACAATTTTACAAATTTAAAGATTTAATTTTCCATACATTTATGGCCGGCACCATATTTAATCACTAAACTTGTATATAGAATACTTTTAGCTTTACTAACCGAAAGTGATATCCTGTTTATATTGTACTTGTGGCTGCGATCACCAATAATTGTTTAATTTAGATTTGTATGTCTATCCATATAATACACCATAGCAAAGAAACAGGTTTTCATTTAAAAAAAGTGTGTAGGTCCATTTTATTAAAAAAAAAAGAAAGTAAATTAAATAGCCCTAAGCGATACATCTCCCTGAAACAAGTTAATTTGATATTATCGAACAGACTGAAATAAACCATTTTATCATCTCCATGGCCTACTATTCACCAGTTGTGTTGTTTTAACGAATTCACATCCATCTTAGGTATTGGATAAAAATTGAACTAGATCATTTAGAAAACAAATGCTAATGTGTAATATCGCAGGAAAGGAAATTTTCTGGAGAATTCAAATATTGACTTAAAACGATAGGTTTCCATTTAAAATAAAAAAAGGTGATATCACTTCCGGTTAAACCGAAAGTTGTTTTAAAGGTCTGATTTTACTGAAAAATGATAATTAATACACTTTACACAATATACGATACACGTTTATTCCAAAAATTAGAAAAAAAAATTAGGAGGTAACTGTATCACCTAGTAAACAGTAAAGTGTAAAGTACCAAATGTGACAAAAAGTAGTTGGGGTAAAAAAAAGATTAATAAACGTTTGGGAAAATGAGAATTAAATCCATATATTTCTTCATACAACTTCTAGCTAAATAAGCTAAAACAAGGGCAATATAAAAAAATCTTTGTGAACTTAATACTTAAAAGGGTCAGTTTTTTAATTCATTAAATTTGTTTTGAATTTTAAGTCACATTTTGTCATTTTCACCGTCTTTTTTGTTAAGAAGTTTCTAAACTATACATATATACGATGTACCAATTTTGTCAGATTTTTTCCCACCACGAGCACATTGTATTTAACAGAAGGCGCGAACAAGACCATGGTAAATTCATTATTTAATAATTGCAACAAACTTAATTAAGCTGATCATTATAAAAAATAAATAAATAGAAGTATTGAGTTTACAAAATAAAATCAAAAAAATAATAGAAAATTATACTAGGTTCTTAAGAAAGGCTTTTTTATTTTTGTTATTATCAACAACTGCATACAGATGTATATACGAATAATTCGTAAATAATGTATATGTAACGTGTAAGTGACTGTGGCGGAATATGACTATAACCTGTTGACTTGGAATTATGCAACCACCAACCAAATTAAAAACCAGTATTTTACGGGCAAAATAATTTACATATTATCTTAAGAGCAAAAGCATAAGATTCTGCAATCAATAAATGTTTTAAAAACATCCATTAACTCAAATATATGAGCTTAAGACTAGGAATAATCATTAAAAATATCCTAGCATTTTTTTATTTCAATTCAGGCGTTAACTTTTTTTATAATCAACGTTTTAAGATATCTACAAAAATTGGTAAGAGTCTCATGCTTTGAATACTTGTTTGACATGTTAGTAACTAGTTACACTACCTATTTTTACATCTCTTTTTTCTTTCAGCTACTTGCATGGTCTATACCTATATATACTTTTACTTATTCTTTGTAGCTTATCTCTTCCATTTTCTATTTCCTTTTTAGTCATAGAGGAACGTAGAAACCCGTGCAACCCATCTCCTTGTGGCTCAAATGCTATTTGTAAAGAGAGGAATGGAGCAGGTTCATGTATTTGCGTAGAGGGGTATTTTGGAGATCCCTATTCAGGCTGTAGACCAGAATGTGTGTCTAGTAGCGAATGCCCCCACCATAAAGCCTGTCTCAATATGAAATGTAAAGATCCTTGTCCAGGGGTATGCGGAGTTAACGCGGAATGTTCGGTTGTTAACCATAATCCCCAATGTTACTGTATCTCTGGTTACACTGGAAATGCATTGAGTTTCTGCCGAAAAGTTGAGCCTAGTAAGACTTCATCAAAAATCAATTATACCAGACCTAACCCTGATACTTTTTCAGTTGTCGTTGAGGAACCCAAACGTAATCCTTGCGTTCCTTCACCCTGTGGACCCTATAGTACTTGCCAAATTCGGAACGATAGACCTGTATGCTCTTGCGCCGCTGGCTATTATGGTGCCCCGCCTATGTGTAAACCTGAATGTTTAGTAACCTCTGAATGTACCCTCGATAAAACCTGTCAAAATCAAAAATGCGTAGATCCCTGCCCAGGAACTTGTGGAATAAATGCGTTGTGTAAAGTTGTCAATCACAATCCCATTTGTAGTTGTCCTCCATCTTATACTGGTGATCCATTTATTCGATGCATACCAGAAGAAAGTAAGCAATATCATATAGTTTTAATAATAATTGGCTTAAAACAGTGCTAACATAAAATATATATAATTAACATTTGAGTAATAACGAAACTAAAACCACACCAAGCCTAATATACAATTAGTTAGGATAGCTATCTAAACCAATGATAATCCCTTAACCCAATCTAACATTTATAAACAAATGTAAAACAAAAGCGAGACCGTAAAATTATTTTTTAGAACGTCCAGAACCTCCCGTAGAAAAGCCCAATCCATGCGTACCTAGTCCATGTGGAATTTTCTCAGAATGTAAAGTTATACGCGATAGAGCAGTATGTTCTTGCTTACCAAATTATTTTGGGCACCCACCAAATTGTCGACCAGAATGTGTAATCAACTCAGAATGCCCATCTAATACAGCATGTGGTAATCAAAGATGTAAAGACCCATGCCCTGGTTCATGCGGTGTAAATGCACAATGTAATGTTGTTAATCATGTACCTGTATGCTACTGTTTTGAAGGATTTACAGGTGACCCATTTTCAGGATGTCAAGAAAGTAAGATAATACTAAAGTTCCCTTTAAATCCTTCTTTAATGAAAAAACATCATATTTTAGTACGACCAATCGAAGAGCCTGCGCATCCATGTAATCCCTCACCATGTGGCTCCAATGCCAATTGTAAAGAGCTTAACGGAGCTGGTTCATGTACTTGTGTCCCAGGTTATTTTGGTGATCCATATACTGGTTGTAGACCTGAATGTGTTCAAAACTCTGAATGTCCCCGAGACAAATCCTGCATAAACAACAAATGTAAAAATCCATGCCCTGGGACGTGCGGTGTCAATGCGGAATGTATTGTGACTAATCATATTCCCAACTGTAACTGTTTAACTGGATTTACAGGAAATCCAACACGGTCTTGTCACCCAATAATTGTTGAAACGAGTAAGCTAACATTTTCTTTGAATAATTATTTCTGAGTTTAGTATTTGTTAATTTTTAACTTTTAAAAATAATTTACTAGCCAGGATCGATAGCATTATAGATATTTTTATTTGTGTAGCAATAATCGAGAAACCAAAAAATCCTTGCCTTCCATCTCCGTGTGGTCCGTTTAGCCAATGTAGAGAAGTAAACGGTCATGCTGTATGTTCCTGTCAACTAAATTATATCGGAGCGCCCCCAATGTGTAAACCAGAATGCATTGTTAGTTCAGAATGTGCCCAGGATAAGACTTGTATAAATCAAAAATGTAAAGATCCATGCCCTGGCACTTGTGGTATTAATGCCAGATGTACTGTCATCAACCATAATCCTATATGTAGTTGCGCAGCGGGATTAACCGGTGATCCATTTATTCGTTGTATCCAAGAAGAAAGTAAGAATAATTTTTACCCTTTCTATCTTTAGATAATCCTGCATTTGCCCTTTTTCTTTTAGAACGACCAATTGTTGAACCTAGCGAGCCTTGTATTCCCTCTCCTTGTGGACCAAACTCTCAATGCAAAGTAGCTGGAACACAACCAGTATGTTCATGTTTACCAAACTATGTAGGACGAGCACCAAATTGTCGACCTGAATGTGTTATAAATCAAGAATGTCCAGGAAATTTAGCATGCATAAATGAAAAATGTAAAGATCCTTGCCCAGGTTCGTGTGGATTTAATGCTCTTTGTGTTGTAACCAATCATTCACCGCAATGTCAATGCCAAACGGGCTTCACTGGCGACCCATTTAATGGGTGTTCACAGATTCTAATAGTCGAACAAGTAGAAGAGGAACGTCAACCATGTAATCCCTCACCTTGTGGTGCAAACGCAGAATGCAAAGAAAGAAACGGTGCTGGGTCATGCACATGTTTATCAGAATATTTTGGTGATCCCTACACAGGATGCAGACCGGAATGTGTTTCTAACTCCGACTGTCCACGCGATAAATCATGTATAAATAACAAATGTAAAGATCCATGCCCAGGAATTTGTGGTATTAATGCAGAATGTAGAGTATCAAACCATATACCTTCTTGTTTCTGTTTTGATGGTTATACTGGAAATCCTTCGGTTTCCTGTCATCTACCACCCCCAAGTATGTCAAAAAAATTTTATATGTAATTTCCATTACTACCTAGTACGGAAGTCGATTATTGAATGTATTTAAATTTGATACAATTAAAATCTATACGTATAAAACTTAGTAGCACATAAAAATTTAAAACTAAAATAATGCATTATTGAAACAGCTAATTTTCATTTGTTAAAAATTCTTGACATTGCCATAAAAAGATAAAAATATTTCTTAAGAATACAGCTTTTATGTAATTCCATATTTATTGCAATTTCCTAACAATCGTAATAATGGCTTCCAGTAGGTATCACAAGTACTAGAAAAGTCAATATATTTTAAAGCAATTTTCGAATATTTCTAGTTGTTGAACCAAAAATTGAACCTTGTCAACCATCGCCTTGCGGTCCCTACAGTGTATGCCGAGTTGTAAACGAACACGCAGTATGTTCATGTCAACAAAACTATATTGGATCGCCTCCAATGTGTAGGCCAGAATGTATGATAAGTGCAGAATGTTCTTTGGATAAAGCTTGTATTAATAGTAAATGTCAAGACCCCTGTCCAGGAACGTGTGGTATTAACGCAAGGTGTCAAGTTGTAAATCATAACCCAATATGTAGTTGTTCCGCTGGCTATACTGGTGATCCGTTTATAAAATGCGTACAAGAAGAACGTAAGTTAAAAATGGGTCGATTTATAAAGTATTATTACAAAACATATTATTGTAGGAAAACCAGAACCTCTTCCACCGGCAAACCCTTGTGTTCCTTCCCCTTGTGGAGCAAATTCAGAATGTAGAGTAATTGGTAACACGCCAGCATGTTCCTGTGTTCAAAACTTTATCGGTCGCCCACCAAACTGTCGACCAGAATGTTCTATTAACGCTGAATGCCCAGCAAATTTAGCTTGTCAAAGAGAAAAGTGCGTTGATCCCTGTCCTGGATCTTGCGGTACTAATACTGACTGTACCGTTATCTCCCACAGACCTGTATGTTCTTGTAGATCTGGTTTTACCGGCGACCCATTCTCTGGATGCAATATCATTCCAAGTAAGAAATATCACATTATTTCAAATGTAACATCGACCGCTAAATTATAATACATTATTCTAGTCATCCAAGCCGTTGATGAAGAACGAAACCCTTGCAATCCATCGCCATGTGGGGCTAATGCGGAATGTAGGGAAAGAAATGGGGCAGGTTCATGTATATGTTTACCTGAATACTTTGGCGATCCATACACAGGATGTAGACCAGAATGTGTGACCAATTCTGATTGTTCTAAGAACAAAGCTTGTGTTAATAATAAATGCAAAGATCCCTGTTCCGGAACCTGCGGTATAAACGCGGAATGTACCGTAACAAATCATGCACCAACATGTACATGTTTGCCTGAATACACAGGAAATCCAATAAACTCCTGTCATCTGCTTCCTCCTAGTAAGCTATATCGTCTACTGTATATTTACTTTCTTGTGTAATACTCTTCTTTTTCATAGTTGCTGAAGAGCCTAAACAAGATCCTTGTTTACCATCACCATGCGGAGCTTATAGTATATGTAGAAATGTTAATGATCATGCGGTATGTTCTTGTCAACCAGAATATATAGGATCACCTCCTGCATGTAGACCGGAATGTATGGTTAGTTCGGAATGCGCACAAAATAAAGCATGTATTAATCAAAAATGTAAAGACCCTTGTCCAGGAACATGTGGAATTAATGCTAGATGTCAAATAATCAATCATAATCCAATTTGTAGTTGCTCAGAAAATTACGTAGGGGATCCTTTTACACGATGTGTTTTGCAACAAAGTAAGATGTACATTTTTATCTAACACAAAATAGTTTTAGTTTCTTTATTTTATCGCTTCTAACTTTCCTTCATGATATTTTAGAAACACCAATAGCTGAACCAAGTGGTAATCCCTGTGTACCCTCTCCCTGCGGGTCAAATTCGCAATGTAGGGTAGTAGGTACACAGGCTGCATGCTCTTGTCTTCCTAATTATATTGGACGAGCTCCAAATTGTAGACCTGAATGTACTATAAATGCCGAATGTTCAGGCAATCTTGCATGTCAAAACGAAAGATGTATAGATCCATGTCCAGGATCTTGTGGATCATTTACCTCATGTGTAGTGATAAAACATGCCCCAGTTTGTCAGTGTATTTCAGGATATACTGGTGATCCATTTACCGGATGCTCAATCATACCACCTTGTAAGAACTATACTTTAATTTATATTTCTCTTTCCTTTAACTTTAAGCCTTAACTCTATTCTTTTAGCTCCACCTGTTACTGAACAACCAAGAAATCCTTGCAACCCCTCACCTTGTGGGGCAAACGCAATTTGTAAAGAAAGAAATGGTGCTGGATCTTGTGCATGTTTACCCGAATATTTTGGCGATCCTTACACGGGATGCAGACCAGAATGTGTAACAAATACAGATTGTGACCGTAGTAGGTCTTGCGTTAATAATAAATGCGTTGATCCCTGCCCTGGTACATGCGGATTAAATTCGGAATGCAGTGTTATAAACCATGCACCATCTTGCATATGTATACCAGGTTATACCGGAGATCCTACACGAGCTTGCAACATTATACAAGCCAGTAAGAGAGCAATTATTAGAATATTACTAACTTAGTGATAATCCCGTAGTGCTTTTCGGTAGTTTAGAATAACGTATTTTTCTTTCTAAAGTTGTAGAGGAACCGCAAAACCCTTGCCAACCGTCTCCATGTGGGCCATATAGTGCATGCCGCGAAGTAAATGGGCATGCTGTTTGTTCATGCAATATTGGTTACATTGGTTCGCCACCAATGTGTAAACCTGAGTGTGTAGTAAGTTCCGAATGTCACCAAGATAAAGCATGCGTAGTCCAAAAATGTGTAGATCCTTGTCCAGGAACTTGTGGATTAAACGCCCAATGTAAAGTTGTAAATCACAATCCAATATGTAGCTGTAATACGGGATATACAGGAGATCCCTTTACTAAATGCACTAAAATTGAAAGTATGTTAATGTTTCTTTCTGTTTTTACAGTAAATCTAATTAAATTTTATCTTTTAGTACCTTTACTACCCAAAATGCCTGAAGATCCATGCGTACCATCGCCTTGTGGGCCCAATTCACAATGTAGAGTTGTTGGTAGTCAACCCGCATGCTCTTGTTTACAAAACTTTATTGGTCGCCCTCCCAATTGTCGGCCAGAATGTACTAATGACTCTGAGTGTCCGAATCACTTGGCATGTAAAAATGAACGATGTAAAAATCCTTGTCCTGGTTTATGTGCCATTAATGCGCAATGTACTGTGGTAAACCATAACGCAGTATGTTCATGTTTCCCTGGATATACTGGAGATCCTTTAAGCTCTTGTAATTTGCCACCTCCACCACCCTGTAAGCATTTTACTATACTTAATTTTACTAAAACTTTTTTTCTTACGTTGTATTTTTTAGTAGTTTGACATTTTCATAATTTTCACACTTCACTTCGCCTGATCTTCTACTGATTCTCTCTTTCAGTGTTTTGTTACTCATAAATATTTAGCACCAACCTGATTATTTATTTTGCTAATATACTTTTTTACTGTAGAAATGTAATAAAATATTGTAACAGTAGTTTAATACTAATCATGTTGCTTGTTTTTCAGTAACGGAAAGACCGGCGACGCCATGTTCCCCGTCACCTTGTGGACCAAATACTGAATGCAGGGAAAAGAATGGGGCAGGTGCCTGCTACTGTGCTTCTGGCTATGAAGGAAATCCTTACGAAAGCGAAAGAGGTTGCCGTAGAGAATGCGAGGTTAACAAGGATTGTGCTCCAGCTCTTGCGTGCGTTTCTTTCAAATGTATAGACCCATGTCCAGGTATTTGTGGAAAATTGGCAGAGTGTCATGTTAACAATCATGTACCAACTTGTATATGCCTAGCTGGTTACACCGGTGATCCATTCTTACAGTGTAGGATAGCTCCTACAGAGCCACCGCCGATTATTAATCCATGTCAACCATCTCCTTGTGGACCAAATAGTCAGTGTAGAGAAATTAACAATCAAGCAGTTTGTTCCTGCCTTCCACAATATATAGGGTCGCCACCAAACTGTAGACCGGAATGTGTCGTGAATTCTGAGTGTCAATTAGACAAAGCTTGTATAAATCAGAGATGTGGCGACCCTTGTCCAAATACATGTGGTTTAGGAGCTCAATGTACAACAATAAATCACAATCCCATTTGCGCTTGCCCACCCGGTTTTACAGGAGATCCGTTTACAAGATGCTTTCCACAACCACAACCACCACCCGAGCCGTCGACAGAAAGACCTCCTTCCTGTTATCCAAGCCCATGTGGACCAAACTCGCAATGTAAAATAGTAGGAAATTCACCTACATGTTCCTGTTTACCCAACTACATTGGAGCGCCTCCAAAATGTAGGCCTGAATGTGTCCTTAGTTCAGAATGCGGCAGTTTTCTTGCATGTATTAATCAAAAATGTCAAGATCCGTGCCCTGGATCATGCGGCTCTAATGCAGTTTGTAACGTTCTTAACCATATTCCAATATGTTCTTGTCTGGAAGGATATACCGGCGATGCATTTACTAACTGTAATCATATACCTCTAACAACACTCCCAACGGTTCAAGATCTTTGTAACCCATCACCATGTGGAATAAATGCTCAGTGTGATGATGGTGTCTGCACATGCTTACTAGAATACATTGGCAATCCATACGAAGCTTGTAGACCAGAATGCGTTCTTAGTTCAGAATGTACAAGAGATAAAGCTTGTATTAGAAACAAGTGTATTGATCCTTGTCCTGGAACGTGTGGACAAAACGCGCGTTGCGATGTTATAAATCATATACCATCATGTTCTTGTCCTGATGGATATACTGGAGATCCATTCATTAATTGCCGTGTTGCTGAACTGCCAACGCCAAAACCCAATCCATGTAATCCATCTCCCTGCGGACCCAACAGTCAATGTAGAGAAGTTAATGAACAAGCCGTATGCTCATGCTTACCTAGTTATCAAGGAAGTCCTCCGGGTTGTAGGCCAGAATGTGTCGTCAGTGGTGAATGTCCACAAGACAAAGCCTGTATCAATCAAAAATGTATCGATCCATGTCCGGGAACATGCGGATTACGTGCTAGGTGTGAAGTTCGTAATCACAGCCCTATCTGTAGTTGTGCAGAAGGACAAACCGGCGATCCGTTCCAAAGCTGTAGAGTTATTCCAATAGAGCCACTAGCACCCGAACCTAGAAGAGATCCTTGTATACCTTCACCATGTGGACCTAATTCTATCTGTCGGTCTGTGGGAGATAATTATGCTTGTAGTTGTGAAAAAGATTACGTCGGAAATCCACCAAATTGTCGTCCGGAATGTGTTATCAACACCGATTGTCTAAGTACCCAAGCGTGTATTAATAACAAATGTAAAGATCCTTGCCCAGGAAGCTGTGGAGAAAACGCTGAATGTCATGTGATTTCCCATGCAGTATCATGCTCTTGCATACCAGGATTCATAGGAGATCCGTTTGTCCGATGTGAAATTATAAGAGTAATAATTAAACCATGTGAACCATCACCATGTGGTGCAAATGCCGAGTGCAAGGAAAGAAATGGGGCTGGAGCATGTATATGTTTACCTGATTATCTAGGAAATCCTTATGAAGGCTGTAGACCAGAATGCGTGCTAAGTTCGGACTGTCCATCTAGTAAGGACTGTATTAGAAACAAATGTGCCGATCCATGCCCTGGAACCTGCGGCCAAAATGCCGAATGTTCAGTAATTAATCACGTACCAACTTGTTCTTGCATTACTGGCTTTACTGGTGATGCATTTAGATTCTGCTCTCCATTACCAATAGAACGTGAGTATTCTAAGATATTTTACATCAATGTACAAAATAAGCTAATGTATATTTCTCATACCTCTAAGTGACACTAAAGTGTTTGTAAAAGTTTGAAATTTAATTTTTTAACGATTTGTTTCAACCTTTCGACGTTATGCATCATTTGAATATCCGGTGAACTGCATTAGGTGGTCAAGTTAGCTAGCTATAGCTACCTCTAGTATATAAGGGTTTTAAAAAGGCTGCTTATGTTAGTTACCAGTTGATTGCTTTGACTAATATCTCTAGACGTTTTGTAATTTGGTACTTCTATTTGTTTCATCAAAGGAAATTTGATTTTAAATCGCAGTATGGTTTAAGGGGTCAAATTCGCCATTTTTAAAAAGGTGTTTATGGTATGTTAGGATTAATTAGTTTCTTTTCCTCTTACTTATCCGTAACCAAATACAAAACTATCAAATGTTCTAATGTTTGATTTACTATAAAAATTTAAATTAATATTAAATGCAAAATATATTATTGTCCCTGATAAGAGTCAAATAAAATCAAGAGCTATGTGATAATTAAAATTGCAATAATTTTTTTTTGATAATTCACCAGTAGCAGTAGTAGTAATAGTAGTAGTAACATTACATTTACATGCATACAAATCGACCCACCTAACACTTTTGAAATCGAATGTATTTTTTTAGAAACCAGTCACGAGTTTAAATAAAATAACTATTATATTGTTTAAAAAAATACTGAGTACCCCTTAAAGTGAGCCTCAATCAATCAAGATGGCCTTTTTCATTTAAATTGATGACTAAAAAGCGCATTCGATTTCAAAAGTGCGAGGTGGGTCGATTTCTATACACGTATGTGTACTTAGAAATAAAAGCATTTCTACTCTGGAAAGTTCATCAATCAATCAATTAGATGTATTACGTAGTGATCGCTAAGGCTAAATAGATTGTCATTTATTTTTTCAGCTGTAACAGAAGAACCAATTCCACATAACCCATGTCAACAATCACCGTGCGGACCATACAGTCAGTGTCGAGAAGTAAATGGTCAAGCAGTCTGCTCATGCTTACCCGAGTACCAAGGGTCTCCTCCATCTTGTAAACCTGAATGCGTAGTCAGCTCTGAATGCCCATCAAATCGTGCGTGCCATAAATTCAAATGTACCAATCCTTGCGTGGGAACATGTGGTGTTGGTGCCAGATGTGAAGTCATCAATCACAATCCAATTTGCAGTTGTCCTTCAGGACTAACTGGTGATCCATTTACCAGATGTTATGAATTACCACGCAAACCCCCATCAGATTCCCTCCCAAGAAATCCATGTGTGCCATCTCCTTGTGGAGCTAATTCAGAATGCCGTGATATTGGAGGCCAACCATCTTGCTCTTGCAGACCTAATTATATCGGAACTCCACCAAATTGCAGACCAGAATGTGTTGTTAACACCGACTGTCCTTCGCACTTAGCTTGTATTACTGAAAAATGTAGAGATCCATGTCCAGGGTCGTGTGGTTTTAACACTGAGTGTAGAGTACAAAATCACATTCCTATATGTACCTGTCTTCCAACATTTACTGGTAATGCTTTTACTGAATGTGTTAAAGAACTACCACCTTCGAAGAAAGGACCAGAGGATCCATGTATCCCATCACCTTGTGGACAAAATGCTCAATGCGACAATGGAGTCTGTTCTTGTTTACCATTATACCAAGGCGATCCATACAACGAATGTCGACCTGAATGTACAATGAATACAGACTGTTCCCCAACAAAAACTTGTATTAACTTAAAATGCGTAGATCCATGTCCAGGAACCTGTGGACACGCAGCTATTTGTGATGTTGTTAACCATCTACCGATTTGTAGTTGTCCACAAGACTATGAAGGAGATCCATTTACGAGTTGTCGTCAGAAACCCATCGTTCGTAAGTATTTTTTACACATATATTTACTGTTCAATAAAAGAATATCCTGTTTCCTAAATAAGCTAGAAAACATGATATCCAAATTAAAATTTTTAGTATATCATAACTTCTAGAATCTTCTCACTCTATTAATTTTATTCTGTTTCTTTCAGCTCCTATACAAAGAAATCTATGTCAACCATCTCCCTGTGGCCCCAATAGTGTCTGTAGGGTTAACAATGGTATAGCAGTTTGCTCTTGCCAGCCCGGCATGATTGGCAGTGCACCCCAATGCCGACCAGAATGTGTCGTCAGTTCTGAATGTGCACTACCACAGGCCTGTTTAAATAACAAATGTACTGATCCTTGTCCTGGTACCTGTGGTCTTAATGCCGTATGCCAAGTAGTCAATCATAATCCAATTTGCAGCTGTTCTTCTGGAAACACCGGGGACCCGTTCACCAGATGCTATCCAATACCACCACCTTCCAGAGGTAAGTTAATGTTTTTGTTAATATTATGTAGAGCTAGAAGAGCATCCGCAAATGAAGCTTATACGACTTTTTATTTATTTATTTATATATGTACTCTACAGAATGCTAATTCTCAACGGTACATTGAAACAAAACAAAAGCTGTTGTGCTTAATATCTAAAACCAGAATTTTAAAAAATGAATATTGGTGACAGTCATAATAACGTAAGATCAAAACAAACGTCCTCAAAGTATGCCGTAGAATCAATCACGCATGTCTTGAATTATTATTACTCTTGAAAGGTAACATAGGTAAAAGGTATAGGTGAATGAAAAATAGAACTGTCAAGTTCTGAAGTTTTTATTTTTAAGAAAATTAAATATGGTAATCACGGCAGAGCAAAAATCTTTTATGATCGAAAGTTACTTTAGAAATGGTAGAAGAGGATGGCCAGTGGGTTTGTTCAATACGGGACGCCATTCAGGATTTTCAAACAGAATTTCCACACATAGTGCATGTCATCTGCTTAAAGAGCTAGTGAAATCAATTCGGATGTTTCCAGCTCTGGATGTGTAAGTCGGACACTCCTAGTACACCCATGGTACATAAAGTACTTAGGTTTAGACCTTCGTGGGCTGTCCAGAGGTAAAAAAAAATTCGACCAGTTTCCCCAAGTTTTGACTAGATCTGTGGCTTTGTTTAGAAAAACGGGCAGTGTAAATAAAAAGGAAAGCAGTGGGAGACATAAACTTCGCACTGCAGAAAAAGTAGAAGAATTGAGGCAAATTGTTAATGAACACCCACTGTTCCCCCCTGTTCGGCGTTTAAGCCAGCAAGTTAATAACCCTGTTCGCAGAACAGTCTCAAACCAGTCAGAGCCAATGAAATTACTGGAAAACAGTCCGCAAACTGTCACGTTACCAAATAACTAAAATTTGATTGGCGCTGATCGGTTTGTGATTTCTCTACGAACAGAGCTAATGTAACCTACGAAACCTGCAATACAATCCTGAAATGTAACCTGCATATGCACACTTATCGTCTAAGCTTAGTCCAAGAATTGTTACCAAACGACAAGCCGCAGCGAATGAAATTTTCAGAGTGGTTTATGAGTAATTTGCATAATAATGAAAACGTATTTGAAACACCTTTTTTACTGACGAGGCAAGGTTTTCGCTCTCTGGTTATATAAATTCTCAACAAATGAGAATGTGGAGTTCTGAAAATCCACATTTCTTCATTGAGAAGCCTCTGAATTTACAGAAAGTTGGCGTGTGGGCGGCCATATCGAAATGAAGATTAATTGGACCGATTTTTTTTTAAGGGACTCTCAATTCGGCGCGATACCGTAATGAAATTTGAGAAAATTTTGTAAACGCATTAGACGATGAAGAGATTCGACAAGGCTACTTCCAGCACGATGGCGCACCAATTCACATAACTTTTGATAATTTATATTTTTGTAAGGATTTTTCGAAGACCGAATCACTAGTAGTCACATGCCAGTTAGGTGGCCACCACGGTCCTGCGATCTCACCCCGTGCGACTTTTTTTATGGCCACACATTAAAAACTCGGTATTTAAAACCCCTTGTGAAAATTTGTAAGACCTACGGGCTAGAATTACAAATAAATTTCAGGAGATTAACAACTCCAACCAAGTTTTTGATGCTGTAAAAATAAGAATGAAAACATGTTTGGAAGTAGAAGGTGGACACGTCTCTCATTTAGTTTAAATTTATAATTTTTAGGTTCTTTGTTGTATATGTTTGTAATTCTGTATTATGCAGTGACAATGACAATAATGTAATTTTCTTAAAAATGAAAACTTCAGAACTTGACGGTTTTATTTTTCATTCACCTATACCTTTTACCTGTTACCTTTCAAGAGTAATAATTCAAGACATGCGTGATTGATTTCACGCATGCTTTAAGGACGTTTTTTTTATCTTACGATATTTATAAATATTAACATTTTTTACGACGATAGTTGTTAACCTGTGATTTTTTTTAATTTATATTTTCTGTAAATCATTTCTGTTTTTCCCTAAAAGAGAGCGACAATTTTTGACAACATATTTTGTTAGGGCTGAAGTTTTTTGAAATTATTAGTTTCCTCATAAACAAACTTTGGAGGTACTGGGCGAAACTCAATTTTTACAATTTTAATGTGCTTCCTAGGGTCAGCGGTGGCCGATTAGTTAAGGCGTCAGCCTTATAAATTGAATTTCGATTTCGATCGATCACCCAAAACAAAAAATTTGCTAATTCTACGTTCTGCAAAGTTTCACGCTACTGTGCGGTAGGTGGAAAAACAGGGGAAGAGTGTAAAATGAATTGACGTCAAAACCGTCCTATTCACGCCGGTTAAAGGCAGAATGAGATCGGATATCTCGTAGGATGACGTCGTTGTTTCACACTCCCCAGTCGGTAGGTAGGAAAAGACAGACAGATTAGCGCGAAACCAAGGGTTGACAGCCCTTGGGGGGTGCATGATCTGGCTGTCGGGTTACTGAGGACCGTGATTCGGAGCCCACGTTAAACTGTAGGACCCGGAGGCAATACACTCGCTTGTAGTGCCAACGTAATAAAAAAAACTTTTAACTTAATGTGCTTCCTGGTACCCCTGTTATCTTATCGGACAGATAAAAACAATTTTTACTCTCGCTTTATATTTATAAATATTTGTACGTAAGATCCAATGACAATGCCTGATTTTTGAGTTTTTAATGAATGGGACTTAATAAGAGGGAATTTTCATCATACCAAATCTCAGGTCTAAAGCTGTGCCTACGTTAATTTTATCATTTTTTAAAGGTTCAGAAAACTAGGTATGCTTGCCTGCCATAATTAGGTACTAACGCTTTTAAGCCATATTGCCAAGCTGGCCAGTCACTGCTTTTTAGTGGGAAAATATCATTTTTGGAAGTTTTGGTCTCAAAATAATAATATATCAAGATAGCCACCGACTCTATAGGACTTTGAAAACGGCAACAGATAAGATCAAAAGAAACCAGTCTTATTTTAAAGGTCTATTTTACCTACCATAAAGTAATAGTTCTTAATGTACTAAATATCCATAATATTTACAGATGAGCGACCATCCAACCCTTGCCAACCAAGCCCATGTGGACCGAACTCAGTGTGCCAAGTGCGCGGCGAAAGCCCGGCCTGCTCGTGTCTCGAAAGTTATATCGGAGTGCCGCCATCTTGCAGACCTGAGTGCACCATCAATCCCGAGTGTCCGAGTGCGCGCGCGTGTATCAATCAAAAGTGCCGCGACCCGTGCCCGGGCAGTTGCGGCGCTAATGCGGTTTGTTCGGTAGTGAATCACAATCCCGTATGCTCGTGCAGCCAGGGTTACACCGGTGACCCGTTCAGAGGGTGCATCCCGACACCACGTAAGTCGTTTTTTCTGTTGTTTTCATTCTGTCATTGTAGTTGGTGGTGGGTGAAAAGCAATTCAAGTTAGGTCAAAAATAGCAAACTTAGTGTCACAACATGTATTTATGTCCTATTCGGTAGATGGCTCTAGTCTTTAAATAATGTTCATAAACAAAATTATCAGCTAGACAGTTATTTTCGGAATAAGGATTTTCCTAGGGAAACATCGGCCCCTCTTAATACTGCTGTAAAAATTTTACAGGCACTGAAGAAAAATTGAAATATTTTTATTGTCGAAAAGTTCAGAAAGCTGGATTATTAATAATAGATGATGAAAAAACGCTGTTGCAAAAAAGACGTAATAACTGTATTTTGCGGTAATTGCGGTTTTATATTATATTTGTCTTAGAAAACAAAGGCGTTTAGAATTAGCAAAAGGAAATAGCCATAAAGTACTTGATAATTTGCAATGTAAGTATATTGGAAATCGATTAGGCGTTTAAATAAAGTTCTAATGGACAGATAGCCTAGGTTGTCTTTTTGACTTTAGGGATATTTTTAAAAATAGTCTCAAGTAAGGAGACGTTTAATTTGAAAACTCTGCGGTTTAACAAATATTTTGGCGCATATTAGTTTAAGAAAGCCTACTTGATATTGTTTTTTGACTGCATGCAGATGGTTTTTTTTAATAAAGTTCTAATGGGCAGACAAAGTTTTCTTTTTGACTTAAATTTTCTTTACAATCAGTCTCAAGTAAGGAGATGTTAAATTTGAAAAGTCTGCGGTTTAACAAATATTTTGGCGCATTTTAGTTTAAGAAAGCCTACTTGATATTGTTTTTTGACTGCATGCACATAGTGTTATTTCATATTGAGCGATCCAGAGGGTTTAAGGTAAAAGTAACATATTATCCAATCTATTACACCAAAAAACATATATGTTATATTAAAAGAGCAAGCGAAATTATCATTTTTATACATTCTAAATTTTAGGAAAATTAAAAATAGGGTTTACAGACAATACATCTACAGAGTAGTGAGCCACAAGTTATTTATTAAAATGTATATTAATCTTGTTTGTAAGAAACTATAATAAAAATCATACTTTTTAGACAAGTATATTCTTTTAGAATATCAAAAAATCTGCACAGACGATAAGGGATAAAGCTGTTTAAATTATGGTAAACTTGAGCATCTTCGATTGCGCGAATGATGTTTTGAAAAATTTTTAAATTACAAATACAAATAATTAGAAATATCAATAAAAATCTTTAAATCGCATATTAAGGACAAATGTGGCCTTATTTTTTACAAGAGGGGAAAATGAAAAGCACTTTTTTATTTTTTATCTAAAGTTATACTAAATTTTCAAATCCAAAGTTTTGGTGGTCTAAACCCCCTTTAGATTAGTTTTGTTTAAACGCAAACGGTTTTTATAAATATAAATATAATTATGAAAAAATAATAATAAATAAATATTATAATAAAGATAATACTGATTTTTCTTCCCTTGATATTGTCGTAAATATACAAAAGTTAATTTAGAGATGTGTATGTAGGTGTGTTACTTTTGCTTTAAAAGCTCTGGACATTTTCATTAGTAGTTAGTCGCATGCCTATGCCGTAAATACTAATGCTGCCTATGCTGAGGGGATAAAAAGGTAAGGATAATCCCCCAACGATAACAACGAGCTTCAGCGGCAACGCCCCAACACACCCTGCTATTGCCCCTTTTCCCTGCTACTTCAATGCTATGTCCCCAAAAACAAATAACCCCTGGCTTATAAATAAAATGGAAAGCGGTTCACAAGCGTTACACAAAACTCCCAATTCACCAAGCGCGCTTACATAAAATAAAAACCCTGACAAAGCTTTCCCCATGCAAAAGCGTCTAATAAAAAGCAAAGCATAATACGAAGGCATCAATGGTACAATTAAAACGAATAACCCCGCTCGCTAAAATTGAAATGCTTGATTTTACAAAATCAATAACACGTTTAAAAATACTTAGTATTGATTTACTAAATCCCTGACCATGTTGAATTATAGAGCGCTTACCAGCACCAGAGCAATTAAATCCCTGCGAACCATCTCCCTGCGGAACAAACGCAATTTGCAAAGAGAAAAATGGAGCTGGTGCTTGCCAATGTTTACCCGAATATATTGGAAATGCTTATGAGGCTTGTAGACCCGAATGCATTCACAACTCAGATTGTCCATCTAATCGAGCTTGTACAAGAAATAAATGCTCCGATCCCTGTCCTGGCACCTGTGGCACCAATGCCGAATGTCAAGTAATTAACCACGGCCCATCGTGTACTTGTATCCCTGGATATACTGGTGATCCCTTTAGACACTGCATCTTACCTCAACCAGAACGTAAGAATATATCCTGTATACCATATATTATTTTAAATATTGATATAATAAATTTGAAATTGGCAAGAATTATAAAGTTGAAAATTCACCATTTATATTTTATTTAGAAGATTAAAACTTGAGGCCACTAGGCAAATATAACTTTAAATTTCATACTTCGAAATAAAATCTAGGAGTATGAAATGAAATTCATAAATATTTGTAACTACAAATATATCTTTTAGCTGTCAAAGTTCAAAACGAAAATCCATGTCAACCGTCACCTTGTGGGCCAAACAGCCAATGTAGGGAAGTAAACCAACAGTCTGTTTGTTCTTGTTTGCCCACTTATATAGGTAGCCCACCAGTTTGTAGACCAGAATGTGTAGTTTCTTCTGAATGTGCAATGAACAAAGCTTGTATTAATAATATATGTGCAGACCCGTGCCCTGGTACTTGTGGTATACAAACTAAATGCCAAGTAATAAATCATAGTCCTATATGTAGTTGCAGAAGTGGATTTACCGGGGATCCATTTATAAGATGTTACCCTATACCACGTAAGACATTAGAATAAGTCAGGAAATGAACCGCAAGCTACTTATTTACTTTAAAACGACAAAAACGTATACAGGATGATTGGTAAGTAAACGTATTCCTTTAGGGAGGAGTTAGTGGAGCTTAATGGAGCAATAATTTGCAATTATTGATTTAACCATAATATCATTATGCAAAACCTAATGGTTTTTGTAATGTTTTAATTTTCGTATTTTTTAGAAACGCTCTCTCTACTACTACTAATAATTTTAAATTGAAGGATATAATGAATTTTTTGTTTAATATTTCAGTTGTTAGTGTGTAAACTAACGAGGGAAACTGAAATAATAAACAAAAAATTTATTATATCCTTTAATTTAAAAATATTGGTAGTACTAGAGGAGTGTTTCTAACAAACACGAAAATTAAAATAATATAGAAACTATTAGGTTTTGCATAATGGATATTATGGTTAAATCAATAATTGCAAATAAGCTCTACTAACACCTCCCCAAAGGAATACGTTTACTTACCCGTCACCCTGTATAATGTAACTTAAGGTCATGGCACCGTATACAGACAAAAAGTGTTTGTCTGTATACGGTGGTCATGGTCTTGTAGTAAGAGATAGACTATTTTTTTATTCCAAACCTGAACAAAATTCAATATGCAGTTGTTTTTTTTTTTTTGAAAACTTTTGTTGATTCTGAAAATTATTATACAAGGTAATCCTTAAATACATGAGGAAAATCCAGGATCTGATTCCTGAGCTTATTTTAAGATAAAAAGTTCAAATAGACGTATACCCCAAACGGCTTAGTTAATAAGATGTGTTAAAATTTAAAAAAAAATATATTACATATTTTCTTCTAAATTTCGAAAACCCTTGAAGGTACGGTATTAAAATTTGGTGTCAAGTAATTTTGCAATTAACTGCACTTTTTCGTTAAAATAAGTTTTTCTTACTTGCACCAGTGGCGTGCGTGGAGATACCATCAATATTTTTGTAAAAATGGTTGATACGGCACTGATTTTTTTAACTGTGATGTTTTTTTATGCATTATGGACGTAAACTGGACAAAATTAATGTAAGTACTAATTAAATAAGGACACAAGATGTTATGAATTATTTAATACAATAATGTATTTTCAATTGTTTCCTATGTAATTAACTTATTTATAATGTAAATTTAAACACAAAACAAACTTGGCCTTAGAGAAACTGTTGAACGTGGCCACCTTCTGCTCCAATACAAGTATCTAGCCGTCTTCTCATTGAATGAACACGTTCAAAAATTCCTGGAGTGTTTTTAATATTTTCGCAAGCGATTATTCCAGTTCCAGGTTCCTGAGATCTACCTGGTTTTCCACTGGAGTTTTGTAAACTAGGGATTTTAAATGCCCCCAGAAATAAAGATCCAATGCATTTAAATCTGGGGACCTTGGCGGCCACGGTTGAATAGGTGGTTCAACTCCTCTAACGATCCATCGATTTCCGTACACTGCATTTAGATATTCTCTACCTGTGGCAGTAAAATGAGCGGGAGTTCCGTCATGCATAAAAAATAACTGGTTTCGCTGAGCTAATGGCAAGTCTTCTAATAATATTGGCAGTTCATTTTCTAGAGAGTTGTGATAGGTTTGGCCATCTAATCGCAAGGGAAGAAACACCGGACCTATTTTACTAACTATTCCTGCCCATACATTTAACGAAAATTGGTACTGAAAATGTCTTTCGCTAACGTGTGGGTTTTCTTGACTTCAAAGGTGATTGTTATGAAAATTTGTCATGAAAATTTGTTATGCGATTCTGAGAAAAATTAGCTTCATAGGTAAAAGAGAAATAATCTAAATTTGGGAATTTTTGGCCAACCTTTCCAAAAACCACTGACAGAAATTAAGACGTTGAGGAAAATCACGTGGTAAAAGGGCCTGAACTCGTTGTATGTGATAAGTAGAGTTTAACAAATGGGGGTAATTCCAGAGACGGCGTCTAACCTAGTTGGAAATAAAATTATTATTCGATTTGAAAATAAAATACAAATATTTATTTACCCACATTGTGTTATTTGAAAGTGCGAGATACGAAAATATCATACAGGGTGTCTGAAAAGTCTTAGCATGGGCAAATATCTTTACTATTAATAAAGATAGGCACACCAAATTTTAGTTGTACCTTATTGGTTAGTAAATCTACTTTTTTACGTAATTTGACTCTTTCAACCCCCTTGGGGGGTTACGCTAGCGAGTTGAGGTCCAAAATTTTGGATGCAAACCTATGCCGTGTGGCCTCTTCGTTTAAAAGTCTTCAAAAAAGAAACATTGTTTTAGTATTTTAGTATTTATTTATTATTGTAATTCATTTTTAAATGAACTCGTAAATCGTATAATCGGGCGGGGCACAAGTCGACCATTAGTCGGCCACTTGTGCCAAACAGTACAAGTCGGCGCTGCTATTTTTTGTTTTGTAGGGCACTTTTTTCTAACTTTTTTCCAACTTTACTTCTTCATTTGTCGTTTTTATATGTTTTGTTTTTTGACATCTGCGCAGTAGACCAAAATGCGTACCACGCGCAAACCGAGCGTGCTAGACATGCGCACGGAATTTCAGGAGTTGGACTTTGGTGTCTACATTTGAACCCATTCATTTTGCAGAATATATCTCCAGTAGTTAAGGTACCACTACGTATTTAACTTTATAACTTTGTTCCCAAGTGTTTTTCGACTTTATTTTTCATTTTTTGCCATGTGCGCAGTAGACCAAAATGCGTACCACGCGCAAACCGAGCGTGCTAGACATGCGCACGGAATGTCAGGAGATGGACTTTGGTGTCTACATTTGAACCCATTCACTTTTAAGAATATATCTCCAGTAGTTAAGGTAATAAGGTTAATTTAGACAACAAAGTACATCCCCTGAAATTTCGTGCGAATGTCTAGCCCTCTTGGTTTGCGCGTGGTACGCATTTTGATCAATGGTAAAACTTTTTCCCCAAGTTTTTTTCGACTGTATTTTTCGTTATTTGCCACCGCGCAGATAGCAAAAAAAGAAAAATAAAATCGAAAAACTTGGGAAAAACGTTATACAGTTAAATACGCAGTGGTACCTTAACTACTGGAGATAGATTCTTAAAAGTGAATGGGTTCAAATGTAGACACCAAAGTCCATCTCCTGAAATTCCGTGCGCATGTCTAGCACGCTCGGTTTGCGCGTGGTACGCATTTTGGTCTACTGCGCACATGGCAAAAAACGAAAAATAAAGTCGAAAAAACCTTGGGAAAAAGTTATACAGTTAACTACGTAGTGGTACCTTAACTATTGGGGATATATTCTTACAAGTGAATAGGTTCGAATGTAGACACCCAAGTACATCTCCTGAACTTGCGTACGCATGTCTAGCACGCTCGGTTTGCGCGTGGTACGCATTTTGGTCTACTGCGCAGATGTCAAAAAACAAAACATATAACAACGACAAATGAAGAAGTAAAGTTGGAGAAAAGTTAGAAAAAAGTGCCCCACAAAACAAAAAATAGCAGCGCCGACTTGTGCTGTATGGCACAAGAGGTCGACTAATGGTCGACTTTTGCCCCGACCGATTATACGATTTACGAGTTATAATTTTTATAGGCTTGCCATTTAAAAATGAATTACAATAATAAATAAATACTAAAATACTAAAACAATGTTTCTTTTTTGAAGATTTTTAAACGAAGAGGCCACACGGCATAGGTTTGCATTCAAAATTTTCGACCTCAACTCCCTAGCGTAACCCCCCAAGGGGGTTGAAAAAGTCAAAATACATAAAAACGTAGATTTATCAACCAATAAGGTACAACTAAAATTTGGTGTCGCTATCTTTATTAATAGTAAAGATATTTGCCCATGCTAAGACTTTTCAGACACCCTGTATGATATTTTCGTATCTCGCACTTTCAAATAACACAATGTGGGTAAATAAATATTGGTATTTTATTTTCAAATCGACTCCTAATTTTATTTCCAACTAGGTTAGAAGCCGTCTCTGGAATTACCCCCATTTGTCAAACTTTAGTGATAAGGATACATTTAATGATCGTGAAGAATCCTCAAAACTGTTTGCCGACGTACTCCAGCGCAGTTAGCCTGGTACCTGGAACAAAATTTACCAAAGCTGAATTTTGCGAGATTCTATAGTTTTCATGATTTTTTTTCAACATACTAAAAGTCCCCAACTATTCGAGTGGGGACACCCAACCCAAGGGTTGCCAAAACGGCTTTAAACCCTGAAAATTCTGCATTTTCTCGAATTTTATTAATTATCTCAAAAATTACAACGAAATTAAAAAACCATGGAAGCAAGAAAATTAAAGTATATAAAAAAACACAAATTTTGTATAAACTAAATTTTTATAGTTTTATTTATAAAAAATTTACAGACATTGATGTCGGAATGAAACGTGAATGGTTACAGCCCATTGAATCTCAAGATTAATAGAAGCTTTATCAAATTTTGCAATATATGTAGGTACTAACTTAAGTTTGCATGATGGTACTCGAAGTAAAGTGTCCAAAAGCAGAATTTTGCAAAATTATATAGAGAATTAGGGGTACATTTCACAAAGGCAGTGGCGTACCAGATAAATTTAATGAGGACTAAAGTTATAAATTTATTTAAAAATTTAATTTATAAATTACTTACGAAACTGTTTCCATCCAAACTAGATTTCATCGTCCATTAACTCCTCCACATTTTTCTGAAAAACATAAATACAAGAACTTCCCAGGCACTGACCACACAAATTGGAACAGTTCAGAACAGGAGACTTTATTGAACCCATTAAAACCATCAACAAGATTGCACCAGAATTTATCCTAAAAATGATATTCTGCAATTGCAAAACTGACTGCCGGAATCTTTGTAGCTGCAGACGGTCGAACTTAAGGTACACTTTAGAACATCACCGCTGCCAAGCGGCGCGCTGCTATCGCGGTAAGCGATCCGTACTGCTCTACATGCAATTAGAGGGAATAAATTTCGAACTTCACTGCCGCTACATTGGTCGCGCCGCAAAGAAGCGGCAGTGAAGTTCGAAATGTATTCCCTCTAATTGCATGTGGAGCAGTACGGATCGCTTACCGCTATAGCAGCGCGCAGTCTTGGCAGCGGCAGCGCGCTGCCTCAGCGGTGATGTACCTTAAAACTGTTCCAATTTGTGTGGTCAATGCCTGGAAAATTTTCTTGGTAATGTTTTTCAGAAAAATGAGAAGTTAATGGACGATGAAGGCTAGTTTGGATGGAAACAATTTTGTAAGTAATTGATAAATTAAATTGTTAATTAATTTTATAACTTTAGTCCTCATTAAATTTATCTGGTACGCCACTGCCTTTGTGAAATGTACCCCTAATTATCCATACAATTTTGCAAAATTCGGCTTTTGGACACTTTACTTCGAGTACCATTATGCAAACTTAAGTTTGTACCTATATTGCAAAATTTGATGAAATTTTTATTAATCTTGCGATTCAAAAGGTTGTAACTTCTTTAAATAAAATTATGAAAATTCAGTTAATACAAAATTTGTGTGTCTTTTTATATACAGTGACCGGCAAAAAGTTGGACACATATGGGAAAAATTTTTATTATTGGAATATTGAAAAAACTTTTTATGCCAATTGTCTCTGCATGATGGGTAACCTAAAACTTCATTTTGACATTTGTTACGTGATTACTCGTTTGCCGGCAAAATTGAAAAAAATATATATTGTCATGGAAAACTGGTATTAGATGACAAGATATTGAAAAAAGTTATTAGAAAAAAGTGTTTAGATTTTAATTTTATACTCCTTGGCAAAGTCTGGAGCCAAAATTAAAAAAAAAATATTTTACAATTTTTGACAAAAAAAATGTACAATATTAGTTTCATATTCCCATGAATTTAATAAAAATGTGTTAAATGATCGAAAACCAAGGTAATAACCTATTATCTCAACATTTTTGTTATTACTTAAAAGCTTTATTTGATAAAATTTAAAATTTAGCTTTGTTCCATGTACTTGGGTGTGGCCAGGCCCTGTATCTGGCAACCATTTTGGTAGACACGTTAAAATTTCTTCAAAATTAGAGCAAACGGTCTTTCGTAAGCATATTGTTCCAGAAGTAACTATAAATGGTAAATATGGTTGCCAGATACAGGGCCTGGCCACACCCAAGTACATGGAAAAAAGCTAAATTTTAAATTTTATCAAATAAAACTTTTAAGTAATAACAAAAATGTTGAGATAATAGGTTATTACCTTGGTTTTCGATCATTTAACACATTTTTATTAAATTCATGGGAATATGAAACTAATATTGTACATTTTTTTTCAAAAAATGTAAATATTTTTTTTTTAAATTTTGGCTCCAGACTTTGCCAAGGAGTATAAAATTAAAATCTAAACACTTTTTTCTAATAACTTTTTTCAATATCTTGTCACCTAATACCAGTTTTCCATGACAATATATATTTTTTCAATTTTACCGGCAAACGAGTAATCACGTAACAAATGTCAAAATGAATTTTTAGGTTACCCATCATGCAGAGACAATCGGCATAAAAAGTTTTTTCAATATTCCAATAATAAAAAATTTTCCCATATGTGTCCAACTTTTTGCCGGTCACTGTATGTACTTTAATTTTCTTACCTTTATGGTTTTTCGATTTCGTTGTAGTTTTTGAGATAATTAATAAAATTCGAGAAAATGCCGAATTTTCACGTGTCCCCACTCAAATAGTTGGGAACTTTTAGTATGTTAAAAAAGTCATGAGAACTATACAATCCAGCAAAATTCAGCTTTAGTAAAATTTGTTCGAGGTACACAATATAAAAATTCATAACGGCACTGGCCTAACTAGCGTGTACCTCTTGTGAAATTTTTCGAGTACTGGTTCCTGGATCTTCCTCAATTCTATTTAATACTGCTTCTTCTAATTGTGGTGTCCTTACCGTCCTTGGCCTGCCGGGAATATCAGAAACTCTCGCAAAACTTCCTGTTTTTGATAAATCGCGATGGAGACTTACAAAGGTCCGAGCACAAGGTGCTACACGATTCAGAATCTTGCCTGGTAAATGCGTCTTGCTTCATATGCATTTCCATCAGCAAGGCCATAAACAAAATGCATATCTGCTAAATAAGCACTGTTTTGAGGAGCGGCTAGAACTGCAAACAATCCGACGTTGCCACATGTGCGATAGCTCGAAGATTTTAAAATAACGGTATTTTTTCTTCTGTCATTCATACAGTGAGTAACAAGACTAGAGTCTAGGGCCTAGGGGATGGGCAGAGGGAGGAACAATAGTGGATTTTTTCGCACCGATCCCTCTTCGCTTGCGAGGAAAGAGACTGGTCAGGGCCCCTAACCAGGTGCTAACCCTGTTCCGACCTTAGGGTGCCCTCCGATCCACCGTTCGCTACATTTTCTGGACAACAAACAAAACATAATTTTTAGGTTAAGGTACCTAGACACGATTAATTTTTTGCTCGGGACCTTTAAAAAAAGACAAAACAAAATTTTTATCGAGGAAGGAGTGCTAACGCGTTTCCAATACACCCTTTAGAGCCGATTTCTTAATTTTTTATAATATTTTAAGTGACAAAAATTAAAAAAAAGAAGCAGCCGAGCACGGATTCGAACCAAAGACGTCTGGGTCAATAAGCGGACTCTATACCACTGCACTACGTGGCTGATCTACCAGCAAAGGAAATAAAAGTTTACCGGTGCAAGACAAGGAAAACCGAAAATGGCAACGTCGGATTGTTTGCAGTTCTAGCCGCTCCTCTGTTTTGTAAATCAGCCATAACTTTCTATGAAAAATTAGACTTACTAACGAACAGAACGTCTCTCTCGACAACCTAGCAAACTAACCAAAAAACAGGGACAGAAATTTAAAATGCAGCCATTGCCGATCGGTTTCCTCTCTTCAAGTTCTCCATAGCCTTAACCCAGATTTTTTTTTACAAAGGTTCATTAAGCTGACATTAACTTTTAAGAAAATGGATTATTTTTACACACAGGCACATGCATTATCTCATTTTAAAGCGTTTTCAAAGTTTGAAAATATATATTTTTTTAATAGCACATACAATTTTTTCAATTTTTTTTTAGAAACGACTGTTTTTTTTCAAAAACATAGTAGAGACAACTTTTGTTTATCTTGTATCAAAAATGTATAAAAAAGCATCAGAGTTAAAAAAATCAGTGGCGTATCAACCATTTTTACAAAAATATTATTGATGGTATCTCCACGCACGCCACTGGTGGAAGTAAGAAAAACTTATTTTTACGAAAAAGTGCAGTTAATTGCAAAATTAATTGACACCAAATTTCAATACCGTATCTTCAAGGGATTCCGAAATCTTGAGCAAATAAAATATTTTTTAAATTTTAACACCCCGCCTTTGGGGTAATAAGCTCAGAAATCAGACCCTGGATTTTCTTCATGTACTCAAGGATCACCCTGTATATAAAACATATTGCTTACAATCGTACAAAGCAATATATCCCCGAAAAACTTTCTAATTGGTAAGATATTACTATTCAGGGTGACCGAAAAGTCTTAGTATGGGCAAATATCTTTGCTATTACTAAAGATAGATACACCAAACTTTAGGTGTATCTTATTGGTTAATAGATCTACTTTTTCATGTAATTTAACTTTTTCAATCTACTTGAGGGGTGACGCTAGGGAGTTGAGGTCAAAAATTTTAAATGGAACCCTATGCCGTGTGGTACCTCATTGTGAAGGTCTTCAAAAAAGAAACATTTTACTGCAAACCCGAGGTCCGTATCTTAATTCGTTTTTAAATGGCAAGCCTATAAAAATTAAAAATCATGGAAAAAAAATTAAAAAATTAAGTACGTATCTTTATTTCTCTTATTAGGTACTTATTAGGTACTACTACTTAGGCACTATCTTTATTTCTCTTATTAGGTAAACTTGTTCACAATGACCAATAAACTTCTTGGCAGTAATAAAGTCAATTTTGGAACTCTGCACCTGCCATTCTCGAAAATGTGAGAAGCGAGTTCCAAAATAGACTTTATTATTGCCACAAAGTGCATGGTGGTCATTTTGAACAACTTTTAAAGTAATGAGAGAAATAAATATAAAATAAATAAAATATTTTAAATTTTTTATCGCGATTTTTAATTTTTAAAGGCTTGCCATTTAAAAATAATTAAGATACACACCTCGGGTTTGCGGTAAAATATTACCTCTTTTGAAAATGAGGTACCACACGGCATACGGTTGCATTTAAAATTTTTGACCTCAACTCCGTCAAGAGGGTTAAAAAATTTAAATTACATAAAAAAGTAGATTTATTAATCAATAAAATACACACCTAAAATTTGATATCTCTATTTTTATTAATAGCAAAGATATTTTTTGCCCATACTAGGACTTTTCAGATACCTTGTGTATGTAAGTACCAAATTACGTCCACTGCATTGGATTTAATATGGACGTCAGAGGTCTTTTTTCGAAAAAATTCTATTTAAAATCCATAGTTCTTTAAAATAAGACATCAGTGGTGGCACATCAGTCACAACAGGGTTTGAACAGTTAATAGCTTATTTGTTTATTGGTTACTTTTATTAATTCTTGGTTATAGGAAAGTACAAAGTTGATACATTTGTTTACACTATGAATGAAAAATAACTTCTTTTAAATGTCGCCCATCTTCTCAAAGACGAACTTTTGCTATTTTTTTTCTGGTTCCATCACAGCTCTTAGTCTAGCTAGCTGTGGAGCTCTAATTTCTGCCTGAATGTTTCCCTTTAAATATGGAATTGTCCGGGTGTACGTGAACATGCCCAGGGCAATTCCGCAAGGACAGAAAATTATTTAGGCAGCACTACAGCCACCGATACTATAAGTTGTAATGGAACATTCGTAGAAAGTGCCCATCTACGCAATCTTGAAAATGGGTTCGTTTAAAAGGTGTTACTTTTCATTCATAGTGTCTACAAATCTCCCCACTTTTAACTTTTTTATAACCGAAGACGAATAAAAATAATTAATAAACAAAAAAGTTATTTACGGTTCAAAAGCCGTCGTGACTCATGGGCAACTCTATATAAACCAAATTCGGAAATATTACCCTCATCCACAGTACCTTTGAATTCATTTAGTATGTTTTCGATACAATTGTTTGAAAAAAAATCTAATTTTAAGTTAATTTTAAATATTTCTGTACACATACCTAACAGAATTTCTGATTTTCCTTCCTCGAGCTTGAAGTTTAACCTGAACAAACTTGCTGAATGAGGCTTCGCCATTTTAAAAACCTGGTCACCATTTTTATATATCAAGAATCACATCCCTAACATCTCTTTCATCTACAACAAAGTCAAATTTTAAAATTTGAGCTTCTGCCAGAAACTAAGTCAGTAATCTTAAATGGAATTAAAAAACACCTTTCTCAAATAAAATATCTCTAATAAAACATTTTAGCTGTAATTTTTTGTCGTTTTTAAGTTAATCGAAGGATAAGAGAGTTTTATAATACCTATTCTTATTGACGAAAATATCGATACCAAAAAAAATTGTTTATTAAAACCTATACATTTTCTTTAATGTCAAAGCTAAAGCTTCGATAATGAAACTGTTTTTAGCACCACCACCTACACCAGTACAAGAAATCGAAATAACTCCATGCATCCCATCACCCTGTGGTCCTAACGCTCAATGTATCAGCAATGGGAGAACACCCTCATGTTCCTGTCTGCCACAATACATAGGCAGTCCTCCAAACTGTAGACCTGAATGTACCATAAACCAAGACTGTCCAAGTAATTTGGCATGTATCCGCGAAAAATGTACTGATCCCTGTCCTGGTTCTTGTGGATCAAATGCAGAATGCACAGTGCAAAACCATAATGCAATCTGTAGTTGTCCCAGTAACTTTGCTGGGGATCCGTTTGTAAGTTGTTATCCCAAACCACCTGAGATTGAACCAGTGCAAGAACCAGATCCTTGTAATCCTTCTCCGTGTGGTTCCAATGCCCAATGTGACGATGGTGTTTGTACTTGCCTTCCTGAATACCAAGGTGATCCATACAGAGGATGTAGGCCAGAATGTACTCTTAATAATGACTGCCCAAGAAATAGAGCTTGCATAAGATTAAAATGTGTAGATCCCTGCCCTGGAACTTGTGGAATTGGGGCCGTATGCCAAGTTATTAACCATATACCAATTTGTAGCTGTCCTGCTGGTTATAATGGAAATGCATTTGTCACCTGTCGTCTTTCCGAACGTAAGAATATTACTTAACCTATTTTTAAACCAGCAGTTCAGGGGTCGTAAGCATATTTATTTTTTAATATTCACTACCTTTTATTTCAGCACCCCCTAAAACGAACCCGTGTAATCCATCACCTTGTGGACCCAATAGTCAATGTAGAGAAATAAATTCCCAAGCAGTGTGCTCTTGCGTACCAGGTTTTATAGGAAGTCCACCCACATGTAGACCAGAATGTGTAACTAGTTCCGAGTGTCCTCTATTACAAGCATGTGTAAACCAAAAATGTGTAGATCCGTGTCCTGGAACTTGTGGTATTAATGCCAAATGTCAAGTAGTTAATCATAATCCAATTTGCAGTTGTTCGGTTAACTATATTGGAGATCCATTTACGAGATGCACTCCTAAACGTAAGCATTTCATTTTGCTAATATGAGACATATTATGATATAATGGCATCACAGAATTCCTGAAAAATTGTATTACTAAAGTTTGCCAATCAAGTAGGTTTTTTTTTTTAGGTTTGGTGTATATAAAATTTATATTTTTAGGAATATGGCAAAAAGCTTCTAAAATAAATAATATACGGCAGTTACTATTTTTTCTTTTATAGAAAGAGCTTGCTCATTTAATAAAGGAAAAGTAAACAACTGTAGCCATATTTGTCCTTAATTTTGTGTATAGTTATTAAATGCATATTCCTTAAAATTAAGTCTGGCGTCAGTAAGAGTACCCAAGAACTTTTCTATTTTGCACAAAATTTTGGTTTAACACTTAATCACACACTGCAAATCTTAGAATTTGTATACAAATATACTTTAAATTATAGCTTTAGAAGAGCCTGTAGTAGTTCCATCCAATCCCTGCAACCCATCGCCATGCGGTCCAAACTCACAATGTAAAGAAACAAATGGCTCTCCATCATGCTCTTGCCTTCCCGAATTTATTGGCACACCGCCAAACTGCAGACCAGAATGCACCAGCAACAGTGATTGTGTCAATCACTTGGCATGTATAAATCGAAAATGTAAAGACCCTTGCCCTGGTGTATGTGGTAATAACGCCGAATGTAGAGTCGTCAGCCATGCTCCTAACTGTGTATGTATACCTGGTTTTGAGGGTGATCCATTTAGTCAATGTTTGTCGATTAGACCTCAAATCGTAGAAATTATAAACCCGTGCCAACCATCACCTTGTGGTGCTAATGCAGTGTGTAAAGAAAGAAATGGTGCTGGATCTTGTGTTTGCTTACCCGAATATATTGGAAACCCTTACGAAGGTTGCAGACCTGAGTGTACTGTAAATTCAGACTGCCCACAAAATAGAGCTTGTTTAAAAAATAAATGCATTGACCCTTGTCCTGGCACATGCGGACAAAATGCCAATTGTCAAGTTATAAATCACTTGCCCTCATGCACCTGTATCCCAGGATATACTGGAGATCCGTTTAGTTTCTGTCAAATCATAATCGAATGTAAGTGTTATTTACGATTTTCATATAATGAATAAATGTTATTTCTATTGTTTAAAAATTGTGTTTGTGTTTTCCCATGTTAATAGTGCTTTCGCATATTCCAGCCGTTGTTGAAGATATACCGGTAAATCCTTGCCAACCAAGCCCATGTGGTCCCAATAGTCAATGTCGTGAAGTAAACGGTCAAGCAGTATGTTCTTGTTTACCAAATTATATTGGTAGCCCACCAGGTTGTAGACCAGAATGTGTAGTAAGCTCAGAATGTCCAATGGTTAAAGCATGCATAAATCAAAAATGTGCAGACCCCTGTCCAGGAACATGTGGTTTAAATGCTGAGTGCAAAGTTATTAATCACAGTCCAATTTGTAGTTGCAGTGCTAGGTTTACTGGAAATCCATTTACAAGATGTTATTCTATTCCACGTAAGAAAAGTTACCATTTTATTAAATTAACCTAAAATAGTAAATTTAATAAAACATTTAATTTTAATAATTATAAGCACTGATTGAACTAAGTAATTGTTTTTTTAAAACTATGTTTCTGGCCCATATGACTCTTGCAAAAATCCAAAATTTCAGTCAATTTATGGATATACCAGCTGTTTGCTTCGTTACGTAAAAAAATAGTTTGTATTATTAACAAAAATAATGCTACCCCTATTATTATTTTAGCTCCACCTCCAGAGTCAATAGTCCCTGTATTTATCGATCCATGTGTTCCATCACCGTGTGGTCTAAATTCACAGTGTCGCAATGCTAATGGAAACCCATCTTGCTCTTGCTTACCAAACTACATTGGATCCCCTCCAAACTGTAGACCAGAGTGTCTTATCAATGCAGAATGTCAAAGTGACTTGGCATGCATCCATGAAAAATGTAAAGATCCATGCCCCGGTTCTTGCGGCAGCGGTGCAGAATGTAGTGTTATTAATCACACACCCATATGTACTTGCCCTGAAGGATATACCGGTGATCCATTTAGTTACTGTTTACCTAAACCTCCTCCACTTCAAGAACCAGATGAGCCTGACCCGTGCAACCCATCCCCTTGTGGTTCCAATGCTCAATGCAACAATGGAATATGTACTTGCTTGCCGGACTACCAGGGTGATCCCTATAGAGGATGTAGACCTGAATGTGTACTAAGTAGTGACTGCCCCAAAGATAAAGCATGTCTAAGATACAAATGTCAAGATCCATGTCCAGGAATCTGTGGTACCAATGCTATTTGTACGGTAATAAATCATATACCCATGTGCTCATGTCAACAGGGATACGTTGGAAATGCATTTGTTATGTGCAATCCGATACCAGGTAAATCTTACAGATACATTGTTCCATCGCAAACAAATGAGCAAATTTCAACCAAAATAATAACGGTTCCATATATTTAAAATATTACTACCCAGAATTGTTTATATTTTAGCTGAATCTCCAAAGAACCCATGTTTACCGTCACCTTGTGGTCCAAATAGTCAATGTAGGGAAGTAAATGGCCAGGCAGTATGTTCTTGTGTTCCTGGTTATCTTGGCAGCCCGCCAACTTGTAGGCCAGAATGCGCAACTAGTTCTGAATGTTCTTTAATACAAGCTTGTGTCAATCAAAAATGTGTTGATCCGTGTCCTGGAACCTGTGGTCTTAATGCTAAATGTCAAGTCATTAATCATAACCCTATTTGTAGTTGTCCTCCAAAGTATACTGGCGATCCGTTTACGAGATGTCTCCCTATACGTAAGTTATTGTGATTGTGTTAGACGTAATTTTTAAAAATGCAACGAGAAAATTAATGCTTGTCAACAAAGTTATATTAGTATCTTTGAACTTCTTTAACATCTTTGGTTAACTGAGAAGTCAGTTTTCTGTTTTATTAGTTTTGGGAGACGCCCGTCAGAATTGTTTGGACAGGTTGCTACGACTACTCAAATTATATTTGAGAGAGAACTTTGTTTCCTGTAAGACTGTCAAAGAGTAATTACAATTTGACGCAAGAGACCTAGCCACCATGTTTTCTCATTTGCTTTTTTTAAATTTTGTTTTAAAATAAAGAACAACTTATAATTCAACTTAAAACACATATACAATAATAAAACTTGGAACTAATTAGACACGTTTGAAAGTATTATTTTTCACAACTTAAGATCTCACGTGAACGCTCCCAGAGAGTATCTTAAAGAGGGCTTATTTTATAACCTTAATAGTTTTTTTATATGCGTACTAACGTATATCGGTTATAGCTATTTTAGATCTACATAAGTCCAAAAAAAGTAACCCTAAAAATTTGACAAATTTTAGGGGAAGATATTCAACCAGTAATCCAAGTAAATCCATGCCAACCTTCCCCTTGTGGTCCGAACGCTGAATGTAGGGTAATAGGGGAATCACCATCATGTTCTTGTCTTGCTGAATTCATTGGCACCCCACCAAACTGTCGCCCTGAATGCATAAGTAACAGCGAATGTTCAAGTCATCTGGCATGTATAAACAGAAAATGTAAAGACCCTTGCCCGGGAACTTGTGGTTTAAATACTGAATGTAGAGTGGTCAGTCATACACCAAATTGCGTATGCTTATCAGGATATTTTGGTGACCCATTTTCGCAATGCCATATACAACAAGTCGCTGTGACGGAAATTCTGAACCCTTGCAAACCATCACCTTGTGGAGTAAATGCTGAATGCAGAGAAAGGAACGGTGCGGGCTCATGCGTTTGTTTGCCAGAATACATCGGCAATCCCTATGAAGGATGTCGTCCAGAATGTTCCATAAACTCAGACTGTCCATCTAACAGAGCATGTATTAATAGTAAATGTCAAGATCCTTGTCCTGGAACATGTGGTTTAAATGCCATATGTCAAGTTATGAATCACCTTCCATCTTGTACGTGCAATCTAGGATATACTGGTGATCCGTTCAGATACTGCAATGTCATTCCACCGCAGCGTAAGAATTATATATTTTTAATTAAACAGTTGGACATGCAAAATGTTGATCAAAGAAATATCAAAATTTATTATTGCTTCTGTTTTTCTTTTACAACTATGAAATATTAATATTGTCTGGAAACATAAGGTGTCTTTGTCATTGGTTCATATCTATTTTAGCTATCGTAAGTGAAACACCATCCAACCCATGCCAACCACCACCTTGTGGTCCAAATAGTCAATGTCGCGAAGTAAATGGTCAAGCTGTTTGTTCTTGTTTACCAAACTATTCTGGTAGTCCTCCAGGATGTAGGCCAGAATGTACCGTAAGCTCCGAATGCACTCTAAATAAGGCTTGTATAAACCAAAAATGCTCAGATCCTTGCCCAGGAACATGTGGCCTTAATGCAGAGTGCAAAGTTATAAAGCATAGTCCTATTTGTAGCTGTGATAATGGTTATACCGGAGATCCCTTCACTCGCTGTTATCCCATACCACGTAAGAAAGTTTTAGTAGTATACCTACTTAAAATTACTGTAAAAAATTTTATTTCTTGCAAGAGTATCTTATCCTAAACTTCTACCAATATGCAAATTAAAAAGAAGACGTATCTTGCAATAAAATATCTAATATATATAAGAATCTTAGTTAAACATTCGTGACATTTTCATTATAACACTATAAAAAACAATTTAATGCTACGTTCGTAAAATTACACAAGTAAGAAAATGGAATTTAGTATTTGAAAATTAGTAAACTGCAATGAAAACGTTTCTTCAACTCTAAAGGTCGTAAACAGACAAGAACTAGATGTACAGACTAAAACAAATCTCAATTTTTAGCACCTCCGCCAGAAGTAATACCTGTTATACATGTATATCCATGTGTTCCATCACCATGTGGTCCAAACAGTCAATGTAGAGATATTAATGGATCACCTTCATGCTCGTGCCTACCCAATTATTTCGGAAGTCCACCCAGTTGTAGACCTGAATGCACTGTTAGCTCTGACTGTACCAGTAATTTAGCATGTATTAATGAAAAATGTCGAGATCCATGTCCTGGATCTTGTGGTGCTGGTGCTCAGTGTACCGTAACCAATCATATACCTATCTGCACTTGTCCTGAAGGATTTAGTGGTGATCCATTCAGTTACTGTACTCCAAAACCACCAGAACCTCAAGTCGTTCAAAATGAAGATCCATGCAATCCATCGCCATGTGGGCCTAACGCTAAATGCGATAATGGTGTTTGTACTTGCCTACCAGAGTACCACGGAGATCCATATATAGAATGTAGACCAGAATGTGTTCTTCCAAGTGATTGTCCAAGAGACAAAACTTGTATAAGAAACAAATGCAAGGATCCTTGTCCTGGAACATGTGGCCAAAATGCTGAATGTAACGTCATCAATCATATTCCCATATGTTCTTGTTTACCTGGATTTATGGGAAACGCCTTTTTAATCTGTTCACCAATTCTAGGTAAATACAATCAATATTACCTGTTTTGCTACACACAACGAAATTCTGACTACGTTGTATATCTGCCTTAGAAGTGATAATTGTAATGTACTCATTCTTTTTTAGTCGAAATTCCTAAAAATCCATGTAATCCATCACCATGTGGTCCAAATAGTCAATGTAGGGAAATTAATAGTCAAGCAGTATGCTCATGCGTGCCTTCCTTCATCGGAAGTCCACCAAACTGTCGCCCAGAATGTGTTACTAGCCAAGAATGTCTTTTAAGTCAGGCTTGCGTCAATCAAAAGTGTATCGATCCCTGCCCGGGCACGTGTGGTATTGGAGCGCAATGTCAAGTGGTTAATCATAGTCCTATTTGTTCATGCCAAGCGAGATTTAGTGGAAATCCGTTTATTAGATGCACACCAATACAGGGTAATATACATAAAATACTAGAGAAAAGGTATTATTTAACAATCTATTTGGTATTTTAGAACCAGTCGCTGTCCAACCCACAAATCCCTGCCAACCAAACCCTTGTGGTCCAAACTCCGAATGTAGAGCAGTAGGTGAATCACCTTCTTGCTCGTGTCTTCCAGAATACGTTGGATCTCCACCCAATTGTCGACCAGAATGCGTTTCGAATAGCGAATGCGCTTATTCTTTGGCTTGCATTAATAACAAATGTAAAGATCCGTGCCCAGGAATATGCGGCCTTAATGCAGAATGTCGCGTAGTTAGTCATACACCAAATTGTATCTGCATTCAAGGTTATGTGGGTGATCCATTTCGCCAATGTTCACCACAACCTCGTAAGTTTTCATTTAAAAAATGCAATATCAACAAAATATTGATTATCTAAAACAAAAAAAGATTCACTCTTTTTTAACTTTAGAACAAGCAAGTTTATTATCTAAAAAGTTAAGCACTTAACTAATTAATTAAAACGAAAATAAATTACTATCATGAAAATAGGTTTCTTCTTTAAACTGCTAAATTCAGTATAAACTAAGTAGAATTCCTAGATATATAGAAATTACCATATCTTATGTAAAAGTAGCATAATTTCAATCTTTTTTCTAGAAATTGTACAGGAACACTTGAATCCCTGTTCGCCGTCTCCCTGTGGTGCTAATGCTCTATGCAAAGAACAAAACAGTGCTGGATCATGCACTTGTCTCCCTGATTATATTGGCAATCCGTATGAAGGTTGCAGACCAGAATGTGTTCTTAACTCTGACTGTCCTTATAATAAAGCTTGTACAAGAAACAAATGCCAGGATCCTTGTCCAGGCACTTGCGGACAAAATGCAGATTGTCAAGTTGTTAATCATTTGCCTATGTGTACTTGTCGACCTGGATATACGGGAGATCCGTTTAGATTTTGCAATATTCCTCCTGAACGTAAGAATTTTTTTAATAACACCTGTCTAAGTAATTCATACACACACCGACATAAAAAATCGGAACCCCAAATCTCAGGCTGTATTATTATATCTTTACCAACTTTATTGTGTTTTGACCGATTAACTGACAAATTCATCTAAATTATTAGTAACATTGAATTTGGAAAGGTAAAGAACGTTGAATAAAAGGAAGCAAAATTGACAACCCCGTTTGGAGTTGGTTTGCTGCCATTAGGAGACGAACGTAAATCTATATTCTTATGGAAGCCTCCCATCTCAGAGGCCGCTACATTTGCACATGTCCTCTGACAGTGTTGCTACAGCTTTCACTTACTCATTTCCATCAAAGAATACCGTCCTATTTATTACATTTAATTGTTTATCTTGAAAAAGGTTCTGAAATAAGTTGTTTTCCTTCTGATTTCAAAACAAACATGGAAGAAACCATAATTGAATTTTTATAGTTGAAAGTTTATCTTATTTAAATTTATATTTACACGATCCTTGGACTCTTATCGTGAAATTAATACAAACAGCCCTTATATCTTACGCACGTTGGTGGCTCAGGGTGTAAAGCTGCAGCTTTACCGATATGCCGCGTCATCAAGGTGTTTTTTTGCGATTTATTTTTCCACACAAAGCCAATTATCTAATAAAGTATAAATCAATGTGTATCAATAAACGATCTTTAAATTTTAGAATAAAAACTAAATAAAAGGTGCCGTAAGGTTACTTGCGTAAGGTTGCTAACAAATCCTAATTTAAATTTTCAAAGGCCTCCTAGGGCCAACACCACCCAATCAAACCCCAGTTTCACTAGGTTTTTCTTTAGGGAAAGGAAGTACACTCCTTACCTTAAGGAAATCTTTGTTTTTGTACTATATGTAAAATACATATTAATATGTCGCGTGTACAGTTGTAGTTCGAAACGCGTGTTCGTCGCGACTTTTTTTTTTAATTTTAGTTATTATGATCTCCATTTTTTGGCAAACGTATTTTTAGATCTAATTATAAGAAAATTCTTAAGGAAAAGTGCTTTTTATATTTATTCCAGTATAGTGCCAGCACATATAATTTTGAATAAAATTTTTATGTCTAAAAAACTTGCAATCATAAATTTTAAAATGTTCTTTTGTGTCGTTGTAAGGTTGCCTTTTGAGGATTTGTTACAAGTAATGAAAAAATAAAAAATATTTTATTTGGAACAAACGTAAAGAAAAATTAGATCAGTTATAAAAAAACAAGTTTTGCTCGGAATTTGCACAAAAAGTGGACAATTCTGGATTTTTATCTTCGCAAAGTTGGATATTTTTTCTCCACTCCCTCCCCCGCCCCAAACATAGTGCTTTCGATACGCCCCTGGGTTGGACCAGTAAATTTTGGTTTTAAGGTAAACATCTTTATTGGCTAATATTTTCATGGCAAGGGGGTCATATAGCACGCCATTTAAAAGCTCTTTCTTCTGCCTAACTTTTTAAATGTGACCCGGCAACTATTAAGACATTTCATCCTGAATCTAAGCAAATATTGACAATTTAGGTATTAAATTCCAGTCATTCCAAGTTTTTGAAGGTTTTTTGCTCCGTTTACTTTTTCTACATCTAGGGAAAACAGAGATACGAGTTTATTGAACGACAAACATTCAGTATCTAGTCAGTGATATTGTACTAATAGTTAACTTGTGTTTTATTGACTGTTTTTGACTATTCGTTTCATCCAGACCTTAAGTTCTCGTCAAATCAAAATTGTAAAAATTACTTAAAGGTTTGGAAATTTTTTCTGTGTTTTCGTAAGACGAACATTTTTTCCATCTACAACGTTTTGGGACATGCTGTATACATATTAATATTGAGTTTCTTATTTACAAAGTTCTAGAACGCATATTACTAGTTAGTTATTATAATCCACTCCATCTGTCTATTTTCTTCCACGGGAAAACGAAATAATCGCAAGTCTGACCAAGCTCGTGGAGACTTGCCGCAGTTTAAATAAGATTTGTTACCAGTCATAATCATAATATAACGCATTGAATAGCGCTGACAGCAGCTCACATAATATACAGGTATATATCAATGCCAAATGGAGGAATTTCCCGTTGCGTCGCGTCATTGGCAACCGTTTGGTCTTAGGCATTTATTACACAAGAAATTTAGCAACACTGTTTGAAATTCGTGGCTGTGCTAGCCTTTTAATCGCGAAGCTTGTTGACCGCCAATTTAAAATATTATATTTTGCGACTGATTGTAGGCAAGCTGCGCCTTCCTGAGTCCTCATTTGGTAACTAGATGAAAACACGTTATTGTTATTCGTTACCTATCCAAATTTAATGTTAGTTGTTTATTTCCTCTTAATTGATTTACCTCGTAATATACGGGGTATATTATACAAGAATAAAAATAATTCTGAATCGTGACCTAATGTCCTGATTATGCCACACGATGTTTTGAACACACATAAGAAAACAACATTTTATTTCTCAGGGCATATATGTGTTAAAATTTCTTTTTTAAAAAATATGGCATTCTCTGTAATTTAAATTCCAACTTGATGTAAAAATTGTTAAATCTGATTAAAATATTAAAAAGATATCAACTTGATATGTAAAGAAAAATTTAAGTTGGGTACCAGATTTTAGAACCTACAAAATAAAATATTTTTAAATTCCTATAGCTGTACGTGATGAAACGCCACCCCAAAACCCATGTAACCCAAGTCCTTGTGGACCTAATAGTCAATGCAGAGAAGTGAACGGGCAAGCAGTTTGTTCTTGTTTACCAAACTATATCGGTAGTCCTCCTGGATGTAGACCTGAATGTACCGTTAGTTCTGAATGTTCTTTAGACAAGGCTTGTATTAATCAAAAATGTACTGACCCATGTCCTGGAACGTGTGGTTTAAATGCTAAATGTCAAGTGATAAATCACAGTCCAATATGCAGTTGTAACACCGGACATACTGGTGACCCATTTACCAAATGCTACCATATACCACCTCCTCCTATTCAACTTCCAGAAGTAGTACAAATTAATCCGTGCGTGCCTTCTCCATGTGGGCCCAACAGTGAATGTAGAAACATTAATGGAGCCCCATCTTGCTCTTGTCTTTCAGAATATACTGGAAGTCCACCCAACTGTAGACCGGAGTGTATTGTAAATTCAGAATGTTCTAGCAATCTTGCCTGCATAAGGCAAAAATGTAGTGACCCATGTGTCGGTGCATGTGGTAGCGGAGCTGAATGTAGTGTTATTAATCATACACCAATATGTACATGTCCAGAAAGATACACTGGCGATCCATTTAGCTACTGTACATTAAAACCACCAGAAATAGAACATTTACCCAAAGACCCATGCAACCCATCACCATGTGGTCCTAATGCCCAATGCGATAACGGTGTTTGCACATGTCTTCTAGAATATCACGGAGATCCATATAGTGGCTGTAGACCAGAATGTCTTTTGAATACGGACTGTGCAAGAAATTTGGCCTGTATCAGACAAAAATGTAAAGATCCTTGCCCTGGTACATGTGGACAAAATGCTGAATGCAGTGTTATTAATCATATTCCTATGTGCTCTTGTCTACTTGGTTTTGTTGGAAATGCCTTTGTCTTATGCAACAAAATTAAAGGTTAGTATGCCTTAAGTTATATAAATTATTCCCATCAAGGATCTTAAAATTGGGTTTAAGATATATTGTCTAATAGTTTAGGGAATTGTTTAAAAAATTTGTTCACTAGTATATTAAGTTACACTTGGATTTCGAATTTAATTTTTTGTTCGTTAATGAATGCTAAATTGCTTTTTCAATTTTATAGAACCGGTGCTTCAAAATCCATGCAATCCATCCCCTTGTGGTCCAAATAGTCAATGTAGAGAAATTAATGGTCAAGCAGTATGTTCATGTGTCCCTGGATTTATTGGCAGCCCGCCGACTTGTCGGCCAGAATGTGTCTCAAGCTCCGAATGTCCCCTAAATCAAGCTTGTTTAAATCAAAAATGTGTAGATCCATGTCTTGGCACTTGTGGTGTTGCATCTAACTGTCAAGTTGTAAACCACAATCCTATTTGTACATGTCCACCAAGATTTTCTGGTGATCCATTTATTCGATGTATTCCAATATGTAAGTTGACCTTGAGTCGAAAAAATTAATTATTTTCTATTTAATAGACATAAATTAGAGAACTAATTTAAATGACAAATGACAAAATATACACTTCTGAAGTGAATTTTACATTATTTGGATCCATACACATAATTAATTTATTGTTATTTTAGATGACGAACCAGTGGTTATTCCAACCAATCCTTGTCAACCATCCCCCTGCGGTCCAAACGCTCAATGCAAAGCAATTGGAGAGAGCCCATCATGCTCTTGCTTGTCAGAGTTTATCGGTACACCCCCAAATTGTAAACCAGAATGTATAAGCAACAGTGAATGTCCAAATCATTTAGCCTGTATTAACCAAAAATGTAAAGACCCTTGCCCTGGTTCATGTGGAACTAACGCGGAATGTCGCGTTGTAAGTCATACCCCGAACTGTGTGTGCATACCTGGATTCATAGGTAATCCGTTTAGCTCCTGTCACACACCACCTCCTTTACCAACTGAGAATATTAACCCGTGTAACCCATCGCCATGCGGAGCAAATGCTGAATGTAGAGAACGAAATGGAGCAGGTTCTTGTACATGTTTATCTGAATATATTGGAAACCCTTATGAGGGTTGTAGACCTGAGTGTACAATTAATTCCGACTGTCCGGCAAATAAAGCCTGCACCAATAATAAATGTGTAGATCCTTGTCCTGGTACCTGTGGATCAAACTCGTATTGTCAAGTTGTCAATCATGTTCCTTCATGCACTTGTCAACCCGGTTATACCGGTGATCCATTTAGATACTGCCATATAGAGCCTGCACAACAAGGTGAGTTACTTAAACAATTAATAAAAGAAAACATATTAAATATGTAAAAAATGTTAATCAGCACTTTAAGTCAGTTTTAGCAATAACTTACATATTTAATTGACAATAATTGGTGATAAATTACTTGTTAATGGCACTTCATATTTTTTTCCATCCAAATAAAACGATTTTAGCCATTGAAGAAGAACCAACAAATCCTTGTCAACCATCTCCTTGTGGACCAAACAGTCAGTGTCGGGAAGTTAATGGCCAAGCCGTTTGTTCATGTGGACCCGAATACATCGGTAGTCCACCAGGATGCCGACCCGAATGTGTAGTAAGCACAGAATGTCCCTTAAACAAAGCTTGCATCAATCAAAAATGTATTGATCCCTGCCCTGGAACATGCGGAATAAGTGCAAACTGTCAAGTCATAAACCATAGTCCTATATGTAGTTGTAGACCCGGAAATACTGGAAATCCATTTACTAGATGCTATCCACTACCACGTAAGAATCTAATTTCTGTAACTTCAGCTTCGTAAACAAAAAATGTTGCTTCAACTAACTCAAATTGTTGCTATCAATACCATGTTTTGAATTGTAAAATTCTAAACTATACTATTGTTTATGTTTATAGGATAGGCGAATCACATTTTCTGTACCCGATAACACTTTATCTATGTTTAAATTTTCGATAACAAGAACCCAAATTACACAAATAACTAAGGTAAAAAATATTTTGTAGCACCTCCATTTGAACCTCAAAGCCCAGTTTTAATAAACCCATGTTTTCCATCACCATGTGGACCCAATGGTGAATGTAGAGATATAGGTGGTACCCCATCTTGTAGTTGTAAAGCCACCTTTATTGGGAGTCCACCAAACTGTAAACCAGAGTGTGTTATTAACTCAGAGTGTCCCAGTAATATGGCCTGTATAAGGGAAAAATGTAGAGATCCATGCCCTGGCTCTTGTGGTTTAAATTCTGTTTGTTCAGTTATTAATCATACGCCTATTTGTTCCTGTTCGGATGGATATACTGGGGATCCATTTAATAACTGCTTTCCTAAACCAGTTGAAGGTAAATTATCAAAATTTATTACCAAATAATGTTCACTGCTTATAAAAATGCTATTTTATAATAAAACGTATTTTAGTCGAAATCCAAGAACCTGATCCCTGCAATCCATCCCCTTGCGGTTCTAATACTAAATGCGAAAATGGACTATGCACATGTCTTCCAGAATATCAGGGAGATCCGTATCAAGGGTGTAGACCAGAATGTGTTATAAGCAATGATTGTCCAAGAGATAAAGCGTGCATACGAAACAAGTGTGTAGATCCATGTCCAGGAACTTGTGGACAAAATGCTATATGTACTGTTTATGATCATATTCCAATGTGCTCATGTTTACCCGGATATACAGGCAATTCATTTATTTCATGTACCGAAATAAAAGGTAATTTAAAGTTCCATAACATACCTTTTCATTAAAATCTTCTGAATTGTAGTCACTATAAATTTTACAAAACAGATAAAACTCAGGCCCATTATAAAACAACAAAGAGTCGTACTTTTCAAATCCCTAATACCAGCTTCGTTTGCTTCTATTCTAGCACCACCACCTACCAATCCTTGTTCTCCATCCCCGTGCGGACCTAATAGCCAATGTAGAGAAACTAATGGACAAGCAGTCTGTTCTTGCTTGCCAAGTTATATTGGAAGTCCACCTACTTGCAGACCGGAATGTACCACTAGTTTTGATTGCTCCCTTAACAAAGCTTGTGTAAATCAAAAATGTATAGATCCATGTCCTGGTACATGTGGCATTGGCGCCAAATGTCAAGTGATAAATCATAATCCGATTTGCAGCTGTCCATTTGGACAGACCGGTGATCCGTTTATCAGATGTCGACCTATTCGTAAGTTATTTATTATATATGTCATCAAGTTTTTGGTGAAATCTTGATGCAGAGAATATTTGGGTTTAAATTTCTGTCTTTAAATACAAGTAAAACTAATTACTTTTTGAACGTTCATAAAATCTTTAGATTTGAAATAAATGGACTATCAAAAATTGCCGTGCTTAATAAAACAACAAAAACTTTAAATGTAATATGCCCTCTTTTAGCTATTGAAGAACCACTGGTTTTAACAAACCCTTGCCAACCTTCTCCATGTGGTCCAAATGCACAATGTAAAGAAATAAATGGATCGCCTTCATGCTCCTGTTTGCCAGAATTCATTGGATCTCCGCCAAACTGTAGACCAGAATGTGCCAGTAGCAGTGAATGTGCTAGCCACTTAGCTTGTATTAACAATAAATGCAAAGATCCTTGTCCTGGAAGTTGTGGACACAATGCGGAATGCAAAGTTATCAGCCACACTCCAAATTGTATATGTATTCCTGGATATACTGGCAATCCATTTATGGCGTGTAATATTATACCTATTCCGATACCAGTAGAGGACATAAGTCCATGTACTCCATCGCCATGTGGTGCGAATGCTGAATGTCGAGTGCAAAACAGAGCTGGCGCGTGCACTTGCTTGCCAGAATATATTGGCAATCCTTATGAAGGTTGTAGACCAGAATGCACACTTAACTCAGATTGCCCTTCAAATAAGGCATGTATTAACAATAAATGCAAGGATCCATGTCCCGGAACTTGCGCTCAGAATGCTTTTTGTCAAGTAATCAACCATTTGCCAACATGTTCTTGTGACCCTGGATACACTGGAGATCCTTTCAGATATTGTAACATATCACCACAACGTAAGAATCTTTTGTATTTTTAAATATGTTTTGATCGCTTAATCTCTCCTTCTATTTCTTAACTTAGCATTATAAAATGTAGTTTAGCTTATGTAAGGCCCTATAATAATTTTCAAAGCACTTAAACACTGAACCAATGTGAATATAAAGCAATCAAAATAAGTTAATATACCATAGTCCATATATCATACCATATACCATACTGTATAAAATGTAAAAATTTGGATTATTTCAGCTGTAGTCCAAGACATACCACAAAACCCTTGTCAACCCTCACCTTGTGGACCAAATAGCCAATGTCGAGAGGTAAATGGTCAAGTCGTGTGTTCTTGTCTTCCCGAATATATTGGTAGCCCACCAGGTTGTAGACCAGAATGCACAATCAGTTCAGAATGTCCTCAAAATAAAGCCTGTGTTAATTTAAAATGTATTGATCCTTGTCCTGGTACATGCGGTCTTAATGCCATTTGTCAAGTTATTAATCACAGCCCTATTTGCAGTTGCAAAATTAGTTTTACTGGTGAACCATTTACTAGATGCTTCTCTATTCCACGTAAGTTGTTTTTACTGCTACTAATAAAATTGTTCCTTATCAATTAAATTATTTTAGCTCCACCTCCAATACCAGTAATAGAACCGATTAGAGACCCTTGCGTTCCATCTCCTTGTGGACCAAACTCACAGTGTAGAAATAACGGAGGTTCCCCATCTTGTTCATGCTTGCCGCGATTTGTTGGAAGTCCACCGAACTGTAAACCAGAGTGCACCATCAATTCGGAATGCCCAAGTAACTTAGCCTGTATAACTCAAAAATGTAGAGATCCATGTCCAGGATCATGCGGCATCAGTGCACAGTGTTCTGTGATAAACCACACACCCATATGTACGTGCATAGATGGCTACATCGGAGATCCATTTACTTACTGCTCACCTAAACCACCTCCGCCCCCAGAACCTCTTGAAACCGACCCCTGCAATCCATCGCCCTGCGGAGCGAACGCAGAATGCAATAGCGCAATATGCACTTGCTTACCAGACTACCAAGGAGATCCTTACAAGGGATGTAGACCAGAATGCGTACTAAACAATGACTGCCCAAGAGATAAAACATGTATTAAAAATAAATGTGTAGATCCATGTCCTGGTACTTGTGGCCAAAACGCAGAGTGTTCTGTTGTTAACCACATACCCATTTGTAGTTGTATTTACGGTTATATTGGAAACGCCTTTGTCTTGTGTAATCCTATTCCAAAACCAGTAGTAACAAATCCATGTATACCATCTCCATGCGGACCCAACAGTCAATGTCGTGAAGTAAATGGCCAAGCCGTCTGCTCATGTGTGCCAGGCTATATTGGAAGTCCACCAACATGTAGGCCAGAATGCGCAACAAGCGCAGAATGTGCTTTAAACAAAGCTTGTGTAAACCAAAAATGCATTGATCCATGTCCTGGAACATGCGGTCGAAACGCCAATTGTCAAGTTGTAAACCACAACCCCATATGTAGTTGTTTAAATAACTATATTGGAGATCCATTTGTGTTATGCACTCCAAAACGTAAATATTATTTCAAATTATTATTTATTAAAATACTTGCACATTTTTGATAAAAAATCCAAAAACATATTCTACCTTATGTTAAAAAAAAGCTATTGTAAGTTTCTAATTTTGTAAATAAGTCACAACAATAAACTTCGCTCGTGTTTATAAACCACATTAATGAACCTATTAGACATAATAATCTAATACTTGAATTTTTAGCACTCGAACTACCTGTTTATACAAATCCATGTCAACCATCACCTTGTGGACCTAATTCACAATGTAAGGACATTAACGGCAGTCCGTCATGCTCATGTCTACCGGAATATATCGGTTCTCCTCCAAACTGTAGACCAGAATGTGTTAGTAACAGCGAGTGTGCTAGTCACCTAGCCTGCATTAATCAAAAATGCAAGGATCCATGTCCTGGTGTGTGTGGGCAGAATGCCGAATGTAGAGTTGTCAGTCATACTCCAAATTGCGTCTGTCTACCTGCTTACGTCGGCAATCCGTTCATAGCTTGTTCAGTGCCACAATGTAAGAATTTCTACATATTTTTATTCCATGTAAACTTCAACACAGAAGGTTGTTCTGCTAGTTCTTTTAGTTAAGTATCAGCTGGTACACACTGATACATATCCTTTGTTGACATTTTGATTAATAAACAAATCCAATACCATCGCATAATAAAACTTTAACTACTAAATATTTTAGTGCCACCTCCAAGAGAAATAATCTCTCCCTGTTCACCGTCACCATGTGGACCCAACGCTATCTGTAAAGCTCAAAATAATGCTGGATCTTGTTCATGTATTTCGGACTATATCGGAAATCCCTACGAAGGTTGTAGACCGGAATGTAGTGTTAATTCCGACTGTTCATCAAACAAAGCTTGCATCAACAACAAATGTAAAGATCCATGTCCAGGTGCTTGTGGACAAAACGCAGAATGTCACGTTCGTAACCACTTGCCACAGTGTACATGTTTGTCTAGCTACACCGGCGATCCATTTAGATACTGCAATATTGTTCAAGGTATGGGTTCAAGGTTTAAGGATCAACATTTCTTTAAATTTGTTGCTTTCACGTAAATATATTACCGACATTAGTAGTAAGAATATAATTGTTAAAGATTAGAAAACCATAATTGTCCGTACGTACGTAAAACAATAATGTACTTTATATTTCCATAAAAACTATCGCTTTTTAGCCGAAGAGGAACCTCCACAACCACAAAATCCTTGTCAACCTTCTCCTTGTGGCCCAAATAGTCAATGTAGGGAAGTAAATGACCAAGCAGTGTGTTCTTGCTTACCAAATTATATTGGTTCGCCGCCAGGTTGTAGACCTGAATGTACTGTCAGTTCAGAATGTGCACAAAATAAAGCATGTATAAACCAAAAATGTGCAGATCCATGTCCTGGAACCTGTGGTCTCAATGCCAAATGTAATGTAATAAATCATAGCCCCATATGTAGCTGTTCTCCGGGTCATACCGGTGATCCGTTTACTCGATGTTATCCCATACCTCGTAAGTTGAGTCTTAAACTAAAATTTTTAGCTGGTGCGGATTGTTTAACGGAGTCTTAAAAATTAAGGTCAGATGAATGTAAATTTACTATCTTCTACTTAAGATGGTAAATTCACACAATTGCTGTATCACTTAAAAAGTGACAGAAAATAAATATAAGAGATATTTAAAAAAGATTGCATATGAAAACTATATTTTCCCAAATCCTGTTATTTTATCCAAAGTAAACTATCAATATAAAAGCCCTTACATAATTGCACTAGAGTTTATCAATAAACTTTCCCAGTAAAATAAATAATTATTTGAATTAATTAAATTTAATTAATTTTAAATTGTGTACGTTTTAGCACCACCGCCAATTCAGGAAGTAATAGAATATATTAATCCCTGTGTTCCATCTCCATGTGGTCCGAATAGTCAGTGTAGGGATATTAATCAATCTCCTGTATGCACTTGCTTACCCAATTATATCGGTGCACCACCAAACTGTAGACCCGAATGTACAATCAACTCGGAGTGTTCAACAAATCTTGCTTGTATCAGAGAAAAGTGTAGAGATCCTTGCCCAGGTTCTTGTGGAACAAATACCCAATGTAGTGTTATTAATCATATTCCCATTTGCACTTGTGTTGAAGGATACATTGGTGATCCATTTAGCTATTGTTCGCCTAAACCACCTCCACCACCAGAACCAGTTGAAATTGATCCATGCAACCCATCACCATGTGGTTTCAACGCCCAATGTAACGATGGCATTTGTACATGTTTACCCGAATATCAAGGTGATCCGTACAGAGGCTGCCGGCCTGAGTGTGTGCTAAACAATGACTGTCCAAGAGATAAAGCATGTATTAAATTAAAATGCATAGATCCATGCCCTGGCACCTGCGGGCAGAACGCTGAATGTGCTGTAATTAATCACATACCAGTGTGTTCATGTTCTACAGGATATACCGGAAATGCATTTACTTTCTGCTCTAAGATACTAGGTAATATATCAGACAAATCAGACAATTTAACAAGCTTGTGTTCAAAATATCTGCAAATAAATAATATTTATTTTCAGTTCCTTTTATTTTCTAATGTGCAATTTAAATACTTACTTTAAAAATAGCATCCAAAAAGTAAGAGTCATGTTGTTTAATTTTACTGACAACACAGTAATTCCAAAAATATTCAACGAAGACCTCTTCTATGTATTTCCTAAAAAAACACTGTAATAGATATGGTAAATAGTAAAATTATCGAAGACATTATACAGATAATATACTATGCATTATGTAAAATGAACAAACACACTTATAAACGTTTTAATTTTACAAGAACTTAAAAAACTAAAAAAAAAATATTCTCATTTCTAATTATAAAATTTAATTATTATATAAATTAAAAAATAATCCATATACACAGGGCAATTCCATTTTTTAGAAATTGTACCACAAAACCCGTGTAATCCAAGCCCATGTGGTCCAAATAGTCAATGTAGAGAAGTTAATGGACAAGCTGTATGTTCATGCGTACCAGGTTTTATAGGAAGCCCACCCACATGTAGACCAGAATGTGTTTTGAGTGCAGAGTGTGCACTTAATAAAGCCTGTGTTAATCAAAAATGTGTCGATCCATGCCCTGGTACGTGTGGTATTGGAGCGGTATGCCAAGTTGTAAATCATAATCCGATTTGCAGTTGCCCATCCAGACAAACTGGAAATCCATTTATCAGATGCTTAACAATACGTAAGATAAAAATTTATTCTTGTCATTTGACACGGAAATATAACGCAGATTGTTTTTGTAGAAGAAGAACCGGCACCACCTCCATCTAATCCATGTCAACCCTCACCTTGCGGCTCATATGCAGAATGTAAAGTAATCAATGAACAACCATCATGCTCATGTCTACCGGTTTACATAGGAGTACCACCTAACTGTCGACCCGAATGCGTCAGTAATAGCGAATGCACCTATAATTTAGCATGTATAAATCAGAAATGTAAAGACCCGTGTCCGGGTGTATGCGGATCAAATGCAGACTGTAGGGTGGTCAGCCATACCCCCGACTGTTTCTGTTTATCAGGTTTTAGCGGAAATCCATTTGTTTCCTGTACCATAGTACCACGTAAGCCAGTACTATTATGCCTTTGCTTTTTATTAGTTGTGAAACAAGATATACAAACTAATCGCAATGCTTGAAAACTAATCCAATTTCTAAGGTGCCTCGATATTTATGACATCATATTTTAGCTCCACCCCCTGAATCTGTCAACCCCTGCGTACCATCACCCTGTGGAGCAAATGCCGTCTGTAGAGAACAAAACGGTGCAGGTTCATGTACCTGCTTACCCGAATATATAGGAAACCCTTATGAAGGCTGTAGACCAGAATGTGTGCTCAATTCTGACTGTCCCTCAAACAAAGCTTGTATTGCAAATAAATGCAAAGACCCCTGCCCTGGTACTTGCGGTCAAAACGCAGAGTGTTCTGTGATTAATCACCTTCCCAACTGCAATTGCATACCAGGATATACCGGAGATCCATTTAGATATTGCAACTTACCACCCCCAGAACGTAAGACATATTTTATTTTTTTATGCTTTGAAATACTAACGCTTTTAACAACCACAACAAGAAATATTTTATTTCATAAAATAAAAATACTACCATTTCCATGCATACACGATTTCGATGACAAGAGATATTTCAGCTATATTTATTCCAAACATTGCAGATTTGAGTAAAATATGAGGAACTGGTATTTTATAAATAAAATAATAATTATATTTTTATTTAGTCCTAAACAAGTTGAATTTTCCAGTTACTTCTAAATACAATAAGCACGTGTTCTATATAAGTGCAATAATACACAGAGTTGCAAAGGTATGAGATAAAACACAAATATTAATTCATTCAACAATTTCTAGTAACACATAGTCTAGATGCCATAAAATAACTTATTTTTACAAAAAATATAAAACCATAAAATTGTAAGTGAATTAACAGCGAATCATTAATTTTGGCCAAGAAGTCGGGGCTTTATTGTTCATGGTGGTGTTGAAGATTGGTTGGCCTTTTGGCTTATTGAGGAATAATGATGATTAGTTACTTTTACTCTGGTATTAATTTTCCAATTTTTTAAAAATTTCTCAACTCTATTTCAAAACTTAAACCATTTAATGTTGCCAGTATGATTTAATTAAGACAGCGTTCACAATGGATATTTAGTTAGATACGATTTAATTTAGATAGCTTTAAAATGGAGACTTTGTTAACCCCTGTACAGGGTTATTCCTTATGTTTAGATAGCTCTACCGAGTTTATTGGAGGTACAAAAAAATGTAATTACAAAAGTTGCAGGGCTTGTCCTAAATCGCTAGAAACTGTTGCGTAATAAAACAAATGAACATCGCAAAATTACTTAAAAATACAAACTTGGTTAATTTTAAATAGAACACCCAGTATATTTTAGAAAAATTTAATACACCTTTTTTCTGATTTCAAAAATATATAATATGTTGATATTTGGTTCAGCCGTTATCGAGATATTTCAATTTAAAAAAAAACTTGATTATACTGTTTTACCACATCGCAGTTGCCATGACTTGCGCCTACGTTGTCAATAAATGTCATTCTTAGTACTTTTTTCTGAATAAACAAAATATAATTGAGTAGGTGCTTATCAGGAACTTGCATTTGAGGATGAATGCGCCAATACTCCGCCTGAGCTTGAACCACATTATTATTATTTTAATAGAATAAACAAATTATTTCGAACTTTTCCTCTCCCATTTTAATATATAGCACGAAATATGTCACTTAGTGAAATAATCAATTAATAGCGTTATCGTTTGTTTATTCATGGCAACTGCGATTTGGTAAAACAGTATAATCAAGTTTTTTAAACTGAAATATCTCGAAAACGGCTGAACCAAATAACATATTATATATTTTTGAAATCAAAATTTTTCTAAAATATACCGGATGTTCTATTTAAAATTAACCAAGTTGGCATTTTAACTAATTTTGTGATGTTTATTTGTTTTATTACGTAACAGTTTCTAGCGATTTAGGACAAGCCCTGCAACTTTTGTAATCACATTTTTTTTTCTATCTCTTATAATAAACTCGGTAGAGACTGTCTAAATATAGAGAATAACCCTACACAATTAAAACAATCCAAATCGGCGACATCCATCATAGCAGATAAAAAAACTGTCCAATGGCCTTTCGTATAAATTAATGAATTTATCACCAACACCATTCTTACAGCGTTCTCCATCGGTCAAGTCAGTGCACACTGAATGCATTTCTATCACTAGTACAGGTATACTCTCAAGGAGCACTTTTTCTACCAATAGAAACAGCTGCTAAAGAATCGGTTTGTTTATTTAGCAAGTAGAAAGTTGTAGAAGCATCGGACAATATTAAAGCTCTCTTGAAACTTGTGTTGGTAGATTTCTTTAAAACTTTCAAATAGGCGTATCGTCAAATTTTACATACGTCATTTCTAACAATTTAAACTAAAAATTGAAAAAATTCAAACTTTGTAATTTAAGTTATACGGGAAACGAACAAGACCTATTTTACCAGCTTACTTCAATAAAAATAAACGTCTTAGATATCCTTGACTAGTGCAATTTTACTTGTTTAAAAAATTTATATAGGACTTGATTTTACTGTTTTTTATAGGATTTTGTATTCAATTTTGATATATTGTACAGAAAAAGAGCATACAGGGAGAATCGCCTCATATTCTGATGAACCAGCGCGAGCCCGAAAACATGCCATTTTTAACTCATGATCTCGCAATGAAAACGCCATTAAAAAAAGAGCTGAAACATAGTTTTCAATATATGTTTTCCTCAGCTTTCCGATGGTGTAATTTATTTTTCAAAATTCCGCCTCCTTAACCTCAGGAAAACACTAAATGTGCTGTATCTCTAAAATGGCAATTTTTATCTCTTTTTTTAATAATCGAATCGAAAGATTTTTTACGTCGAAAGTTTTTTTCCAGGGAGGATTTTTTTTGTTTCCGATGAATTAATCGAGAAACATAGCGCGGCAAGCCTTTGCACCGCGCGGCGAGGCAGCAACGTGTGGGCTCTGTTGTTGGATAAATGTTTACTCCTTTTTTTTAACTTTTTCTTGACAATGTTTTATTCGATGCTGGCGTTTTTTTTTTTAATTTTCTTGAGCAATAGTTTTTGGGTTCTTTGATTTTCGGAAAAATGTCAAATCGCAAGACTGGAAACTTTTTAAATAAAGCACACCCTCAAAAATGTCAGTTATATTTGTAATCAAGTCTCAACAATTCTCTTTAGGGTCGCAAATATTGCCGTGAACCATCTACTGCATAAAACAACAATTAAACTCTTTACTGCTTAACAAAAAAAGTCCTGTCTGGAAGATAGCATTTCCGACGTAAAAAATCCTGATCTTTCGAGCTAGAGTATTAAAAAAAAGATAAAAATGGTGTTTTTCGAGATACAGCACGTTTAGCGTTTTTTTAAAGTTAAGGAGGCGGAATTTTGAAAAACAAATTACACCATCAGAAAGCTGAGCAAAAAATACATTTAACGCAAAGTTTCAGTTCTTTTTTTAATGTCGTTTTCACTGCGAGATCATGAGTTTAAAGCCCCCCATTCACTATGCGAGCCCAGACCCGACTCCCAACCAAGACCCGATATGCGACTCATCCACGTTTGTCAACATATTACACGGACATGCCACGAACCCTGCAAAAATGCTCATTCGTACACTGAACGTGGTGAGCCCTAGATACACATTATGTCTCCGGTATTCTCCAAAAAGGCAAAAGTTGCTTTGGCTGTTATGTGAAAAAGAAAAAAAAACGTGTTCCTGATACCCACGTTAAACTGTTGTCTGGAGTCGCCGGACAAATCGACAGATCACACATTACAAAAATAGCACTGATAGGTCGCGGTCGGGTCGTAGGTTCGGTTATAAAACTAGCGAACTCACAACCCAACCCTGACCGATCTGCGATTTGTCTCTCATTACCATTCATTAGCGGATCGGTGGGCCGACGCGTTCGGATGGACCAATCCGTCGGACCAATCCTATAATAAATGGGGGGCTTAAAATTGCATGCTTTTAGGTTCGCGCGCCGCGCTGGACCATCTGAGGCGATTCGTCCCATATTTCTGTTTGGCTGTCCTAAAAATCTGGCATGTCAAGTTTAAATTTAAAAGTCCTTGGTCCTTCTAGTTCACATTTTGACAATACATATAAACAGAATTCTTCATATGCATTATTTAAAACATATTTTGTCATATTAATTTTGCGATATTTTTGTTTTTCAAATATTTTTTTTTTTATTGAAAAATGAATTTCGTTGTATTAATAGGAAAAGTACACGCTTAAATACTTTTTTTTATAAATTTGAAAAAAACTCAAAATTTAATGTCCTTAAACTTGTAGAGTAATTCCGGTCAATACTTTCAAATAAAATTTTAAAAACAAGTGAAAAAAATGTCTCCATATTTCATAGAAATCTTCTACGTTACCTGCTACCTGCCACCTGCTACACGTGATGTATTTTTACATATTAATTGAAATTTAAATTATTAATTTAAATTAAATTAATTGAAAAGTTCACCACGATCTTTGTAAAACTCACTGAATTAGCATAATTTTACTGTAATACCCAACACAACTTTCGAGCGTCATTGTAAATTTCATCTTTTTCTAAAATTAAAATGTTTCAGATAAATTTCATAAAGTTGACGAGAATTTCCAAGTGAAATTTAAAGTTTTTGTAGAATTTCAATTTTCTTCACTTAATTTTTAAATTTAAACTTATAATTGTCAAGCGCTTGACCAATATTAAAGTTAAAGGAATAGGTCCATTGTGATTCAAGGAAGGTGCTGTTAAAAAAGGGCTTATTAGTTTCCATATAGTCATAGACAAATAGACGAACACTGGCGTGCACCGAAAAGCGGGTCTCCCTTGAGACATTTGGTGGGTTTGCTTGGGTCTCATGTCTCAAGGGAGATCCGCTTATCGGTGTATTCGCGAATTTGTCTATATTCTTTATAGTCTCTGATATAGTATAGTCTGCCCAAGATATATGCAACCGGCAAAAGAATTTAAAGAATGCAAGGAAAGACTTAAACAATGTTGCCAATCGTTTATGTCAGTTTTGAGAAACTGTTTAATTTTTCGTTAATAAGATTTATACTTTTCTTATCCCATCTGGTTTACAAACAAATTTGCAACATTGTTTAAGCCTTCCCTTGTATTCTTTAAATTGTTCTGCCAGTTGCAGATATCTTGAGCAGACAATATAATATTGTCAACCAATATTAAAAATGCTAAATAAATACAAGTCTTGTATCCTCTATAAGGAGTGTTTGTTTGGACTACTCAAAATACATTATGTAATTCCGAGCCCAGAAAATTATATTTTTCGTAAATTTGCTCTCAGAAATTTTAATTAATTTAAAAAATAATTTTAAAAATCTATATTTCCTTTTGGTTACAAAATAATAACAACGGGTGAAGACACTTAACACAACTAAGTAGCAAATAAGTACATTTAAATAAGTATTGCAAGATTACACTTACGTCAATTACCTAATAGACGTCTGCTTTTTGTCTACCCATAATTTAAAAAAAAATATTCAAAAAAAGTTAAAAGCATAACGTATGAATTATATGGCGATGGCTTGGCGATATAGACTTTTTAAATTCAGCGCATTCTAATTCTAAATGTATTAGAGAGGGAGAGAATACATTGATGGATTTGACGCTGAATCTAAAAACTCGCCGAACTATCGCCAAATTAGATACATGTTATACAGTTGCCTACAATATCTTTGGCCACGTTTCTGGCGACGCGATTTCGCCATTGGCGTCCCAGTGACATAAATGTAGCCCTTAACTAAAATGCTGTAGTTTTCAACCGTAAATTTAAGCAACATTTTTCTAAACAGCCCCTATAAAAGATCTACCCCAAAATCCTTGCCAACCATCGCCATGCGGACCTAACAGTCAATGTCGTGAAGTTAACGATCAAGCTGTATGTTCTTGCTTGCCCCAATACATTGGAAGTCCTCCAAGTTGTAGACCAGAATGTGTTGTTAGTTCGGAGTGCCCATTGACTAAAGCTTGTATAAATCAAAAGTGTGCCGATCCTTGTCCTGGAACTTGTGGATTAAATGCTAAATGTTCTGTGATCAATCATAGTCCAATATGTAGTTGTTTACCAGGTCATACTGGTGATCCATTTACAAGATGTTATCCTATACCGCGTAAGTATAAAAATTATTAGTAACTTATGTTAGACGAGGATATTCAAATTTCTGTACGGCTGAAATTTTCGATTTCTTGATACCATAATATATACGTATAAGAGAAAATATAAGTATGATTAATAAATAACTTTAAGAGAATTTTTAGTAAATACCGAAATGCTTGTAACTATATATACATATACAGGGTGGTCAAAAAAGTTTAAACCGAATGGAAAACTTTTTTATTTGACGTTTCTAAAAAGATTTTATTCTTAAAAAAAGTTGGTGCTTGTTCCAAAAATTTCTACTTAAGATGACCGTTTTTCTAACATTTGCGTACTAAGGTCATAAAATACAAAAAAGTGAAAATCGCTGAAGAATAAACCACCTCTCTTTTTAAAAATTGACGAAAATTTTATTAACAAAAATTCCTTAGGATCTCATTAAAGTCCTAAATACAAAATTTGAAGTTGAAATTGTAGAGAAAAAAGTTTTACATATTTTTCAAAATTTTACATCGCCCGAGTACGGCCCTGACTCGTTTCATTTTTTTAAATGCGGAATCCATGCGACGTCGCGACGGTAAAATGTTAAAAAGATAATTTTTGTTAAGTTTTACTAGCTAGTTTTAATGATTTATTTTTTTCATGAAATTCTACTTGTTTTTTTGTTTCAACGCGAGTTTTCTGGAACAGTGTGCAACAAAAATCTTTGGAAGTTTAACCTCAAATTGTATTTTGGATTTTGATGAGATTCTAAAGCGGGTTTTACACCTCACAACTAACTGATCACAAACTTGTTCAACTATTTGATTGTTGATCAAAAAATTGAAAAATTGCATTGTTTTACACTTCTGAAGTAATTGTTCAATTTATTTTTTATTTTAAAGTTCTCCCAATCATTACGGCATATGTTTATTTAAGGTTATGAGACTGCACTCGCAACAAAAAAGTAATTTTAATATTGTTATATTACATAGATGATATATGAAGCTCTTCAAAAAGTGTAGTATCTATTCGCAGACAAGTTCTAAACTGTTCAGGATCAAAATTTTTAATTTGGCTCAGTCGAAACGCTTCCCACTCAGTTCCGCGCATACGCGATATGATACGGCGCTGGTGCCGTCGGCGGCGGGTAGCGCGCCAGATGGGCGGGGATCTGGCATGGAACACTAATTGTGCAAGTATAGCTTGCACTTTACCGATTTTTTTAAATATCGTGAGCAAAAGCAACTTTTCGGCACTTGTGCGGAAAAGTAACTTTTCCGTACTCTACATTTTTCTAAGAGTGTTTTTTTTTTAATTCGTGCTGAAAAGTAACTTTACCGCGCAAGTGCGGAAAAGTACTACTTTTCGCATCCAAAACAGTGTGGAAATCTGCACTTTTCCACATGCTCGTAGAAAAACAAGATTTTCAGGTCGCTAGGCAGAAGAGCGTCTCGAGATTTTTGCGTTTTAAAAATGACGCTAATCGTTAGCAAAAAGTCCCCAATATTTTATACAAATACAGTTTTGGAATAGTCTACAAAACTGTTTTAAATAAGATAAAAATATTAACGTTAAAAATATAACTTTACAAACCTGTGATGTAAAAAATGTTTTGTTTGATACAATCTAAATTTCAGCCCGTAAGATATACAGATGTTTCATATATTCTTTCTAATTTGGTTTTATTTAAAGTACACTTAATTAATATTGGCGTCTCAGTATTATAATAATAATTTTATTTAATATCTTTGGGTAAAAAATGTTCTAATCTATTAATAGATAATACTCGTACTATATTTTAGCTCCACCGCCAGAACCCCCGCTTAGTGAGGTAAACCCTTGTGTACCATCTCCATGTGGTTCGAATGCAGAATGCACCAATATCGGAGGTTCTGCAGTATGCAAATGCTTACTAAATTACTTCGGAAGCCCACCAAACTGCAGACCAGAATGTACTATCAACCAAGAATGTTCTAGCAACTTAGCTTGTATAAGACAAAAATGTACCGATCCATGTCCAGGATCTTGCGGATTTGGCGCTCAATGCTCTGTTATCAATCACACTCCCATTTGTACATGCCCAGAAGGATATACTGGAGATCCGTTTACGAATTGCGTTCCTAAACCACCACCGCCCCCCGACTTTGTTATAACCGACCCATGCGACCCATCACCATGTGGTTCTAATGCTCAATGTACCGATGGAGTATGCACTTGTTTGCCAGAATATCAAGGAGATCCCTACAGAGGTTGTAGACCTGAATGTGTACTAAATAACGATTGTCCTTGGAATAAAGCATGTATCAGAAATCGATGCGAAGATCCATGTCCCGGTACCTGTGGCACAAATGCCGAATGTGCAGTGGTTAATCATATTCCAATGTGTACTTGTCAAATAGGATACGCTGGAAATGCTTTTGTTCTATGTTCGCCAATACCCGGTAAGATTCAATACTGATTTACTTCAAATTTATTTTACCTTTCTATTTGAATTTGACATATTCAGCAAGTAATCGAGAATGTTATGGGATCCTGTACGAAAAAATTATTAGTCTTAAAAATTTAAAATCCTAAAAATAATTTTATGTTGTACTAAATTATTGACTGAAACAGAAATGCTCGTTGATAGAAGAACTAGATACATGTTTTATTATGCAGACCCAATCAATTACACAACGACGAAACTGTTACAATCTCATATAACATATAATATGTAAAAAGTATATGTCGTTCCTAACGAATTATGATTTTTTAGTTCCATTACCACAAAACCCATGCAATCCATCGCCATGTGGTCCCAACAGCCAATGTAGAGAAATAAACGGGCAAGCTGTATGTTCTTGCGTACCAGGCTTTATTGGTAGTCCACCAACTTGTAGACCTGAATGTGTTACAAGCTCAGAATGTCCACTTAATCAAGCATGTGTAAATCAGAAATGTATCGATCCATGTCCAGGAACTTGTGGTATTAACGCCCTATGTCAAGTAGTTAACCACAATCCAATTTGCAGTTGCGCTCCACGTCATTCAGGAGATCCCTTCATTAGATGTACTCCAATTCGTAAGCATTTTATTTTTTATAGTGTATGTTAGTTTCTATACACACAAACTTTTGTAGGTGAGGAACCAGTTGAAGTTAAAGACCCATGTAATCCATCTCCGTGTGGTCCAAATGCACAATGTAGAGAAATAAACGGTTCACCATCGTGTTCATGCTTACCAGAATTTATTGGTCAACCACCTAACTGTAAACCCGAATGTATTAGTAATAGTGAATGTCCTAATCATTTAGCTTGTATAAATCAGAAATGTAAAGACCCATGTCCTGGAATTTGTGGACAAAATGCCGAATGTAGAGTGGTCAGCCATACTCCCAATTGTGTATGCCTGCCAGGTTTTGTTGGGGATCCATTTTCGGTTTGTTCCGTACAAGGTAAATTTCCATTAAGGATTATATTTTTAGCACCTGGCGCAATCTTATAGTTAAAAGCTTACCTTTCTCTATTTTTCACTAACGAAATGTCGTTAGCAGTTAATTGGTTCAAATGTCTATTTGATAGTGGTTCTTGTTCCAATCTCAGTCGATGCAACTAAAAATAGGTTTATTTTGAAGTGTGAGATGACCAAGGTACTTATTTAAAAATATAATTTTCAGCTGTACCAATACCAGTTGAAAGACCGACACCGTGCTTACCCTCTCCCTGCGGTGCTAACGCTGTATGTAGAGAACAAAATGGCGCTGGTGCTTGTTTATGCTTACCAGAATATATAGGTAATCCTTACGAAGGTTGTCGACCCGAATGTTCTTTGAACTCAGACTGTCCTTCCAATAAGGCTTGTATAAGCAACAAATGTACTGATCCGTGCCCTGGAACTTGTGGCCAAAACGCAGAATGTCAAGTTGTTAATCATTTACCATCTTGCACCTGCTTACCTTTCTATACCGGAGATCCATTTAGATTCTGTAGCTTGATACCACCAGAACGTAAGTATTAGTGAATAATCTTGATTAAAACCTAGAATTTTTTACGTTAAAAACCTTTATTCTTTATGACTGCTATAAATAGTAATTAATGGTGACGATAAGTTGAATTAAGTTTTAAATCTGACAAATTGTAAAAGTTTATGAAACATAATATAATAAATAATCCCAATACATTCTAGCTATTAGAGATGAAACGCCTCAAAACCCATGCCAGCCATCACCATGTGGACCTAACAGTCAATGTAGAAAAGTAAATGAACAAGCTGTTTGCTCTTGTCTACCAGAATATATTGGAAGTCCGCCAGGTTGTAGACCGGAATGTTCAGTCAGTACAGAGTGTCAACAAAATAAAGCCTGCATAAACCAAAAATGTATTGATCCCTGCCCGGGTACATGTGGACTAAATGCTAACTGCCAAGTTATTAACCATAGCCCAATTTGCAGTTGTGCTACTGGATACACTGGAGATCCGTTTACTAGATGTTACTCTCTACCACCTCCTGTTATAGAACCACAACCACTACCCCAAAATCCATGCGTACCATCGCCTTGTGGTCCAAATAGTCAGTGCCGCGATATTGCAGGCAATCCATCATGTAGTTGCATACCTACTTATATCGGCACTCCACCCAACTGCAGGCCAGAATGTACTATTAATTCAGAATGTCCAAGTAATATGGCCTGTATTCAGCAAAAATGTAGAGATCCATGTCCAGGTTCTTGCGGCACTAATGCTCAATGTAGCGTCATCAACCACACACCAATTTGTACATGTATTGATGGATATACCGGCGATCCATTTACTTATTGTTCACCCAAACCGCCACAACTTATCGAGCCTGAAACTGATCCATGTAATCCATCACCTTGTGGATCAAATGCTCAATGCAATAATGGAATCTGCACTTGTTTGCCTGAATACCAAGGGGATCCTTACAGAGGCTGTAGACCCGAGTGCGTGATTAACACCGAGTGTCCAAGAGACAAAGCTTGTATTAGAAATAAATGTCAAGATCCATGCCCTGGCACATGTGGCCAAAATGCCGAATGTTTCGTAGTTAACCATATTCCCATTTGCTCCTGTACATCTGGATTTAGAGGCAATGCATTTGTATTATGCTCTCCAATACCAGGTAATATAATATTCAGCCTTTGCTGCATGAATTACTATTAATGTATATAAAATAAATAATTTTAGTTGAAATTCCCAAAAATCCATGTCAACCATCACCATGTGGTCCAAATAGCCAGTGCCGTGAAGTAAATGGCCAAGCAGTATGTTCTTGCGTACCAGGCTTTATCGGAAGTCCACCAGCTTGCAGACCAGAATGTATAACCAGCTCCGAATGTGCTTTAAATAAGGCTTGTGTTAATCAAAAATGTATAGACCCCTGTCCTGGAACATGCGGATTTAACGCTCAGTGCCAAGTCGTAAATCACAATCCGATTTGCAGTTGCTTGTCAGGACAAACTGGTGATCCTTTCACGAGATGCTTGCCAATAAGTAATACATTTTCCAATCACTATTTTTATCGTACTCATGTAAATGATTTTTAGGGGACGAACCAATTCCTGAACCTCGAAACCCTTGTCAACCCAACCCATGCGGCCCTAATGCCCAGTGTAAACCGATTGGTGATGCTCCATCATGCTCTTGTCTACCTGAATTTACTGGTACTCCACCAAATTGTAGACCAGAATGTATAAGTAACAGCGAATGTGCCTCCAACCTGGCCTGTATTAATCAAAAATGTCAAGATCCTTGTCCAGGCATTTGCGGTACAAATGCCGATTGTAGAGTTGTCAGCCATACACCAAACTGTGTCTGTTTATCAGGATTTGTAGGAAATCCGTTTGTACAATGTATTCAAAAGATCGAGGAGCCAATTCAAGAAAGACCAACTCCCTGCATACCGTCACCATGTGGAGCTAATGCTATTTGTAGAGAACAAAACGGTGCTGGTGCATGTCGGTGTAGTAATGACTACATTGGTAATCCCTACGAAGGATGCAGACCTGAATGTACTCTTAACTCTGATTGCCCGTCCAATAAGGCTTGTATAAACAATAAATGCCAAGACCCATGTCCAGGTTCTTGTGGATCGAATGCTCAGTGTCAAGTTATTAATCATTTGCCATCTTGTACTTGCATTATTGGTTACACTGGAGATCCATTCCGTTACTGTACCTTTATTCAAGAAAGTAAGTTGAATGAACCCTATTTTTTGATTTATAAATTAAACAACATTATTTTTTATATCCAACCTGTACATAGGAACCCATACAATTTTAATAATCGATATTAACAAAATACTGTTCGCACAACTCATTTACATATGTGATTTATTTTTAGTTGATGTTATTAAAGAGCCTGTAAACCCCTGTCAGCCATCTCCTTGCGGTCCTAATAGTCAATGCCGAGAAGTCAATGGTCAAGCCGTATGCTCCTGTTTACCTGAATATATTGGTAGTCCTCCAGGCTGTAGGCCAGAATGTGTTGTAAGCTCTGAATGTCCTACTGGCGAAGCATGTGTTAACAGAAAGTGCACTGACCCATGTCCGGGAACATGTGGTCTAAACGCCGAATGCAAAGTCATTAACCACAGTCCAATTTGCAGTTGTTCAAATGGATTTACAGGAGATCCATTTACTAGATGTTACACGATACCAGGTATTTTTATGTGTAAAATTACTTGAAATTGAAGATGAATGAATATCTTTATGGTTCGCGTCATTTTCATACTCATGTTTATTTCAGCTCCACCGCCCGAACCAGAACCTAGACCAGTTAAAAACCCATGTGTGCCTTCACCTTGTGGCCCAAATTCTCGATGTAGGGACATTGGTGGCCTACCGTTGTGTTCTTGCTTAGGAGATTATATTGGATCACCCCCTAACTGTCGACCAGAATGTACTATTAGCTCAGAATGTCCAAGTAACCAGGCTTGTATTCAACAGAAATGTCGGGATCCTTGTCCGGGACTGTGTGGCACTGGAGCACAGTGTAGCACATTTAATCATATACCTGTATGTACTTGTTTGGAAGGGTACACCGGAGATCCATTTAATTATTGTCTACCTAAACCTCAAGAATTACCAGTTGTAGAGAAAGATCCTTGTAATCCATCACCATGTGGTGCGAATGCCCAGTGTAATAATGGAGTATGCACTTGTTTAGCTGAATATCAAGGAGACCCACATGTAGGATGTAGACCCGAGTGTGTTCTTAATAATGACTGTCCAAGAGATAAGACGTGTATAAGACAAAAGTGCGTCGACCCATGCCCAGGAATTTGCGGTCTAAATGCCGAATGTTCTGTTATTAATCATATTCCGAGCTGCTCATGTCTGCCAGGATACCAAGGAAATGCATTTATTGCTTGTCAACCAGTACCCCCTGACATACCAAAGAACCCGTGCAACCCGTCTCCCTGTGGACCCAACAGTCAATGTAGAGAAATAAATGGTCAAGCTGTATGCTCTTGTGTACCAGGATTTATCGGCAGCCCACCAACATGTAGACCAGAATGTGTATCGTCTAACGAATGCTCACTCGACAAGGCATGTGTAAATCAGAAATGTATTGATCCATGCCCGGGAACTTGCGGAATTAACGCCCTCTGTCAGGTCGTGAATCATAATCCAATATGTAGCTGTCCAAATAAATATTCTGGTGATCCCTTCACAAGATGCATACCTTACGGTAAGAATTAACACATAAGTAGCATATAAAAGTATGTTGATTCAGAATAAAATAAAACGATTTAACATCGTTAGGGTATTCGAGAGCTCAAATGACGGTGCTGCCACTCGCAGTGAACCAAAGGAATTGGGTTAGTTTGGCATTTCGAGTTTTTGAATTCCTTGTTAAGTTTTAAAGTGTTTTCCACTATTTTCGTAGTGTTTGAATGTACTATGGGTAAAAATAAAAATAAAAGGTACTACATATTTAATACTACAGAGTTCTTCTAAAACTTTTGGAAAAATATCTTTTCCCTATTTTCTGAAGGAAGAGCTATTAAAATGAAGTAGCAATAAATCGTTTAAAATCACTAACAACACTTAATATATCAGTAAAATCTACCCTAACTGTAACCGCCATCCTGTAAAATTGGTGCTGCTAGTTATAGTCGATCGAGATCGCGAATTAACCAGTATGTTTTCGTGTCTGTAACTATCGCCCACTTGGAAATTATGAATTAAAATAAATACAATACCTAATTAGGTTTATGTAGAATAACAAGATAAATTAAATATTTTAGTTGAGCCGCCTGTACCTGTCAATCCATGCAATCCATCGCCTTGTGGTCCAAATGCTCAGTGTAAAGATATAAACGGTTCTCCATCTTGCTCATGTCTGCCAGAATTTATTGGCCAACCACCAAACTGCAGGCCAGAATGCGTTAGTAACAGCGAATGCGCCAATCACTTAGCTTGTATTAATCAAAAATGTAACGACCCATGTCCTGGAACCTGCGGTCAAAACGCTGAGTGTAGAGTTGTCAGTCATACTCCTAATTGTATTTGTATACAAGGTTACGTTGGTAATCCATTTGTGCAATGCAACATCATTGAAGGTAATATTTCAGAACGCTAAAGATGAATTGGAAAAATAAATTGTTTTATAATTTTAGCTCCACGCCCAGTAGAACAGATAAATCCGTGTTATCCATCACCTTGTGGTCCAAATGCCATTTGTAGAGAACAGAATAATGCAGGTTCATGTACATGTATTGAAGATTATGTTGGCAATCCTTATGAAGGTTGTAGGCCAGAATGTACTCTTAACTCAGATTGTCCATCCAACAGAGCATGTGTAAGAAATAAATGTGTAGATCCTTGTCCCGGTACCTGCGGACAAAATGCCGACTGTCAAGTTATCAACCACCTGCCTTCTTGCAATTGTATATCAGGATACACTGGAGATCCATTTAGATACTGTCATGTTATTATACAGGAACCAAGTAAGTATATTTAGGTCTGACAAGAAAACGTTGGTAAGACGAGCAAAAACAAAATAGAAAAATTACCCACTATAAATTGAAATAATATATGATTTAATTTAATAGTTAACCAATATTATGCATCTAAATAGTAATTTATAAAGTCACATTTATTCAAAAATGTTTTTATGAACTAGAACTAAATTACAATTGTTACTTTTTTTAATTGATATAATACACATATTAGATTTCGTAAATTTGTTAGAATCAATTAATTTTTTATTTTAAACTGTAAATATTTTAGCTGTTGAAGAACCGCCAACCAATCCTTGTCGACCAACCCCCTGTGGCCCCAACAGTCAATGTCGCGAAGTAAACGGACAAGCTGTGTGCTCTTGCCTGCCAAACTATTTCGGTAGTCCTCCAGGATGTAGACCAGAATGCACTGTCAGTTCGGAGTGCGCTCAAAATAAAGCATGTATCAATCAAAAGTGTACTGACCCTTGTCCTGGCGTGTGTGGATTAAATGCTCAATGTAATGTCATCAATCACAGTCCTATATGTAGTTGCTCAACAGGCCATACCGGAGATCCTTTTACTCGATGCTACCCAATACCACGTAAGATACATATTACAATAACTAGCAAATAATGTACTAAAACTGTGAATAAACGAAAAATTAATTTTAAAATATAATAGCTTACCTACTACAGTAATAAATTATGACTATTATTTCTTTAGAATTTTGAGCTAACGGTAAATAATTTTTAGCACCTCCACTGGAACCTATTAAGCATGTCAATCCATGTGTGCCTTCACCATGTGGTCCACATTCGATATGTCAGGACATAAATGGTGCTCCATCATGTTCATGTATTTCAAATTATATCGGAAGCCCACCAAATTGTAGACCAGAATGTACAATTAACCCAGAATGTGTTAGCCAATTCGCTTGTATCAGAGAGAAGTGTGTCGATCCTTGTCCAGGATCATGTGGATTTGGAGCGCAATGCTCAGTAATTAATCATACCCCAATATGTACTTGTCCCGAAGGATACACAGGAGATCCATTTACAAGTTGTCATCTTAAACCAGCACCTCCTCCTCCAACAAAGGAAACTGATCTATGCAACCCATCACCTTGTGGATCAAACACAAATTGTAATAAAGGAATTTGTACATGTCTACCAGAATACCAAGGCGATCCCTACATTGGCTGCAGACCTGAGTGTGTTCTTAACACCGACTGTCCTAGAGATAAAGCTTGCATTAACAAAAAGTGTCGTGATCCATGTACAGGCACCTGTGGACAAAGCGCAGAGTGTGTGGTTATTAACCACATTCCTAGTTGCACTTGCTTGGAAGGCTTTACTGGTGATCCGTTTGTTTTATGTTCACGTATACCACCTGAAATACCAAAGAATCCATGTAATCCATCACCTTGCGGACCAAATTCTCAATGCAGAGAAATTAATGGACAAGCAGTGTGCTCTTGTGTGCCTAGTTATATTGGTAGTCCACCAAGTTGTAGACCCGAATGTGTTACATCCACTGAATGTCCTCTTAACCAAGCATGTCTGAACCAAAAATGTATTGACCCTTGTCCAGGAACTTGTGGTCTAAATGCCTTATGTCAAGTTATTAATCATAATCCAATATGTAGCTGCTCGGCAAGGCTAACTGGTGATCCATTTATCAGATGTTTACCGATCGGTGAGTATTTTCACTTCATTAAATATACCCGAAGATTACTTTATCTTTAATACTACCTTATGATGTAATACTGATGTAAATCTGCAAATTATAGGATATTAGAAGTGTTTAAGTAATAAGTGTGTACTAAGAAAAAGTATTTTCTAAATAAAATAAGTGTTAAAAACAGTCCTGATTTATATTCATTTTAGTGGAACGAGTTACACCTCCAACCAATCCCTGCAACCCATCACCTTGTGGTCCCAACTCTCAATGCAAAGACAACGGTGGTTCGCCATCTTGTTCCTGTCTACCAGAATTTATCGGACAACCACCAAGCTGCAGGCCAGAATGTGTGAGTAACAGCGAATGCGCAAACCACTTAGCTTGTATAAATCAGAAGTGCAAAGACCCATGCCCAGGAACGTGCGGAGAAAATGCTGAATGTAGAGTGGTTAGTCATACACCCAACTGTGTTTGTTTACCTGGATATTTCGGCAATCCATTCCAACGATGCGCCATTGTTGAAGGTAAGAAGAATTTGAGAAAACTGAGACCGATTAAATTATTTATTGATGATACTGTACTTTACTATACGGATAACACAACATATTTTTCTTCTTTTTAAACAATATCGTTTTTAGTTGCACCAAGACCACCCGAGCCCACAAATCCATGCAATCCTTCACCTTGCGGTGTAAATGCAGTATGTAAAGAACATAGAGGAGCTGGCTCCTGCACGTGCCTACCCTTATATATCGGAAATCCTTACGAAGGATGCAGGCCTGAATGTGTTCTCAACTCCGACTGTACATCTAATAAAGCGTGCATCAATAATAAATGTACAGACCCTTGTCCTGGAACATGTGGATCTAATGCCGAGTGTCAAGTTATCAATCACTTACCTTCATGTACTTGCATACCTCTATATACTGGTGATCCATTCAGAGTGTGCTACAGAACACCACAACCAGCAGAAGGTGAGAAAGTTCTAACTTTTTTAGATTTTGATAGATAATTTTAATATTTCGAAATTATTATTTATTACATCAATAAAACAAACCGATTTTGTAATTTCTCGGTGTATTTTTTATTTCTAGAATTTGTTCCACCATCAAACCCCTGTCAACCATCACCTTGTGGACCAAACAGTCAATGTCGTGAAGTTAACGATCAAGCAGTTTGTTCTTGCTTGCCCAATTATATTGGTTCACCGCCTGGTTGTCGACCGGAATGTACTGTGAGTTCAGAATGTGCTCAAAACAGAGCATGTATAAACCAGAAATGTGCTGATCCCTGTCCAGGAACCTGCGGGCTTAATGCACAATGTAGTGTTATCAATCACAGTCCCATTTGTAGTTGTTCATCAGGTCATACTGGTGATCCGTTTACCCGATGTTACCCGATACCCGGTAAGATTATTTCGCTAACAAATCACTGATAAATAATTATCTGTTTTAAACCTGTAATTTAATTTAGCTCCACCACCAACTCAAACAGTCGTGATCGAGAACCCATGCGTACCATCCCCATGTGGTCGAAACAGTCAATGCAGAGATGTAGGGGGCAATCCGTCATGTTCTTGTTTACCAGAATATATTGGAGCACCGCCGAACTGTCGACCAGAATGCACTGTTAATTCAGAATGTCCAAGCGATCTGGCATGTATGAATGAAAAATGTAGAGATCCATGTCCTGGATCTTGTGGACTGGGTGCTACTTGTCAAGTTAGAAATCATAGCCCTGTTTGTGTGTGTCCTCCTGGATATATTGGAGATGCTTTTATATCCTGTACACTGAAACCTGCACCACGTAAGACTAATTAAAAATAATTTCAAATTGATTAATTTCTAAATATTAACTTATTTTTAGCGCCTAAAGTTATCGATCGTTGCTATCCCAACCCATGCGGTACGAATGCCCGCTGTGATAATGGAACATGTAGCTGTTACCCAGAGTATCAAGGTGATCCGTATAGGGAATGCAGACCCGAATGTGTTATAAATACAGATTGTCCCAGAAATAGAGCTTGCATAAATCAAAAATGTGGTGATCCATGCCCAGGAGTATGTGGCCAAAATACCGAATGTTCAGTTTTTAACCATATACCAACTTGCTCTTGCTTGCTGGGATATACTGGCAATGCATTTGTAATATGTAACAAAATAACGAGTAAGTTAAAAACAAAATAATTTTCCTAATAACTTAAAATTTTTCCAAATTTAGCAGTTTTTGTTTCTTTAATCATATTTGCTGAAACTTTTAAAAACAAAAATTAATTTTTATCACCAGCTCCACCACCTCCATCGAACCCTTGCAACCCATCTCCATGTGGACTCAATAGTCAGTGCAGGGAAATAAATGGCCAGGCTGTATGTTCTTGTATACCTGGTTATATCGGAACCCCGCCATCTTGTAGGCCTGAATGTATTTCAAGTACAGAATGTCCCCTTAATAGAGCGTGTCTAAATCAAAAATGTATTGATCCTTGTCCTGGAACATGTGGAATTGATGGTATTTGCCAGGTAGTCAACCACAATCCAATATGCAGTTGTCCCCCGAGATATTCTGGTGATCCATTTATAAGATGCAGAATTATAGTTGGTATGTTTACGTGTTATATGCATTTTAACTTTTTTTTATTGGCAGAAAAATGGTTCTAAATTTTGCAACCAAACAATAAATTTATCCAATACCACTAACAGGTTGGCAATATCTGATAACACAACTGTGATAGTTTTGATGTTCTTAATATTTGGTAAGTATGTGTAGCTTTGTTACATTTGGTAAGTATGCTTTCATTTCTGCTAGTATATGCATAAGAAAAGGCAGGTTCGGATATTCATCTGCGAGCGTTTAGAAGATGACACTAATGACGGCTGGTCACATCGTTACTTATATTAATTTGTAGTAATCCATGTGACCACCTCTAATCACTGTCATCTAAGCGCTAGGAGAGGAATAGCCTTACTCACCTAGTGTTATTTATTTATGTATTTATCGATTAGTTATTTATGATTTAGTTATTTGATGGCAATAAAACCTTTAAACAAGAGGTTGTTTCTTTAATTATTATTATGATATGTACAAACTGTCACTTGATTTCCTGAAATACAACTATTTTACTTAAAATATATGTATGAAGAGAATATATTAAATACGATACATTAAAAAAATCCTTTGTCACTTAAAAAATCTTCCTGTAATCATACGCAGTATATTATCCAGCGCAGCAATTTATAAAGTAAGATATTTACAATATCTAAAAATTTAGGTAGTGCCCATAGAGGGTTACTGCTTATAGAACAATTATTGCGAAACGTGAAAACATTTATCGTATTTTAATTCATATATATTATATTATTATATCCTGGAGACCTCCTGCACACCTATATATAAGCGCATAAACACAACTGAAAATTATAAACCTGAATTATTATTATACGCTAAACACCATGAGAACCATTTCTCTTCCAATGTACTTAAAAACCCGAAACACCTAATGCAAATCGTTTTTACCTCAATAGTGGAAGAACGTTTACCGTACCATACTGTATTTTATAACTCAAATTTTGTAAAATAGTCGCCTGAAAACTGGACATTGTGTCTTATTCACGATAAATAATACATTATATTCTGGAAACCTCCTGCACACCTACAAATAAGCGCATATACACAGCTGGTATTATTAAGCCTAACGCAATAACTGAACCTTGAGATTATAAAACCTGAATTAATATTATACGCAAAATTCCACAAGAACCATTTCTCTTCCAATGTACTTAACCACCCGAAACACCTAACGAAAATCATTTTTACCCCCAATAGTAGAAGAACGGTTACCGACCCCACCACAGCCACCGAACCCTTGTGTACCATCACCTTGCGGTCCTAACGCTCAATGTGAACCTACCCCTGCAGGAACAGCCAAATGCTCATGTTTGCCCAATTATTTGGGAGCACCTCCTAACTGTAGACCTGAATGCGTAACGAACGGTGACTGTTCTAAAAACTTAGCCTGTATAAACCAGAAATGCCAAGACCCATGCCCTGGCTCCTGTGGGCTGAATGCTCGTTGTCTCGTTGTTAACCACATACCAAATTGCCTCTGTATTGAGGAATATGTTGGGGATCCATTCACTATGTGCACACCAAAACCATGTAAGGATATTATCACTTTTTTGTAATTAACATTATCTATAGTTATCTCATGTTTTCCGTATAGGTATGTTGTTACTAATATTAGTTTTAGTATAGTAGTAGATAACATGCATGCTCTAGCCTGTAGAAAACATAATTATTGAACATGGTGGAAAAATACTTAGGTTTACTTCGTATTTAGTTTCAAATTTTAAAAACGAGTTATAAGGAATTCGGTTAAAAAATCAATATTTTGTTGATAACTATTCTGGGTGTCTAAACCTAAATCGCCAACTTTATTGTCATGACTGCTAAGAAAACGAGCAAAAAAGTGTCAACTGGCCTGGCTTATTATACTGACGGTTCTGAAAACAATAACTAGGTTTTTGGCGTCTTTGGCACAGTCACGGTTGACCGTTAAACAGTTGCTTAAACTTATTTGTCAAACCAAATTGAAGTTTAATTGTTTAAATGTCAATCGTGACCGCCACTGTTTGGGTCATATTTGTTTCTACCCGATTAGTAAGAGATAGAAATACGATCCGTGCACTTTAAACTTGACTAATTGAAAACTCTATTAGATTGTCGGTTAGTCTCATCTGGTTAACATTTTTAAGCAAAATAAGTAAATAATAAAAATATAGTACGAGTGAGTCTTTTTAATTTCAGTTGCGATGTTCGAAATCTGGAGTCTGTCAAAGATGAACATAATTTTTAAAGGTCAATATTAGACCGTGGAATAGCGATATGTTATAGGTTGCGATTTTTTTTGTCTACCTTTCGGAGGCCTGAAAAAGGTTAGTTTATTAATGAGGAAAAGTGAGATTTTGACCCCGGCTCGGGTGACGCCCAAATGAAAATTGAATTTTCCATTGTAAAGAAACTATCGGCCAGATTCTCCAACGCCAGTCCGGTCTAATTTGACAACCAAAAGTTTTAAACTGACAAGTGTAAGAAAAATACAACTACATAAGTTTTATACTATGACTTTAATACTGAGTTTTTTCGCAAATTTGTAAAGAAAAAATTTTAGTACGTACTTTCGACAATAATAGAAATAAATTCATTCTAACAATCCGTTTCAAGATGAAAATCATTTGGAAACCACGCAAATCACTGAAACACCACAAAAATTTATAAGTTTTTAATGACGACCTATTAACAATGACTGGACAAAAACTTGTAAAGACCTAATGGATCACCTAGATCTTAATTTAAACCAGTACTAAATCTTAAACCTTCTTAGTGAATCTGAATGTATGTGTGTTGGGACGATTTTATACTGTCTACCATGTGATTAAAAGAAACTCATTGAAAAATAAGGCATACAAAAAAAAAGGCAGGCGGTTGGCAGACACTAAAAAAACGCGGAAAATTATTCGTTTTTCTTAAAAGTTGCCCCGGTCGCTTTAACCCTTTGGACCCTTGCTAACCGTCTGCCTTTTTTCATGTAGTATTTGTCAATAACTTTCTTTTAATACACATGGCAGACAATACAAAATCGTCCAAAAGCACATAGTTTTTGTAAAAATGAAAATTCCAATTTTACTTTGGGCGTCACCCGGGCCGGGGTCAAAACCTTGCTTTTCTTTGCCTTTGGAAGACTGAAAAACTAACCTCTTTCAGTCTTCCAAAAGGCAGAGAAAAAAAATCGCAACCTAAGACATGTCGCTATCCCACAGTCTATATCTTTAAAACCATTAAATTTAGTCGTGTGCCACTTTTAGAAAATACGCATAAAATCTCAAATGAAACTGAACAATCATATACAGGGTATTCTAGCCGAAAAGTTACATTTTTGCTTCTATTTTGTGACCTCGATGTTTAATTAATTTTTAAGTATTGGCACAATCAATAAAAGCAAAAGTTATGGCATTTTGCTACTTTACCTTGAGGTTTGGTGAAAAGAGAGAATATTTTTACTACTCAACAAAGTTAAAGAAATACAGTTTCTTTTAATATAAACGTTCGCTGATTCCGAAGGTTAATATACAAAAAAATAAATGAAAGCAATATAATCCTGAAAAACTTACTAATAGTCGGAGAGCCGGCCGTACAAGTATCCTATGAATAAGATACATGCACAACCTTGTGTGAGTGAGTAGTACTACCACAGACCTAATGGAATGGAATCTGACGTCACTTCCGGTTACCATTTGTAATGTTTTCTTAAGTCATGACTCATGACATGCATAAATTAAATTTACGTCAAAATGTAGGTTTTACTGCATACAATAATATTATAGTGGGGTGTTACACATACACAGGTTCCGATTATACTGCAAGTTTCTATAAAAAGGGTAAAGCTAAACCGTCTCAAATTCTTAAAAAAAAAATTAAAATATCAAAGGATGTTCGTTTCAGTCAACAATCCTTCCAATGTGGAAAACGAGGAGATGATAGAAATAATACAAGAGTTTACATGTGAAATGTATGGCATTAAAAAATGCACAGATGTGACTTTGTCACATTTAATAATTTTTGAAAAAAAAATTCTCTGCAATTTCAACTCAGGAAGCTTTTTAAGTGAAGTTCGACATTATGATCCCAGTCGGATGCCACCGTGCTGGGAGTCATTAAAACAGAAAATTTTAAGAACAATCTTCGTTAATTCGGTGTGGCAAAATGCAATGAAAGCACATTGCATTTCGTTTGATTTAACGGAGTGTGGTTGGATTTACGACGAAAATAATTTGGTAACACCAAATTTGTTTGAAGAGAATCCAACCCCACTCCAAATAGATGACATTACCGCATCAGATAGTAATAATGACACTGAAGAAGATGAAAATATCCATGTTATAGATTGGAATGCGGATGAATGAAAGTAAGATTCTGAATTTGTATTTTTGTTTTTGCAATAAAAAAATGCTTACATACAACAAAATCATATTTTTATAACCTTATGTTCATACCTAAATATTTTTTCTTTCTCACTTTGTTAATCAGATAAAATTAATAAGACAAATATAAAAATAAATAGCCAGATTCTCCAAGGCTAGTCCGGTCTAATTTGACGATTAAAAGTTTTAAACTGACAGATGTAAGAATAAGACAACTAAGTTTTATACTATGAATTTGTTTCTGAGATTTTTCGCAAATTTATAAAGAAAAGGGCAATTTTAGTACGTACTTTCAACAATAATAGAACTAGATTTATTCTAGCAACCCGTTCCAAGATGAAAACCATTTGGAAACCAAGCAAATCGCTGAAATATCAGAATAATTAATAAGTTTTTAATGACGACTTATTACGAATGACAAGACAAAAACCTGTCAACACCTCAATGATCAACTAGAAGATCTTAATTTAAACCAGTACTAAGAGTGAATCAGAACGAAAATGTCTGAATATATCTTGAAAAAAATATTAAAATTTATTTTAGTATTAAAATAAAAATATAACATTAATAGTATATTTTTTAGTATCCTGGAGTAATAAGCAATGACTACAATTTTGGAACATACAAAATTTTAGAGCAATTATTATAAAATAATTGATAATGATCCCTTTAAAACGAATTTCTAAGATTTTTAATAAAAAAAATGCCAAATTATGTCGATATAGATTTTATTTATAGATTGCTATGAATGCTATGATTGTGATGCTCATAAGCCTTATGGTAATTAAAACCGAAGCAGCCAGGAGGATGCGGGCAACTAAGAGAATGCACACTATAAAGGTTATACTTTACTTTAAAAAAAATCATCTATGTATTCGATGACTTAAGAAAACACAAAAAAAAACTTTAATGGAGGGTGCCTCTGGGTTAATTAGGCCTGGCACCCCACTACAATCTTATTGTATGCAGTAAAATCTACATTTTGACGTAAATTTAATTCATGTGTGTCATGACTCCATGACGCGGGTAAAATTAGCTTACATAAAAGGTGGCTCTGTTTAGGTATGTGGTAGTACCAGTGGCGGCTGGTGAAATTTCGACGCTGTATATCTCTGTTCCTACTTACAGGACCCGTACCAAATTTAGGGGTTTTAATAGTGAGCCCACTGGGAATGTTTTGGTAAAGAAAAGAAACATTTTGTAATTTGAAAAAAAAAGTTGAATTTTTGGTGTGCCCCTCCTAAGAAAGAAATGAACACGTCTAGGTATTTTATTTATTATTTTTTTACACAAATTTTACATCATTTTGTCGACAGTTTTTACATTTTGAGGGAAAAAATGTATTAATAGAAAGCTATAGTAATTTCAATTTGTTTAAGTCTAAAATATAATTACAAAAAAATTCAAATGATATAACTTTCTAATAACACATTTTTTTCTCTTAAAATTTAAAAACTGTCGACAGAATGATGTAAAATTTGTTAAAAAAAAATAGTAAATAAAATACCTAGACGTATTCATTTTTTTCTTAGGAGGAGCACACCCAAAATTCAACTTTTTTTCGCAAATTACAAAATGTTTTTTTTCCTTACGAAAACATTCCCAGGGGGCTCACTATTAAAACCCCTAAATTTGGTACGGGCCCTGTAAGTAGGAACAGAGAGAACTTTGAAATTTCACCAGCCGCCACTGGGTAGTAATACTCACTTTCACAAGGTTGTTCATGTATTTTTTCATAGAATATTTGTACGGCCGGCTCTTAGACTATAAGGTATTGTTGGCGGCCAGACAGAATGAAATAAACGTATCTGTTCTTACATAATTTAAGATTAATACTACCCTAAATATCGGTACCAAATTATGTCCACTACATGTGGCCCATGTACTAGTAGCATCTTAACCATTAGTAAGTTTTTTTGGATTATATTGCTTGATGTTATTCTTTGTTATATACTTTCAGAAACGACAAAAGTTTATATCAATAGAAATTGTATTTTTATTTATTTAAAATATCACAACACAATAAACATATGAAGCAATCGATTTTTTATTGTTATTGGCTGGAGAATTCTATGCTTTGGGAAATAAAGATTCTTTACTCGATTCCTTTCATATCAAAACTGGCGCACTCCAAAGTTACTTGTAACTCATTGCTTGTGATTTGGAAATAAACTTAATTATTATTATTTAAAGCCCTAATTTCAATAGCATTTTAAGATAAACACTACTTCGATGGGTTTGGTAGTTTCATTAAAACATAGTGGAGACTTGAAAATTTTAAAGCTAGCAAATACTAAGCGTAATAAATACGAAGTTCTCTGACAATTCACCAATTCGACAAAAAATATGAAGTATAAAATAAGTCAACCATTAAAGCCATTTTCTTGCCATTCAACAGCTACACCGCCAACACCACCTGATGCACATGATCCATGCTATCCATCTCCGTGCGGCGCGAACGCAAGATGTAGGACTGAAAATAACTACGCCATCTGTGAATGCTTACCTGAATACCATGGTAATCCATACGAAAGTTGCAGACCAGAGTGTCTAGCTAATTCCGACTGTCAGAGCAACAGGGCTTGTATAAGAAACAAATGTCAAGATCCCTGCCCAGGTACCTGTGGCGTGAATGCCTTATGTACAGTGACTAATCACGTACCAGTCTGTACTTGTCCCGAAGGATATACTGGAGATGCATTTAGGTTCTGTTCAGTATTCATTGGTAAGTGTACTATACATAATATAAAATTGTAACAATTTAGTTTTTGAAAATTTACCATTTTTGTATTAAGAGGTGAATAATGATAATGATATAAGAGGGAAACTAGTGGTGTGCATTAAGAAATTTCTCTTCAATTGTACCTTCCGGGTCAAAGAAAAAGAGCATTTTAAAACAAACATCAAATTGTTAATGGGGTACCCGAAGTTTCAGTTTTGGGCCCCTTATTTTTTATAACTTATATATCAGAATTGGCTCACAATATTAAAACATAAACACAAAAATAAAAATATCAGCTTTTGTGCAGACGATACTAAATTATATTGTAACCCATTAACACAATCCAAAAATATTATTGTAATTATCCATTAAAAAATGGACGCAGAAATGTAAAATTGTACTTAACATACGTAACTGTAGTGTCTTACATATAGGACCAAATAACCCTAGAATATCATTTAGTATAAACACTACTAAAATTAAAGAGGTTGAAGAACAAAAAGACTTAGGAGTCACTATAACTAGTGACTTTAAATGGATATATGGAAGTGAAACTCAAATTTTGAGAAAAAACAGCAACGAAATACGAAAAGAAAAATGTTATAAATTACTAAGAATAATTTTTTTAAATAATCGCATACACATGGAATAATTTAAATAAGACCACAGTTTTTGCTTCACCAGTCCAATCTTTTAAAAACAGAACGAATAACGAATTGGCCAGCTTAGTAAAAAAACGTGTACATTCTACTTGCATTTAAATTATACAAAATTAAATTATCTATGACAGTTTCATCGATTATAACGCCTAATGTTGTATTAAATAAACAAAAATGATTACTTAGCTCCCGTACTTTACACGCTCCCTTCCGGTACTCATCTAATAAGAAAACTACTTGAATGACGTCGTGTCTTCGAGGTTTTTGATTGGGGATTATCTGCTACATTAGAATAACTTTTATTATTGCAAAATACTTATAATGTATCATTACAGTCATTAGTATTAAAATTTAGAAATTCAGTTATGGTGAGCTTTTTTTTATTTTTAATATTTTTTTCTGGCTTAAAAATTAATTTATCAATAGCCAAGTACTAGCTTATAAATATATTACCTTTTATATTATAGAGCCACCTCAAGATCCTTGCAACCCATCACCATGTGGCATCAACACCGTCTGCCGCACATCCGGCGAAACAGCAATATGTGAATGTATTCCAGGATTCTTTGGTAATCCAAACTTGGGTGGATGTAGACCCGAATGTACTGTAAGCTCGGACTGTGCACGAGACAAGGCTTGCGTAAACACCAAATGCGTAGATCCATGCCCGGGAGTATGCGGATTTAAAGCCATCTGCAATGTTATTAATCACAGTCCTGTATGCAGCTGTCCTCCACCTTTAGTTGGTGATCCATTTACTCTTTGCACGGAACAGGTAAGTGTCTTGCAACCTACAAAACATGAAAGACTATGCAATAGACATATTACAATATGAGTCATTTTTTAACAAATCGTACGGATTTCGGCGAAAAAAAAGGGTAATTTTTAAAATGTCACAAAAATTTCTTTTTAGCACCTTTATAAACAAAAGAAACATTTGCCGTCCATGTAAGGTCTTTGAAATGAATTATACCACAAAAATATGAATAATAGAGCAATACTAATATGTTAATATTTAAAAAAATTATTTTTCTTTATCTTGTGGCGGTAGACACTCCTAAAAGAAAAATTAAAATTCCAAAAAACTTCTATTTTCCAGCCACAACTTTCCTAAGGTCAGGCAATATCATTTTAATTTTTGTAATACACCGTCGCTTCACCCTAATGTACAAGAATCCATGTATGTTTAGAAGCAAGCAACGAGTGCAAGGCTGCTGAAACTGTACATCGTGCGCGACATGCGACGAACAGCGCGCAGCTCATAGCGTTCGGCGCGTGACATGCGCTCGAAATTAATAAATATCTTTCGACCTAATAGAGATTCCACTTTTATTTTTTGATGGCTAAACAGAGTAAAACACAACGCATATAATGATATTTTTTGCGATTTTATACGTTCTGGGGGCGAGCACGAAAAAAATATTTAAACAATTAATTTATTGATGTTCATTAAATAATGATATAAAATTCTTTGTAACGTGCAGTTAAAAAGCTAATACAACAATAAATACAACGGTATCAATCCGATGATTAGAACCGGAGATAATGAATTTGCAATGAGACAGAAACAAGCAACCTATTAAAACTCATAAACAAAATAACTCAGAAGAAACATTTAAAAAAAAATCCCGATACACGTGTTGGCTAATTTTATGTATATTATATATACGATTTGTAAAAGAATGACCCATATATAAATATTTCTAAACTATTACCTATAAAAATGTATTTCGCAAATCGTTGCGACGTCTTTGGAGAAATTGACCGCAAATATAACAAAATAAACCAGTTGAATTAGCAGAAGCGTGCAACGTGTTAAAGCTAGAGGTTCAAACTCATAATCAGCAATTTGTCTGCCGAACCTTCGAAAACTTTTTAGTCTACTCGCAAAATAACTGTGATCAAAATTACATAACTGTTGATGGGGTATGATACCAAAAAAATTGTTATGTAATCTACAAGTCAGGTGTAACATGAATCAGTATTAGGAATGCCAGTGAAATTTTCAGTGTTGTATTGTGATACCTAGTTCATTAAAACACTTGAATTGGCAAATCTAGCTTGCATGCATTATTGTAAAAACTTATGTACCTACTAAGATGAATTTCGGCATTCTTTACTGCGATTTCTGCGCAAACCCGAGCAAAATTGATGAAAACCTGCACGGAAATTGACTTCGACGAATTATATCTTAATAAAATGCTGCTTAATAATTATGCATGTATAGCAGAGCCGGGCAGTAGTTAATTACAAAAGTAGTTAACTACTTTTTCTGTAAAATTAGTTGTATTACTACTTTTTTTCTCCTAGTAGTTATACTCGATTATTTTAAGTCGGCATAAAGTATTCACAAAAAGTAGTTAACCACTCAGTGCTAACTACTTAAGGTATTTTAACTACTTTTGTGTAATTTAACTACTTTTTAAAATATTTAACTACTTCCCTATATTACGCCATTACATTACGTGTACGTCGAACGTCGATTTGTGACAAAAATCTCGTTAGAACAAGTTCTCGGAAATTTTTCGTACGGCGTTTCCAATCCAGTAAGAGATAAGCAAACCTAGTATAGGATTTGCAGATTTTGAAAGTTTTCAAAATTTATTATTTTTTTAAATACCTCCTAATTCCTATTACCTAGTATGTTTTAGTTTTGTATCAAAAAGGAACTGTGTTAATAATAATTTAAGTTAACTTTAAAATAAAGTTTAAATAATAAAAAGTTTTTTGAATGTTATTTTGAATTTTTTTATTTAATGTTATAGGTTCAAGTTCTCTTTTTAGTCATTTTTGTAAATACGGCTACGGCACGGGTTTTTTAAGCCACAACGGTACATGCTTGGTTTGGTTTGTAGTTAAAAACTTAGTTACGTTTAGCTACTTAGTAGTCTAACAACTTTTTTGAAAAAGCAGTTTAACTACCAAGTAGTAAACTACTTTTTTGATGTAATAAATTCTCAACTGAAAAAAATATGTGTCTGAAGATAAAAAATAAGAATACGTAAATATCCAATACACAACAGAAAAAAATACTTTAATTTCATTACAGGAAAAACCACAAGACCTATGTAATCCATCACCATGCAGAGGTAACGGCCAGTGTCGTGTGGTTAATGGAGAAGCCACATGCATTTATCCAGAATGCATTATCAACCCCGACTGTCCACGAGATAAGGCCTGTTACTTCCAGAAATGTCACGACCCATGCCGAGGTGCCTGTGGTCTAAACGCTCTCTGTCAAGTAGTAAATCACCAAGCTGTGTGCACTTGTCCACCTGGTTACATCGGAACACCAGAGGTTCAGTGCAGATATCAACCTCCAGAAAGTAAGTTCAACAAATTAATTATGGAATGGATTATATTCATATAACGAACAAATAATAATTGATATTATTATTCAAATCATTATTAGCAACCAAGTTGCCAAGGCAACCTGACCAAAACGTCAAATGTCTGAATGAACATGTCTAAATAAAAAACCAAATTTTTATTGTTATTACCTTTACCAAGAAGACAAAATATGGTCCCTCCTACAATTATTTTAAACAATGTAGGGATTCACTCGAGGAATACTTTCGAAAAGTCCATATTTTCATTACAACCGTTAATTAAGCACTTAAAATGTCGCAAAAAAAATATTCTAAAATGGTCGCCAACAATAGCTCTGTTCGCACAAGAATCACAAACCAGTCAGAGCCAATGAAATTGCTGGAAACCAGTTGGCAAACTGTCACGTTATCAAATAACTAAATCTCGTTTGGCGCTGATCGGTTTGTGATTTCTGTACGAACAGAGCTAATGTACAAGTGTTGTTACCCACATCCCATATGTATAAGAATTCGGTACCTATTAACGCCTTTTTTATTTTAGAACCGCAACCTAAAGTTGAATGCACACAAGATTCAGACTGTACCAATGACAAAGCTTGCATCAATAGCCGCTGTCAAAACCCATGCTCCACCGCTAGCTGCGGTCAAAACGCCGAATGTCGTGCACAACTTCATAGAGCAGTTTGTATATGCAGAGACGGATTCACTGGAAATGCCCAACACGCTTGCGTTGAGATTGGGTGTCGAACCGACTCTGATTGTGCCCCCATACATACATGTGTCAATAGAGAATGCATCGATCCATGCTCGTACACATCTTGTGGAATAAACGCAATTTGTAGAGTAGATGGTAATCATAAGGCTAGATGTTATTGTCCTGAGCAATTTAGAGGCAATCCTTTGGTACAATGTGAACGACCTGAATGTACTAAAGATGAAGAATGTCCTTATAACCTTGAGTGTCGCAACGAGCGTTGTCAAGACCCTTGCAACTGTGGACAATATGCTATTTGCAACGTAATCAATCACAGAGCACAGTGCTCCTGTCCACCAGGCTATATAGGCAACCCACTGTCTTCCTGTAGTCCCGAATCACGAAAACCCCAGCCACAGTGTAAGATGGACGCAGACTGTCCAAGTAAACTTGCTTGCTTCAGTGGCGTATGCAAAAATCCATGTACAGAGATCAAACCTTGTGGTAAAAATGCTCAATGTGTAGTAGTTGACAGTTTGCCCTTAAGAACAATGTCCTGTATATGTCTACCAGGATTTATTGGAGACGCAGATGTAGACTGCAAACCAGGTATTACTCACATTTATTTTGATGCATGTATTCTTAGTTGTAGGGTAAAATTATTTAGTGAAACCGCTATACAGTGTGTCGCGCTTTTCATGCACACCATATCTCCGTTTTAGAAATGCGATTTTGATTAAGTTTGGGAGATGAGGAAAAATGCCAAAATAAATAATTTTGGATACATGAAAACTTAATCTTCTCACTGGCGGGCTGTTTTAGGGGATAAACAGAAGGTCGATTGTTCAAAAAAGTATATTAGGATTCAATTTAATTGAAAGGTTTTACCATATCTCAATTCCACAGCATCGCAAATCCATTTTTTATTGGGACAAATATTTGAAGACCTGTTGGAGACAGAAAAGGCGAAAACTGGTGACTTTGAATATGTTACAGGCAAACCAGCAGGGCGGGACTTTGAATATGTTATGGGCAAACCAAATGGGTGGGACTTCGAATATGTTGCGGGGAAACCAGCAGGGTGGCAGAGTCAGTACTACCCGGGCTTTGCCAGCATTGCTGTGCAGGTTTGCTCAGGTTTGTTTAGGTTTGCTCACGAACGTTTTATGAAAAGAGGACAGAAAAGATCCTGAGGCAATTTAAATAAAAGTGAGCAAACAGGCTTGGATATTGCCCGGGTAATGCCCAACTTGCGGGCTTTGCCGTAACAAATTTAAGATTATTCGAAACCCAAAATCTATCCCATTTAAGAAAAAAATTCTATACCACATTTTTGACCTAGAATTTCTTTTCTAACTATAACATCAGTCAAAATTAAACAATGACACATAAAACGGAACCAAAAGATGTTTAATCTTAACCGGTTAACTAGAAGGCCTAAATTTAAAACCGGACTTAATTTGGTGAATTAGGTGGTAAATTTCTCATCTTTCACACCGGGATTCAGTAAAAAGCTTTAAGATTTAATACTGGTTTAAGATAAGATCTTCTAGTTGAATAGGTTTGTTATTTAGTTGTTATCGGTATATTCGTTCTTATTAAGGCTTAATTCAACCAGATTATATCTAAATATGATTAATGTAAAACAATATTTTTCAGTTTCAGGTGGTTACAACTCATCCTACCTAATTAATCCATTTTTATTTCATAACAGCAACACATTCATTATTACTTTCTTAGATACGATTTATAGTAACGTTTTGTGTACCGCTAACATAGGTTCCTTTAAGTTTAAAAATTGTTCTTAAAATAACTATAATAAAACAAAAAAGCTAATTCCAATTTCTAAAAACTTTCATGGCTATTACCAACGAAAGTGACGAACAACAATATAAAACTGTTGAATGAAACCAAAACTATAAGTATCATAATGCACAATGTACGCAAATAAATTCAGTGCCGACCGATGACATTTCTGACATTACCAACGAAAGTGACGAACAACAATATAAAACTGTTGAATGAAACCAAAACTATAAGTATCATAATGCACAATGTACGCAAATAAATTCAGTGCCGACCGATGACATTTCTGAATTTTAACAGCCGCGCTGATTGAAAGTACTTTATGTCCTGGTGTGATTCCGAGACACGAAATGGTTATTTTAGAAAGCAATTTTTAAGCTTCCATTTTTCCTTCTAACACATGTTGATTAAATCATTTTAAACAGTTCCTGAAGAAGAACCAGGTTGCAAAATCAACGACGACTGTTCATCAAGCGAAGTTTGTGTAAACAGACAATGTGTTAATCCATGCGTCATTGGAAGCCCTTGTGCACCGACAGCTGAGTGTCAAGCAAGCAACCACAAGGCACTCTGCAAATGCCCAACGCCGTTAATAGGAGATCCATTCATAAAATGTTACGTAGAACCAAAACAACAGAAACCAGAATGTGTTCACGACTCGGAATGTCCGCACGACAAATCATGCATCAACCAACGTTGCCAAAATCCATGTGACTTATCTAATCCATGTGGTACCAACGCTGAATGTCAAACTAGAATACACAGGCCGACTTGCATGTGTCCCTTCGGATGGGTTGGTAATCCACAAATTATGTGTTACAAACGTAAGTGTCCTCACCGAAAATATTACTAAAATATTATTATATAATACGTTCCAATTTAAGAACAACTTTATTTGAGTTATAACCCAGAAATTTGAAACTGAATGTGTTTGGGTAACCAACTGCTCTCGTGTTTACGATCGCGACTGGGAATGAGGAATCCGGTGTTTTTCAATGGAAGATCACTCATTTTAAAAGTTTTTTAAATTTGTATTGATCTTCCAGATTTTGGAAACTTTTGACTCTTATTTATATAAATAGGGTTTTTCCTGTTTTCTCTCTCCCTCTCCCCTGCTTTCTGTAACTACAAAATATTCTAAGCTTGTCGAACAATTTTTTTTTATTTTATGGTTTGTTATGCCATAATATAGATTATTTTTATTTATATTCCGATTATGATTATTAATAGGTTGTGGGAGGTGACTACGCTGCAGGATTTCCTAGTCATCAAACTAAACACCTAAACTTATTGCTGTGTCGATGCAGTTAGTCACCTCTCTTTTTGGTTAAGTGTAAGATCAACCTTTATGCGAGTGAAGGATGAACTTCGCCATTTTGAAGGATTGTGTTATTTAATAATTAACTATGTAGTTTTCCTTGTAAAATCCTTTCAAATAAAGCTTTTATTTATTTATTTATTTTCTTTATTTTAGCTGAATGCAAGCTAGATGATGACTGTCCATACAATAAAGCTTGTATCAACGAAAATTGTCTTAACCCATGCTCGACAACATCTTGCGGACGTGGTGCCGAATGTTTCGTACGAAACCATCATGCTCAGTGTCAATGTCCTCCAGGAACGCAAGGAGATCCTCTACTTTCATGTATAACGGGACAATGTCAATACAATGAAGATTGTGCTGACCACGAAGCATGCGATCGTCTCAATAGAGTATGTAGACCAGTGTGTGATGATGACACTTGTGCTATTACTGCTCAATGTATCGGACAGAACCATCAACCTAAATGTCATTGTCCAGTGGGCACTATAGGAAATCCATTTGCAGAATGCAAGCCGCCCGTCACACCCGAATGTACTATTGATGCTGACTGTCCTTCCCAACTTGCATGTATTAACGAACTGTGTCAAAATCCATGTCACCAAGGCGATTATTGTACCATTGAACAAGAATGTCGCGTAGAAGACAGTCTACCTCTACGTACAATCATGTGTGTCTGTCCATCAGATCAAATTGTCGACAGCTCTGGACATTGCAGAGCGATCGTTCGTGAAAAGCCACAATGCCAAGTAGATAATGATTGTGCCGATGCTGAAAAATGCTACAGGGGAACTTGTGTTAACGCTTGCAGGCTAGACAACTGTGGAGTAAACGCAATATGCAGAGCTTTACACCATCTTACGCAATGCTCGTGCGCACCGGGTTACACTGGAAATCCAAGAATTGAGTGTACCAATATTCCCAGAGTACCGACTATACTACCTCAACCAGAATGTACTACTGATAACGACTGCACATTTGATAAAGCCTGTAGAAATGACGTTTGCGTCAATCCATGTAGATCAGACAAACCATGTGGATCTAACGCATTCTGTTCTGTTAACCGACATAAACCTGTATGTAGATGTCCTGAAGGATATGAAGGAAGACCAGAAATTGAATGTGTTGCTCGTAAGTCTTTTAATTTTTTAAAATATATTGACAATTTTTTCTCGTATAAAATCTTTCTATTTATATATCTCTATATACATATAAAAGAAGAAATTGACTGACTGACTGACTGATTGACTGACGTATCAACGCACAGCACACACCGCTGGATCTAGAAACTTGAAATTTTGCACAGAGGTTTCTTATATAACGTAGGCATGCACCAAGGACGGGTTTTTCAAAATTCAACGCCTAAGGGGGTGAAACATATATAAAATGAACCCAATTATGTATCCGGGGGCACCACCAAGTTTATAAATCACTTTTGAAAAAATCTCGATTTGTGCCATTCACTCCTCTCCTATAAACATTTGTTATGTAAAATTGGATTACCCTTAGATCGATATACTGATAGATAGTACTTTACAGGGTGTGGGGCTATGGGGCTCCCGTAGCCCTGCCCCCCACTACTTTTTTTCTCTTCCTAAAACTGCTATTAAAAAAATTGACCTATATGTATGTATGTTGAACCTTTTTAGTAATCACCCACATTAGCGTTTAACAGAGCATCATAATACTACATTATATCTTATTAAGTTTTGACTTTAATTGACTTATTTTTAGCGCCTACTCTTACTGTTGGATGTAGCGCAAATTCAGATTGCCCATTAAGTGAATCGTGTATCAATAAAGTATGTATAAGCCCATGTAATTGTGGACCGAATGCGGATTGTAGAGTTGTCAGCCATTACGCTACTTGCTTCTGTAAGGCAGGATATTCTGGAAATCCTCAGACAGGATGTGTTCTATGTAAGTTATTTATTAAACCAAATATGTAGTTAACATTAATTTAACTGTTCTATTTTCGTTACAGTGGGCTGCCAATCTGATAGCGAATGTGACGATGACCAACAATGTTACAACAGACAATGTATCAATCCCTGCATTCTTGGTGATCCTTGTGCAAGAAATGCCGAATGCTTTGGACGAAACCATAAAGCAACATGTAAATGTCCTGCAGGTTATGAAGGAGATCCATTTGTACGTTGCGAAAGGCTTGAATGTTACTCCAGTCAAGACTGTCCAAATACCAGAGCTTGTATTCAAAATCGATGCGTAGATCCTTGTTCACCAGTAGCAAATCCACCTTGCGCTCAAAATGCTATTTGCTACGCTCAAAACCACGCAGCTAGTTGTATATGCCCTGATCACTTACCTGAGGGTAACCCGTTGGCTTATTGTTATCCTAGAACAGTAATAGATAAACCAATATGTGAATATGATTCAGATTGTCCTAGTAAATTGGCATGTATAAGAAATCAATGTGTTAATCCGTGTGAAATTATTTCACCATGTCATCCAACGGCGCACTGCAGTGTTATAGATACTATTCCAGTACGTACTATGGCCTGTACTTGTCCTGAAGGATGGGTTCCTAACGACAACGGAGAATGTCACGCAATTCTAATACCTATACCACCAGGTTGTAGTAAAGATGACGACTGTCCCGACAACGAAGCATGTATAAACCGAATGTGTCGTAACCCATGTGACTGCGGCATCAATGCTGTTTGTGATGTTCGTCAACATAAACCCATATGCTCATGTAAAGAAGGTTTCGAAGGCAATCCTAATATTGCTTGTCGAACAATTGGATGTAGAATCGATTCTGAATGTGACTCCGGAACAGCCTGCATTAATGCCCAATGCGTAAATCCATGTTTAGTCAATGATCCTTGTGGTATTAATGCCGAATGTTACGTCAATCAAAATCATCCCGAGTGCCGATGCAGAAGTGGTTTCAGAGGAAACCCGTATGACAGATGTCTGGTTGTTGGATGTACTTCAAACAGCGAATGTCCTGTTGATAGACAGTGTAAAAACGCCCAATGTATCAATCCATGTGTGTTCGATAATCCTTGCTCACCGCGAGCTGAATGTTTAGTCCAAAACCACATGGCACTTTGCAAATGTCCACCAGGCCTAACAGGAAATCCTTACATTGACTGTAAGCGAGAACCTCAACCAGAATGTCGAGAAGATGGCGATTGCTCTGCTCTTCTAGCGTGTATCAATAGTAAATGTCAAAATCCTTGTACCGTAATACACCCGTGTCAGAACCCCGCTAAATGTCAAGTTGTTAACTCACTACCAGTGCGAACCATGAATTGTGTGTGTCCTCCAGGATACATCAGCAGCGGTAGTGGTACTTGTAACCCTGTAACTGCTATTGTTAAAGTTGGAGCCTGTATTTCTGATAGCGAGTGCCCATCTGACAAAGCATGCTTTAATGGCATATGCCGCAATCCTTGCAACTGTGGACCTAACGCCGAATGTCGAATCAAAGACCATAAACCGATATGCTCATGTAGACCAGATTTTGAAGGAAACCCAGAGATTGAATGCCATGTTGTTGGATGCAGAAGTGACGATGAATGCTCACCTCAACATACATGTATTAACAGACAATGTGTACCAGTGTGTCTCCCAGATGGCAAACCATGTGGGGACAAAGCAGTTTGTTATGGCGTTAATCATCGTGCCATATGTGATTGTCCACCAGGACTTATAGGCAATCCTCAAGTCGCTTGTGTTGTAGTTGGATGCAGATCTGATTCAGAATGTCCAAGTAATAAGGCTTGTATTAACAATAAATGTGAAAATCCATGCGTGACCGCTAACCCTTGCGATGCTCCAGCTGAATGTAAAACATTTAACCATATTATGGAATGTGTATGTCCACCAGGCACTGTGAGTGATGGTAACACGGGCTGTCTAGTAATTGAGGAAAAATGTGAACAAGACCACGATTGTGCGTCTGGACATGTCTGCATAGGAGGAAACTGTGTGAACCCATGTCTTTCTATCGAACCTTGTGGCATCAACACTGAATGTACCGTCATTGACACTGAACCAGTCAGAACTATGATTTGTGAATGTTTACCTGGATATCATGGAAATGCAGCTGTTAAATGCGACAGACGTAAGTATCTTACAAACAATGAATTAAAACAATAAGGATGCGTTTTTAAATTCATCTATGTTTAAAGCGCATTAATCGCATTTTCATCAAACCGTTTTGAAATTACCGATGAAAGTGTGCTGAAATTAATTTCAGCGTTTTTAAATTCATCGTATTGCATCAGATTGCTCATCGGATTCATCATACTTGATGACCGATATTTCCGATATATGCGTGGTGGGGAAAGTCAGCTGTCAGAGTGTGAGGTTATTAACGTAAGCAAACTTAAAAAATTTTTGGTTTTAAAAAAGATTTATAACCAAAAAAAGATTATTATTGCATCCTCGTCCGTTTAGCTAATAAATTGAAGTATAAATAATCTAGTTTCAGAATAGTATATTGTACAACGAGCATGGAATGACATGCATTTCCTACGAGTATGACGTTTGCAGCACGATGCCGCAGGCGAGTGCTGCAAATCATACGAGTAGGAAATGGTCATTCCATGCGAGTTTTACACTATACTTTTTCTACGAATGTTACTGTTAATAAAATGGGATTAGTAATATTTTTCTTTTTAAGATGTCAAAAAATGTCAATCAAATTATAAAGATTTTGACGCGGCGACGGTCAACGCCACCTTTGTAAAAATATACCCGTGCACAATGGGAACTTTGTAGTTGAATCACCATGGTGATTGAAGCACAATGAAAATGTCTAAAACATGTTCCGAAATTAGTATTGAACATACAATACAGGTTTTTATTGACATTCGTAGAAAAAATAATATTCTATCCCACTCTACCCATCGATCCGTTCTTAAAATCATGCCCATCTGAAATACATGGACTTAACTGATGCCATCACTGACTTAATGCGAATAATTTGATTGATGTTTTAAATCAGTAATTTAAAAACTCGTCCTAATCATTTTCATTAACATCATGTTATTGAACAAAGAATCAAAATTTTGCCGGTGAAGTATATTATATATGTCAGAAAATGCAAAAGCTTTAATTCTTTCGCTAGTGCAAAACACAAGACCGTAAAATGACATAAGAGATTCTTTTTGGGTCTGATCTGGGTGCCCTCCTGCCATCGCGATTTCTGGGCCCTTACCCTTCATCAAGCAGGCTCACACCCAGAGTGGCTGACGAACAGACAACATTTTAACCAGAATATATAGGTCTATATATATATATATATATATATATATATATATATATATATATATATATATATATATATATATATATATATATATATATATATATATATATATATATATATATTGGGAACTCGTATGGTTGCTTTAGATGCAGATTTTGAGTGCTCGAACATCTGACTATCGTTTCCGGTTCAACCGGAAATACAGTCAACTTTGTTATTTTAAACGAAACACCCTGTATATTTTTCAAAATTTGGATTCTACGTAAACTTCTAATTGTAAAACATGTATCATACCCTATACTTATCTTTAACAGTTTTCAAGAAAATGGCGTTTGAAAATGTCGAAAGAGCCGCAAACTATACTGTTTTAACATAAAACAAATGAATATGCGAAAAGTTTTATATATTATTCTTACCTCTTTCTAGGGGCCTTGTATGCTTGTGTCATGACAATCTCACTTCCGGTGCAACCGGAAGTGCTACAAAATATGACATTCTGGCACAAATTACTTCAATAATTTCAATTGAACGACCTACTTTAAACTCTAAATTCTAATTTAGCAGACTTTTCTCTGTAATTTTTGTATACGCCATCCCAGGTCTAAAGTTGATAGTTCTTGAGATATGGACAGCTAAAAATTTAGATGCATTCCAAATTTCAATCTTTCTAATTTTATCTAGGCGGCTATGGAGATCATTTGTCGCTTGAACTGCTTCATGATCATAACCATGTCAATTTCCAATTATTTAATAAAGATGGCTATGAATACAAGACACTTGTCATATTTTCTGTTAATAAAATAATATCACCCCCAAAACAAATGAACAACGTGCTCGGGGAATTTCAAAGAGTTCCTCTGAGAGAAACCGGTCAACAATTCGAAACTTAATTTATGGCTAATTTCTTATCTTCTAAAATGAAAACCTAATAAAATTATTGCTTCAAGCACTACTCTGATATTATTAATTATGTGTATCCTTTCTACATTTTCTTAATGCAAATCATCTCCATAGACGCCTAGATAAAATTAGAAAGATTGAAGTTTGGAATGCATCTAAATTTTTAGCTGTCCATATCTCAAGAACTATCAACTTAAGACCTGGGATGGTGTATACAAAAATTATAGAGAAAAGTCAGATATATTAGAATTTAGAGTTTAAAGTAGGTCGTTCAATTAAAATTATTGAAGTAATTTGTGCCCGAATGTCATATTTTGTAGCACTTTCGGTTGCACCGGAAGTGAGATTGACATGACACAAGCATACAAGGCCCCTAAAAAGAAGTAAGAATAATATATTAAACTTTTCGCATATTCATTTGTTTTATGTTAAAACAGTATAGTTTGCGGCTCTTTCGACATTTTCAAACGCCATTTTCTTGAAACCTGTTAAAGATAGGTATAGGGTATGATACATGTTTTATATTAGAATTTTACGTAGAATCCAAACTTTAAAAAATATACAGGGGGTTTCGTTTAAAATAACAAAGTTATTAAGTATTTCCGGTTGAACCGGAAACGATAGTCAGATGTTCGAGCACTCAAAATCTGCATCTAAAGCAACCATACGAGTTCCCAAAATTTCAAATCGAAATATTTTTTCTTAACAAAATAATGAGCTGGCCAGTAAACTCGTGGGCACCCGGTATATATATATATATATATATATATATATATATATATATATATATATATATATATATATATATATATATATATATATATATACAGGGTGTCTAAAATAGGTGATACCACTATTGCTATCTCCGAAACGGTAAAAGATACGAGGTCAGTTAAATTAGAGAAAATGTGTCATTTTTAGTCCCCATTCATATTCCGTTTACGGAGTTGCCAAATTCTCTATAGTTTTTTTATCTACAGGGGATTTTTTAAAAATCGTCAAAAATTTAATTCTTAAATATCTCGAAAACTATTACAGCTAGAAAAAAATTGCTTTAACAAAAATCACACGATTTTTTACCTTCTCTAAAGTAACGTTATTGTTTTGTTTATACCATTTGTTTTTATTGAGTTACTGATACTAACTTGTTTTTTTCAAATACGGACCTGGACTTTTTGCTCCATTTTTTGTAAGAATACTTTATACCCTTTACAACTGTGTATAACTTGAAAATATTTTCCGACGTTTTGATTAAGAATAGCAACATCATCAGGATTTTCTAACAATACGGACCTGGGATCTTCCATGTTAAGGCACAATAATTCATAACCTATCGCTATGGTTTGTGGTTTTTGTGGTTGTGAAATGGCGTATTTACTTGAAAAATGCCAGGTCCGTACTGGTAGAATATCCTGATGATGCTATTCTTCATCAAAACGTCGGAAAACATAATCAAGTGATACACAGATGTAAAGGGTATGAAGTATTATTTCAAAAAATGCAACAAAAAGTCCAGGTCCGTATTTGAAAAAAACAAGTTAGTATCAGTAACTCAATAAAAACAAATGATATAAACAAAACAGTAACGTTAATTTAGAGAAGGTAAAAAATCGTGTGATTTTTGTTAAAACAATTTTTTCTAACTATAATAGTTTTCGAGATATTTAAGAATTAAATTTTTGACAATTTTTAAAAAATCCCCTTTAGATAAGAAACTATAGAGAATTTGGCAACTTCGTAAACGAAATATGAGTAGGGACTAAAAATGGCACATTTTCTCTAATTTAACCGACCTCGTATCTGTTACCGTTTCGGAGATAGCAATAGTGGTATCACCTATTTTAGACACCCTGTATAAAATTTAAATTTGAAGGAAGTAGGTACTTGGTAATAAGTTTTTTTTTAAACGTTTAGTTCCACCAATTGCACAATGCAGAGTTGAGAAAGGATATATTAGAACACCCACAGGAGAATGTGTATGTCCACCAAATACAGCTCTGAATGAAAACGACGACTGTGTACCATGCTTAGCAGAAAAAGGGCTTGTAGTAGATGAACGCGGCCGATGTGTTTGTGCTTTAGAAAAAGGCCTAATTATCGACGAACGTGGCAACTGTGTCTGTCCTATCGAGTACGGATATCGTCTCGACTCCAGAGGAAACTGTATTCCAGTATCTGGACCCGAGTGTGAAACAAATGATGATTGCGCAGACCACACATATTGCAATCCAAATACGAAGACTTGTGATAATCCATGCGCAAGGAAGAGGTGTGGAGTGTATGCCCTATGTAATGCTACCAACCATCAGGCTATTTGTCAATGTATTAACGGATATGTTGGAAATCCTGAAGTATATTGCAGTAAGTGTTGAATATTTGTTCTATAAAACTTTATATGTATGTAAACAGTACGTCTAGCGTCTGCTGTACGTTGCGACAACAACTGAGCGAACACAAAAAACTGAGTAACCGCAGCAAATAACCGCCTAATAATATCTGCAGTTTATTGGGCATTGGCTTTTAGAAATCTGAAAGCACTAGTAAATAATTTCAAGTAGAACTTAGTATCGTAAATTTCAAGAAATAACTTTTCATTTCTTTCATTCTTATTTCATTAGATCACACAAAAGGCTACAAAACAGATTTCCCCAAACCAGAAATGGTCGTTAGCTGTCTATCAGATGGTGTCCAAGTTGAAATTGTTATAAGTGAAGACGAGGGATTCAATGGAGTGCTTTACGTCAAAGGACACAGTAAAGATGAACAATGTAGAAGAGTCCTTACCTTACCACCTAACTCTATGTCTAGAACTGAACTTTTCAAGGTTCAGTTTGGCAACTGTGGTCTCATACATGTAAATGTAAGTAACTGATATCCTAAGTAAATATGTAATTTAGTTAATTTATACCAAGATGAAATAAAAAATAAAAAGTTAGTGCATACAGAATAGCGTTTAGAATATGTAGTTATATTTCGTAACTGTGTCGGTCATATATCGATCGACACAGAAAGTAGTTACCCCCTAATTTTTTCAGCAGTTTCTCAAATAAAAATATTAAAATTTCAGAGAACTATAAGCGTATTTTTTAGTAGAATCAGACCTTCAAAATTATTTCCGATTTAACCGGAAGTGATATCAACATTATTGTTTTAAATTGAAACCTATCGCTTCTATTCGACATTTGAATTCTAAAAAAATTTCCTTTTCAATGACATATCACATATTAGCTTTTATTTTTAAAATGGCCTCCTAGCTCAAGTTTTATCCAGTACCTATGGCCGCGAATTTGTTTAAGACGACGCAACGGGTGAATAGTAGACCATGGAGATGATCAAGGAAGACGATTAAGGGCTCAGTCCAAGCAGTCTATGGATAGTGAAGTATTTTGTAACAAACAGAAAATAATATTTTAAAAAACGTAAAATCATTTTGAAGCTATCTTAAAATAAAACGGACTATTACTGGTTTTCCAAAAAAATGAAATATTTAGATATCAATTCGGTGGATCCCAAGGAGTTGGCGGATATGTTCGCAAATTATTGTTCAATCGGTATTTACAATAGGAGATGGAACAGCTCTCTGCAACGCACAAAGTCTTCCAATTACTGGTATTAATTTGTGTAACCTTGTTGACGACAGTGACCAGGTGTTAAACAAATCAGCCAGCCTAGATATCCATAAAGGCGCTGGTTTCGACAAAATTCCACCAGTATTCCTTAAAAACTGTATCCCGACTTTATCCCTATTAAGCTACATTTACAGAACATCGTTGAGTACTGGGCCATTTCCATCCGCATGAAAAACCGCCGTCGTCACACCGCTGTTCATAGATGTTGATCGATCCGATGTAACCAACTATCGACCAATTGTCGACCATGTGTCGCTAAGGTTCTGGTGTCACTTGTGACAAACACCCTTTTCGCGTCATTTAGAGATAATATAATCACGGCGAATCACCATGGATTTTTCTCTGATAGGTCATGCCAATCAAACTTATGTGACTATAGTAGTTTTCTGTCAACTGTCCTTGATGCTGGTTTATAAGTCGACGCAGATAATTTTGACTTTAAGAAAGAGTTTGACCGAGTCGACCAATACAATCTACTACAAAAATTAGAACATTACGGTAATGGAGATCCATTACTCTCATGGATTAACAGTTATCTCCGTAACCGAATCCAATACGTTAAAGTCAATAATTACCTCCCAAAAACATCCTGGTTCATTCTGGAGTACCCCAGGGCTCTCATCTTGGTCCGGTATTGTTCTTGATATTCGTGAACGACCTATCCTACATATTTGATCATTGCTCCTTTCTATTTTTCGCCGATGACCTAAAGATTTAAAGCATCGTCTATGACACGAGTGATTGTGTGCTGTTGCAGGATCAAATATCTAAGTTATTGACATCGTGTGAGAATAATAAAATGGCACTAAACACAACCAAGTGTAAAGTTATATCTTTTTCCAGAAAAAGGTACATCGTGGATCATGTTTATAATATTAGTGGCTCTCTCCTACCAAGGGTTACACTGGTCAATGATCTTGGTATCATTTTCAATACGGAATTGAGATTTATTGTCCATATTGACAATGTTACTACAAATGGTTTTAAGATGATGGGCTTTGTCATGCGACAGTGATGGGAATTCAATGGCGTTGAGGTCCTTAAGTCTATATACTACACACTGGTACGGAGCCACCTAGAGTATTGTTGCATGATATGGGCTCCCTTATATAACACTCATATTAAAAGAATAGAACGCGTGCAATCGAAGTTTGTTAAACTAAATAAGGACAGTTCTCTATTACCGTACCATGAGCGGCTCAACATATAGGACCTAGATACTCTGGAAACGCGCAGAATTAAGCTGACCTTGGTCTTTGGCAACAAGCTGCTGAATAATGGGATAGACTGCGCGGACTTCATGGCCTTGATAAATTTTAAAGTTCCATATCGCCCTACAGGGCAACTAGAACTATTTTCTATAAACTCTAGTCGCACTGATATTACATGCTACCATATAATCTGAATCTTAACTGTTCTGCGGTAACTTTTAAAAATAAAATTAGAAATATTATAGACAATATCACTATATGTTTATATGTATATGTACATTCTTATCCCTTTTGTGGAATGGGGTAACGAATAGTGGAAATATATTAACGATTATATTTTGATCTTATATTGTTGGACCGGACAAGTTTTGTTCTACCGCATTTGTACTTTTTGCATTGTTTTCTTATCTCTTTTTGTTTTCTTTCTTTTGTATGGTTTGTACTATTTGGAGTTTCTCTGTAACGTACGTATCGGAATAAATAAATAAAATGGTTCATTGCAGTCTGAAAAAAACAACCAACTTGTTTTAGAAACATGTATCGATTAGATATATTTTATTTACGTTCTCATATTTTAAACAAAGTTGATTGATCACAATTTTTTTAAAATGGAAACCATTTTTTCCTTTATCATAAAACTGTTTATTAAATTTACTTTCTAATGGCACGTCACGAGTCAATAATGTTTAAAATAGTAGGTAATCAAAATTTTAAAAAATGTACTTCTGATTCTTAACACGTTTTTCAAAATGAAAATAAAAGATAAATTAAGAATCAATCATTGACTTGTGAAGTATCATTAGAAAGACCATTTTATGATAATAAAAAGGAAATAAAAATAAAAAAAATAAAAATAAAAAAAATAGCTCGTATCGATACATGTCCCCGAAACAAGTTCGATTGACATCATCAAACAGGCTGCAATGATCCATCTTATCGTCTCAATGGTTTACTGTTCACCAGAGTAAGTACTTTTTGTGTCACCCGATATAAGTAAGTTTGTCCCAAATTGTTTCAGTTTAATTTTTTATATTAAGTAACATTTGACAACAATATAAAACGCTTAAATTAGATAATTTTGGAAACCATGATGTAAAAGTATTTGAGTATCATTTAAATTTCAGGGCAAGGCAAGTTTCGTACTAGTTATCCAGAAACATCCAAAACTTGTGACCTACAAAGCACAAGCTTATCACATACAATGCGTCTACCAAACCGGCGAGCAAAACGTTACTCTCGGTTTTAACGTCTCAATGTTGACAACGGCCGGAACTATAGCAAACACAGGTCCGCCTCCAACCTGCATAATGAAAATTATAACACCAACCGGTCAAGAAATTAATTCAGCAGAAATAGGTGACAGCCTTATTTTACAAGTTGATGTACAGCCAGGATCGATTTATGGAGGTTTTGCAAGAAGTTGCGTTGCCAAGACTATGGAAGACAATGTAGAAAACGAATATTTGGTGACAGATGAAAATGGCTGCGCTACGGATCCATCTATATTCGGCGATTGGGAGTACAATCCTGATACGCAGAGTTTATTGGCCACATTTAATGCTTTCAAGTTTCCAAGTAGTGACAACATTAGATTCCAATGTAATATCAGAGTGTGCTTTGGAAAATGTCAGCCGGTAAGTTAATAGTATAATACATAACGAACATGGAAAGAGGCACCTAACACGTCAGCGTGTATAACGCGTGAGGGTGTTAAGTGACTTTCCAGCGAGTTTTGTACGATATTTTTGCCATAACTGGACCTGAAAAAAGGCCACTGCTTATAATTGCTTGTAACATATTCATACCTCGGTTAAGATCGTTAAGGTAACAAATTCAAGGATGTATTTTTGCTTCATCTACGATACTGCTGTCAGTATTCATACCTTTTTTACAGTTCAACACTATACAAACACTTTCCGGAATATTTTTAAAAAATTTTCTTTTTAATGACATTTATCTTGTTAAATATAAACAAACGAAATAGGCGTCAACCGCCTGTTAACCAATCACAAGTAATAATTTGTCAGAATCGTCTATTCCGTAGCCTACTTATTTTCGATTCGCCCATTGCACTGCTAAGCCAAAACAATTAAGTTGAGTGATATTTTTCTCAACACACACGTATGCATGTAGGAAAAATAACGAATGATACAGGACAATAATTAAATCATCAGTACTAAGTTTAGTGTATATGTACACTTCCTTAAAGGGTTGTTTAGACTACGACTAAACTCCTTAGTAATACACTGTATCTACACATATAGAATACGAAATGCATTTTGTATTTCATCAAACGATTTATGTTTTAAAAAGAAAATATTTCTTTTATCATTACCATTTCTAACAGGTTAACTGTCGCGGGTATAATGCATTTGGTAGACGAAGGAGAGCGATAAGCCAGGAAAACGAAACCAGCGATTCCGATGATTTATTAACTGGACAGTTAAGAGAAGAAATTACCATTCAGTCCAATGCAATTCTTACTCTTGAAAGGAGAGAAGAGAGATATACTGATACTTCTCTGGGTAAGTAGAATATTTCTAATAAACATTTTTAGCTTACAAATACAGAAAATCAGAATAACGGGTTTATAGGGTGATAAAAAAAAGCAAGGTGGAACTTACGAGTTCAACTAGTTACCACATAGGTAGCTTCAATAGAGAAATAAAAATCAACATCAAACCATTTTTTCTCGTTCACATTTTGGGCTGTAATGTACTACTATTCCAAGCAACTGTCTAGAGACTCCAAGTGTTTCGATTTTTCTCATTGGTGGGTACCTACAGGATGCCAGAAATAGGATGACCAGGAAATAATATACCTCAAATTGTTTTATGAAAATCATGTAAATTTACATGCATGTTATCTGTCAGTACATTAAACTATAAAAAATTTAATTGACCAATTAAACATCAGTTGTGCCGAGACTATATGCCCAATTATTTCAACCTAGTACTTAAATGAACTGACAACTGACAGAGTAGTCAAAAATTAAAAAACTTAAAATTGATATTAAATATAACTACTTCTAAGTTCTATTTTAGAGCAAGATTTGATTTCAAAATGCTTTGATTATAAAAATTATTCTTTGAGTTCATAGACATGGCCTCCTATTTACAGAGAAAGTATTTATGAAGGAAATGTTGCGAAAAGTTAAAAAAATTACATTTAAGAAGTTATATCTACTTATTTAGACTTTCAAACTAAAACGGTCAGTGACAGGCTTGACATTGTAATTGCGACTTTGATTAGAAATGTATTATATTCACTGTTATAGGGTACCTAGAGTATGGGAAAAAATTAAAAAATCATATTTTTAACAATATAGACGCGACTGAATATTTGAACCAAGTTTTTAATTCTAAATGACTTTTCTTTATAACATTTTTTGATATTTTAAAAAATTAAGATGCTTCGCTCATACGCCAAATTCATATTTTATTACACACCTCGTTTTTGAGATGTAGAATCTGCCCTTAAAATTTCTTAACATATTTTTGTAACACCCTGTATATACTATATACAGATAACTTATTATCAAGCCTCTCCTCTACTTCACTGTCTTCACCAATGACTTGGAGTCTTCACCGTCTACTGCATCGCGGCACATTGCAGTTGGGCCTTTAAAAACAACGTAAAGTCGTTTGGCGACACCACCCAAAATTAACAAACCATATTGGTGCAATCAGGAGTTATAACAAGGTTGTAACAGCGTCGGGATGCGTAGAACATCCTCTTGACGTAAAATGGCTGATTGGACGGATAAAACCGGCAGTTGCTTTACTTTTTTACTACTGTCGTAAACATAGTGAAGTTCTTAATATAAAAATAATAAAATTAATTTTCATTCCCCACACCGTACCTTCTTTCTATTTACTAGTTGAATTTAAGGTGAACGCCATTTTTTTTCAATGATATGAAGCCAAAAGCTTATGAAATAGGCAAGACATTATTTATTCTAGTGCTTTATTAATTTCTTTTTTCAGCACCAGACGCGCAACGTGCAGAAGATATTTGCGTCTCCATGATAGGCTTTATAATAGCCTTAATTATCACTGCCCTATTGGCCTTGGTAGCCGTTGCAGTGGCAGTGTCTTGCTGGTTGATGGCCTACCGTCGCAGGCCCAAATCCACCGGACCTCTGCCACATCCACCAGAGTTCCCCAACCCACTGTTCACCACACCTGAACCAATGGCTGAACCAAGTCCAGACTACCTCACGTAATAAATGAAGAAACTAGTTTTAGGATTATTTAATACTCTATTTTTACCAAGACAGTGACTTTGAATCTCGAAAATAACACTAGCAACGAATACTCGACGAAATTTTATTTATATTTCTATTTTTGTATATTGTTTCGATAGTTTGTGACATGCCCGTGCTTTCTTAGTATCCGTCCAATAAGCTACTCACTAAATATACTGCCAGAGGAAAGCAGGGCTTAACACAAACCTCTAGTAAATAGAATATTAGATAAAATGAGTGTAAGAAATGTTTATCGGCTAACTATACCCTAGTTATATTTTTTTTAATTTTATACACAGTCGTTTAGCAGATAGACATTTTAGCTATCTTTTCCAAAGGCTATTCTTTTTTTATACTTTTTATATGATCAAGGGAAATTCAATAATGGTGGTGGTCCTTTTTACGCTTTAACAAAACAAACTCTAACTATTTAAATATTTACCCTTGAATCTGTTTGTTTTGTAATCTTTTTCCTGTTGTATATATCATTTTATTTTTATACTATTAGCCTCTGGAAGACGTAGTATTTTATAAGACTATACATATTTTATGACCCCTGTATAAAGTGCATGAATGCGGATGAATGTGGAGCCATGCTCCTTTATTATATGGTGCTGACTGATATATTCTTTAAATACAGTCATTTAGTCAATCTTTCTGTTAAGTGTAATTATTTAAATGTAAGTCTTGCGGAGACTCAAATTCTGCGATCCAAAATGAACTAAAAAAATTTTACCTAATTAAATTAACTTCCTTTCATGACTGTGAACCTGTTTAAAACGATAAATTTATGTTGTACTAATTTCATTATTTATAATTCCGTCTTATTTTGAATTTTAACTATGTCTTAATTGTCATTTGTGATAATCGCTTCTTTAATAAAACTTGTTTAATAATACATGGTGTTCTTTTTTCAGTCCTTTTTCATAGTTACCTTTGTATCTTATACATTGCTGACACGAAGCATATAGATTTCTATGATAATATACGATGTTCACCATATAGTGTCACATCTATTGATTCTTCTACTCATCTGTTATTACACTTTTGGCAAATGTCAGGTTTTTAACGAGATCCAAAAAAAATTTTGCTTCTAGCAGTGTTACAGCAGGAAGTTTAATGCCTAGAAAAAATATCTGGTTTTGCACCCCAAACAAAATTACCATAGCTTGTGTTTTTAAAAATTGGCAAAAAAGGCAGCTTCTTCCCCTAAAAATAAGAAAAAAAGTTCCCATTAACACATGTCCGGAAACGCCTTGTTACAGAGATAAAAGGTGATAAAATTTTACAGCCAGATTCTCCAAAGCTAGACTGATCTAATTTGACAATCAAAAGTTTTAAACTGACAAATGTAAGAATAAGACAATAATTATGTCCAGATTCTCCAACGCTGGTCCTGTATAATTTGACAACCAAAAGTTTTAAACTAACAAGTGTAAGAATAACACAACTAAGTTTTATACCATGATACAAATAAAAAAAGGTATTATACCAAACCGTGTCAAATTCGCCCGGGTTCGCGCATGACGTTACGCCGTGACTTATTTTTGAAATTTATAACGCGCAATATAGAGTTTACGTTAGTTAAAGAAGATTTTATATAAATTCTGTTGGCAGTATACTTTGCCTCCTGCTTATAATACAAATTTTATAGTGCATGATTTTAAATAATCATATAAATAAAGGCATAAATACATACATTGATTACATTGATTGATTGATTGTCCACATCACAACCATACACAGCACATCTCGTTTTTACTTTTAAACTCCTAAAAGTAATATAAAAACACCAAAAAATAGTTGAAAACACAACGCGATCTTAAAAAGACGTGTGTCGTTTACAAAATATCGCGGAATTGGTCACGGTGTGACGTAAATGGCCACGCCTACCTGCGCGGTATCATAACTTCTTTTATTTGTATCATGGTTTTATACTATGAATTTGTTTCCTAGTTTTTTAGCAAATTTATCCATACCCAAGCAAAAGGGCAATTTAAGTATGTACTTGCAGCAATAATAGAACTAAATTCATTCTAGCAACCCGTTGCAAGATGAAAATCATTTGGAAATCAAGCAAATCGCTAAAATATCAGAATAATTTTATTCATGAGTTTATAATGACGACTTATTAACAGTGACAGGACAAAAACCTGTCAAAACAACATATCAACTAGATCTTAATTTTAATCAGTACGACAGGGACGGATCTAGACTTTCGTCTAAGATGGGGGGGGGGGGGGGGGGGCAACATCACCTCAAGCTACACAAAAGCATAGGCCAAAAAAAAACCGGCAAGTTCGCGTGCGACAATATTTTTTTTTATTGTTTAGGGTTGTAAGAAATGGACACAATTTCATAATGTACGAAAAACCTAAACCTGTTCTTGCGAAAACAGAATGGTTGGTCAACTTAACTTACAAATATTTTAGCATTTTTTTATTTATACATTCTGTCCATTTGGACTGATATACAAAAAATTTTCGAAAACATTTTTTAAAAGCACGTTTTTCTCGAAATTATATTTTCTCAAAAACAGAACCTTTTCGGTAATATACTTATTCCGAAACTGGTTGTGATTTCCAATTTATTTTTTTAAACCAAGTTTTCCAATTTTTTTAAAAAAGTAATTTACATTTTTTTAAAGAAAACATGTTTTCTGAAAGTACATTTTTGCATTGTTTCGAAAAAAACTTCGAATATTCATGTTAAAGAAGCTTTTTTAAAGAAGTAATTTACTACAGAGTAATGTAGCAGACACAAGAAAACAAACCTGGCCGAATAGAAACGGTTCGTTGATGTTAGTTTAGGATCTTTATCTGTCTTCTTTATTGACATTTTCTATGCTAGTAGAGTGCATAGTTTAATTTTTGAAAAAGTATGCTTTCGGAAAATGTAGTTTTGAAAGATTATATGATTTTTTGAAAAAATTTTGTAGATCCGTTTCCGAATAAGCATCTTTCAATAAAGCTGTTTTTCGATAAAATTTAACATCGAAAAAATGTTTTAAATGAAAGTGTAAGTATTCTAGCAATTTTTTATTTATGCTTTCTGCTCGTTCGGAGGGATATACATACCTACTAAGTACAATTTTTCTTGCTAAGCCCCTAAGCCTACGCCTATTAAGGGGCAGGGTTGTAAATTTTGGGGGTGCTAATTAGAATTTTGGGGTGTCGAACACCCCAAGCCCCCCCCCCCCCCCCCCTTAATTATGCTTATGTAAATGTGCTTGTACACCTCATTTTAAGATACACAAACTTTTTTTGGTACGCACGAACGATAATTTTCCTAAATATCTAATTTATAAGAACTACAAGATACCAAAAAGGGCAATAGACTAAAAAGTTTTTAACTGAAGCGAGGAATATGACCAAGTTTTCAAGCCAAGTCAGTGACGTCTGAAAAATAGTGTAGATTGCTCAAAGGGTAGATGACCCAGAAAGTTTAAACCCTGTATCTCTGAAATAAGACCTTTCCGTACATGGAAAAAGCAGTCCTTAACTAGTTTAGTAAAAATCATTCATTCTGCAACAAAAATCTGCATATTTCTTAGCCAAGATGTAGGCAGAAAGGACGACCAATTGTAAAGGGCCCTCCGCCTTAATTAGACACAAGAATTTTAATGGAATCAGATTCAACCGATTTAAGACGACAACCATTAGCGACATTCAGTGATTCCAAAAAAAAAGGAAAAAGACACTCAGTTTTTTTTTCCTGCGACAACTTGAAAAAAATTGTAAATTTCAAAAAATATTCTATTATGCATAACAAATTAAATAATAGATTATGCGCAAGGTGACTTATAACCAAAAGGAATGCAAATGCCTTTTTTTACCTTCTGACAGCCCGCGAAGACCGAACTCTAGTACCACTGTTCTGTTCATTTGCTTTAGCAGAAAAATATACTTTTCCCCATTTCTGCACGAATCTGTACTAGAAACAATTTTATACCAAAGTTTCTTGACAAATTATAATATTGTTTTTATATGTTTGTAGCTTAGATTATCAGATAATCTAAGGTTTGTAGGATCTTTGCACATTTTTTTTTCTGAAAGTTCTTTTCCTGACCTACTAAAAATATCAAAAGTGTTGTGTTTATTTAAAAGGGGGCCCCCAGTGAAATGGCCAACTATCGTCCTATTTCCCCGCTTTGTGTTTTCAAAAATTTTCGAAAGGGTTCTTTACAAGCGTATGGTATCTTTTCTGGAAACCAATAACTTAATTTCCGAAACACAACATGGCTTTCGAAGCGGAAAATTCAGTTTCAGCTCTTTGCTCAATTTTAGATCAAATTTATAAGCATGTGGACGAAGGAAGGTCGGTTGTAGCTGTTTGTGGATCTGACGAGGGCTTTCGACTGTGTGTTAAACCACGACCAACTGCTGAAAAAATACAGCCTTATGGTATTCGCGGAAACTGCAATTCTCTACTGAAATCTTATTTACAACATCGCAGGCAATACGTTATGCTTGAGGGTCAACGGTCCTCATAGTTAGATGTCAGGGTTGGTGTCCCTCAGGGCAGTGTGTTAGGGCCTTTGCTTTTTCTATTGCACATAAATGATATCTCTAACTTTCTGACAACTTATCACTGCAAATTTGCCGACAATGTTACTTTACATATTTTTAAAAGCAAACTGACACTCAACCAGTGCCGTAGCTAGGTGTAGGCAGAGTAGGCCCTTGCCTAGGGGTGTCGGTGGCAAGGGGCGCCAAATAGTAAAATTATAGAGTCTATAAGCTAATTAAGTCTTGTTATAGGGGTGCACAAATCCTGGTTTGCCTTCAGTCAAATTTAGCCTAGCTACGGTACTGCATTCAACTCAAAAGAGGACATTCTCAATGAAGTTTTATCCATATGGTGCCCATTATACAAAAAGTCAAATAAAATTAAAGTTATTCTATTGCACAAGCTAAATTTTAAAACTCATGTTGATTATTTGTGTAACATGTGTGATCGTAGCTGTTATGCCCTACATCGTTTAAAACAAATCTTAAGTAAAGAAGTTGTAAAAAGTTATTACTTTTCCAATTTTCAATCCCTGATTCGCTATGGGCTCGTCCTCTGGGGATGTTCGCCTGCCGCAAATAGGGTCTTCTTGATGCAAAAGAGAGCTATGAGATGTATGTTTGGCCTCAAATTGAGACAATCGTGCAAGCAAACATTTGTAAATCAGTCCATACTTACATTAAATAGTCTGTTTATTCTTGAAATCTTACAATTTGTTAAGAGCAATTATAACATGTTTACCACTCAAAACGCATTTAATAATTACAATACAAGATTCGGCAATGATGTTCAGTACAAACGACACAACCTAGCAAAACTAAATTACAACAATTTTACACGATATAGTGAAAACTCTATCAATGACAATTCTAAATATTAATTTATGGAATTTTATAGTATTCAAACAAGATAATCGTGAGTGTCCTAAAATAATAAAACTTGATGACAGTGTAGCTGAGAATGGGGAAAGTATGTCTAACCTATTTGCACACCATTTTGCCGAAATTGTTTACGGCCACCCTAAACTGAATTTATATTATTTGCAGATGATACTACTACTGTTAAGGTGGGAAACAATGCTCTTTGACTGCAAGTGAGTATGGACGATGCGCAATCGAGGGTGACTGAATGGTTTCATGCCAACAATCTTAGTGTTAATGTATCTAAAAATATAAATCTGATGTTTACTCCTAATACCGTAATACCGAAAACAGTCCCCAATGTGTTCGTTTCCTTGGAGTGCATTTAAACTAAAAGTTAAACTGGCAGCTCCATGTTGACAAATTTTTTTTACAAATATTGCTTTATTTTCGTTAATTTGGGAAATGGGTATTGTATAATCTTTAGGCCTTTGGGGGGGGGGGGTAACCCCAAAACCCCCCCGTGGCTGCGCCACTGTTCATCTGGGCATCTGGGTCCTCTGATATTTAATATTTTTATTAACAATATAGGTAGGTACTTCACTAAAAACCAATTTTCTGTTATTTGCTTAGGTTTGGTACCTAATTGAAAAGACATATCAAGTGTCGCAAAAGGTTCCCTTCGTTTATGTGCAAGATTCTCTTTTTGCACATGCATTGGAGGAAAATGCAAAAAAAAATTGGTTTTGGGGAAGACCCAATTATATAGTGTTTTTATTGACTCTTTGCCTAGAACTCCTGTGAATATTTTTTAAAAATACAAAATATGTCAAGTTCCACTTCCTTCTTTCATAGTAGACTGTGACAAAATCTTTGGCTTTGGAGATCTGGTTATAGCAGATTTTTTTGCGATTTTTTGCCTGTATTTTTGCTCAATAAAAAGTAAAATATCAAACGCCACAAAAAGTTGTAATACAGTGTGTCCCGTTTTTCATAAATCCACCCCAACTTCTCTGCTATTAATAATGCGATTTTCTTCAAATTTGAGTGGAAATTGTATGTTGGAAAAATGAAATATATAATATGGTAAAAATTTACATTTATCATTGCACTGGCGGGCTGTTTTGGGGTGTAGGAGGGGCTCAATTTTTCGGAAAAAGCATATTAGGGCTTATTTTAAATAATTTTTGTTGTCATATTTAGAGTCAGCATCCCCAAAAACTCCTTGATCCATATTCTTAAAATCTCAAAAACTGAGTAAGGCAGGAAGGAAAAAATTATGAATACTAAATAGATTTCCTTACAAAACTTCGACTTCAGAAAGCATACCGACCAGTGTTATTTTTGTGCACGTTATTTTCATTAATGTCAAAGAGTGCTTTGAAATAATGAAGCTTTTGTGTAAAACTGAAATAAATTGAAGGTATGATTATTAAATTCATATTTTTTTTTTCCTACGACCACCTATGAAAGTGAGAAAAAAAGCACGGTTAACTTGGCGAGAAAGTGCCTTATATCACACGCGTGTTGAAAAGTACTTTACAACACACGTGTTGAAAAGTACTTGTCAACATGACATTGAAATAGATGGTGCCAATTTCATTTGCTTTATTTTCAGCACACTTGATAAAAATGTTAGTGTTGAAAGTGAGGGTTTTTGAAAGACAGAAATTGAGGTTTTTTTGTAAATATTTTTGTGGTCGTAGGAAAAATATTGTACATTACTCGTGTGAAAGTAATTTTCGCACACTCGTGGGATTACATTCCGACTCGTGTGAAAAATGTCACTTTCAACACTTGTTATGTAATATACTATTTCCTCGACTATTTCCTTCCTGCCATCATCAGTTTTTGAAATTTTGAGAATATAGATTAAGGGGTCTTTGGGGATGCTGAATCTAAATATGACAAAAAAAATTAAATTAGGCCCAAATATACTTTTCCCCAAAAATTGAGCCCCTAGCAGGCAGCACACCAATGATGAATGTAAATGTTTAGGTACTTTGGCAAAAATTTCATTTTTCCAACAATTACCACCCAAATTTAAAGAAAATCACGAAATTGGGGCGGATTTATGAAAAGCGGGACACACTATAGACATCTTAATGGTGGATCCTATAAGCCAACGAATCTATAAGCTTTATGGATTTTAGAAGTCTTCTCAGCTTGCTTGCTTCACTGAATTTATTTCTGGTTCATAACTTCTTCTAGCCATAGACAACAAGGATTCTAGCACTTATATACTTACATACAAAAGTGTTACTTGGATTTTGGCATAACAGCAATCATTTATTTAAAAGTTATTTATCTAACAGGGAACAAAAGGTAAAAATTGATAATACTATTAGTGGTAACAAAACTTTACTCTGTGGTGTTCCTCAGGGTACTGTTTTGGGCCCAGCATTATTTTTAGTTTATGTAAATGATTTACTTAAAACAAAATTAAATGGTAAAATTTTTTCATATGCAGATGATACGGTTTTAATTAATGAAGGAAATTCTTGGGAAGAATGCATATATAAATGTGAAATTGATATGTGTATTATTAAAAACAATTTAAGTTTTGACCTTCTGAACTTAAATTTGTCTAAAACAAATTTTATTACTTTTACGTGTTATAAAGATACACAACCAAAAAATATTACGGAAATTAAAATACACGAACCGACTTGTCTCTTAAAAGTAGATGGTTCATATAATTTAATTTATAAAAATTGTCATTGCAGAAATATCATAAAAAAAGTTGATGTAGTAAAGTATTTGGGATATTTATTGACAAAAATTTAAAGTGGACTTATCATATAAATACTCTTACTAAAAAATTAAGAGCTACCTTATCTAAATTTAGAATTTTAAAAAATATTGTAAGTAGAAAACTATGTTTAATGTTTTATTATTCTCTTTTTCAATCAGTTCTATCGTACGGCATAATTGGATGGGGAAGTACTTATGACACTGGTTTAAAATTAGTTTTAATGATGCAAAAATACGTATTAAAAATTATTTACAACAAAAATATTTTGTTTCCTTCGAAAGTTATATTTGATACGTACAATATACTTAATGTAAAAGAACTATTCTACAAAGCAGCCTTAACATACATCTATAAAAATAATAAAGCGTTAAATATAGAAACGGTAAATCATTTATATGAAACTAGACAAAAAATAAATATATCTCTATATGCTGAAAAATTTAATTTAACATTAATAAAAAAACATTCTTTAAATATTGGTATAAAAATTTTTAATATACTTACTACCCAAAAAAATAAAATGTTTAAGTTACATTTCATTTAAAAAATATATAAAAAAATGGATAAAAGAAAACAGCTCTAAGATTGATGAAACTATAAAAATAAAATAAGTAATATTTTAATATTATTATTAGAACTTTGTAAAGGACATTATTAATTTTGTATAATGATTATTTAATTTATAGCTTTAATATTGTTTTTACCTGTATTTTAAAATTAATATTTTTGTATATAATTTTTATTTTAAATATAAACAATATTACCATATCAATCACTATAAATTAGGGACAGATGATTCACCTATGTGTTTATAGTGATTTAACCAAATAAATTTCTAATTACTTAACTTTGTATTATATATTATACTATAATTATATTATAAATAAATAAATAAATAATTAAAAAACAAGTTTCCAGGATTAAATTTTAAATTTATGCTTACCTTAAAAATAGGTATGTAAAGCTGAAGTCGACAGACTACAGAGGCTTTAAAAGTTATTTTCGGAACTTTTATAGTCAAGATGAACATAGCAAGCTTTTAAACTTGCATAATTAAATTAAAGCATACGTAATCGTAATACCAACCATTAATCAATAATTTTGTTGTTATCACAGAAAAAAAAGGTTTGCTGTTTTTATAGGTTAGGTTTGTGGTAAATGGCGGGAAGGAATATGTGTTGTTTGGGTTGCATAATTTGACATTATGACCAGAGAACAACCCAGCAACGAGAAGCGACTATCGCGTTCCCATCAAAAAAATGAAATGGGGGATTAGACTTGATTACTGTCAAAGGCTCGACGGACCAGAAGTTAGGTATGGGCGATAATGGGTTTTACCTATCGATAACCATCGGCAAGGTACCTATCGATAAGTTTTAGTTATCGATATGCCGATACTTATCGATTTATCGATAACTATCGATATATCGATAACTATCGATTTATCGATAACTATCGATATATCGATAACTATCGATTTATCGATAACTATCGATATATCGATAACTATCGATAACTATCGATATATCGATAACTATCGATATATCGATAACTATCGATATGTCGATAACTATCGATAACTATCGATATATCGATAACTATCGATATGTTGATAACTATCGATATGTCGATAACTATCGATATATCGATAACTATCGATAAATATAACTATCGATAAATATCGATATATCGATAAATATCGATAACTCCGATATATCAATAACTATCGATTTATCGATAACTATAAATTATATATATTAATACTTATAGATACATTAATATACATTTAAAAGGTAGTTCGTAATCGTAAGTGTTCGCTCGAGCCGATATTTACCAAATTTCTGCTTTCTGGAGGTTTACGAGAAGTGCTTTAGCAGTATATTATAATAATTAAAAAATTGATTACTGATAATGCACTAGGTGTTCCGAAATTGACGTACAATAATTCTAAGGCAGTTAATTAAAAATATACTGTAAGTTCATTAAAAACATCCTTTGAAAAACTAATAATAAGGCATTAACTCAAAATCGGAAACACATTTAAAACTAGTAATAGGTAAGCGAACTTCTGTTTTTGAGTAAAGGAAGTTGTGGGTAAAAAAATTACCATTTTTTTAATGTACTGGTTTAGAATGCACAGTTTTGAGTAAAACTAATTCAACAGTGATGCAAAAGCTGGGCAATTCTTTCAGATAGGCAGCTCAAATTACTTCTGTATCTTGAAAATAAAGCTGAAGGCCCGGATTTATATATCTTTTTCCCACAGTTATGTAAGAAATCACATTCTAAAATTTAATACACCTAATGAACCCGCTTTGTCCTGATTTTTATCATCTGATGGTTTTTGTTGCTTTGAAGTTTTACTACCTACGTTAGAAGAATTCTTATCAAGAGAATAGTATCATACAGAGCTTTGCGAAGATTTTTTTAATAGGCACAATTACCTGTTTCGTTTTACACTATGTGGAAAGCATTTTTCTTCATTACACATGGGAATATTTAAAGAGTTTCACCACGTACTATCAGCAAGTATAACCTATCGATATATCGATAACTATCCATATATCGAGTAATATCGATATATCGATGGTTATCGATATATCGATAACTATCGATAACTATCGATAACTATCGATAACTATCGATATATCGATAACTATCGATATATCGATAACTATCGATATATCGATAGTTATCGATATATCGGCAGTTATCGATAATTATCGTGATATCGATAGTTATCGATATATCGATAGTTATCGATAGTTATCGATCTATCGATAGTTATCGATATATCGATAGTTATCGATATATCGATAGTTATCGATATATCGATAGTTATCGATAGTTATCGATATATCGATAGTTATCGATATATCGATAGTTATCGATATATCGGTATTTTTTAAAACATTTATCGATTGTCGATATATCGATAGTTATCGATAACTATCGATATATCGAAAAAAATTCCCATCCCTACCAGCAGTGGGATTCCGCGAGGTCGTAGAATAATTTTTGTAGAGACAAAGCGTTTTTCTTTCACTCTGTTTTACGTTCGCTGTCGAATGATCGGCAGACAGAAACAACACGATAGCTTTCTGTCGATTATAGACAACTATAACCACCCGGAGTTGCACCTCTGTATTCATTCCAAATTATCACTTCTAACTGATCATGATCACTTTACCATTTGTGTGTCTGAATAGGTATTTTCCTTTCACCCCAAGGAGGAGCTCCCGTACAGCTCCTGAGCAGCACACAGTTGTTCCATTCAACTGGGGCATCAAGCACCTGAACCGTTCGAGCCCTATCCCCCCTGCCCTCTCGTGCATTACTTATGACTTGAGCTTATTGTCAAACTTGTCAATTGTTCCTTTCGGAACGGTGTCGAGTGACTCCGGGGCGAGTCGCTCCGGAGCGTCAGACACCTGAAAGGAATATTACTAATGTGATGTTCCAAGGAACACAAAGTGATCACTTTCACTTCTATCACTTATGGTAAGTCCACACAGGCGGAAGAAGCAGAACAGGGGGCAGGCGCTTGTTTATTATACCTCATTTATTTAAGTTCGTTATTTCTATTGTTAAATATTATTGGAATGTTCCCTAATGGATATTTTTATTATTATACTGCCTTCTTGTTTTGTTCACTACAGATCATGATACAACAAAAGCAAGGTATGATACCAAACCGTGTCAAATTCGTCCGGGTTCGCGCATGACGTCACGCCGTGATTTATTTTTGAAATTTATAACGCGCAATATGGAGTTTACGTTAGTTAAAGGCGATTTTATGTAAATTCTATTGGCAATATACTTTGCCTCCTGCTTATAATACAAATTTTATAGTATACATATGATTTAAAATAATCATATAAATAAAGGGATAAATACATACATTGATTACATTGATTGATTGATTTTCCACATCACAACCATACACAGCACATCTCATTTTTATTTTAAACTCCTAAAAGTAATATAAAAACAGCAAAAAATAGTTGAAAACACAACGCGATCTTTAAAAAGACGTGTTTCGTTTACAAAATATCGCGGAATTGATCACGGCGTAACGTAAATGGCCACGCCTACCTGCGCGGTATCATATCTTCTTTTATTTGTATCATGACCCCAGATAAAACCAGACCAGATGCGAAAGCTCCAATGTCGCCTGTACGATTCGCCAGCCCGGTCTGGCCTCTAGTACGGAGACCCAGGTTAAAAATTTAAATCACAGCCTCTGCCGTGTCTTCTTCAAATGTAACGTAACTGCCGTGTAGTACAGACGCCTGCACTATCGCAAAGCGATGGTGCAGGCAGCCTGTCGCGCCTCAAGGTCATTGAGAGTGAACACGATATTTGACAGTCTTACGCATCTGGTCTGGTTTTATCTGGGTCATGACTACAGATTATGGTTGTTTAGTTATAAAAATAAGGTACAATGGTATTTTATAGACCCAGGTAGTACCTATTTTAGGCAATTGCCTTAAATATTTTAATGTTTAAATTTATTGTTTTTCTTTAAAATGTGTATAAGTTTGGGATTCAGTAGGAATGAAAAAATCATTATATTTAATATTTTTATAAAATCTTAGGCTTTGCTATAGCTGACTATAATTTAAATTTTTATAAAAAGTAGCTGAAATATTCAGAAAGTTGTAAACAAAAAACAACAAGGGGTTCTTATTCTATTATTAAATATTATTATTGAACTTTTCTCCCCATGCATATTTCTATTATTATAGTGCCTCCTTCCTTCTTGTTTATTACTAATTATGGTTGTTTAGGTATAAAAATAAGTTATACGGGTACCTGCTTATGATTTCGTTCCTATTTAGACCCAGGTAGTACTACCTATTTTAGGTAGTACTTAAATTTATTGTGTTTCTTTAAAATTTTCATAAGTTTAGAATTCACTTGGAATGAAAAAATTATTAATTTTAAAACAGGGCCATCTACTCGGCAGTAGTAACCTTTGTACCAAATTTTATTAAAATCGATCCAACAGTTTTTGAGCTGAGCGCGTTACAAGGATTTATCTACAGATGGACGGACTGACAAACAGGCGCAAAACATCTTCTATATGCCCTAACGTAAAAATGTTTAAAATCGGAGACAAAAAATTATACACAGCCCGATATTTGCGAAATCAACATGAAAAGACCTATTTACTAAAAGAGCGCCCGAAAAAAACGATGCCATTTAGAGGTTTGGGCATTTTAACCGAAAGTGAATCGTTACCCAGATATTTCCATTATTTCAGACTTTATCAGCACCCTGTATAATAACGTTTAGATCAAAGTGTGCAAGGAATATACACTAAACTTTAAATCAGAGTAATTTCTTACAATTTCGTATAAAATATAATTTGGTTTCTCATTGTACAAGCAATTTTTACGCGGTCGTAGCATTTTCCTCAGTGTACGAAACCTGATGATCGTTAAATATTCGTAAATATTCGTGAACACGAAAGAACAAAAGATTCGCGGTTTTTGTCGCTTCTCGTTGGTCTTCTCGGGTTAATCAATGAACTAAACTTCATTTGTCAACCAATTGATTTGAAATGAAGTTTAGGGTATGTTCCGAAAGTAACCATCTTGGTGTTTGTGTCCCTTATAGGTGTCATCCTTTCACCCCACGGAGGAGCTCCCGTACAGCTCCAGAGCAGCATACAGTTGTTCCATTCAACTGGGGCATCAAGCACCTGAACCGTTCTAGCCTTAGACAAGGAAAGAGAGGGGACGCGTAACTATTTGACATGAAGTGTGACCATCCGACACCAGACCGATCCGCTCAGTGGCGTAACTAGAGGTTTTGTAAATTAATTTAATTTTTTTCCTTCTTGCTGCAAAAACTGTATGAAATAGAATATTTAAAATAGTGCTATAAAATAAAACAATTTATACTGGATTTTTTGAAAATTATGCATTTATTTTTGTAATTTCATAACAAAAACCATACTGTACCAAAGAAAAAATCTAAATACACTTACATATTATTATTAGCTTAGACGAGGAAAGAGAGAGGACGGCTAATACAGGCTACGGATATGAAGCCATCTGACACCAGACCCCGGATCACGCCACATAGAATTCTATTCTACGTGTCAAAGTCACATGACTACTCAAACAAATCAAACAATCCATCACATGGCCACTGTCATTAGTGTCAAAATCGCGTAGAACTCAATGCATCGTGATCCAGCACCAGGCTACGGCGGCGTATCATGAGAGGCGATTGTACACTTTTACCAAAACGAATAAAACGACTTATAGTAATAATTTATTTTTGGTTTGTTAAATGTGGAGAAAATCAATAGATCCAATGTACTCCTTCAATTTTAATTGTTCTCAAGTATATTTAAAAAAATATATGTAATATAATAATAATAACAATTCTGAAAAGTATTAAAACTAACTATATAGGTACATAGGCAAACAAATTTAGAAACAATAAATATTAAGTACGCCTAATAAACTGATACAAAAATAAATATTTACATAATACAAAAGTTGTTTAAAGTTATTCTGCTTTTCAAATTCAAATTGAAATAAGCTTTATTGCCAGAAGACTTACATCTTATAGACCAAGCAAGAAGGTAGTTCCTATATGATACATGATCCTACATACTAGTATTTCATTACAAATAAATATATATAAAAAAATATCTAAAAGTATATAAGCAGACCAACACTAATAAAAGACAAACTCAACAAGGTATACAAACAATACACATAATTTTAAAACTCGATATAATCATATAGGTGTAAAAAAATTAAAATGAGTCATCATAAAATTCAGCAACAGAATAAGAAGCCCTGTCAGTCAGCAAATGTCTAACTATTCAAAGACTTTATATTGCTTGGAAGGTAGTTGTACTGCTTGGAAAAACCGTCTTCTAAGCTGTTTTTTTCATGGTGTTTCATCTAAGTTTTGTTCCACATTACCGGCCTTACTATCCCTGGCTGGCACAACAGAAACAGAACAGGAACGCCTCCAATTTCTTGCCTACAACAATACATTTAATTAGCTTATTTCTAGCATATGATACCTACACTATGTACCTATATTACAAAATAATATTACAAAATGTTGTGTAAAGTCTGACTTACTTGCTTTGTTTGTGACATTTCCTGGAGATATTTAGGCAGTTCCTCAAATACTGTAGGTACTGCATCATCTAATAGACAAGTTTTTTCACCAATACTATAAAATACATTCCAGTCAAAGTGCTTTGAAGAAGTTTTATCATTTTTTAAGGATTGGGTACTGTTTGGTGATTTCGGAACATACTCTTAATTCATCGTTTGACTGTCAACCAGAACCATGTCCAAATCCAAACAAATCTACTTTACTAGACAGCAGTGGAACTCTGCGAGATCGTAGAATTCTATTTATAGAGACAAACCGATATTTTTTCGCTCTTTTTTACGCTCGTTGTCAAATGATCGGCAGACAAAAACAACACGATAGCTTTCTGTCGATTAAACGAGAAAACTATAACCACCCGAAGTTGCACCTCTGTATTCTTTCCAAATTATCACTTCTAACTGATCATGATCACTTTACCATTTGTGTCTGAATGTGATATTCCAAGGAACACAAAGCGACCACTTTCACTTCTATCACTTATGGTAAGTCCACACAGGCGGAAGAACCGGAACAGGGGGCAGGCGCTTCGTTATATGATTGGTTGAATGCCGCCATGTTTGTTAAACATGGCGACGTTAAACCAATCATATAACGAAGCGTCTTTCCGCTGTTCCGCTTCTTCGGCCCGTAAGGACTTACCATAGATTACAGAGCCGTGTTCGATTGACAAAAATTGAACCGATTCGGATCACTTTACGGCAGTCCAATGCTATTTTATCTCTTTCTACTACCATGCTTGATTCGATTACATATTTCTCTTAAGTTCGTTAGCTGATCCGGTACCCAAGGGGGGATTAGGGGGTTTAACCCCCCCCCCCCCCCCGAAATATCGACGAGCGTCGTAGGCACCTCGACACTCGCACTCAGCATCGCCATGAAAAATAGCAAAAATACAACCTTAATGCAAATCGTTATTACTTTGTTTTTTGTACTAAATTTTTTTTAAGTGCGTTACAGCTGTTTCGTAGTACAACAGGTGATCTGTGGTACAACTACATCTTCACAATACAGTTACCGGCAACCGCGCGCTACCTTGCGAGGTATGGGATCTTTATGTTTATACGCAGACCCACACAAGCACGAACTAGTCAGGCTACATAGCTCGTGAAGCTACTTAGTTCATAGGCTAACAAAGTATACAGACTAGAATCTGAATAACACATCTCTTTCTAAATTGTTGTTGAACGCCATCCTTGGTCTGTATGCCCACAAGCTTGCTTTAATGATCGATCCAATCAAACTTGTCGACGGACGGAGTTGACAAGAGCAAAAATTCTTTATTATTTTACGACCAAAAGACATTCTTTATAAAAAAAATTCTGCTTGTCGAAAATTGAAGTTTGCCATGATATAAAAATCTAAGATCGGATGCAGAGGGTGTTAATAAATTAAGAAAAATGAAAATGCTTTAGGAGAGAAGCACCATTATTTATGATTTTAAATAAAATGTTCGTAAAACAAAGCTGTTTGTAATCCAAAACAACGCCTCAATCCAAATTTTGATATCAAAATTCTGTTTATTAAATTTATTCCAGATAGCTACCTCCCACCCCTCCGTATTAAATAAGTACACTCTTGTTTTGTGAACATTTTCGAAAATACGCTGCAATAGTCGCAAAAAAAACACTTATTATTCTAAATTAACAAATTTGAATTTTTATTACAAAATTTGTATTTAGGCTTTATTTTGGATTATAAAAAAACTTTGTTTTATGAACATTTTGTTGAAAATACTAAGTAATTGTACTTCTTTCGTAAAGCATTTTAATTTTTCTTAATAAACACCCTGTACATCTGATTTCAGATTTTTATATGGTAAACTTATTTTTTCGACAAGCAGAATTTTTATGAAGAATGACTTTTGGAAACATTATTTTCCCCTCCCTTATCAATTCCATCCGTGGACACATTGTATGTATTAATATGTAAACTTACGTGCACAGAAATCGACCCACATCATACTTTTGAAATCGAATGCAATTTTTAGCAACCATTTACCAGGGTTTAATTACAAAAAGTATATTGTACGAAAGACTGTTTAATATCCACTACAGTGGGTCTATATCAGTCGAGATGTCCTTTTTTATTCAAGTGGTTTCTAAGAAAATGCATTTGATTTCAAAATTGTGTGATTGGTCAAGTTCTATGCGCGTAAATGTATAAATATTATGATGGTTCCGATGGACGAACTATGGCTTTTTGCAATGTAAATCTTGCACTTACAACCTATATGGTATACAGCAGAATGATGCCATATGATTGGTTAAGAGGAAAAATTAAAAAAAAAATCATAAAATATTTAGTACCATGATATTTTAATGAATTACATATACATTAAATTGAATAACCTACAAGACCAATGCGCAGAAAGCTAAGACCACATGAGCAGCAAAATAAATTTAATTAGACGCGTGTGGAAAATACATACCGTAGGTACTTAAATTGATCTTTTGTTCATAAACTTGCGAGAAAACATAAAAAAATTCATAGTACAAAACTTAGTTTTCTTATTTTTACACTTATCAGTTTAAATCCTTGATTTTCAAAAGTTAAATAATATGCTATTTTAAGTATCTTTTCTGACACACCCTTTCTCTACCCACAAACGCTCTCAATGCATTGAATGAATGCAATATAGATATATACCCAAGTGTATTTGCTCTGCTAAAAGTATTCGCTACATTGCCGGCAGGGGCGGATGGGCTCAGGCGGGACACCGGGACGAATCCCGGTGGGCCGGAGTGAAATGGGCCGGGCCGATGGGCCGGCAAGGCGCCATCCATACGGAAATACGCCATCCCTAAATAACAAAAAAACTAATATAACGCGAATGTCGAAACTCTGTATTCTCTTAATTTAATTTTTTTTTTCACTATTTCATTTAATGATTTTAGATTTAAAGTAATCCTACCAAAAACATACATGTACAAAAAAACAGGCCAAGTTCTCATCAGGACTATGTGTTTTGTTATCTGAAAAAGATATATTCCGACACATGGTAAGTTGTATGCGACGCAAGGGAAAGGAAACGATAAAAAAATTAGGTGAACGTTGCTTAAATACAAATCACCACTCAATAAGCAGCAAGATACGCCATTATTATTGTAGACACCAGCCCATTAACCTATCAACCAGAAGAACCAGGCCACCTGTTAACAACGTTGCCTATTTTTGAAACATTCGCATTATTTTAATTTTGACGAAGTTTCCTACTGGCGACTTCCAATGTTACAATAGAATAATATTAGGGTGCCTACCCATAATAATTTGTTATCTATAAAATATAATTATGGTTTTTATTATTATTTTATATATTAAACCTTATCGCTCAACATTATTGCGCAAAATAATTTTCAGTAACTTATTTACTATAGTTTTGTTTGTAAGTTTGGCAACATACTAATTTTTTGCTGCATTCTTTTGGTGGTCGAGTTTTCGTGTGTCAAATTATAACTCAAATGTAAAACTTATGCCAAGTTCCTTGCCTACACGTTAATAGCAGTGTTTTAATAAGCACAGAAAAATATTGTATGAACTGATAAATTTACAGACCAAACTTGGCAAGTTTTCAAGGGTCTCAATATTGCTCAGTTCTTTAATGAAAACTTGCCCAGTTTGGTCTGTAAATTTATTAATTCTCACAATATTTTTCTGTAATTTCAGTATTTTTCATAATTTTTACATTTTAGTTATTTTTTCAGAGAACAAACCACACAGTCCTGACAAGAACTTGGTCTGTTTTTTTTACATGTATGTTTTTGGTGGCATTTCATAATTTTTTGTTCAGATACCAAATGATATTTTATTTATTAGTATATGTGTATACACGGTATTTTTTCCAAGCAAAAATTTTTAATAATGGCTTTTTGTCGATAAGGTTGCATGCATTCCTGGTATTTCGGTTTGTTGCGTTTATAATAAAACTGAGATATTTGAAAGTAAATCAGAAATTAAAAAATAAATCTGCTTCCGCCCGGGATCGAACCGGCGACCTTCCGCGTGTTAGGCGGATGTGATAACCACTACACTACGTTCACACGTAACATTGTAAAGCAGAAGTCGCTACCTATTTCGTGTCAGAATCTGCCATGTTGGATTTTCCGCCATGTTGGGTTTTTATTGATTTTTGATTTTTTTCTTAATTATCACCTGTTACCCTAGAACATAGACTAAACCTAGAATTATGATGATCTATCAGTCAGTCAGTGAGTGCCCGAAACTGTGATTTTTGGACCCTCGGATTTTGGAAAATATTCCACCTAGACGAAAGAAATTTGAAATATTGCTTCTTTTTGGTAACCTTAACACCCCAGAGAAAATTCTGTAACGCAACTAGCCTCGAAGATAGAGAGGGGTCGAAAAGTGCTCGAAATGGTTCGTGTAAATATAGCGCGCGGTCGGATTTGCGAGAACTTGGCTTGGCGCACTCTGTGCGCTTTGATTAGTTGTGAACATTTAAAATTTTGAATTTAAAGTAATGAGATGTGAACATTTAAAAGAGTTTTACTTTTGTTTCCTTATTTCAAAATTAATTACGTTCGTAATAGTTATTTTTGTATTAAGTGCGTGAAGTGAGTGTTTTTTTAATGGCATATGAGAGTGTCAATTTTTTGCCGAGACCGCAGGTCGAGGCGAAAAATTCTCTCGAATGTGCCATTAAAACACGAATTTCACAAACGAAATACAAACAACATTTTTTGTACAACTGAAAGTTTGAATTAATCGGTAAAATTGTATATTATAATAAAAATTTTACCATATAATTTCACATAATCAAGTTAACAGCCCTGTCGTTACTATAGAAATGGTTTGTTGGCACGTTGCTTGTTTTGTTGTCATACGTTGATAGCTGTTCATATTTATTGCAATTTTTTAAATAAATAGTATAAGTACTTAAAATGGATGTAGATTACGATAGTGATAGCGAGATTCCTTCAGATATAGCCGATATAGCAAATTCGGCTAATTCAATACATTTTTTAAAAAGTAATGTTTTATCGTTTTTTTTGTAAATCATTTTTCCAGTTAAAAAAAGTCTTTTTTTCACCGTGAAAAAAAGTCTTTTTTTCACTGTTAAAAAAACAAAAGGTTTACGTATCGATAGCGATGAAAAAATGTCAACTTTTTTTGACAGTTGTACAAAAATGTATTTTTGAGCAATATAGGAATTTTTTTTAAAAGAGATTATTTTTATACCCTATTTTTTTAACATTTTTTTGCAAAGGGTAGCAAAAAAAAATAATTTTTATTTTTATCATCCAAAAAAGGTTTCGCTATTTTTGTATGCGGAGCTATTCATCTCAGGGGGCCACTTGAGCAAAAACCGTCCCGGGCCGCTTCAAAGTTGCCCATCCGCCCCTGATTGCCGGTACCAACAGCTTCGCCGGAACGATCCTTTTCAACGTTGAGAAGATTGAAAACATATCTGAGAAATTCAACAAGTGAAGGTAGAATGACTGGGCTAGCACTAATGAGTGTACACCGAGAAATAGATATTCCCAATGGAGAGGTCTTAGATATGTTTTCCAATGAAAAAAGAAAGATTGATTTTGTTATATAGGGGTATTTTTTTTTAATTTTTGAATTTCGGCAAATTTTACACCAAAAAAAAAAAAATTAAGAGTTATCACTGGGACTCTTTCCTTAATTAATTCTTACAACTTTACATTTATCAGTAATTATAATAAATATAACATTTATGTGTTCTAAAACCTAGCAAAATAGGAGCAAAACCTTAAAATCATCGAAAAAGTCCCTCCTGTCCCCCTCCATTCGGTCCTAAATATTTAACAAAATAATCATCTTTTTAAAAGAAACTGTTGAAAATTTTGTTGGAATACTTCCCCTCTTTATTTTGATATAAAAATTTAAAAATATTACATCAAACTTTTAAGAAAAATAAATTTTAATTATTGATATTATCTTTTTTCATCTAGTTTGTCGGTGTTTTTCATTTTGGTCAAAGGAAAGCGGATATAATCGTAGTGTTTGAGATTATTTACACACAGTTCTTATTTCTAAATAATCTACAATTGTAGATTTTTAACAAAGCAAAAATAAATGTTGTTATTGTAGTCAGACACAAAAGGGACAGTAGGGACAGCGATGGGACAGAAGAGACAAATAAAAGAGGTACACTTGTTTAAAGATTTTGTTTATCGGTTTATCTAAATTAACAAAAATTTTAACCAAACAGAACATTTAGATAATCAAACTAATAAATCAGTATTTACTTCGAATTTGAAAAGGCCACGGCCATATTTTTCGGGCTCATTGAGTTTTCCAAGAACATTTTTATAATTAAAATCAAAATCATCGTCAACGTCTGGAAATCCATATATGAACCCCGTATGTTCTCGTGTGATTTTTTTTCTTAAAAATTTCCCTTCATATTTCTGCTCTCCTACTAATGACACCTGGCATATATAAAATAGTGGTTTTGAATTTTGTTTCGAATTCTCAGCATCAAATTTGACTAACAACCAAACACTCGTTTCTATTTCACTCTCAGACACAGGGAAAAACTTTTTTGTGGTAATCTTTGGGGTAATTAGCGACGACAGGGGTAAGTTATCTTCAAAGTCACTATTATGGCCAGAAGAAATGGCACCGTTATCATCGTAATCATATTCATAATTAGGCAATAACGATGGAAATACCACTTCTGATGGTTGCAACAAATAATGAGAACATAAATTATTTTTCTCACAATTATGGCAACTTCTGTTTTTTAAAACAAGCACATTTGGATTTGTATTGTACCATAAAAGCTGTCGTATTTTCATTGTGCTTGGGACGGTGACGCCATCATGCAAGAGCTCATTTGATAAATTAATTACTTTTTCAATATCGTCGGTTGTTATTTCGTACAAATATATTTTGCTGTTATTTCTCTTAACGGCATCGACAAAATCTTTGGCGCATGTTATGTTATTGCCATATGCAATAGACTGATCGGCTACTCTTTTAAGTGCCCCACCGATGCCATCAGCGACACTTTTGCCGTGGCCTGACGCAAAAAAATTCCAGGTGCAATGTTGAATTTTGTAAAATAACGCATAATAGCTCAGTAGTTGGAAATTTGTTTTATTTTTATATTGTGATGTGGTGCCATCACTTACAAAATGCAAGATTTTGATGCCTTTTTCAAGAGCTATGTCAATAATAGGTTTTAAATAGGCCCAAATGGCGTATGCATTATGTAACAAATCATCAGAAACGCCAGAAAACGAAAAGCATTGCAATTCTTCATTTGTTCTCAAATATAAAGCACCAGTGTGTAGAGATATTTGACGACGCGAACCTCCAAAATGAACGCTTTGTACCTCTTCGTTAAATTTGCAGTTAAAGTTTTCTGAGAAATCTATATTTATTACAGCCTCTTTTTCGGTAATGGTATCTCTCAAAACTCTTATTTGCTCTTGTTGGTGCTTTGCTTTGTAGTGATGGGGGATCACAACTTCTAAATTATCTTCAAATGTTTTTCTCATGTCCCGGAGGCTTGTTCTAACTAAGGATTTCGTAGTGACTTTAACTTTTATTTCTTTTCGGTTTTTATCTATCCTATCCTCAATTTTCGTTACCCATTTATAGTGTGATACATGCTGGTTTAAATCATTATCTAGGCTCATTATTTGTCTTGTTTTTTCAAAACATACACTGCATTTTCTAGACATGCATTCGTCCGTTGGGATTTCGCAAGATATATTCGCAAATGGGTCTTCAATCGATTTTATTTCAGTGCAAAACTGGTGCAACTATAACATTTTTTTTAAAAATGTATTCAAAATTTGCATGCTTGACACACAGACATGTATCTCTGGATTCAATATTGCGCTTAACAACCCAAAACGGTTTGTACTTGCAAAATGTTGCAAGGCTAACATTCTCATAATTTTCTTTAAATTTCCTATGTAGGTTTTTTATTGAATCTGTAAGATAGCCTTTTTGTTTCTTATTTTTACCAATAGTTACACAATCTTTTTTTGCCGGGAGCTTGAATGGATGCAGCGTCACTCATAAAGAAGTCACGAATTTCTCTTTTGATTTTTTCACGTTGTAAGTTCATTCTTGATTGTTTTAAAGGTATTATGTTTGGTTGCAAGACAGACCTGTTATACCTGTAATAAGAAATTAGTCCCTTTACATTTTTAGATACTTTATATTTCTTTGAAATTCTTCCACTGATTATTTTGGCTACAACTTTTTTGTCAGTTTCATTCGAACATTTTCTTACTGTTGATTTGATCTGTTCTTGTAAAACCTCAACAATCAGTAGTTGTTTCTTTATAGTTTCTGGATCACCTCTTTTCATAATTTCCTTAACTCTTGTTCCCGGTGAAGGTGTATTAGGTGGATGAGCGTTTTTTGAAAACCTTTAAAGCTTTTTCTTGTAACGCTCAGCTTTAAGCTTCTCCACTTTAAGTTCATGACTTGTTTTATCTAACAATTGTTTCAGATCATTCATTTTTCTTAAGAGCTGGTCTTTTTCTCTCTTATATTTTAAAGAATCATTTTTGTCATGAGGTTTCTTTATCAACTTTGGGGAACTTCTCGACATGGCTCTGATCGGTCTGTCGGTAACGTCTCGAATTGGTGTAGCTGATCGATTTTCTTCTGAACTATCAATATCAATTCTTTCTTGCATTGGTGTTCCAGATCTACTTTCTTGTGGACTATTGACTGAAATGAAATCTTCTCCTTTTTTTATTTCTTTAAGTTTCTGTCGCTGTTTTTGCTTTTTAATACGCCACTTTCCTCGTTGTGTTGCTTGCTCGCGCTTAGACATTTCTGTAATTGATTTTATTTTCTTTAGGCGTTTCTTGTTTTGATAAATTTCTCTTTCTTTTCTACAATATTCTTTGTGTTTTTCTTCATTTTGCCTTAATTTTTCTCGTTGTTTTCTCTTTCTTTCACGTTCTTTTCTTCGTTTCTCCTCAGTTGATATTGTGCTCTTTTTCTTTTTCCGTTGACCTCTTGATCTATTTTTAGGATTCTTGGCATTCTCAGTATCAATTTTTCCTGCCGTTTTGCCATGTTCTTGTATTTCTGTCAATTTTTTTTTCTCACTCGAACCGACGCTATTAGCTTTTTTGTGCACACTTCGAAATGTTTTGTCTGATGTTGTTTCCGAAACCTTTTGCTGTTTCAAAGCTTTTTTTGCATGATATCTTTCCTTTTCTCTGCGCTTTCTCTGGTCATATTTTGCTTTTTTTCCTTGCTCTCTCCTTTTATAAGCATTTTCTTTATCAGTTTTCAGCTTTCCAATCAAGCTTTGGATGTCAATAATTTTGTTTATTGCCATTATAATCCATTCTGAAAAAAACAACAAAATAATAATTTATTTGTCCCTTCTGTCTCCTTAAGTCCCTTCTGTCCCAGTTTTAAAAATAAAATAAATGGGACAGAGGGGACTGGGACAGAAGGGACGATTTTAACGATTTAACCACGATACACTTACAACGGTATGCTACGATATGACGTCGCTTCGAGGGAAAATCCTAAATTGACTAGACGCTTGCACCCCATGTACATAAGAACAGGTCAGTTTATTGTTGGGTACTGTGTTGAGTTGACGTTTATTAAAATATCATTGTCATATTTCATTTGCTCAGGTAAGCGCCTAGTCAATTTAAGATTTTTTCTCGAAGCGACGTCACAACGTAGCATACCGTTGTAAGTGTATCGTGGATTTAACTCGATTTTGGTAAAGTTAGGTTATGTTTCGTACCAGCTGCATATTTATTTTTCAACTGAACATGTAAATTCATAATATTTACTATAAAATTCCATTAAATTCTACATTAAACGGGTTTTTGCCAAAGGACAGTAAAGACTCAAATCACTATTACCTACCTTTCTATGACTTTTCAGGGTTTTCTTCGGAAATATAAGCACGTGCACTTGAAACAAATCTAAACTCAAAACGACAGGTTAGAAATTCATTTAGGCTTAACTTATCGACACTAGTGCCAACTGTTATCAGGTTGCAGCATTAAGAACAAGGTAGGACAGAAGGGACATGAAACACTGGGGACAACCCAATTTTTTTAGAAAATTTTATGTTTTAAATATTTTTCCCTTGTAACTGATGTATTCCAAAACAAAAAAAATACTTCAAAGATTCATATTCTTTAGCAGCGAATATTATTTAAAAACTTTTTAGGGGTACAAAACGAGTTAACATCAAGAATTTTTTCACTGGAGACATGGACAGAGGGGGACATTTTTGCTTTTGCCAAATGATTTCACCAAATTTGAATATGAGATAAGTATTAGATTTCCATTTTTGTTTTAATAAGGTCTACATATGCAAATTACTTTAGAATATGACATTCAGTCAAGATCTAATGTTCTAGCAGAAAAATTTTACAAAGACACCGAATTTTAAAAATTAAAAAAAAATACCCATAGCCTCATAAGTATTAAGACTTATAACAGTTAACTACAAAGTTTATTTTATTTTTCGATATATCTGTGAGTTTTTCATGTGCTTAGTTAAAATCAGTTATTTCATTTTAAATTAAAGACGTGTATTTAGAGATGAGCAATGGTTTTTTGCTTCCCACTTCGCCTCCTTTTATTTCCTTTTTATGAACTTCCAAGGAATTTAACCCCCTACAATTAGAAGCAGGCTTAATGTATGGCTTAATACGGCACTGAATGCAAAATTGTGAAACCCAGAGGGTTAGCTGTTATTTGGTAGGACATGTCAAGATCCCTTCTATATTATTTTTGATCAGATTCAAGTATCACCTCAATAAGGTCTATTATTTTAGGGCAAATAAGATATTTTTTACGTGCCTTGCACTTTTTTGTTACCAAAATTATAAAAGTAATTAATTTATTATACTTATTAGGAATACTCTTTTAATGCCACTTAATTAGCTGTTATTATGTCTGTTTAAATGTAGCTTAACTGTGCCTTCTATCGTCGCTTTTTATTATTTTAAAATATACAATGTTACTGAACCAAGAAATTACACTAAACTTTAATGTTATGTGTACAGCCATTGGCAACTCAAACTTTCAGATATGCATTGCGTTTCTATAAACATCTGAAATGATTGTCGATGGCTGTACATCAAAGTTAAGTTATCAACTGTTATGGACAGGTTTCAGAAACTTTTCGTAATTTTAAATCGAATTAAAAAATTATTTAATTAGCTTGGATGCGCACATATTTTGTTGGTTGATTCGGAACAACTTAGAGAAAAAGTTTAGTCGTTAGTCGAGCCGTCCTTAAATTTATAAAATCGTACTCATAATCCCATAATATCTAATAATAAAGTTAATTATTGTAAGATTCAATTTACAAAGTTGCTCATTAGAATAAAAGGCACATTGATTATTGCAGCTGATTTTATGTGGAAAGCGAAAAGCTTAGGACGGACCGACTATACTCTGAATAATTTACAGATAATAGGACTAAAATTTTTTCTCATTAAGCATAAACCCGTTATTACAACAGTAAATGTACGTTTCTTTGCCAAAAAAATTAAAATATGTTTTAAAATGATGTGTTTACACCAATCGAATATTATAAAATATTCACGCGGTACGAATGCAGTTTCTTGGGACCATTTTAAAACTTGTCCATAACGGTGAGACATTTCTGGTTTACTTTATATTTACCGTTTTCCATTTGGGTGAGATTTTACAATATTTACTTCAAATCCTTTTCAATTACGGATGAAAGTGGTTCGAGGGTTAAGAAGTCAGTCTACTTTGGAAAAACCAGTTATTACATTTTTCACTCTGAATAAGCACATTCAGTGGTTTGATTTCGCAAAGTGAATCTCTGAAGATGCCTCGTGCAATCGAAAGCGAAACGTCGGAAAGTTATTCCACTTTATGTCTCGACTACGATTTTCTAAAGAATGTTGTGGTTTAATGCTTTGCTATAATATTAAGAACCAATTACTGAAGTGTAAAAATATAAAAAAGACGTTAGTTCATGAAAAAAATTAAAATTTAAGCGTATACTTTTCCTTTTAAACTGCGCCAAGCAAAAATTCGAGACGTCTGTCAAATTATTACAGCACGGTTTTAAAGGAAAAATATAAAATAAAATTTTTATTTCATTTATCTCTATAATATATAAAAGAAGAAACTGACTGCTTGACTAGACTCACTGACTGATTGATTGACTGACATATCAACGCACAGTCCACACCGCTGGGTCTATAAACTTAAAATTTTGCGGAGAGATTTCTTATATAACGTAAGCATCCACTGAGGAAGAGTTTTTCAAAATTTAATCATTAAGGGGGTGAAATAGGGGTACGGAGAAAAAATATGAGATGATCCTATTAAGTCGAAACTTTATAGAAGTATTCCAAAAATAAATGTTTAAACACGTATTTTACAGCTTTTAATAAATCAACCACTAAGGGGGTGAAATGGGGGTTCAAAGTGTGTAATGGAGTAGAATTGTTATATCGCGAACGAAGTCGCAGGCGAAAGCCAGTGAATTACGTAAATATACTTTAGGCATTGGTTCTTTATATTATAGCAAATAACTATAATAATATTATTAAAAGAAAAATGCTACCCTCGATCTGTTTTGTGTGTAATGTGATTTTTGACTTTTCTTGAGGCTGGTATGTATGTGCTATCTCTTTTAGACCAGGGATTATGAGCTATAGGGGGCTTTTCAGAATTTAGCAGTACAAAAATGATATTTTTTAAAAATATTTATTGATAACTATAAAATCAATACAAAAAGTAGAAAAATTAAAAATGAGACGGTGTCACGCCGTCTTGTCTGAAAACTTCTTTTCACCAAATCTCTAGGGTAGGCACACTCCATCGTCCTCGATAACGCCACTCCATTCCTTATGTCTTGTTGGAAGCGTTCACCTTGCTCGTTACCTGCAGAAAGATTTGAAGTAATTTAAAGGTGAAAAAAGAAAATGCACTTTTAAATTATTATACCCAAAAAACCTTTCCCAATATTTTCTGAAAAATCTGGGCGTAACAGGATAGATTAGACATTATTTTCGTTATCAGAGCAGTAGAATTAGAATCAAAATCACTGGAGATCCGTGTAATTGGATTTGAAGTAAATAACTACCAAAATTGTTCTAGTATATTTACTGAACCAGTGCCTTTCCTCGTTCCCTTCTGTGATTAAGACCTTTTTTATATGACTAACGCCTGTTCAAAGTGGTATTATTGTTTAAACTGCCAAAACAATAAATGTACAAATTGTTTTACCCATGCCTCATATTGAGGTGCCGTTATATTAGCTTTTAATTTGAACATAGCAAAGTATTTTAGGCGAATATTATTTAAATATTACACAGGGTGGTTTTAATTAATACGACAATTAAACCAATTGCGATGGTTTATACTTTTCATTAAAATTAAAATTTTACTCTGGTATTCACTATCGGTAAGACCGGTTTGATTTGACAACCAAGGGTTTAAATTGGTAAGCGTAAGGGTGTAAGACAACTAAGGATTGTACTCTTAATTTATTTCTGCGTGTTTTTGCAAATTTATAAAGAAAAGGGCAATGTAAGTGTGCATTCCACTAATAGGACTAAATTCTTTTTAGCAAGTTGCAAGATACAAATCATTTGGAAACAAAGCAAATCCCCATAATATTACAATAACTTAAAAGTTTTTATTGATGACTTCGTAACAACGGCAGGATAAACACCTGTCAAAACTTAACTGATCAATCTTAATTTAAACCAGCACTAAATATTAAACCTTTTTAGTGAATTCCAGTGTTTAATTTTGTATTTCAGGTTTGTTGGAATGATTAACTATTTGACATTTGGAAATAAAGTCACGTGAATTTACATGACAAGTGATTAAGTATATCACATGATCTTCTTTACGAATGTCTAAAATGGCATGGCTAAAAGATTAACTTTCTAATTTTGACATATACAGAGTGATTCATAAATAAGTACCGAAACTACATTTATGATCATACTTCTTCTTCACCCACTACATTACCTGTTTTTATTATTATTTTTAATATCCTGCTTTATTTACTAAAACTATTACTATTAAGATTTTTTCATACGAGGTATCGTTTCGAGAGTTATTCGAATTAAAGCGTTGAAGTAGTTTAAAGCGAGTTTTCCTGATTTTGATCGTTTAATTGCATATACTGCATTAATCTGGTTGTCAAAATTCAAATAGAAACCTGGTTACTAGCAAATATTACATAATAAAATGTTCTTTGTGTCACACATCTGTATATTCTAAACAGTGAGATTTAGATAAAAATTTCATTTAGCTTTTTTTCATATTTCCCCTAAATCTGTCTTTAAATTTTCGGTACTTATTTCTAAATCACCGTGTATATAAAGTTACACTTTTCAAAACCGATGACAGTTCAGAAACATCTTACTTTTCGTAGCTAGTTACCAAAAGTAAAATATTTCCTAACTAGTGACGAAATATTAATTTCATATCTAGTTAGGCAAAAATTAAACACAAAAAATCATATTTTGTATTTCTCTGTTGACTTCTCCGTTACAACGGAAGATAACGCGTTTTGAGCTGCCTCTTCAATATCACTTGGGGTCTCCTAATCGGATATTTTCAATATTTTTAAAAGAAAAAATTTAATTTGTGACGCGACACTTCTTTACAAATAACTTAAAAACGACATCATGACAACCCAGACAACTATCTACTAGGCAACTACTAGATGAAATAAAAATATCTTCGTCTCTACTTATTGGTTTGATACAATAATTAAAATTAATAATTTTATTCAAATATTTTTGTCAAAATTAGAAAAAATCTTGCATGAAACACGTTAGGAAATGCAATTTTCTTTAACTCGTATAATTTTGAGGGATCTCGCTTCGCTCATCCCTCAAACATTACACTCTTAAACAAAGCCAAGTATTTCCTAACTGGTTACATAAATAGTATTAAATAGCTCTTAAACTCAGCACTCTTATATAAAGCTTATTTCATTTTTTGTTAAATAAAATATTAATATCTATCTAAATTAAAAATTTTTCAACTATAATAAAAGAGAGATTTAATGAAAGTATGACTAGACTAACAATCAAAAACTGCACCGTAATTTTAACCACCCTGTATTTCGTATAGAAAACATGTTCTTCCTGCCATGACAATTTGTCTGGAATATAGTTAATTATTATTATTCGTTGCCATAAAATATTTATAGTACAGTATCTATTCTTTGTTAAAAATGTTATTTTATGTAAATATATTCCTAGGGAATGACCATTTACTATTGTTTTATACGAACAAATTAGTCTTTACTGTCCGTGTAGTGATACTGCTCCCCGACAGGACGTTGTCAAGGTAGGACAGTCATGTTTGGCTGCAGTCTTTTCTCTCGGAAAGCGTCCCCTCATTGCACGTCTTTCTCATAAAACATAAAATGTCACAGGCACATTTTGTATTAGATCATTAAATTTTTTTACTTACTTACTATGTTAATATTATTTTCTCAGAAAACGGAACTCTGTATATGGAGTAACATTTTTTCGTAAAATTAACAATAATAAAAAAACTTTTCCATTTGTAGAGAAAATTTTAGACACACTGTAATTAAGGTCTTAACTTTATGCTAATATATTTTTTTATAAATATTTACCTAAGTGCTTGCACTTCTGTTGATGTTAGCGTCATGTGACAATGGTGGCACATTATTGGATAGATGTATGTAGATATTGTCACAACGGGGGTTGTTCCGACTGAGACTAAGTAATAGTCTCTGGGATCGTGTGGAGGGAATGAAGTTAAAACAGGTTATAAAAAATATAACATTTAATAATTGATCAACAATAATAGCAATAAAATAAAGTTTGGCATTAAATAAATTAAATGAGGCACTTACTTATACACTTCCCTTACATCTTCTCTATAAGGGCGGCTCTTCTCCCGACCAACGGGCACATGTCTTATCTCGACATCTTAAGAACGACTACCTATCACTCCATTATGCAGTTATCGACAATCGGTGCATTGCTAGGTCAGCATACCTTGACTTACTCAATAAAGTTAAACAAAACCAAGCTGACCTTCAATGTCGTCACCAAGTCCACCGAATAACAGAGTGTCTATTCATCGTTATTGTCAAAATAATCTTTATATAAATAAAGTGTGATTTTAGAAATAATTAATAAAATAATCCATAATGACATAACTATGACATATGCCCCTCGTTCGCGAAAGCTGGACCCACAGCTTTACAAAATTTCCATCTTACTATGCAATACAAATATGTTGGTCAAGCCGCCAGAAGTTAATTAAATTTACAAAAACAAAATACGATTTTTAATAAAACTGAAAGTTGATGAGAAGTTGTAAAAATTTGTATCTAGTATTGATCAAAAAAAAAATCTTGAAGAGACGTATAGCATTATAATTAAAATCCGCGTAAAAGATTAATTTAATAATTACTTGTAACTTTATTTCTTTTTATTTTGCTTTATTTACTCAATTTAAGTAAACTTTCTAATTATTTAACTTTTATAAAATATTGCATAGATAGCCACATTTAACATCATATAGAAGGTTCAGTCTTATCAACTTATAAAATATTACTTTTTTTATACTAAAGACAATTATAAAAGCGAAAAATATACAATAAAATTAAACTTGTTGATATTAGTAACATATCTTTTAAATTTTTGAATAATAAAATCTCAAAAAGTAGCACTCCTTGGAAAATGAGATCGTGACACAGACATTTATGGCAACATATAAGAAGTCTTTACTGAAGATTTGCTTAATTGTAATAACGCCGAATAATGATAAACTATGCACAACTATGAGCCAGAAGTAGTTTAGGTATATTAAAGATAATATAAATTTCCTACGAACTTAACATTCACCACTTTTGGATGGATTTTCCCTATCCCCCCTTCTTCATCGCCACAATTCTACAAGATGATGCAAGATGGATGCAGCTGGAAGCGGCTTGCTTTGATAAGGTCGTATCTACTGAGCCCTGGTACCTAGGGCATTTTCGAGACACAAGATACTGTTAGGTGTTAGGTTACCTAACGTGATGGTGTAACTGCCTTTTCTTTGCTTGCGTGCGTTGTGGTGACTTTGAGTAACAGCTTCTGCTTGCTCAGGTTTAGGTATGATGGATATATTCTGGCTCCCCTTTGTTGTAGGAAGTTGTTGTGCATGTTATTTGGCTCATCCCCAATCTCCACTGCCATTGAGCTATTGTGTCCAGGTACATGAAACATAGATAGAGTGCGTATCAACACTTATGAATATATAGTCCTAATTTTACATGCTTTAATTATTTACAAAATTAAAATGAGAAAATACAGTTCTCTTTACACGTACGTATATCTAATATAAAAAATCGCTAATATTTAAACTAGTCTATAAACTAAACTTAATTCGCATATCAATACAAATTACAATTTCCTGTAAATTCAAATACGTGCATGTTTAAAATAATAACATAGCACTCGTATAACAGAACAACTATCCCTGTTTAGTTTCAGTTTGCTCTTTTTCTACCTCCAAGTATACTGAGATATAGCGTTCGTCTAATTTTTAAAATGAATCTTTAGTGTTAGGCTTAGAGTATACCTTAATATTTAACTTCTAGTATACCTAGGATTTTTAATACTAGAATAAATAAAAAAGCAACTCTTTAGTACAAAGTTGAAAATCTAGGTTAGTACTTGCTAATAAGATTTAAAATGTTTTAGGATTACTTGAAAAGCTTAAATTATATCAATTTACTGAGAGGTAGTACGCAGTTTCGTGACAAAAAAAAATACTTTGTGCTATTGATTTTTCAAAAATATGTCTGGCGATATTTTACATGCTGTCAATAATAAGTAATAACCGTACGAACATTTGAGCAGTTTTAGCTCACGCAGTATTTACAAATACCAGAAACTCTTAAAAAATCTGTAAACCTTCCCTAAGGGAAATAGATAACTTCAGGCTTATCTCACCTGGTAACATCCCGTACCACTAAACATCATCGATTTGTTTAAACATTGTGCTCAAACACTAACGTCACCTTTTATGAAGACAAGATGCGTAAATTCTTAAAACAACTACTCCCCGGGCTACGTGCCACGCAGGGTATTGAATAACGTAAGACATTCACTTGTTGTCTCTTCTTCATAAAATTTGTTACACTTTAAAACCATTTCAAAATACCTTACTTGTCAGTAAAGTTTAACCTGCAAATGACTTTTTTGCAGTAGGGCTATAGCATTATGTTGCTAATTGCTAATTCTCTAGCTACCCTTTTCGTAACTCTTTTTGTGTGTGCCTTATTATTTCATAAAATATGTACCTATAACTTCTTTGACAAAAATGAATTCGCAACTTTTCTATCCATACTTAAAATGAATCGTTCTGTACTCTAGAATAATAAATACATACTCGTGTATTTAACTTAAGAACTTAGGTACGATGCTTTAATACTGCATCGAATTAAAAAAAATCTCTATATATTTTCATTTGTAACACTCTTACTTTCTTACATAAGTTTATTATGTTTCAATCATCTCATGCCTATAAAAATTGTTTTATGCCTCGATTAACTAGATAATAATTCTGGATAAAAACTACTCTGGTTTTGCACGCATAAACCCTTTTTCTTTTTCCATTTAGTTTTTCATAATTCCTTTGATTATGCATAAAAATAAAATATAAATAATATGAATGAGTACTTATGCCATTATTGTATAATATAAAATTCTCGGTACCTGCCATCTCTGGGTCAGCAGTGTTTATTATGATTTATTACGAACTTGAAATAAAGCAAAATTATGTAAGCTTTTGATAACAAAAAATATTTTTTAAACCTTGGACGTATAACAATTACGTCTAATAATATTTAGTATCTCTATAAACGTAAGCAATAATAATAAAATGTTGATATGTTTACTAGTTAGTTATTTAAGAAATATTTAATTTTAAAACAAACTTCTGAAATTGAAAAGAAAATTGTTACTGGCTATTATGTTAAAAATACAATACATTAATGCCCTTATTTACCAGTGGTCTTCGTTAATTGCGTGAAACTTGATTTATTCTTTTTACGCATAATAAAACACATTTTAAAACTTGTAACTAGTACTATATACATCAGTGGCGATCGGTAGCATGAGGCAGGTGAGGCCCGGCCTCACTACAATTAATTTAAAATGTAAAAATGAAAATTTTCGTAAGATTGATTAACATGTTTTGTTTTGCTCTTCTTCATCACATTACTTCAAATCTAAAATTTATTATATAAATTTGGCAATTATAAAGGTCGAAAGGTTTAGCAAACGTCTATAAAGCCACTTTTATTTACAAGGGAAGCGCTAATATTTGCGACAATATATTCGACTAAAAAAGAACCACATGCGGTATTCGCAGTACGCGCTGTATATATGTTAACAAGTTCTTCTATGAGAGAACGGCCTATGCAGCAGAGGCCCGGTGGCGTATTGGCATTGTTTACCACAGTGCAGCGCATATACGGCGTTGGAACGCAGTAAAGAATGGCCAAATGTTCGCCGCATGTATCCAGGCAAAGCTTACCGCGGTTCAGCACAAACTGAACGTTTTCAATTTTGTTGAATTTTAAGAGTAAACATTTTCGTTATTATTCGTCCAACCGATGTAATTTTTTGTGTGTGTATTTCAATTGACTGATTGGGCAGTAATATAAACATATTTATTGAACACGCGAAATGACTAAACAAGCCCATTGATAAAAATCAATTCGCAGCCGATTTGTTGACTTTTCCAATTTTCAACCAGCTAAAATCGATCTGATCTGACTGCGGTTTGTGAAAAAAAAGTGTCATGTGGCATTCAACTCTCGTCAGGCAAAGTGTATAGTTTGTATATCGAAGGTGTTATTTAGTTATGCTGACGATAGTACTCTTCACTCCAATATTAATTTTTCCAGACAAGTTTCGAATCAGGAGTTGGATAATAGACGCAGATCTATGTACCTATCCCTTTCCCAAGATCTTCAATTAATCTTAGACTGGGGTGCCAGGAACCTTGTTCAGTTCAACGCCTCCAAAACCCTGTCTTGCTCCCTCTCACGCAAAAAATCTGACAACGCTTACCCCATCCACATGAATGGCCAAGCCCTACAAAACCACGAAACATTCGATCTCGTTGGCGTCGCTTTCGAACATGATTTCTGCTGGCACAAACACATTACTTCAGCAGCCGCATCGGCAGCTAAAAAGATTGGTTTTCTCTTTCGAGCCAGAAAATACTTCTCCCCTTCCAACTTATACACTCTCTATGTTTCCCAAATAAGACCTAACCTAGAGTACTGCTCCCACATCTGGGGAGCTGCATCACCTTCGACACTTAAGATCCTTGATTCTATCCAAAAGAGAGTCATTCGACTTATCAATGACCCAGCCCTCATAAGAAAACTCCCTTCTCTCGCTCATCGCCGCGCTGTAGGGGATTTATCCCTTTTCTACCGCTACTTCCACGGATTTTGCTCTGAAGAACTAGCCGGTATTATTCCCCCCTTGAACGGCCCTAACAGAACAACAAGAGGCGCGTTACGTATGCATCCCTTTACTGTCCAGCTACAAAAGCCTAGAACAGACCACTTTTCTCGCTCACTCATACCTAAGGTCTCCAGATTATGGAACAAATTGCCTGCAGATGTCTTTCCTTCCCGTCCCAACCCCCAGTCCTTCAAATCCCGTGTCAATAGACTACATTTCCTTCCTACAATTCTCTTCAGACAACCACGGTACGTTAGTACTTAGGCTTGGAGCCTACGTGTGATGTCTTAAATAAAAAAAAATAGCTTCCATCTCGATATATCATCATTAACGTATGTGCCATATCTATAATACAGATGCAAGATTATTAAATAACACCTTCGATATACAGACTATACACTTTGCCTGACGAGAGTTGAATACCACGTGACACTTTTTTTCACAATCCGCAGTCAGATCACATCGATTTTAGCTGGTTGAAAATTGGAAAAGTCAACAAATCGGCTGCGAATTGATTTTTATCAATGGGCTTGTTTAGTCATTTCGCGTTTTCAATAAATATGTTTATATTATTGCACAATCAGTCAATTGAAATACACACACAAAAAATTACATCGGTTGGACGAATAATAACTAAAATGTTTAGGCTTAAAATTCGACAAAATTGAAAACGTTCAGTTTGTGCTGAACCGCGGTAAGCTTTGCCTGGATACATGCGGCGAACATTTGGCCATTCTTTACTGCGTTCCAACGCCGTATATGCGCTGCACTGTAGTAAACAATGCCAATACGCGGCCCGGTGAGCGCTAGACTCTCGAAGCAGCTCGTCTCTGGACGTGTGTGAATGGTTCTGTCTTTATTTAGTATGTTTATATTACTCACTTCCACGCGTACACGTATTCGTTGCTTCCACGCGCGAATTTATAGTGAAGAGAGGCCTGTAAAGCGCTTGGCCGGCCTCCTGATTTACTATATATTTTATTTGAGAACGGAGCTACGTATTTTAGGATGTTTTATTGCTGCGGCAAACGTCATTTTCTATGCGTTCTCAACGTGAAAAAAATGAAACTGTTACTAATGGGAGACCTACTTCACAAGTACTATTATGCAAGTATACGGGCAAGAACCGAAAATAAGGAGCTAATTAACAATGATGTTACATTGACTTACCAGGCGTTATTTTATGAAGTGCTTGATAATAATCAAATTACAGATCGATTTAACGGTATTAATAAATTATTATTTTTGAACCTAATTTAACCAAACGCTTTTTGCCGATTTTGACGTATCATTTCTAAATCAGTTATTTAACAAATTAGTTCAAAGTTATAAAAATCTTTTCCAAAAAGACCGATGCGAAACCGAGCTTACAATTTTTTTTGCTGACAAACAGTTCCGTTCCTTATCTTTGCCAGAGATTATAGAGACAAAATGTTCAAAAATGGTCTAAACGAGGTTTTATCAGAAATGTACAAATTGTTATGTTTAATAGCCAACACTACCTGGAGCATCGGTTTCAGTTGAAAGAAATTTTTTAGCTTTAAAACTCATAAAACTTATTCGAGAAATTCGACTGCACAAGAAATGTTAAATGGTTTGGCTGTAGTGTCTATAGAAAAGGCTTAATAATTAAAATGTATTCTTCTGACTCATTTAATAACTTAGTAATAGGATCGTTTGCGATTAAGTGCAACAGAAAGATAGACTTAATCTATAAAACATAATTTTGCATTTTTCTTAGTTTGTTTTTAAGTTTGCCATTTGATTTCCGTTTTATGATATTTTACGTTTTGATGTGTGTTTTAAATAAAACTATATGCTTCATATTATAACTTTTGGCCTCACCTGTTTTACTGACCACGGATCGCCACTGATATACATGTCATGTTCGTTAAAAAAAAATCGAATCATCTTTTTCTGTTGTTTTTTCTTTCCTATCGCCTATGTGCATAATGTTTAATTGCAAATAAATTACACATCAGAAATAGTTTTTTTACGGCACGAAAATTAAAAGTATAAACAAGCAATATAATTTGGGTTTTGTCTCCCAACGTAAAAAAAACATAGAAAATGTATCAAGAGAAGATTGACGAATTGTACTGTGGACATTAAAAAAAATTACAATTTCTGCGTAAAAATATTGACTTGGAACTAAAATAGTATGCAATGTTAGATAAATAAAAAAAAATCAATTTTACACTAAATTTTGAACCAAAGAAAAATCAGTGCAAATTAAAACGAGAAATATCTCAGGTGTTAGATAGGTACTTGAACTCATAATACTTTGATACTCATACTTGCTTAAAATCTTACATTCAACTAGAAAAATTATTTATAAAAGAAGCATTTTCCGGTATAACTAAGCACCTTTTTTGCTAACGTATTTTATATTCTGAAATAAAAGTTTAGTAGAGAAACAAATGTGAAGAAACGTAGATACATACATACGTACGTACATATGTATATGTATATGCACACTTTAACAAACGCTTTGACTTAGTTCTTTGTTACTGTAATACAAAAAAAAATTTAAAGCTTCTTCCAAAATCATTTGTTACTTCTCTTTAAGGGACATACTTGTATATTATATTTAAAATAAACACTAAACGTGAAAAAATGCATCGCAATGTAGTTTTATTTTGAATAAAAGTAAAAATTGTACCTATATAATTTTCAAATTACCATTAAAATTTCAGAATATTTTTTGAAGAAGCCGAGTTTGGAAAATTAAAATTAACTTGCACCACTTATTCTATTATAGACGTAAAGTAAAAAATTGCCAACTCTTATTTTATACAATTTAATTAAAATATACTTCATTCCCTCAGGTTCTAATCAAATGTTTATCTATACTTAAAGAAAATGTATGCCTACTCTCACACAATGGACAGAATTTATTAAAGAATATTTAATTTTTGCACCAAAAAAGTTATAGTTTATTGTGTATGGAGAGTAAAAACGGCGCCTCCACCATATGTCACATCGAGGGTTTTTGCGACTGAGACCAAGTAATAGTCTCTGGGATCGTGTGGAGGGAATGAAGTTAAAACAGGTTATAAAAAATATAACATTTAATAATTAATCAACAATAATAGCAATAAAATAAAGTTTGGCATTAAATGAATGAAATGAGGCACTTACTTATACACTTCCCTTACATCTTCTCTATAAGGGCGGCTCTTCTCCCGACCAACGGGCACATGTCTTATCTCGACATCTTAAGAACGACTACCTATCACTCCATTATGCAGTTATCGACAATCGGTGCATTGCTAGGTCAGCATACCTTGACTTACTCAATAAAGTTAAACAAAACCAAGCTGACCTTCAATGTCGTCACCAAGTCCACCGAATAACAGAGTGTCTATTCATCGTTATTGTCAAAATAATCTTTATATAAATAAAGTGTGATTTTAGAAATAATTAATAAAATAATCCATAATGACATAACTATGACAATATGTAGATCAGATGTTCACTCAACTTCGAGATTAGGACTCTTAAGGTGCAGCAAACCTGAAAAAACAAATTTTAACATTATTACAAGATGATGAAACTATCATATGATTGATTATCATAATAATTAAGAGCAGTAGGAAACGTTTTTTTGTTAATACGTCGCCTCGAGTCTAAACTTACAACATAATTTTTAATTCTAAATAACATTTACTTATTATATTTTGCTCCAAAATAAACCTTTAAGCTCCTCTCACAGTTTCGGATTTTTTCCCGTTTAGTAGGTACTCTGTATACAGGGTGATCCACGGTGGATGGTACGTTAGACGTATCTGGTCAACCAGCCAACGAATCATTCTGAAAATTTGGTCATGTACATAATCGAATTTGCTCTACCGGCCTAAAATATTTTGACAATGCAGTGGTGCCGCTTCTACCAAAAAGTAGTAACAACTTTGATATTTTAAATAGAACACCCTGTATATGACTTCATTTTCAAAACCACTATTAATTTCTTAACAACTTCCCTTAACATTGTTTTAAACTTATCTCTTACAGTTTCTGAAATAATAATTACTTTTCAATTTCTTTGGCGGAAAACGTTACCTTAAAAAATGCTAATATTTTTAAACCTTAAAATGTTAGGACCCTAAAATTTTGTGGAGAGTTAAATAATAACAATGGGCTTTTTACCCTATGCCCAAATCTTAGTTGCAGGATACAGGGTGGTTTAAAAATACAGTTATTTTGATTACTTGAAAAAGTGGCCATAAGTATATTTTTTTAAATGTAACACTCTGTATATTATTACTGATTTAAAAAGCTACTTAAATTTGCTCTTTATTTTTGTCAATTGTACCTATGCCTAGGTAACTAGTCAAGTTTCTGGCTTATAAGCCATTATTTGTAAAATTTTCTCAACAATTTAATTTCCATACGGATTTTAGTAAGTATTCCATGACAAACAATTGTTTGATATAAAAGTCATGTCACTTTCGTTACCGTTTTAATATTTTATTAAGTATTACTGATACAAGTGATAAATACCGTTAAAAATTATGATGGAATAAAACTATTGAAATGCAGTTCTTATGACTTTATTTTATTTGGACAAAGTGATAAAATTACGCCAGAACATATATAAAGTTTAATGCCCTGAAGTTTTTCAAATCAGTAATAATATACAAGGTGTTACATTTAAAAAAATTACTTATGGTCACTTTGTCAAGTAACCAAAATAACTGTATTTTAAAACCACCCTGTATACTGCAACTAAGATTTGTGCATAGAGCAAAAAGTCCCCCGGTATAATTTAACTCTTCATCAAAATTTCTTAATTAAATATTTTAGAGTTCAAAAATATCAGTATCCACCAAAAAAATTGGAAATTAATTATTATTTTAGAAACGGTAAGATATAAGTATAAAACGATATTAAAGGAAATTGTTAAGAAATTAATAGGGGTTTTGAAATTGAAATAATATACAGGGTGTTCGGTTTAAAATATCAAAATTGCTACTACTTTTTAGTAGAAGCGGCAACACTGCATTGTCAAAAATATTTTAGACAGGTAGAGCATGTTCGTTTATGTAAACGACCAAATTTTCAGAGCGATTCCTTAACTGGTTCGCCAGATATATCTAACGTACCCTGTATATATACTTAGTTAATATTAATGTTAATATTTTTTCTCAGAAAACAGAACTCTTATAAGGAGTAACTTTTTTTCGTAAAATTAATAATAAAAAAGTTTTCCATATGTAGAGAACATTTAAGAGACTCTGTAATTAAGGTCTTAACTTTATGCTAATATATTTTATTAAATAAATATTTACCTATGCAAGTGCTTGCATCAGTGTTGATGTTAGCCTCACGTGACAATGGTGTTAGCACACTATTGGACATATGTATATATATCAGATTTTCACTCAACTTCGAGATCAGGACTCTCAAGGTGTTGTTTTTATGATAGAACAGGAAATTCCCTGAATTTTTGAGACAGCTAAAAAGAATAGAGGAGTTAATAGACAGTCGTTTAAAACCCCAAATTAACAGTTGAAGGATGCAATGTCCTCATTTTAATAATAGCAGCCATCATCTGTAGTAATTTTTTACAAGCGTTCTTTCTGTATAATTAAAATTACCGTAAGATATTCCCCATATGCTCAAAAAAAAAATAGTAATTGCTAGTAGTGCCTAAATTCACCACTAGGGCCGTATTCTACATCTTGAAAGACTGCTCCCCGACAGAACGTTGACAAGATAGGACAGCCATGATTGGCAGTAGTCTGGCAGACCCTCTCGAAAAGCGTTCCCTCGAGATGTAGAACACATTGCACGTATAAAACATAAAATTTAGCTAGGCATATTTTGTATTGGACCCTTGACCCTTCAAGTACTTTGGTATATTTAGTTTGGTACACAGGTTCCACGTGGGCAAAATCAAAATTAAATTACACTGATGATATGAAGGTAGTGCCATTTTAGAAATGCATCGATTGATCAAGGTTCACCTTAGTGGATCCTGTGCAAACACATCGTAAGAAAATAATTTTACAGTACCTTTTTTAGTATTCCTCCAAGGCGTCGGCAACTGTTTCGGCCTTCCTTGACCATCATCAGTGTTGTACGGCCCCGAGCAGGGACAACAACAGACAGCCGCTTACTAGTTAACAATTTTACGTACCCAGACCTGAAAAGTAAACAGCTGCCAAGAGAACACCTGGGACATTTTTTTAAATATTACGTGAAGTAGAAAAGCCAAAGCCAAAACATCGATATTTAATTAATAAAAAATCCCCCAACGTGTGTTATTAGTTTAAAAAAAAAGTATCTTCTTTTCCTGAAAACCAAAAAATAATTAGTAAACTACAAATGACAGTTTTTGTATATCATTTTGGCGTTAAATTTAAGTGTTTCTTTTTAGGAAATGATTAAAAGGCGAAAACCCTAAAGTAGTAGGGATAAAGGGGCGGGTGATTACTTTTCTGAAACAAGAAATTCATGCACACGTGCAAAGTTTACCTTGTAACTGTTGCGCAGACAATGACAAGGTAAAGAATGCATGTGCAAGACTAAAACCAAACTTATCGCTAAAAATTAAAAATGTACCGCTTATATTTAATACCAAATTATTTTGCATACCTAAAAAAGAGTTAATACCTAAAAATGAAAAATTAGTTATAATATTAACACCTGAAGAGAAAAAAGTAAATTATACCTAAAAATAAAAAATTAGTAAATAGATACAGGGTGGTTATGAATGTATTATATTTAATACCAAATTATTTTGCATACCTAAAAAAAGAGTTAATACCTAAAAATAAAAAATTAGTAAATTGATACAGAGTGGTTATGGATGTATTCCATTAATGTTCAGACAATTTAAATACTTATTCCAGGGAACAAACATCAATATTTTTTTCTTTCTTCTATCTTTTCTATCTCGCTATCTTTTCCTTATAAATTCAATTGATTCTCATATATGGTATAATTTTATTATTATGGATACTAGTTATTTTTCCATTATAAAAAATATTTCTCTTCAATTAATCTTGGAAAGCCTAAAAATAAAAGAAAATATCAAGATAAAATGGTTAGACAATTTTTGGTGCAAAGACACTTAAGGTGAAAAGAGACGAAGTATTTTCTATTACTCAACAAAATTGAAAATTGAAAAAGACCCTCTTTTGATACAAGCTTTTGTTTAAAATATTTTCATGAAATTTTGGTGAGTTGACATTGAGATAGGGATAAACCTTAAACATATTTTTGATATTTACCCCCTCTCTATATTTTGGAAGGTGGGGGGTGTTTTTGTAATTTTAAATGGGATGATGTACTTTTGTTTATAAAATTCGAATCTACATAAAAAGCTACGTTCGTAGGGGTGCAATTTTTTTTATTTACTCTTTGGGTTACGGAATTATGGTTAACTAAATTTTGATTGAATTTAAAAAATAAATAAATTTTACCAATAAATCAAGTTCACTTATTTCAGAATTATTAATTGTTTCCATGGAAATGCGTTATTTCTATCCAAGTCAGTTGCGAACTTTGAAGTTTTAACGATTATTAGTCTAGGCCCCCCGTTTTAACCCCCTTGACTTTTTCCTGTGGGGTTTTATAAAAGACAAAATGACGGTGACTTTACCTACAACCGTAGATGATATAAAGACCGAATCCGCCTGCTGATTAGTGACACTTGAAATGTTACAGCGGGTACGAAATTCATTTAGAAAAAGACTGAGAAAGTGTTTGGAAGTTGAAGGGGGACATTTCGAACAACTTCTCAAGTATGACAGACTAATAATCATGATTCCGTAAAAAAAAAGCAAATCAAAAAAAAATTGTACACGTACCTACGTAGTTTATTACGTAGATTCTAATTTTATAAACAAAAGTACATCGTCCCGTTTAAAATTACAAAGTTCCCACCCACCCCTCAAAATAGAGAGACGGAGTAAATACCAAAAATATGATTAAATATGCCCCCCCGTCACCCTATTATCTCACCAGATTTCATGAAATAAAATTAAACCATTTTCGAGATATCGCTTCGTAACAATTTAGAAAAAAACTCGCCTTGTACATCATTGGCAAACAAGCAAGACACACCAAGATAAAAATGTAGTTTTGAGAAAATTGGATCTCAATCTTTACATTTAATTATGTCAAGAAAGCCAACTTTCAAAAGTAATTTGTTTTAATTTCCAAAATATCATATTCTATGTCTGTGGGCATAAACAATGGATACTGCATCCATAATTCACCTTATTTTTTTTTAAATGTTACTAAATAAGTCAAAATCGAAAAAAAATTACTCGGCCTTTTGCTAAAAACTTTTATTCCCATTTGCACCGCAGTGTTTAAATTTGGTTTAACCCAAAACATGTCTAGAATGATTACTTTGCTGCAAGACGAAGGCACCAAGGAAACATTCTAAATGTGGATTAAGCTAAATCTGGTTTAAATATTGCGTTAAATGGGAGTAATAAATCAAGTAATAATTTTAATTGACATTGACATTAAGAGTCACAGAGACATTAACATAAGGGCTGTCACATTAAGTGTCCAATTAGTTTAATTCTTGATTAAACTGTTTGTGCAACTGGACGTAAGTGTGCTTTACTTGTAAACCGACAATATACTTGCTGTAACAGCAGAGGCGCAACTAGACAGTACCTTTTGGGGGGGCTTAAGCCCTGACTTACTATAAAGTTGGTTTTTATTTTTATGAAACACCAATCGGTCTAGGGGGGGCTAATGTCAAGTTTGGGGGGGGGCTAAGCCCCCCCCCCTAGCCCCTCCCTAGTTTTGCGCCTATGTGTAACAGCCAAATAAAATCTTCTGTTATACCTTTTAATAGTTATCTATTGGATAAGTAATGATAATGATGCTCTGCACCATCGAAGCTCTTCATCATCAAGGCTCTAAACAGTCTAAACCATCAAAGGCTTCACCATCAAGTCTCTTCATATTTAAGGCTTCTAACCACCATAGACAAAAGACTATGGGGGTATTGTTCACTACCTCAAGGGCGTATCCTGAGTCACTTCATATCACAGATATTCCACGCACACGCGATGAGATGTTTAAAGATGATTGGAAAAGGAACGCATGGAACCACTTACCTGAAACAACAGAGAAAAAACATTTAGAATACAATTATAACATCATTAAAAGATGATGAAATGATCATATGATCAGTTGTGCAAAATTTCAAGTTTCTAGACCCAGCGGTGTGGGCTGTGCGTTGATATGTCAGTCAGTCAATTTCTTCTTTTAGGAGTGTTCTTAAATTCAGCAACTTTCTTCATCGGAAATAAGATGTTGTAATATGTTGAAAAGAAACAAAACACAGCAATGACATAATTCGCTGGATTTAAAAACTTAAAACAGATGTAGAAATAGACCATCTATAAGCATCAAATATCTTACCTTTACAAATTCAGCAGGTTGCTCTAATCCTCTAGGCTTGTGTCCCGTACATTTAGAATTCTGGTTTTAAGCTTTCATGGTCGCACCTCCCTGAGCTTCTAATGGCATTTTCAAAAAACAATTGTCGTTTGAAACAATTAACCTTTAAAAGCGTCAGTCGGACAGTACGCAAACCAACCTTAAGGTATTTTCTTTAAAATGTAATCAGAATTAAATATATTAGGTAAAAGATAATTTCAATCAATTTCAGCCCTTTTGTACGTTAGACTAAAAGAGATCAAATCGACTGAAGGTCATCAATTTTATCCTTTCTGTACGTTAGACTAAAAAGAACGAAATTGATAAGACCTAGAAATACAAATAGTATTCTACAAACCAATTAAAAATTTTAAAAGATACCAATCTATTTCATCCATCTTGTACGTTAGACTAAAGGGGATCAAACGGATTGGATGTCATCAGTTTCAACCTTTCTGTACGTTAGACTAAAAAGGAACAAACCGAGAGGACGTAATCTTTTAAAACATTGTGTGTATTTAGGTCAAAGGAAATCAAACTTCCAAAGTATACTTACTACAAATAAATAAAAAATTCTAAAAGATTTATAATCAATCTACTATATTCTTTCTGTACCTACGTTAGACTAAAAAGAATCAAATGGATTGAATGTCCTCGACTTCATCATTTTTGTACGTTAGACTAAAAATGATCAAACATAGAACGTTTGCCTTTTAAAATATCGTGTTAAAAAGGTTGGTTTTTGTATCCTATGCCACCCTGAAAGAATTTCGCGCCTCGTTTACACATTGTTTTAATAGGTTCCTGAAACAAAGGAAAAATTATTTAGATACAAGTATTACAATCGGTAATTATTTAATTAAGAGTAGTAAGTCTCATCGTAAAAAAAAATTCGGGAGCAGAGTAAAAGAGACTATAAACCTCAGAAGAAATATTACCCTGTATATTATTTGGGAAGTTTTTAATACTATTTTATCAAAAAGTGCTCAAATTTAGCCATGTACAAACGTTATAACAATTATCTCAAAAATAGTTGGAGATATAATGTAAAAGGCTAGAACAAAATTAAAACTTTGACACACTGTATCTAGGAAATCAACCATTGTATGCCAAAATGAACTCTTTTACATTAAATCTGCCCAAAAATCATATCCGACTGTAAAGAACTTTTTTTAGGTTATAGGTTCATTCTTTAGGAAAGTAAGTATACCATTACTGTTTGAAAACAATCAGTCTTTGTCCTTTGTAGGGGCTTAATAATAATGTTGCTTTTTCCCTAAAGTTTGTAGTGCCCTGTAGATTAGACCAGTCATAACGGCGATTCACATTTACAACTTTGTTTTTTAATCCACTCTAATCTCTCAATTATTGACGGAGATACAGGATTTCTTAAAGTGTTTGAAAAATAACAAAAAATTGCTTTTACGACGTGGGTTTGGTGGGGCTTGCAAGAAGTCCGGACTTAAATCCAATTTAACACCTATGGGACATCCCTGGTAGGTGCCTAAGAACTTCGAAAATTTCACCAAACAATTTGGACAGAGGCTTGTTGAAATCTGGAATGGATTCGATCAAAATGGAATAAGATTAGGCATGTGTAGGCGTTAAGCTGTTATTATGTTTTAATCTTTAAGGTATGTTCTTCAATGTGTTGCTTTAAATTTTATTGGTTTATAATAATTGCTGTATTTTCTTAATAAAATAATTCGGTTATTTTTATTTGTTGTTATATTTTAAAGTACATTAAGTAAAAAATATCACCCTTTAAAAAATCCTGTATCTCCTTCAATAATTGAGAGATCAGAATGAATTAAAAAAATGTTAAGAGTAGATGAGGCTACAGTCTAGTTGTAAATGCAGTTATGGCTGATCTAATCTACAGGGCGCTACAACTTTAGGGAAAAATAACATTTTTGTTAGACCCCTGTATTCTGTACTAAATTGATTTTTTCAAACAATACTGGTATACTTACTTTCTTAAAGAATGAGCCTACAACCTAAAAAGAAAGTTTTTACAGTTGGATTAAGGGGTCAAAAGAAAATTGCTACCAAAATTATGATAAATTCGTTGTGGTGCGTTAATTAACTGGAGTAGTGTATGTACTACCTTGTATAAAAAATGAAATGCTTGTGGAACAATATCGATTTTATCCCTTTGTGTTTTTATTTTAAAATTAATTTTAAGAATATTTTCATTCAGAGTAGGTATTTACAATTAGCCGGTGTTTTATTATATCGTGTACTCAAGACTATGACTTGTATAAAATAAGTATAGATATATGTACCTACTTAGGCACTAAAAATATAAAAAAAATGTATTTAGTCTCTTTCCTTATTTCAGATCCAAATAATGAAGTAGATCATATTTTTCTAACACCCTCATTGAAAATTTACTTTTCCTCCCTAATTTTGGGTTTAAAAGGGGCACTTTTCCTCCCTACGTAGGAAAAGATAGTTTTCTTCCTAGGGAGGAAAAGTTATTTTTCGCCCTAGGGAGGAAAAGTAAGAATTAAATAAATATTCACGTACAGATAATTTATTTATTTTAAATTTATATTATTGAGAAGAAACAGAAAGTATCAAATATCTTGGAATAATTATTGATAAAAATTTGAAATGGAATTTTCATAGCGAATATATAACTAAAAAATTAAGAATTCTTATACCAAAATTTAAACACTTAAAACAATTCTTAAATATTGATCAACTTGAAATATTATATTATTCATTGATACAGACACATTTAAATTATGGAATACTTGGCTGGTGAGGTATCAATAGAAATTATCTTCATAATATAGAAACTATACAAAAATATATTATAAAAATTATTTATGAAAGAGATTATTTATATTCGTCTGACTTGTTATATAAAGAAAGCAAGAAAATGGATATCAGACAACTTTTTTCATATAATATGTTAATATATATTTTCAAAAATAAAAATAAAATTAACTATAATAATCACATTCATAACACTCGTAATAAAAATACAACCACATATAAAAACAGAGTTAACAAAAAAATTGGTCATCAAAATTTTATAAATTTAATATAATTCCATATATTTTTGATTTATTGCCAAAATCAATTAAAATAATTAAATCTCTAAATAAATATAAAAATGAAATTAAAATATGGATATTATCAAATCCAAGACAAATAATACATAATATAATAAATAATTTATAAATACTTAATAAAAACCAACTGGATATATCGTTATGATATATTGTAATTTCAATTCGGGATTATTAATAATCTAGTTGTGTCTGATATATTTATTACTATAACTATTATTGTAAATAAATTGTATAAAATTATTAATATTATATTTTGAGTCAACTCACAACAAGTATATTTACTTCGTGAGTCAAGTGTTTATATTTGGCTTATTCAAGAAACTATATATATCTCAATTGTACATATATCATAAATTATTGAATAAACCTATTATTATTATTATTATTATTGCCTTCACTCGTAATAAAAATACAACCACATATAAAAACAGAGTTAACAAAAAAATTGGTCATCAAAATTTTATAAATTTAATATAATTCCATATATTTTTGATTTATTGCCAAAATCAATTAAAATAATTAAATCTCTAAATAAATATAAAAATGAAATTAAAAAATGGATATTATCAAATCCAAGACAAATAATACATAATATAATAAATAATTTATAAATACTTAATAAAAACCAACTGGATATATCGTTATGATATATTGTAATTTCAATTCGGGATTATTAATAATCTAGTTGTGTCTGATATATTTATTACTATAACTATTATTGTAAATAAATTGTATAAAATTATTAATATTATATTTTGAGTCAACTCACAACAAGTATATTTACTTCGTGAGTCAAGTGTTTATATTTGGCTTATTCAAGAAACTATATATATCTCAATTGTACATATATCATAAATTATTGAATAAACCTATTATTATTATTATTATTATTGCCTTCCGGTATATCTGTAGGTATAAAATCTTCATCAAAATATCCCATTTTTGGATAAAAATTTATTAAAAACGGTGAACAATTTGAAACAAAAGCGGTCTTAAAATATGTTTGATGTTTATTAATACGTTACTACATAATATGTAGGTACCTAGATTCGAATCGAGATGTTTCGAACCAACTAGATTAACTAGATAATTGAATTTTTTAAAATGTTCTTTCTTTTAATTAAAGATTTTAGCTTTGTTAGTGGGCACTTCAAATGAAATTATTTGTTGTATTTATTGAAAAATATAAAATAGGCTAACTAAGCATTTTTTAATAAAAATATGTCAACTATAATTAGGTATTTGAAGACACAATTTTTCTTTTTCATTATTATTCGGAGGTTTTCGCGGAAGTGTTAGAAAAAATCATATGTTTTGTACTGGAGTAAAGCATCTTTTCCTCTCTTTGCGTTTACTGTCCTTCTGGCAGAGCAAACCTCACATGCGGGAGGAAAAGTGCCACTTTCCTCCCTAGTTAAACAAAAAGCTATTTACTATTTCATACAACTTTTGAGCTGCTTTTTGACTTATAAAGAAATCTTATGAGGTTTATTTTAAGTAACTATACAGGGTGTCCGGAAAGACTTAGTATGGGCAAATATCTTTGCTATTAGTAAAGATAGAGACACCAAATTTTAAGTGTATTTTATTGGATAATAAATCTATCTTTTTATGTGATATAACTTTTTTCACCCCCTTGAGGGGTGACGATAGGGAGCTGAGGTAATTTTTTTTAAATTCTACCCTTTGCCGTGTGGTACTTTATTTTAAAGGTCTTCAAAAAAGAAACCTTTTACAGCAAACCTAAGGTCCGTATCATAATTCGTTTTTAAATTCTTAAATTAAAAAAAAATAAATACCGTTGTTTCTCTTATTACCTTAAAAGCTATTCAAAATGACCACCATCTTGGCAGTAATAAAATCAATTTTGGAATTTACTTCTCACATTTTCGAGAATGGCAGGTGTTACTTCTTGGCAGGGTTCCAAAATCGACTTTATTACTGCCAAGAAGTTCATGGTGGCCAGTTTGAACAACTTTTAAAGTAATAAGAAAAATAAAGGTAGGTACTTAAATTTTAATTTCTTTCGCGATTTTTAATTTTTATAGGCTTGGTATTTAAAAATGAATTAAGATACGGACCTCGACTATTTTTTAAGACCTTTAAAATGAGGCACAACACGGCATAGGGTTGAATTTAAAATTTTTGACCTCAACTCCCTAGGTTCACTCAAGGGGGTTGAAAAAGTTAAATTACTTAGAAAAGTACATTTATTATCCAATAAGTTACACCTAAAATCTGGTGTCTCTATCTTTACTAATACTAAGACTTTTCGGACACCCTGTATGTTTTTTAATCCAAAACCTAAAAACGTCCCATATAAACCTATTTTATCAGCACTAAATTAATTTTATGGTATTAATAAAGCATAATAAATTATATGAACTTTCTAGTCTCTATTGACCTAACAAAAATAATAAAACGGATATAAATAAATAAATAAAATTATTCACCTCCTTATCTTCCTCCATTGGCCCGACGACATCATTTTCTTTCTTCACGATTCTACTCTCCAAGGTTCGAACAAAGGGATGTCGACGTACCCTGGCAAATCGGTTGCCTAAGCCCTTTCCAGACATCCGATGGTCTTCAAAGGCTAACTCTATCACGCTTCTAAACTTCGACGATGTTTAGGCAATCCCTTAAAGAGCAGAATCTTCACTGACCACTCACGATCCGTATTTCACTTCTGTTTGCACGTTTTTGATGGATCGGGCAAGAATGGTACTAACAGACAACTGTACGCACCATCTACAGATTCTTGAGCCTTTAGCTTGAAAATATCAAGCATTCGCATACTCAATTTTCCCAAACCCTAGAATCAAGAGTTCTATAGGTGCTACGCATAATAGTCCACTAGCAATGGAAGATAATTTAATTTTACAGACAGTTATACGCACCATCTACAGGCTCTTGAATCTACAATTTGAAAATATCAAGCATTTGCATACTCAATTTTCCCAAGCCCTAGAGTCAAGAGTTCTGTAGGTGCTACGCGTAATAGTCAAATGGCAATGAAATATGAAAGAGAATCTAATTTTACAGATAATTATACGCATCATCTACACCTACAGGCTTTTGAATTTACAACTTGAAAATATCAAGCATTGGCACACTCAATATTCACAAGCCCTAGAGTCAAGAGCACCGCAGGTGCTACGTATAGCGATCTGCTAGCAACTTAATTTTAAAATAAATTATGATTTTTTTATAACATATTATATCCATGCTCATCCTATCACCAAAATAACCCGGCGGGAGGCAATCTGAAACAAAAAGAAATAGAACTATAAACACTGTCGTATCTGAGGTTGACAATTGATCAGTAATTTTTTTCATTAAAAATATCTAACCAAATTTTATTCTTAAGGTGTTAGTCTAGGTGGCTACTGAAGAACATGGACCCTTATCTGTAGTTTAAACGTATAGTTTTAATAACAATAAATAATTGAATTGATTCTGCCTTTACTTGGTGGAACTCCATATCACTACATATAGACATAAACACAAATTGTTTAAAATTCCACTTTATTTAAACAAAAATATATTCGTTTACAATATATTCGACATGTTTCGCCAACACGGTGGCTTCTTCGGGAATGAAACAGATTTGGTACCAAGTGACAAGAGGTAGGTAAATAAGTAGGGTTTGGGGATTTTACAGCAATAAACATTAGATATTCTTAGAATAAATTTAACAAAGGAGAAGATCTTAGGTCTAATTGGCAATTTAACAGATGTTCAGAATTTTTAAGTTTATTTATTTCTAGAGATTCTAGCAAATCTAATTTACAACCCTTATTTTCTACATGAAGAATTCTGAAATTAGTATCAAAACTATGATTATTTTCTATTAAATGACTAGAATAATTTGAATCGGAATTTTTATTTAAAAAACTTGAATGGTGTTCCTTGATTCTTTTTGAGAAACTTCTTCCCGATTGGCCTATATAGGTTTTTGGACAATCTACGTATGATAGTTGGTAGACGCCTGATTTGTTGTTTTTGTTTTATTGTTTTTTAGAAACTTTCCGGTTGAACAGTTTGTTTTAAATGTAACATTGGTGTGTAGGTTTTTGAGGAAACCTGCGATGTTTTTACTTGCCTGGCCAAAATATGTGATTAAGCAAAATTTTTTTGTTTCTTTTACTATAGGGAACATCATATTGATTGCTTTTTTATATAATTTTTTATTTAAAATGTTACTTATTGTGTCTGTTGTGTATCCATTATTGATGGCGAATGAAACGACTGGTCTTATAGGAAAACCGTTTTTGTGAATTTTTATATGGCAGAGATATTTATGGACTCCTTAGAAAATATTATAAAAGAACACCCCCTTTTTAAAAAGTTTATTTATTGGTATAGATATGTCGATGATGTTTTAGCGTGTTTCATTGGTTCTGACAGACAATTAACACAATTTATTAATTTTATCAACAGCTTACATCCAAATATAAAATTTGCCGTAGAACAAGAAAGAGACAATTCTATAAATTTTCTCGATCTAACAATTTTACGAGATAATGGAAAACACAACTTCTCAATTTTTCATAAACCAACACACACTGACACAACTATACAGGGTGTCTAAAATAGGTGATACCACTATTGCTATCTCCGAAATGGTAAAAGATACGAGGTCGGTTAAATTAGAGAAAATGTGCCATTTCTAGTCCCTATTCATATTCCGTTTACGGAGTTGCCAAATTTACTAGAGTTTCTTATCTACAGGGGATTTTTTAAAAATAGTCAAAAATTTAATTCTTAAATATCTCGAAAACTATTATAGTTAGAAAAAAGTTGTTTTTACAAAAATCACACGATTTTTTACCTTCTCTAAAGTAACGTTATTGTTTTGTTTATATCATTTGTTTTTACTGAGTTACTGATACTAACTTGTTTTTTTCAAATACGGACCTGGATTTTTTGCTGCATTTTTTGAAAGAATACTTCGTACTCTTTACAACTGTGTATCACTTGATTATGTTTTTCGACGTTTTGGTAAAGAATAGTATCATCATCAGGATATTATACCAGTACGGACATTTTTCAAGTTAATGCGCCATTTCACGACCTATTATGGCGACAGTTAGGTCAGAATCAGTAACTATGGATTAAATTGTTTTAACTGGTAAATTGTAATTATAATCATGAATACTAGCCAGGACCCTCAAGTTTGTAAAATTGGTCCAACGCCTGAAAAAAGCATAAGCGTAGTTTTAAATTATAACAAATCCTAATAATTAATTCTTAGAGGCGTGATTGGCTTTGTGTGGTCAGTCCAATCGCGTCTATCAACCTGTTCGTCCGCCCGTCCATATGTTATAATTCAACGCAACGTCAAAAAATAAAGCAGAAAACGGATTTTAGATTCGAATTCCTTATAATCCGAACCCAGTAAATATGACAATGGTTTTATGCTAGAATATAGTTAAAGGTCTTTAATTGGAGATATGGTTTGTTTTCACAGCCAGTAAATATTAATTCAACTGTACCAGCAGAATGAGTTGCAGCAGAAATGAAACTATTAGGTAAAATAGGACTATTTATTATTGCCTTTTGAACTGAAAGGTGATTTTTGGATACGAAAATATTAAAAACGTAAATACTGAAGACGTATCATCAAGGGTGCCTTTTACAATATGTAGTAAACTTAACCACTAGTTAGGTGCTGTTAATAAAGGCCGCTAATTATATCTGATCTGAGGCTGCTAAACTTTTGCTTTCAATAACTCATTGGCCTAAGTGCAATTTGACAAACTTTAATGACCAAAGGGTTCTGGTTAGTAATCATGAACATAGTTTAAAATTAATCAGTTCAATAATTCAAACCACAGCGATAGGTTGTGAAAATGTGCCTTAAGATGGAAAATTCCAGGTCCGTATCGACAGAAGATTCTGATGATGTTGTTATTCCTGATCAAAACGTCGAAAACCATAATCAAGTGATACATAGTTGTAAAGGATATGAAGTATTCTTTCAAAAAATGCAGCAAAAAATCCAGGTCCGTATTTGAAAAAAACAAGTTAGTATCAGTAACTCAGTAAAAACAAATTGTATAAACAAAACAATAACGTTACTTTAGAGAAGGTAAAAAATCCTGTGATTTTTGTAAAAACAACTTTTTTCTAACTATAATAGTTTTCGAGATATTTAAGAATTAAATTTTTGACTATTTTTTAAAAATCCCCTGTAGATAAGAAACTATAGAGAATTTGGCAACTCCGTAAACGGAATATGAATAGGGACTAGAAATGGCACATTTTCTCTAATTTAACCGACCTCGTATCTTTTACCATTTCGGAGGTAGCAATAGTGGTATCACCTATTTTAGACACCCTGTATACAACACATCATGTCATCCTATACAACACAAACTGGCAGCATTTCTTAGTATGCGATCCACAGATTAATCCTTTAAACACAATAAATTATGTTAAAGAACTAAATATAATTAAACAAATCGCCATCAATAATGGATACACAACAGACACAATAAGTAACATTTTAAATAAAAAATTATATAAAAAAGCAATCAATATGGTGTTCCCTATAGTTAAAGAAACAAAAAAATTTTGCTTAATCACATATTTTGGCCAGGCAAGTAAAAACATCGCAGGTTTCCTCAAAAACCTACACACCAATGTTACATTTAAAACAAACTGTTCAACCGGAAAGTTTCTAAAAAACAATAAAACAAAAACAGACAAAAACAACAAATCAGGCGTCTACCAACTATCATGCGTAGATTGTCCAAAAACCTATATAGGCCAATCGGGAAGAGGTTTCTCAAAAAGAGTCAAGGAACACCATTCAAGTTTTTTAAATAAAAAAACCGATTCAAATTATTCTAATCATTTAATAGAAAATAGTCATAGTTTTGATACTAATTTCAAAATTCTTCATGTAGAAAATAAGGGTTGTAAATTAGATTTGCTAGAATCTCTAGAAATAAATAAACTTAAAAATTCTGAACATCTGTTAAATTGCCAATTAGACCTAAGATCTTCTCCTTTGTTAAATTTATTCTAAGAATACCTAATGTTTATTGCTGTAAAATCCCCAAACCCTACTTATTTACCTACCTCTTGTCACTTGGTACCAAATCTGTTTCATTCCCGAAGAAGCCACTGTGTTGGCGAAACATGTCGAATATATTGTAAACGAATATATTTTTGTTTAAATAAAGTGGAATTTTAAACAATTTGTGTTTATGTCTATATGTAACAATAAATAATGAAATAACGACTTATAATTCAATTTAAAATTAAAAGAATGCAAAATATGAGTATTAATATTTTTCCCCGAAACTTATGGGACATACGTTAATTATGTGTAAAAATATTTTGTTAAGTCCTTTTCAATCACAACTAACAATTATCCTTTGGTGGCGCTAGGGGGTTTTAACTTATTTAAAGAAAAATTTTTACATATAAAATCCTGGACAACTATGTTAAAAAACAAAAATAGTAGGGATGAATCTCGATTACTCCTCTTAAAAATGGTTTCCTTTTTCATTATCTTATTACGATACAGAAATTACAAAGATCAGTTCCGAAAATATATGTAAGAAATAATGGAATTTATTCTGTATTGGTTATAAGCTTTTTAATATTAGCGCTAGTCTGCAGGCTTATTTCCTGGAAAAATTACAGAGCTTGAAAAACTTATATTTTATTGTTTGATTCATTATTATTCATTTAGATTGATTTCCCTTTTTACAGATTCCATTCTGTCGTTATGAGAGAACTTGCTGCTGGCCCGATTGATCAGCAGAGGAACAAGGAACCTTCGTTGTTTCATATATATATATATATATATATATATATATATATATATATATATATATATATATATATATATATATATATATATGTATATATATATTATATATATATATATATATATATATATATATATATATATATATATATATATATATATATATGTATATATATATTATATATATATATATATATATATATATATTATATATATATATATATATATATATATATATATACATATATATATATATATATATATATATATATATATATATATATATATATATATATATATACATTTAAATCAGACTTACCATATAATTATTTAGGTGTTGGCCTTTCCAGCGATGAGGTTGCTCTGCTCCCATGTTCTCGTCAGCCCATAACGAAATGATTAAAATATGAGAACATGAAAATTTGGACAGCCCGAGTCTCCTCCAAGCGCACGGAATTAGAGCCCGTCTCCAATGTTGATCCTGCAAATGGCGGATTGTGGCTGGAAATTCTCAACAGACACTTCAGTGCTACTACTGCCTTGTGACCACCAGGGCAGGTATTAAACCGTCCGTGGACGGTTTAATACCTGCGGTGGGTGGACAAGTCCACCCACCTTTAGTTGTTCCTAACCCCGGTTTGCTGCATGGTCCAAAGGCATCCCAACCAAGACACCAGTCAGCGCAAAAATGCCCGTTGTGTGAACCTGAAGAAGTCCGCGTCCGCCGATTTCAGTGTACGTATTGCGTTCGCCTGTAAAAAGAAAAAAAAGTGAAACTTTCTTTTACAGGCTTTATATGGTACAAAAGAAAAGGAAGGAAGAGGAGATGGGGCAGAGTGCGGAATAAATAATATAAAATTTACATGCAAGTCAGATGCAAAAAATTAAGTTTCATTAGCATTGGAGTACCTTAAGATACAAAGAGATTTATAAGAATCAGGCTAAAAAATTCAATATTTTACATTTTTAATTTAATGACAGACTCTTTACTAGGTGGGATGGCCTCCTTCACCTTATTAGGACATTAAGCAAAAATAGTGAGCACAATGTCAGGTACCTACTGATTATATATTAAAAAAAGTTCAATTGATCACTTCGTTCGCAAAAATTAATAGTATTTTCTGAAATAAAACAGATTTTGAAAATTATTAGATTATAGGACGCTTTACCTGAAAAAAAAATCAAAAAAGATGTAATGCGCTAGAGGCGTGGAATTCAGATAACTCCTCTGGAATTATTTTAAAGAAAATTGCGCACCCACTGTTTTCTAACCAATCCTTAACCCAATATATTGTAGTTATGACTTTGCTAATCAAAGAAACGACCGCCAGCTATCGCACCCGCGGGCCGCGGTGGAGCTAACTTGGGTGGTGCCTTAAAAGTCAATTAAAAATTTAAAAAAGTGAAAGAACTGTTTCACGGTTATATAAAAGTAAAAGAAGCAGTTCTTCTACTACCAAAGCTGAAACTTGTTTTATTTAGTTTCTTGCAATTGTGAAATATTAAAAAAATCATAGTCAGCTATATAAATTCCGGGGGGAATATACGTCAGCTACTCATAAAAGGAGCGTAAGTTTAGGCTTAAAGTCAAATGATATAGAAAGCTAAAAAAATGAGTCAAAAGATATCGAAAAATTTTCTAAAGAAAAATTGTTCAGAATGCACCGAGGATTCCATGTACCAATTTTTAGAAAAAAATATAAATAATGTGTCACCGTACCCTAGGGCTTGCAATCCCGGGATCCCGGTAAAAATTCAGTCCCGGAAAATCTCGCGATTAGTCACTTAAATCCCGGAATAAATAAGTTATAAAATATGTCCAAAAAACCAAAGTAAATTAACGCTTTAAGCTAGCATAATTTGCAGTATTTTTCCTAAAAACAGTTTAGCGCGTGATATGGCCAATCCTGGAAGATTCATTTAAGTACTTATGTATAAGAATTCAAATTATTTTTACTTCTTATACCTTTATAATATCGTCGCTGATCTTACCAAGGGGCGAAAGCGCCAATTTGCTAATTTTACAGGAGAGCATTTTAAAGAAAATAGGTCCTATTTGGAGCACGCTCTTTCTTTAAGTAGTTTATTATTATTTTACTCTATTATGGTATAAGGTAGGTCAAGATACATGCTTGCGAAAGACATGTATAGAATTTGAAAAGTCATGCCCTATCACCCCTAAATAGGTACTAAATGGAGGTTCGCCCATTCGTCAGATTCTTTTGAATAATATATTGGATATTCGCCTGCTTTTGTCTCTTAACTTGTGACTTAAACAAAAAGCGTAAGTGGCCTTTTAGGCATTTTATTTGTAATAAACGGTCGAGAAACAACAGCTTCTTGTCAAACACCATCAAAAGTATATTTTGAGTAGTATTTATTTAAACCTAAACATACAACAGAAACTGGTTTTGCTAAAAATATCAAAAAAATTATGTTCTTAATGCTAAATTATTACACACGTATTACTAGTAATAAGTATTAAATACTTCTAAAATAAACAAGCTGTTATGTTTTTAATAATGGAAACAACACCTAGTTTTAGTAATATTAAAAAAATACAAAACAATAACTTCTACAACTTAAAGAAAAAACATATTTTTTAAACTTGCACACAAAGTTTAATAGTAGCTACTTAGAGATGTGCCATGAGAATGTTCTCAGGGGAATATTTTCGGAGAATGGTAAATTACCGAGAATATTTCCCAAAAATAACTTCTCGAGAATGTTCCATCTCTACAGCTACTAAAAGTAAAAATTTAAGTTATTTTATTAGTTTTTAACTTAAATAGTAATGTTCGAATCTAAATATATTAAAACCCTTTAGCTGTTAAGCGTAACAGCCAAAATTGCTATTGTGGGATCTAATAATTAGGTGAAACTCCAGTTTGTGGATGTTCGCCCCTTCGTCTGATCCTAATAATGTGTTTAGTGTCGCTTATGCCTATAGACGATTTGCTGTATACTGAAAACTACTAGAGCTGGACGTTCGCCAGTTTGTCAGATCATAGATACCTTTAAATGTAATCAGAATCACATCATGCACCTAACTCAAAATCGAAGAAAGTGTCGCTTTCGCCCCTTGGTAAGATCAGCGACGATATGTCCTCTGCATAAATTTTGTTTTGTTTTCATATTAAAATTTTAATATTATAAATAAAAATAATTTATTTTTATTAATATTACAATTTTCGGGGATCAATCTCGGGATTCCGGCATTTTGTTTCTTCGATCCCAAAAATCCCGAGATCCAAATATACGTCCGGGATTGCAAGCCCTAGACCATCGCTATGAAAAATCATAAATTATTTCGTTACTAACAAATACTAAATTTAATTATGAAAAATACGGTACTATTAGGTTTGAATGGTAATTCTTAGATCGTCTAAATTTTATTGGCGGTCCGAAATTTTGGAAAAGCTCATGTGCACAATATACAAGGCAAGACTACAGATAGCGACACGACCAGACCGTATTTTTAAAATTTATTTCCCGCAAAGTGTCTATTTCACAAATATTTGATTAGTTCTGACACAAACCTATGTAGTTTATTTGAATTAAGTTATTTTCAAGTAAAAAAATAATTTATGATTTTTCCTAGCGATGCCACGGGTAAAAATTTGAATTTTTTAGTTTTTTCTGAATATGGTTCATGGTAGACTGCGATTCAAACTAGAATGGTACAGGAGCGTCAACTTCCGATCCTCTAATAAGCAGTATGAGACCGAAATCCGAGCCGAAATCAAAAAATCTACGAAACCATTTAGTCAGGAAGAAACATGCCTAATGTCTCCTGACTAAATGGTTTCGTAGATTTTTTTGATTTCGGTCTTATACTGCTTATTAGAGGATCGGAAGTTGACGCTCCTGTACCATTCTAGTTTGAATCGCAGTTTACCTATACGAGACGATCGGTAAATTCTGAACAATTTTTCTTAACAAAAATTTTCGATATCTTCTCAATTTGACGCATTTTTCGATACCACCGTCAAGTTTCTTTTAAATTCCCGCCAAACCAGTGATCACATGACATGTGTTAAAATAAATTTTTTGGTGGTCGGACATGCAGAAACAAACCCCCAATAGAGTTTTTTCAAAATATCAATAATAAAAATGTTTCCCTGCCAACTTAATGTCGGACACTATACAGGGTGTTATAAAAAGATAAGAAATTTGAACGGCAGATTCTACATTCAAAAATATGAAAATAAGTATATATAAACATGGCTCCACAAACGCTTTTTTTTCGGTGTTTAATATTTTAATTTTTAAATGTTTCTTTTTAATTTCTCGAAAATGCGATAAGATATTGACATGAATTTTAGTACACGCCAGTATGGAATCAAAGGGTACCTTTATGTGCAAAAATTTATTTTCTAATGTACTTGCATCAGTGGCGTGCCTGCTGGTAAGTCTTTATTTTTAGCGAAAACAATTGCCCGCCTTTGACTTTTTGCAAAATTGATATAGTTCTCTTAAAGCCCAATTAATTCTGCGTGAAAAGTGTATATTGAGCTTTTTCGTTTTGACGCACCATTTTCGAGATAAAAATTAATTTATTTCTTACAATTACAAAAAAATTAAAATGAATTTTTTTAAACATATATGTTTTGTTCAGGAAACAGTGCTTATTGATTTAAGTTTATAGTAGATGCCGGAAATGCCTCTAAATCGTATTCGCATATTTCTCCTATCTCTTCGGAATACTCGAGGTCTCAAAATATTAAACACCCTGTATCTTGAAAAAGAAGCGTTTGAGGATCCATGTTTATATAAACTTAATTTCATATTTTTAGATGTAGAATCTGCATTTAAAATTTCTTAGCATATTTTCGTAACACCCTGTATATTAGACTAATGCATAGTTGAATTTCAGTTTTGGTACTATTATACAAATACAAAGATTGAGTAATTATTAGGTATGATTTATCGTTCACTAGAAACAATAATATCTGTAAATTTGCTTGTATATTTTTCTTATTTTTAGCAAAACGAAATTTGAACGCCAACTGATGTTAAATCCTAGCTAACAATTACTCAATTTTTGTATTTGTATAATAGTACCAAAGCTGAAATTCAATTATGCATTAGTCTAATATATGTATATACTCTATAAAAATAATAGTTAGCTAAATGTATCCCGAGGAAATAACCTTCAGCTGATGTAATACTATAGACCGCAGCCCTCGAGTATATAGGTTCTCAGCAAGCTCGCTACTCATATCAGCTGACGGTCTTTCTCCCACTATACAGTTAGCTGATTATTGTTTTCGTGTAATGTTATTAATAAACTATCATATAGTTTAATTTTAGCTTCGGTAATATCGTTTCCGTTTAAGCCTGAACTTACGTTCCTTTTATGAGCAGCTGAAGTAGGTATATTTCCCCGGAATTTAAATAGCTGACTATGATTTTTTAATATTTCACGGTTTTCAAAAAACGAAATCTAAAGATTCAGCTTTTTTTATTACTATATATTATTTTTTGTATACTAACAATTAGAATCAACAAAAATTTGTACCAACAGAAACTTAAAATGCTTGCTTTTTTCCTATAATTACAGTAAAAATTGACTTAATGATTAATTTTTTTTACATTAGTTGCTTAGCTACCTACTTTATATTTACAGAAATAATTAATTATATTTTGACACTTGGCCATTTGGTTTCAACCAGAGCCACTAATCCAAAAAAAACAACAACAATATTTTGACACCCTGTATATCAGGCGCGGCCCGTGAAACTTCAAAGTTGTATATCTCTGTTGCTACTTATGGGACCCATGCCAAATTCAGGTTTTTTAATAGTGAGCCTACTAAGAATTTTTTGGTAAAGAAAAAAACTATTTTTAAATTTGCGAAAAAAAGTCGAATTTTTGAATTGAACCACCTGGGTAAAAAATCAACACGCTTAGATATTTTATTTATTATTTTTTCTAAACAAATTTTACATCATTTTGTCGACAATTCTTAAATTTTAAGAGAAAAAAATGTGTTAGTAGAAAGTTATAACCATTTGAATTTTTTGTTAAATTATATTTTAGCTTTAAGAAAATTCAAATGACTCTAACTTTCTACTAACACATTTTTTTCTCTTAAAATTTAAGAATTGTCGAAAAAGTGATGTAAAATTTGTTTAGAAAAAATAATAAATAAAATATCTAAGCGTGTTAATTTTTTACCCAGGTGGGTCAATTCAAAAATTCAACTTTTTTTCGCAAATTACAAAATATTTTTTTTCTTCGCCAAAACATTCTTAGTAGGGCTACTATTAAAAAACCTGAACTTGGCATGGGTCCCATAAGTAGCAACAGAGATATACAACTTTAAAATTTCACGGGCCGCGCCTGACGTGTACAGGGTATGGAAATGGTTAAATATATTGGAATTTAAGAATTGTCGAAAAAGTGATGTAAAATTTGTTTACAAAAAATAATAAATAAAATATCTAAGCGTCTTAATTTTTTACCCAGGTGGGTCAATTCAAAAATTCAACTATTTTTCACAAATTACAAAATATTTTTTTCTTCGCCAAAACATTCCTAGTAGGGCCATTATTAAAAAACCTGAACTTGGCATGGGTCCCATAAGTAGCAACAGAGATATACAACGTTAAAATTTCACGGGCCGCGCCTGCTGTATATCGAAAACGTAGGAGTTATGAACCTCTTCCCGAAGTCTTTTATCACAACACCTACACCCTACACCTACCTACACTTCTACTCCCCAGTACGTCCTAAACCCTATACTCAAAACTTTTAAACTGGTTTGTTAATTACCTCTTTTCCTGTATTCATTTTTTAGTATGGCATAAATGTCAAATGAATATAATTTTAAGATTCTAAAATTCACTTGTGTCAAGTTTTATATCTAGGCTAAAAAAACAGGACCTAACATGGGATTAAAAATTTCACATGTAAAACCATACAGTTTTACTCTATCCTTTGGTCCGCTTTAAAAAAAAAAATGCACTATATTAATCACAACCACGTCCCATAAATGCTGTTTTTTGGTAAAAACTGTATTTGCGCTATATTTTTCTAGATAAAATCGAACTTTTCCTATTTATGCCTACACAACTTAAAGTATGAGTCCTTTAGTTGTATAAGTAAACTTTTGCAAAAAAATTTTTTTTTGTGAACTTTTCCGATTTTTGGAAGTCGCTTTTAATTTTCTTTTTAAACTCGCAAATTCCTATGCAAACCAAAAAATTTCAGCGTAAGTAGTTCAGTAGTTCTGGCAGTATAAGAACGATGAACAGACAAAATAATCATATGGTTTATAGAACTTTTATTTATGTAGATGTAAACTTTTTTTGTACGCGTTGTGCGTCAGCAATTCAAAAATTCAGGTTTTAATATTTGACAAACTGTGCAATTCTCTGATACTACTAACAACAGAGATAAGCATATTATAAAACTGGAGGCCCCTATTACGGAGCGTATTTTTATTTTTATCTTAAAAAATGAAGGGCCAAAAAATCCATAAAAAAAATCTCAAAAAAATTTTCTCCGGAATTTAAATTTGAAATAAATTTAAAAATGGAGCGCTTGTTATTTTTTCTATGTCGCAAAATTATATTTAAGCTACATGTATATACGTAAAAAACCATAATATGCACTATAAAGCAAGTCATGTTTGGAACTAAACATTTATTAAATAAATTGTATTTAGTAAGGATATATGCGCTGTGTGATTATCATCCATTTTAAAAATTTATTTTACTTTACTAAAAGGCAAAGTTTATTAAAAAATTTTTTATGTGGTTACAAATTCTTTACCCGTATTCTGTTCCCATTTAAAATGGATGATTTAAAAAATAATAAAAATGCACCACCTACCAAATTTAAGTTTAAAAAGTTTAACAAAAATTTTTAGTTCCTAAGGATTTTTTTTAAAGGTGCTAATATATTTATTTTTTCCTATACCTAATATATCTTTATCTATACAGTAATATTAAAAGTTTTTAAATATTATAAAATATCCCAATCTTGGGGAAAGTAGTTCCCCTTTTATTCTATATCAGGGGCAAATTTAGAATTTCGCCAAGAGAAGGCGCAAGTTCCCGTTCGACATTTTTTTATTGTTTGGGGTTCTAAGAAATGAACACTATTTCATACTGAACGAAAAATCTAAACCTGTTCTTGCGAAACCAGAACGGTTGGTCATCTTAACTTACAAATATTCTAGCATTTTTTTATTTGTGCATTCTATCCATTTGGACTGATATACAAACATTTTTCGAAAACGCATTTTTTAAAAGCACGTTTTTTCGAAAATATATTTTTTCGACAACAGAACTTTTTCGATAACACAGTTTTTTTTTAAATCAACTTTTCAAATTCTTATACTATTCGAAACTACATTTTTTTAAAACATATTTCTTGAAAGTACATTTTTTTATTGCTTCGAAAAAGACCTTGAATATTCATATCTTAAAAAAAAAAACGCTTTTTTAAAAAAGTAATTTACTACAGAGGAACAGCAGACACAAGAAAACAAACCTGACCGAAAACCAAAATGGTTCGTTGATGTTAGTTCATGACCTTTTTCTGTCTTTTTTTATTGACATTTTCTACGCTAGTAGAGTTCATAATTTAATTTTTGGAAAATTATATTTTCGGAAATTGTAGTTTTGAAATTCTTTTTGAAAAAAATATTTTCGAAAAAATTTTGTAGATCCGTTTACCAATAATCATATTTTGATAAAGTTGCTTTTCGATAAAATTTACTTAATTTAACACCGAAAAAATGTTTAAAAAAACAGTACACGCGACAGGACCAACTGCTTGATTAATATGAAAATGTAAATATTGTAGCATTTTTTTATTTATGCCTTCTGTTCATTTGAAGGGATATACTTAAGTACAATTTTTCGAAAGCCAACTTTTCAAATTTTTTCAAGCACTTATCAAAAATACATTTTTTTAGAGAATATCTTTTTCGAGCTTAATTTTTTTCAAAAAACACTTTTCGAATATTATTTATTCAAGCAACGGCTTTTGAAAAAATATATTTACGAGAAAGCAATGTACCAAACCTAAGGAAACTTGATCAACCTCAAAAAAAGATTCGTTTAGGTTTATTCAGGATCGTTTTTCGTCTTTTTTTATTTACCAATTTCCAAGGCAGTAGAGTAGTAGAGTTCATAGCCTAATACAGTTTTCGAAAAAATACATTTTCGAAAATTGTATCTATTTAAAACAAACATTTTTAAAAACTTTTTGAAAAAATGTACTTTCGAAATATGTATTTTGGAGAATTTCATAAATCCGTTTATAAAAGAGCATCTTATGAAAAAGCAGTTAAGATATTTTTAAAAAATGTACTTTCGAAATAGGTTTTCCAGAAAATATTATCAAAAAGTTTCGTAAATCCGTTTTCGAAAAAGCTGTTTTTCCAAAAAAATTGTTCTCAAAAAAGATGTTTTCCGAAAAAAAACCTGTTTGATGATTTGTTTTCTTTAGTAAGGAATGTTTTCAGAAACCATCGATGCGAATCAAAAAAGTCGAAAAAGGCTTGTATTTTTTATATAACATTCGTATTATAGATCTGTTATTCATATTTTTGTAGTATAATTTATATATTATAGAACTTACATAAACGGCAAATTTTTGTTTGTACTATTTAGTAGAATATGTACGAATGGTTAGTATTTATGATACATTTTTTATTTATAAAATTCCCTATTGAAATCCTATTTGCACAAGGGTCTAGGGGGGCACGCGCCCGTTGCATTCCCCCCCCCCCCCCCCCTAAATCCGCGCCTGACCTATATGGGGAAAATTTACGGATAAAAGTTTTTAGATAGAGAGAATTCCCTTTCTTAATGCATTTTTATAAACTTTTTTCCAATACTTTAAATAAATTTAAAAAATAAAATAAGAAAAACCTTTTAAAAATTTAAGTAAGATGTTTCAAAAGTTGACACTATGACACTATGCTTGTATTGTCCTTTTAAAAACAAAAAAAAAACTTAAAAACTAAAAATACATCATGAGTTGTGAGAGGGAACTTTTAACTTCAAATTGTTTGAATAGAAACTTAAAAAAAATGTATTTTGGAAAAACTAGTGTGTTTTCACACCAGACAAAATACACACACCACAATTTTGAACTTTAGATTTCCCCTCTCAAAATTTGATGTTTCGTTGCATGAAACAACTAGCATCTGTATCTGCAAGAGGGCACCATTAGCGCTCACGTACGTTCCCTTCTTTTACATAACCCCTGATCAAACCCATTTTTTTCTGCGCATAACCCCAAATTTCGTAATCATATAGGTACCGTTAGCCGGCAATAAAATTATGTAATTCTATGGTCGAGCTATGTTTTATGATACATGTAAAATACATAAAAATACATATAAAAATCAAAAGCGATAAAAAGGTACTTACGGTATCTGGGAGCAGAGCAAAACTTTATATTAGGACGAACGAAACGCGAGCCCCCCTGCGATTCTATTAATTATGTAGCCGTCTACACATTCGCTACAACTGACAGAGTATATTCATAAAACCGTCAGTTTTGAAAGTTTTTAGCCGAACTCCAAAATTATTAGAACAGGGAAGACTATCGCGGACTATTCTATTCCAGTGGGGAGCCCTTGATGACGACGTAAGCTGTCCATCAGGAACGCGCGCGAAGCTCCTCGCCCGCCGACCACAGGAAACAGAATGATTTGTGATCGTAACTTGTTTTTCCAATCGATACAAATTTTGACAAAAAAATTGTTCTCGAGTCTATGCAAAAAAACTATATTGATGCCGAGCTTGGGTAAAAAAAGTTGATAAAACATACGCAACACTCCTTGTGCCTTACATTTCGACGGGATTTTGGATTTTTGACCAGAGACGTGCGGATTTTTACATCGATGATGAATAATAATTAATAAATTTTAATTACTATTTTTATTATTTATTATTACCCGTTTAACATGTCGGAATGGCGTTAAAACACATTTTAGTGAAAATGACGATTCTCGCATGCATTATCTTATTATGAAAATATGTTTGCTTTTCACTCAAACCTACTAAATGGGCTTTAAGGGTTTTAGACAAAGGTTTATTTGGACACAATTCATATTAGGGGGTAGGATATAGCCTACAGGCTAAAGCTAGAGAGGTAACACAAAGATGGACCATTGTCTAAAATCTAAGATGTTACCGAGAATCACTATAGCACACAAAATAAAGATAGCTATTTATATAACCAGTTGGTGATGTATTTCCTTTTGTTGGAAAGCCGCCGATTATTCGGTTTTTTACATTAGAATAATTTCATCTTAGGTTTTTTAGGTCTTCTTCATTTTCTACTGGTGTTTTATAAACCAGTGACTTTAAGCGTCCCCAGAAATAAAAATCAAGAGGACTTAAGTCTGGGAATCTTGGTGATCATGACTGATTGATTAGGTTCTTCAGTCCCCTATCGATCCACCGATTTCGACAAATTTCACTTAGGAACACCCTCCACATCGTTTTTGTGGCCTAACCCAACAAAAATTATTTACTCAAACTATCCCCGTATGAAAAAATACCAGAATAACTGCTTATATAACCGGTTAGGAAATGCGTTACTTTGTTTAACGAGTGTAATGTTTGAGGGACGAGCGAAGCGAGATCCCCCAAAATTATACGAGTTAAACAAAATTATTAACTTTAATTATTGTATCAAGAAATCTAAGTAGGCATCAGAAACATAGGGTAAAAACTTAATACCTATTGTTCAAAAAAGGCAATAAAAATCAATTTTAATCCGTAATAATTATATTTATTCATTTAGTTTAGGTAAAAAAAATCAGTATAGTTACAAAACCTTTCTTATATACAAAAATTGATATATATTCAAGAAAATTGAAACCTCCTCGAGCAATTGAAATTCGTCATCGCTATTTGTTATCAATGCTTCTATATTGTAGAATGCTGCATGTAGAGTTATTATCACTACAGAAGCACCTACAAAAATATTTTTATTTAATATATGGATGTACTGTATCTTCTTGATTTAGTGATCTTCCATATTGGGCTACAGAATGTCAGTATTCCAAATTAAAGCCCATAATAGTCAAATACTCACCCAGTGGCTTATTCTCTTACCTATGACTCAAAACATGGCTCCATGTGCCCCAACCAGATAATACACAGGCATGGAACATACCGCTACTAGTCCATATTGTTGTGCTAATGAAAGCTCTTTCCCAAAAAATACCAGCTTCTTCTGCATATGTCTTTTGTTTAATTTATAGCCAGAATAGAATGTACCTGCTATAGCCAACAAAATTAAAGGTGATGTGACTCTAAAAGAAACCTTTTACTGTACTTCACGGATTAAACGTGGTTTTTTAATTCTGCTTTTTAAAGAATAAAGTGACACTTTTAATCCCTAAGAGATTGAATGACAAATACAACGAACAAATTTCCCTTATACATACAATATACCCTTGGATAGTTTTAGTCAAAGAGTTTAAGAGTTAATAAAAGTGGTTTTACATTGTTCCATATTAACCATTAGAAAAGAATAGTAACTTTATTGCAGTACTTCTTCCAATAGTTTTCTAGTTTTTCCCCAATTCCGACTGAATCACAGCAAATATTTTGTTGGAATTGGGGAAAAACCAGAAAGATGTTGGAAGAAGTACTTCCTGCAATAAGCTGTGAACATAATTATTTTTCCTATTAGTCTTATTTTAAATAATCTTTAGGTCAAGGGGCACTTGGAGGGGCTATGGGGCTGTAGCACATTAAGACCTTTTTTTAATTTTTCTAGGTACATGTACTATGGGACAAACACACGATTGGACCCCCTCCTTCATTGTCAATTTTTTAGGGCCCCCAGTTACAATCCTTCAAACAATTCTTCAACGAGTAGTTCGGCGGTTAAATTTCAGCCCCTTTAAAAACCTTATATAAATACATACTTGCTACTTTTTTAAAGACCGCCCATCCGTCTATATACCCCCCTTAATCGAGGAAAATGTGTGTGTGTTGTCATGGACTTTCACATTTTCACCATTTCAATTTTTTTTCTAGAAAACGGTCAGAGGGGGCGCAAAAACTTTCTCCCGGTTAATGGAGGGATAGTGCGACTAGCTTCGGTAAAAAATTCTGTTATACAGGGTGTATGGTTTCGGAGCTACTAAACATCAAAGTCGCAGCGAATGTGTTAAATGCCCCTCGGGGGGAACTGGAAATTTTGAAGAATTTTATGGAAATAAAAATATCCTAGGTATATTCTCTCATGTACTTAGAGCATACATTAAAATTAATAGAACTAGCAGAAGATACGACATATATAAATTTCTAATAAACAGATATTTACTTACAAGCAATATACAATTAATACTAGGAAAACAAATAAATAGTTTGCTTAAAAATATTCTACACCTTTCTCACGATTCTTTTTCCCAGTCGCGGTATCGAGGGAGGAACCTTAAAATTTGATGTTTGTACAAAAACTAACCAGGGCCTTACATTCTGTCTTTGTTGCTGAATCCATTCTTTGGGGTCAGGTATTTGTGTTGGAATTTGCAGGAAACTAAGCAGAAGTTCAAACCAAATATTAATAAAAGTACAATATTTTAAAAATTAATATAGGTCACTGTGGCGTACCACTTGCTCAGTACACGATCCCACAAATTGTTATATGTACCAGTTAATGTTTGGTAGAAATACCTTTTGGTAATATAAAAAACGAAGTAGTTTTAGAAAAACAAAAGATAAGGATAAATAATTTAGAATAAAAGAGATGACAAAATTGTGAGCAGCTCTGTTAAAGATATGTTACAAAAGTTAAAAATAAAACAACATTTAATCAAAAAGTAGTAATATTTCATCAGCGTAGAACTCCCATATCTAGAGGTAACAAATAATCCAATCCAAATTCTTCTTCCACATTACTCAGATAATATATATATATCCTCCGCATTAATTCGCCCTCAACATAATTGGTGACCCCTCGACGTGAGTGTTTTCTTCACGTTTATTGGCGAACACGGATTCCAATGGATCGGGATTCAATCTATTGGGAGTAGATTCCGAGGTGATGGTAATTCTTTGATCTCTGTCTTGGAGCCGTAGAAGATCTACAAAGAAAAAAAAAAAGAAGATTAGAAAAATTTATTGACTTTGTTTGAGAAAGCAGCCCAGAAAAATCCTTCTAGAAACCAGTCGTGGAAGAAGTAAAAAGAACAAAGAACATTAGAAAAGACTTAAATTTATTATAGAAATCAGAGTCGGCTGCTGGGTAAGTGGTTTGCGCCCCTTTTACTTACCTCTCTGAATAATTCACTTTGATAATAATAATATTATTTTTGCTTCTTTCTTTTATATTTCATCGAAATGACAGAAGAAAACATTGGTGACAACCCTCTCATTGACAAACATGTCAGTACTAATCAAAATAACGGTTCTGTCAATGCTAACAATGAAAACATTTCATCAATTAAATTACCTCCTTTCTGGATCACAAAACCAGAAATTTGGTTTAGTCAAATTGAGGCACAATTTGCAGTTTCTCGTATCACTGCAGACAAAACGAAATATTTCCTGGTTATAGCTAACTTACCTTTAGAGATAGTGTCAAATATTTATGACATTATTTCGAACCCTCCACAATCTGATATGTACAATAAACTAAAAGAAATTCTAATCAACAGGTTAACTTCAAGTGAAGAAAAAAGACTTGATGACCTTCTTTCTGGCTCCGAAATGGGTGACCGCAAGCCTTCAGATTTTTATAGAGAAATGCTTAATACAGCTGGTGGTTCACAGATGGTTAGCCAGGAATTGCTGCTTAAATTGTGGAAAAGACGCTTACCAAAAACAATTTTGGTAGCATTGACTGCATCTGGTAGGAAAGTTGTCAATGAACTTTTAGAAATAGCCGACAATATATGGGAAACTTATCGACCAACTTCTATTTTTAAAAAAGTTTCTGAAGTTGAAACACAGCACCTTGTCGATCGATCAGTTCCCTATATAGGTAATTCATCTACCGTTCCAAACGAATTAATGAAAGCTTTTTCTGATTTTTCAATTAATTGTCGAAATCTTCTTCATTCCATGTCTCAAAAACAACAATCTATGGAACAACAAATTAATTCACTTCAAAATCAATTGTCACACTTTCAAAATTTTTCTAACACACCTAACAGAAATCAAAATAATCAATGTGTTTCCTGTAGAAGTCGCTCTAACAGTCGTTCTCGGTCATCCTCAAAAAATCGCGTATGTTTTTATCATAACAAGTTTGGAAAAAGAGCATTAAAATGTCAAGGACCTTGGTGTATGCTATACGAAACTTTTCAGTCTAAAGAAAATTCAAAAAACATGTAAAAGTTTCGACAGCAGACAGTGGGATAGTAAAATATAAAAATCGCCGCCTTTTCGTGTTTGACGATTCTAACAAACTACAGTTTTTGATAGATACCGGTGCAGATGTATCTGTTATTCCTCGGGATGTATTTTCAGATCTGAAAAAAGATAAAGATTTTTTTTTAACTGCCGCTAATGGTACTCCTATTACAACTTATGGCAAAAAGTTTATAAAAGTAAATCTTAAGCTCAGACGCAACTTATCGTCCCATCATTGGCGCAGATTTTCTGGCCCATTTTGGTTTGCTAGTAGATGTTAAAAACAAATATCTCATTGACTCTGAAACTACTTTGATTTCAAAAGCTTCTTTAGTTAATTCAGATGTTCCAACTCCCAAACTATTTGCTGTCGAAACAAAATATACCCAACTTCTTAGAAAATACCCTAAACTTATTTCTTCACCAGATTTTGTGCTACCTGCCAAACATTCAATTAAACATCATATTGTCACTAATGGACATTTACCTTTTTGTCGTCCACGTCGTCTCGACTCCATTAAATTTAAAATTGCCAAAGCTGAGTTTGAACAGATGGTTGCACAAGGCATTTGCCGACCATCCTCTTCTTCAGTAGCTTCCCCTTTACATATGGTGCCTAAAAAAGATTCTTCTGATTGGCGACCATGCGGGGATTATCGTTTTTTAAATGGAGTCACGACACCAGACAGGTATCCATTACCACATATTCAAGATTTTAACTTGCATGTCCATGGCAGTACCATTTTCTCAAAAATTGACTTAGTGAGAGCTTATCATCAAATACCGGTAGCGGAGGAAGATATTTTCAAAACAGCTATCACTACACCTTTTGATCTTTTCGAGTTTCAACGAATGCCTTTTGGTTTACGAAACGCTGCCCAGACTTTCCAAAGATTTATTAATGAGGTAACTCAAGGACTCGATTTTATTTTTGTTTACATTGACGATATTTTAGTAGCAAGTAAAAATGAGGACGAACATTTTCAACATTTAAATATTTTATTTGAGCGACTCGATCAATTTGGAATAAGTCTCAAACCTTCAAAGTGTGAATTTGGAGTAGCAAATTTAAATTTTTTGGGACATTCCATCTCTGAAAAAGGTATTTCACCTTCAGAAGAACGCATAAATGTAATTAAAAATTTTCCGACACCAAAGACACTGAAACAATTGCAACGATTCATAGGAATGATCAATTTCTACCATCGCTTTGTACCGAAAATGTCAGAAATATTAATTCCTTTGCATAAACTCTCAGTTGACTTGCAAAATAATAAAAATAAAAATATAAGCGATTGGCCAGAGGAGTGTGAGAATAGTTTTAACAAAGCGAAAACTCTACTTGCTGAAGCAACAATTCTAGCACATCCTAGACCTAGCGCCAAACTTTCGTTGACAACAGACGCTTCTAGTACGGGCATCGCTGCTGTACTAGAACAAACTTATGATAATTTTTCGCAACCTATTGCGTATTTTTCAAAAAAACTTAGCCCTTCTCAGCAAAAATACTCTACTTTTGATCGCGAATTGTTAGCCATTTATGCAGCAATCAGACATTTTCAACATTTTTTAGAAGGTAATGAATTCTTGACTTTTTGTGACCATAAACCTTTAACTACAATTTTTCAGTCCAAAGCAGACAGAAGTCCACGTCAATTTCGTTATTTAGAATACATTGCTCAGTTTACAACTCATATTCGATATATCAAAGGAAAATCAAACGTCATTGCTGATACTCTCTCACGCATACATGACAACATGGGATCTTTAGATATATTTGACATAGATATCTGTTCTTTAAAACAAGCACAAGATGCGGACAAAGAACTTAAAACATTAATTCAAAGTCAAAATTTAAACAAAAACTGCAAATTTATATTAAAAGAGGAAGAAGTTTCTTTCACCAAAATTAAAGTTTGGTGCGAAGTTTCTTCGACGAATAAAAGAATTTATATACCAAAAGAACTTAGATTTACGATTTTTCAAAACTTGCATGGCATATCTCATCCTGGCATTCGCGCTTCAAAAACATTAGTAGGTTCACGATATTTTTGGCCTAAGATGAATTCAGATATTCATCAGTGGGTTAAATGTTGTCTAGGTTGTCAGACTTCTAAAATCAATAAACATACAAAATCTCCTATAGGTAAATTTGACATTCCAAAAGGTCGTTTTGAACATATTCACATCGATTTAGTCGGTCCTCTAGTTCCTTCAGGAGGATGCACGTATATTCTTACAGTTATTGAAAGAGCCACTAGGTGGACAGAAGCCTATCCTCTATCTAACATATCAGCACAAACTGTGGCAAAAACTCTCTATACACACTATTTTTCACGTTTTGGCGTAGCACATACAGTAACTCATGACCAGGGAACTCAATTCGAGTCAGCATTGTTCTCAGAGTTTAGTAAACTTCTTGGTATTCATAGAATACACACAACAACATATCATCCGCAGAGCAATGGAATGATTGAAAGATTTCACAGAACTTTAAAAGCGGCTCTAACAGCTAGAGGAAATAGAAATAGGTGGAAAGATGAACTACCATTAATTCTCTTAGGTCTAAGATCGGCAATAAAGGAAGACCTTCAATGTTCACCTGCAGAACTAATGTATGGTCAACCTTTACGATTGCCCGGAGAATTTTTTTACAACTTCTCACGAAATCATTGACACTTTTCCTATCTTGATCAGTTTACGCGAATGTTTTGCTAATTTAAAGCCAGAAGCAATTAATAGGCATAACCTGGAGAAACCGTTTGTGTGTCACGATTTAAAAAATTCAAATTACGTGTTCATTAAAGTAGAAGGCAAAAAGTCATCTCTTTCGCCGTCATACGAGGGTCCTTTTAAAGTAATCAAAAAATATCCAAAATCATTTGTTATTTTTAAAGATAATAAAGATGTAGTTGTTAGTATAGACAGAATTAAACCTGCTTTCCTGTTGGCGGAGCATGATGAATCTGTTATTCCAAATAAAAACGTAAAAAAAGTTTCTTTCGCATTGAATTCTGTTAACGTTTAAAAATTTGATGAAATTCTTTTTATTATTTATTTTTTTTTAGAGAGGGGAGTATTTGTGGCGTACCACTTGCTCAGTACACGATCCCACAAATTGTTATATGTACCAGTTAATGTTTGGTAGAAATACCTTTTGGTAATATAAAAAACGAAGTAGTTTTAGAAAAACAAAAGATAAGGATAAATAATTTAGAATAAAAGAGATGACAAAATTGTGAGCAGCTCTGTTAAAGATATGTTACAAAAGTTAAAAATAAAACAACATTTAATCAAAAAGTAGTAATATTTCATCAGCGTAGAACTCCCATATCTAGAGGTAACAAATAATCCAATCCAAATTCTTCTTCCACATTACTCAGATAATATATATATATATCCTCCGTATTAATTCGCCCTCAACAGTCACCTAGGTAAACTACTGTTTTTCTTCAGATCTGGAGGTGTTTCCATCTGTCCACTTACGTTTACAGCTACGTCCGCCATTTTTTAAAGCAATATCCCAGAATTTTGTAGTAAATCAATTGTAAGAAAAGTCGTTTAAGTTAAAATTTAGTTTTTAGTCTCGTGGTTGGTGTTCGGTTTAAAATATCAAAATTGCTACTACTTTTTAGTAGAAGCGGCAACATTGCATTGTCAAAAATATTTTAGACAGGTAGAGCAAGTTCGTTTATGTAAACGACCAAATTTTCAGAGCGATTCCTTAACTGGTTCGCCAGATATATCTAACGTACCCTGTATATATACTTAGTTAATATTAATGTTAATATTTTTTCTCAGAAAACAGAACTCTTATAAGGAGTAACTTTTTTTCGTAAAATTAATAATAAAAAAGTTTTCCATATGTAGAGAACATTTAAGAGACTCTGTAATTAAAGTCTTAACTTTATGCTAATATATTTTATTAAATAAATATTTACCTATGCAAGTGCTTGCATCAGTGTTGATGTTAGCCTCACGTGACAATGGTGTTAGCACACTATTGGACATATGTATGTATATCAGATTTTCACTCAACTTCGAGATCAGGACTCTCAAGGTGTTGTTTTTATGATAGAACAGGAAATTCCCTGAATTTTTGAGACAGCTAAAAAGAATAGAGGAGTTAATAGACAATCGTTTAAAACCCCAAATTAACAGTTGAAGGATGCAATGTCCTCATTTTAATAATAGCAGCCATCATCTGTAGTAATTTTTTACAAGCGTTCTTTCTGTATAATTAAAATTACCGTAAGATATTCCCCATATGCTCAAAAAAAAATAGTAATTGCTAGTAGTGCCTAAATTCACCACTAAGGCCGTATTCTACATCTTGAAAGACTGCTCCCCGACAGAACGTTGACAAGATAGGACAGCCATGATTGGCAGTAGTCTGGCAGACCCTCTCGAAAAGTGTTCCCTCGAGATGTAGAACACATTGCACGTATAAAACATAAAATTTAACTAGGCATATTTTGTATTGGACCCTTGACCCTTCAAGTACTTTGGTATATTTAGTTTGGTACACAGGTTCCACGTGGGCAAAATCAAAATTAAATTTACTGATGATATGAAGGTAGTGCCATTTTAGAAATGCATCGATTGATCAAGGTTCACCTTAGTGGATCCTGTGCAAACACATCGTAAGAAAATAATTTTACAGTACCTTTTTTAGTATTCCTCCAAGGCGTCGGCAACTGTTTCGGCCGTCCTTGACCATCATCAGTGTTGTACGGCCCCGAGCAGGGACAACAACAGACAGCCGCTTACTAGTTAACAATTTTACGTACCCAGACCTGAAAAGTAAACAGCTGCCAAGAAAAGACCTGGGACATTTTTTTAAATATTACGTGAAGTAGAAAAGCCAAAGCCAAAACAATAATTGTTATCGATATTTAATTAATAAAAAATCCCCCAACGTGTGTTCTTAGTTTAAAAAAAAAGTACCTATCTTCTTTTCCTAAGAACCAAAAAATAATTAGTAAACTACAAATGACAGTTTTTGTATAACATTTTGGCGTTATATTTAAGTGTTTCTTTTTAGGAAATGATTAAAAGACGAAAACCCTAAAGTAGTAGGGATAAAGGGGCGGGTGATTACTTTTTTGAAACAAGAAATTCATACACACGCGCAAAGTTTATCTTGTAACTGTTGCGCAGACAATGACAAGGTAAAGAATGCATGTGCAAGACTAAAACCAAACTTATCGCTAAAAATTAAAAATGTATCGCTTATATTTAATACCAAATTATTTTGCATACCTAAAAAAGAGTTAATACCTAAAAATGAAAAATTAGTTATAATATTAACAACTGAAGAGAAAAAAGTAAATTACACCTAAAAATAAAAAATTAGTAAATAGATACAGAGTGGTTATGGATGTATTCCATTAATGTTCAGACAATTTAAATACTTATTCCAGGGAACAGACATCAATCTTTTTTTCTTTCTTCTATCTTTTCTTTATAAATTCAATTGATTCTCATATATGGTAATTTTATTATTATGGATAGTAGTTATTTTTCCATTATAAAAAATATTTCTCTTCAATTAATCAGAAAGCCTAAAAATAAAAGAAAATATCAAGATAAAATGGTTAGACAATTTTTGGTGCAAAGACACTTAAGGTGAAAAGAGACGGAGTATTTTCTATTACTGAACAAAATTGAAAAATCACACCCTCTTTTGATACAAGCTTTTGTTTAAAATATTTTCAGGAAATTTTGGTGAGTTGACATTGAGATAGGGATAAATCTTAAACATATTTTTGACATTAACCCCCTCTCTATATTTTGGAAGGTGGGGGGTGTTTTTGTAATTTTAAATGGGATGTTGTACTTTTGTTTATAAAATTCGAAACTACGTCAAAAGCTACGTAGGGGTACAATTTTTTTTATTTACACTTTTGGTTACGGAATTATGGTTAACTAAATTTTGATTGAATTTAAAAAATAAATAAATTTTACCAATAAATCAAGTTCACTTATTTCGGAATTATTAATTGTTTCCATGGAAATGCGTTATTTCTACTCAAGTCAGTTGCGAACTTTGAAGTTTTAACGATTATTTCTCTAGGTCCCCGGTTTTAACCCCCTTGACTTTTTCCTGTGTGGTTTTATAAAAGACAAAATGACGGTGAATGTACCTACAACCGTAGATGATATAAAGACCGAATCCGCCTGCTGATTAGTGACCCTTGAACTGTTACAGCGGGTACGAAATTCATTTAGAAAAAGACTGAGAAAGTGTTTGGAAGTTGAAGGGGGACATTTCGAACAACTTCTCAAGCATGACAGACTAATAATCATGATTCCGTAAAAAGAGAGCAAATCAAAAAAAAATTGTACACGTACGTAGTTTATTACGTACATTCTAACATATACAGGGTGTCTAAAATAGGTGATACCACTATTGCTATCTCCGAAACGGTAAAAGATACGAGGTCAGTTAAATTAGAGAAAATGTGCCATTTTTAGTCCCTATTCATTTTCCGTTTACGGAGTTGCCAAATTCTCTATAGTTTCTTATCTACAGGGGATTTTTTAAAAATAGTCAAAAATTTAATTCTTAAATATCTCGAAAATTATTATAGTTAGAAAAAAATTGTTTTAATAAAAATCACACGATTTTGTACCTTCTCTAAAGTAACGTTATTGTTTTGTTTATACCATTTGTTTTTATTGAGTTACTGATACTAACTTGTTTTTTTCAAATACGGACCTGGACTTTTTGCTCCATTTTTTGTAAGAATACTTTATACCCTTTACAACTGTGTATAACTTGAAAATATTTGTCGACGTTTTGATTAAGAATAGCAACATCATCAGTATTTTCTAACAATACGGACCTGGGATCTTCCATGTTAAGGCACAATTCATAACCTATCGCTATGGTTTGTGGTTTTTGTGGTTGTGAAATGGCGCATTTACTTGAAAAATGCCAGGTCCGTACTGGCAGAATATCCTGAGATGCTATTATTCACCAAAACGTCGAAAATGATAATCAAGTGATACACAGATGTAAAGGGTATGAAGTATTATTTCAAAAAATGCAACAAAAAGTCCAGGTCCGTATTTGAAAAAAACAAGTTAGTATCAGTAACTCAATAACAACAAATGATATAAACAAAACAATAACGTTAATTTAGAGAAGGTAAAAAATCGTGTGATTTTTGTTAAAATAATTTTTTTCTAACTATAATAGTTTTCGAGATATTTAAGAATTATATTTTTGACAATTTTTAAAAAATCCCCTGTAGATAAGAAGCTATAGAAAATTTGGCAACTTCGTAAACGAAATACGAGTAGGGACTAAAAATGGCACATTTTCTCTAATTTAACTGACCTCGTATCTTTTACCGTTTCGGAGATAGCAATAGTGGTATCACCTATTTTAGACACCCTGTAGATAAACAAAAGTACATCGTCCCGTTTAAAATTACAAAGTTCCCACCCACTCCTCAGAGAGACGGAGTAAATACCAAAAATATGATTAAATATAACCCCCCCCCCCCCCCCTCACCCTATTATCTCACCAGATTTCATGAAATAAAATTAAACCGTTTTCGAGATATCGCTTCGTAACAATTTAGAAAAAACTCACCTTGTACATCATTGGCAAACACAGGGCCGTACCCAAGGGGGGGAGGGGGATTAGGGGGTTTGTTTTTTGTACTAAATTTTTTTTTTAAAGTGCGTTACAGCTGTTTCGTAGTACAACTACATCTTCACAATACAGTTACCGGCAAACGCGCGCTACCTTGCGAGGTGTGGGATGTTTATACGCAGACCCACACAAGCACGAACCAGTCAGGCTACAAAGCTTGTGAAGCTACTTAGTTCATAGGCTAACAAAGTATACAGACTAGAATCTGAATAACACATCTCTTTCTAAATTGTTGTTGAACGCCATCCTTGGTCTGTATGCCCACAAGCTTGCTTTAATGATCGATCGAATCAAACTTGTCGACGGACGGAGTTGACAAGAGCAAAAATTCTTTATTATTAATTTTACGACCAAAAGTCATTCTTTATAAAAAAAATTCTGCTTGTCGAAAATTGAAGTTTGCCATGATATAAAAATCTAAGATCAGATGCAGAGGGTGTTAATAAATTAAGAAAAATGAAAATGCTTTAGGAGAGAAGCACCATTATTTATGATTTTAAATAAAATGTTCGTAAAACAAAGCTGTTTGTAATCCAAAACAACGCCTCAATCCAAATTTTGATATCAAAATTCTGATTATTAAATTTATTCCAGATAGCTACCTCCCACCCCTCCGTATTAAATAAGTACACTCTTGTTTTGTGAACATTTTCGAAAATACGCTGCAATAGTCGCAAAAAAAAAACTTGTTATTCTAAATTTAAAAATTTGAATTTTATTACAAAATTTGTATTAAGGCTTTATTTTCGATTACCTATAAAAAACTTTGTTTTATGAACATTTTGTTGAAAATACTAAGTAATTGTACTTCTTTCGTAAAGCATTTTAATTTTTCTTAATAAACTCCCTGTACATCTGATTTCAGATTTTTATATGGTAAACTTATTTTTTCGACAAGCCGAATTTTTATGAAGAATGACTTTTGGAAACATTATTTTCCCCTTATCAACTCCATCCGTGGACACATTGTATGTATTAATATGTAAACTTACGTGCACAGAAATCGACCCACATCATACTTTTGAAATCGAATGCAATTTTTAGCAACCATTTACCAGAGTTTAATCACAAAAAGTATATTGTACGAAAGACTGTTTAATATCCACTACAGTGGGTCTATATCAATCGATATGTCCTTTTTTTATTCAAGTGATAAGTGATGACTGGTTTCTAAGAAAATGTATTTGATTTCAAAATTGTGTGATTGGTCAAGTTCTATGCGCGTAAGTGTATAAATATTATGATGGTTCCGATGGACGAAGTATGGCTTTTTGCAATGTAAATCTTGCACTTACAACCTATATGGTATACAGCAGAATGATGCCATATGATTGGTTAAGAGGAAAAATTAAAAAAAAATTCATAAAATATTTAGTACCATGATATTTTAATGAATTACATATACATTAAATTGAATAACCTACAAGACCAATGCGCAGAAAGCTAAGACCACATGAGCAGCAAAATAAATTTAATTAGACGCGTGTGGAAAATACATACCGTACTTAAATTTGCTAGAAAACATAAAAAAATTCATAGTACAAAACTTAGTTTTCTTATTTTTACACTTATCAGTTTAAATCCTTGATTTTCAAACGTTAAATAATATGCTATTTTAAGTATCTTTTCTGACACACTCTCTCTACCCACAAACGCTCTCAATGCATTGAATGAATGCAATATAGATATACCCAAGTGTATTTGCTCTGCTAAAAGTATTCGCTACATTGCCGGTATCAACAGCTTCGCCGGAACGATCATTTTCAACATTGAGAAGATTGAAAACATATCTGAGAAATTCAACAAGTGAAGGTAGAATGACTGGGCTAGCACTAATGAGTGTACACCGAGAAATAGATATTCCCAATGGAGAGGTCTTAGATATGTTTTCCAATGAAAAAAGAAAGATTGATTTTGTTATATAGCCTCATAAGACTTATAACAGTTAACTACAAAGTTTATTTTATTTTTCGATATCTCTGTGAGTTTTTCATGTGCTTAGTTAAAATCTGTTATTTTATTTTAAATTAAAGACGTGTACTTAGAGATGAGCAATGGTTTTTTGCTTCCCACTCGCCTCCTTTTATTTCCTTTTTATGAACTTCCAAGGAATTTAAACCCCCCCCCCCCGAAATATAATCTTGGTTACGGCCCTGTCCGGTTTGATCCAATTTTGTCAAACGAAAACGCCTCTGATATAACTGTCCCAAAAGGATACAAATAAAACTTAAGAGTGATCACTTCACTTCTATCACTTCCTGCGTTTTCTATTTAAAAAACGAGTGGAGTGTAAGTGTAATCTGAATATTATTTTATTCCATATTATTTACAAAGGACAGAAATACATTTAGTGTGGTCTAACGTGACCAATGGAAAACTGATAATTGTCTCAATATAGGACCAGCTAATTGCCAGGTCAGAATCACATGCAGGAGAGTATTCATAGGGGGGAGCCCCACCCCCTCGTGGGTGCTCGAGTTGGCTAATTCGAGCACGAGTTGGCTATAGGGACCTCGTACCAAAAAATGTCAACAGTTGAGTTTTGAGAAAAATCGCAAAAAGGTCGACAGTTTAATTCGAGTAAATGTAAAAGAAAGTTCGACTATTTATACAAAATCGATAGCTTTGCTCGGAGAGAATTTGCAAAAAAAGTCGACACAATAAGGTTTGTTTCTACAGCAGTTTCAAGCTAGTCAGAGCCAATCATCTTCAAGGAAAACAGTTTGCTGATCAAAACCAGACAATCTCATTGGCTCTGATTGATTTGAAACTGCTGCAGAGACAAACCCAATATTGGATTTTTATCTTTGCATAGTTGGGTTTGATCAAACCCAACATAGTTTCGATACGCCCCCAGCCCTTTTTTTCGGTGTACGCCCCTGGTCACACACCTCTCTAACTCTCTAGTCAGAACCATACTCTCAGAACCCTAATTTGTCTATTTTGCTCAGAACCCTAGAAAGCCTAGAAAGGGTCAGAACGGCACATACTGCTCGGTCATATCTGCCGTGCCGTAGTAAAACCTAGTAACTCGATTTAAAATAAAGTCGCGACTTTTATATTTTTATACTTTCCATTGGCGATGCCCCTGTGATTATTGAAAGTCTTCGATCGGCCGTAAAATGACTGGAAAAGAAAGTGAACCGGATTGGGATAGGCGAGCGACCGAGAAAATCTCGGTGGGCCGCCGGCCCAAAAGGGGCCGGTGAGGCCGAAGGCCTGGGCACTTAGCCTCTATCCCACTTCGAAACTTCGAATCATAATATTTCCCAATCCCAAACATACAAAGGAAAATCCTTGAAAACTATGTAAATTTATTATTTATTATTTGCATATTAATGTATACTTATTTATTTTTTATATTAAATATTATATTTTTCAATATCATTTACCTCACGTGTGAAATAGAATCAAAATAAAAACTTTTTTGGGGCCATCCGCAATGTGTGCAGGCCCGCATTGGAACAGGCGAGCGAGCGAGAAAATCTCTGTGGGCCGCCGGCCCAAAGGGGCCGGTAAGGCCGAAGGCCTGGTCACTTAGACTCTATCCCACTTCGAAACTTCGAATCATAAGATTTCTCAACCCCAATCTATCCCACTTCGAAACTTCGAATCATAAGATTTCTCAACCCCAAACATAAAAAGGAAAAACCTTGAAAACGATGTAAATAAGGAATATTCACATATTTTTGTATTGCATCAATCGTTTAAGGACTTTAAGGAAGTCATTACAAACCCAAAAAAAATATTTTGAAAATTACTAGGATTATTTAGCTACAAAAAATATTTACTTTTCGGTATAATTTATAACAATTTAAAAAGCAGCCATCTGTCCCTAATTAAAAATGACGTCAGGAGATCAGAAAAAATAAGTGTCAATCTACATGTCAACGTAAAGCTTAACCTAAAGTCGAACAGGTTTGTTTTTCTCGGAAACAGACAGAGGGAGAGAAATCTATTTTTTGGATTGATAGAGGAATAGTTCAACTAGCTTCGGTAAAAAATTCAGTTATATAAGATGTTTCGTTTTGCAGCTATTAAACGTCAAAGTCGAAATTTCCGCAATTTCCGTTGAATTCGGGTACAGGTCGCAAAAGTGAATTAAATCGATGTAAATTTTCGGAGGTTGTATGGGACCCGGAGCTTCAGAACTCTACTGAAACTGGTGAGGATCAGAAAATGGCAAGTTTTGAATTTTTTTAGGTCGAAAAATGCCATCTTTGGTACCTAATAACTCGAAAACAAAACGTCAGATCGAAAAACGGATTCATAAGTGAAACTTTAAAATCTCAAATACTTTTTTTGCAATACATTTACCTAAAAGAATCACTGGAAAATGGAAATATTTGGAAAAAACTGGAAATTTAGATTTTTGACTCAATCTTTCACGATTTTTAATTTTTTGTGGGGTCAAAATCGTTCAAATTAAAATCCCATATACGTCGTCGGAAGGAGCTCGTCGAAGTATATAATATCCATACTATTTAGTTTCTTCATTCTCTATAAGAAGGGAGCAATCGCCGATTAAATTTCGATTTTTTTATTTTTTTGCCCTCGACATCGGTATATTTAAATCACTCTGCATTTTTTCCTATCTATTTTTTTCCGAATTTTTCAATACTATCTTATAAAGGGATAATCGCACTTTAAAATGAATATTTAATGGGTCATCCAGGAGCGTATTTAAAGGGGAAGAAATTTGATTTTTTCCGACAAATCCTATTTTTAAAAGACATTATTCCGCACTGTTTACCTTATTTAGTGATTTGTTTTTGGGTTTATTTTATCTGTTAATTATTTAAGAATACCTCCCACTAATTTAAATCGCTCATTTTTTCATTAAAGTTATAAATAAATGGGTTTATTTGCATCGGGGACATCTAAAATTTGAAAATTTTTGAATTTTCGAAGATTGCCATGAAAACAAAGAATTGCAGTTTATTTACTCGAAATTATTAAGATGATAATAATATTTCAAAATTTCGCAGAAATGACAATTTTTGTTGCGAAATTGAAAAGTTCCTGGACCGATTTCGGCTTTAAGTATACATGAATAAGATTTTAGGAACCTTCTACTTTAAATGCAGGGATATTTCATTGGATGAGTTACGCATTAAATGTCATTTTTTTAGTGAGTTTTCGAATTCGCCATGTACTCATGATGAGTCATAAGTCATAAGTTCACTTTTGACGACACAGCCGATGGGATCACGTTTTACAAGTTTCGAAATTCGCGCGACAATTTGCAATATAAAATCCTTTTTTTTTTGTTAATAAAAACCAAAATAAATGGATAACATCAATCGCCATAAACATTTAATTTATGCAGAGAATATAAAAAAATATTTCAGATTTATTTGGGATATATGCATGTTCCCTATTATTATTTATATATTAATTTTTACTTATTTGTTTTTTATATTAAATATTATATTTTTCAATATCATTTACCTCACGTGTGAAATAAAATTAAAATAAAAACTGTTTTGGGGCGTTCCGCTATGTGCGTATGTATTAAATTTATATTTGGTTATTATTCAGTAGGAATGTGCAAAGCAAACGTTCAAACGTATCAAAATTATTTGATTTAGAATTTGTAAATTACAAACCAAAACTCAGAAATTGTTACAATAATTGTTAATACAAAATTTCCCACTTTTGTTAAAAAAAACAGGAAATTTTCCCAGTTTCCTTAAAGAAATCCCAGAAAACGAGAAATTCCCCAAGAGTTGGCAACACTGGGCCGTACAAAACTAAATCCTCGATTAGTGATTCCTCGTCAGCGAAGAATTACTAAACCGACGCACAGTGTAACGAAATCAAAAATTCGTGGATTTTGGTACTTTACTTCTCTGTTTTGCAAAAATTGTGGCATATAAAAAAATAAAAACATTGGAGTTTGATATTACTGTACTAAATTTAGACCTACATGTAGTACCTTACTAGGTATCGGTCGCTCAAAAAATATAATTATTTTTCGACAAATAAACAAAAAAATACTGTTTTCGGTTTAAAGTACCTAACTAAGTTAAATAGGCTTAAATATTAATTATAAAAAACATACTTTAATTAACCTAATTTTCACCATCTGAGCTGGAGGCTAATCTATCAGAATTGTCTTCCTCAACGTTAGTTACTTTAAAAAGTGTTTCAGTTTCTGAGAACAGATAATTTTTTTCGAAGTTTATTTCGGTCTAATAAAGGAAATAAGGAGATTTAGAGTACGGCCAGGCTTGCGAGCGATTTATCGCAAAAGACAAATCGCTCACGACAATGTAGCGGGCGACAGGCGAGAACCTGTCCACAGAAAAGCGATTCAAATGTCAGTTTTCGTCATGTCTCTCACACGAACGCGTCGAATTGCCCTTCTTTTGGAAGATGATCCATTTATAGACCCTTTGTTAAAGGGTAAAAGAAAATATGGTGTAAATCCCATCAATAGATATAGAAAAGCATACGGGGAATTTCATCACTTATACAAACAGTGGCGAAAATACCCAGAAAGGTTTTTCCAGTGCCTAAGTTTGACTTACTACTAAATAAAATTAGAACAAGTATTCTAAAAAAAACTACCAATTTTGGAAAACCCATTTCTACTGAAGAACGATTACAAGAAAAAATGCAACAAAAGTCGCTTAAAAATCAAACCGAATTGAAAACAGAGCGACACGCTTAGCCGCTAAGCGATTTCTCGCTAAGCGACTTTTTAGGTATGGCCACTCCAATGAAATTTAATGGGTTTGAAAAACTTTTGTGTCGCTCAATCGTCCACGATTTATCTCTCGCGATAAATCGCTCGCAAGCGTGGCCGTACCCTTTTAAAGAAATTAACAAGTTGTGCATTATGTCCTCAATATTCTTGGTCCGTCCTCGCTTTCGCGCGTTATGTTCTCGGAATTTACGGAACTCTTTATTTCTCGCTTCTGATGCCAGTAGAGTGTTTGTGCCGGTTGTCCATCAGGATATATATCCAAAAATTCCCCCCACTCTTCACCCCACCAAATCCCCCCACTCTTCACCCCACCAAATCCCCCCACTCTTCACCCCACCAAATCCCCCCACTCTTCACCCCACCAAAATCCCCCCACTCTTCACCCCACCAAAATCCCCCCACTCTTCACCCTACCAAATCCCCCCACTCTTCACCCTACCAAATCCCCCCACTCTTCACCCCACCAAATCCCCCCACTCTTCACCCCACCAAATCCCCCCACTCTTCACCCCACCAAATCCCCCCACTCTTCACCCCACCAAATCCCCCCACTCTTCACCCCACCAAATCCCCCCACTCTTCACCCCACCAAATCCCCCCACTCCTCCCCCCACTCCCCACTTAAGCCCCGCCTCCAAGAACCGGATTGGCCGGCGCAAACTTAAGCCCCGCCTCCAAGAACCGGATTGGCCGGCCCAAACTTAAGCCCCGCCCCCCTTAAGCCCCGCCTTCCAGAAAAAAAATCCCAGGCGGAAAAAAAAAACAGACGAAAAAAAAAAACTCCCAGACGGAAAAAAAAAACCAGACGAAAAAAAAAACGCAAGCGGCAAAAAACTCCCCTCTCCCCTCTCCTCTCTCCTCTCAGGAGCTTCCAAAGGAGCTACCAAATCCTACCACTCTTATATCAAATCCAGCTCCACAGGAGCTTCCAAATGAACTTTAAAAACTCCCCCCACTCCTCTCCCCACTCCTTTACATCTGCGCAATACGGATGCGCATGGGCATGCCCCGCCCACACGGATTCTCTTTATATTCTCTTTGCGCTTCCCATTCTGCAGTCGCACCTTGAGCTCGACAGTTGTGCTTTCTCCTTGTTACCTATATATCCTCAGCGGTTAGTTAGCGTTGATATTATATTAATTGTTTAGTTTGCAAAAACAGTATTGTGCAAAGTGTTGTGAGACCAGTTAAAAATATCCCAAGAACTGTTGAATAAATATCAACCTTTTCTGCTTTTTTGTTCAGTTCTCAAGATGTATCAGTGCAGTGAATGCAACAAGAGTTTTATTCATCAATCGAACGTGTATAGACATAAAAAAGAATCGTGTGCCATGAGGCCATCTTGTTCTCGCAAAAAAAGAAAGGCTAATACCCAGGTATGTGATGTATCCATGAAAAAAGCTAAAATAGAAGACAGACCTCCAATACCTAAACTTACTTTATCACGATGTAAAGATTGTGATACTTGGTATGTGAAAAATAAACTTGCTGCGCATTTACGGTCAAACCTACATAAAAGTGCACTTAAAAGTGACGATAATGTAAAAATTTTAACTTCCGCGTTTAAAAACAGGATTGTGTCTTACATGCTGCTTCCATCGAAAAAGTACGTGGACATTGAAGAGTTTTTTGATGAAGTACAACAAAAGTTTGTAAGTTTACTTTCCGAAGAGTTAGTTAATCATATAAGTGTTAAGATTAATGTAGAACTATTTGGACAATACATTTTACAAACCAAAGAGACAATCGAAACTAAATCGTTTAATACGAAAAATAAGGTCATAACTTCAACAACAGATTTATCTGATATTTATAAACAATTTTTGTCTGAAATAAAAGAAAAGATGTCAATATTTGCGGAGAATGGTTCAGGTTGGGCGTTGGAAAAAATATTACATTTGGAGCTTAATATAAATAAATTTAATCCAATTTAGAGCTTCATAGCTTGGGGGCACAAACATATAAGTATTTTGGAAGAGAAATCCAAGACTGATGATGATCAAGTTAATAATGTAATTGATATTCTAAAAGATTCAGTTCGTGACGAATATAAAACATAAGAACCCTGGAAAAATATTTTATTTTGAAAATGGCTCTGCTACCAGTAGGAGTTCAATTTCTATCAGCATTCGTTAACAATACTTTGTTCATACAAGTTGATCATAATGTTCGAGAAGCATTTATTTGTCTATCTGTTAATAATGTAAATAATGATAGTTGGCCTTCAACATGGAAAAGAATGAATATAAATAATGGTTTATTTACCCACAAAATAGATGATAATATTATAAATGATTCTACCATTGTACAGTATAAGTTAAGATTATATTATTTCAATAAAACTTCAATAGTGACACAGGAATGGAATCAGTTGTATAGAAAATCTTGTATAGCAGAATGTAATTCAAATGAGTGTGTAGTATTATTAAGTATATTGTTAGTAGTGTTTCTATGTTCAATAGGATATATATTATTCAAAGTATATTTGTATTATAAATAAAATTCAATAATAAAAAACATATCTACCATTGTACAGTATAAGTTAAGATTATATTATTTCAATAAAACTTCAATAGTGACACAGGAATGGAATCAGTTGTATAGAAAATCTTGTATAGAAGAATGTAATTCAAATGTGTGTCTAGTATTATTAAGTATATTGTTCGTAGTGTTTTTATGTTCAATAGGATATATATTATTCAAAGTATATTTGTATTATAAATAAAATTCAATAATAATAAAAACATATATATAATAATGGTTTTTATTCATAACAATACCTATAATTATATAACAATTTTACGTTTGCTAATGCACAATGCCATGGATTCACATTTTTGTGAAAATAACATTCTGAAATTTTCTTAAATTTACTTAATTTTGGTTCTTGGGCAATGGGAATAGCGTATATGAAATCTTCATCCAAAAACTTTTTTAAGAAGTTGATTTTTTCATTCCCTTTCACGTAAATTTTGGGCGATTGGTAAACTTCTAACACATGCTTTAAAATATCAATTTCATTAAGTTCTATATTTCCAAATTCCCATTTTAGTCCATGATACTCTTCGCCCCATTTAACCATTTTGAGATCGAGAGCAGATAACATATTTTTTTGAAATGGTGATTTAAACAGATAATTTGAGCAACGAATACCATCATAAATCGCTAATTCTTTTGGAATGTATCCAAAGGAACTGTTATATCCTTGAATGTCGATAAAAAGTTCTGTCTTACACTCATTCATGGTTAGTCGCTAAATGATGTTTAAATCTATAAGATTAGTGTTTAAATCCCCACACCACTCTTACTACTCCCCACTACCACGCTTATTATCCCCACTACCACGCTTGCTTATTTAAGCACTCACCCACAGTTCTACAACCATTATTTCAAGCAAGCATCTGAAAATGTATCAACCAACAAGCCAACAAGAGTTTAGTAAGAAGCGCAATGCAGCTCTCATCAATGAAACCATCTACTACATAAACAAATCCAAATCCAAATGGGTCAGCATTGGATTTTCCTTAGAGAGAAAATATATTCCTGTTGTTAAAATCTGTGGCTACAAATATAATCAAAATGTGATTTTTAATGAAGATCAATGGATTTCCTTCCTTAATAATCAAGGAATTATGTTAAGTTTCATTTATTCCAACAGCACCGGGTGGCAACCCATGAAGGGAAATGGTTATGAGATTCACTTTGTGTTTATTGGTGATGCAAGAATAATTAAGATTACACAAGATGGAGGTAATGAAGTATTCCTTGCTGGTGATACCATAAATGAATTAGTGAACTTGGCAAATTTAATCAAATATCGTGTTGATATCTTAAGAAACCAGGAATTTTCCAAATATTACAATATTTTAGTTAGTGGAATCTCTATGAAAAATGGCGATTTGTTAAAAAATGTATATGATGTTATTTCACCTATGGAAAATAGTTTAAATGTTTGCTGTGTTTTAGAATTATTAAACTTTTACTCAGATTGTGTTCTGGAGGATGTAGAAACATTCGTATGTAATGAATTTGTAAAAAGTTGTATTGAAAATAAAAATGTATAGGTATATTTTTCTTTTTATTCCGCCCACCTCCTAAATTAATTTTTAAAGCTCTGAACTTACTTTAAGTGTCACATACTCATACAAGATGTGGTTAGCATATACATCTCAACGAGTAGCATATAACCTAACAAGCGCTATAGATAATCTATCACAACACTTTAGTAACTTAAAATTTGATGCTGTCCATGAAGCCGAGTATGGATTCGAAAGATTTTATACATATGATATGGAAAGAAAGTATGAAAAAGCTGCAGAAGCCTGTAACATATATTTTCATACTTCTGATCTCTCTCTTATGTTAACCGCGTGGCAACCCATGAAGGGAAATGGTTATGAGAATCACTTTGTGTTTATTGGTGTTGCAAGAATAATTAAGATTACACAAGATGTTGGTAATGAAGTATTCCTAGCTGGTGATACTATAAATGAATTAGTGAACTTGACAAATTTAATCAAATATCGTTTTGATATCTTAAAAACCAGGAATTTTCCAAATATTTCAATATTTTAGTTAGTGGAATCTCTATGAAAAAATGGTGATTTGTTAAAAATGTATATGATGTTATTTCACCTATGGAAAATAGTTTAAATGTTTGTAGTGTTTTAGAATTATTAAACGTTTATTCTGATTGCGTTGTGGAGGATGTAGAAACGTTCGCATGTAGTGAATTTGTAAAGACTTGTATTGAAAAATAAAATTTTAAAATATATTTTTCCTTTTTATTCCTCCCACCTCCTATTCCTCCCACCTCCTATCCTAAATTATTATTTAAAGCTCTGAACTTATTTTAAGTCTCACATACTCATACAAGATGTGGTTAGCATATCCATCTCAACGAGTAGCATATAACCTAACAAGCGCTATAGAGAATCTATCACATGACTTTAGTAACTTAAAATTTGATGCTGCCCATGAAGCCGAGTATGGATTCGAAAGATTTTATACATATGATGAATGCATGGATATGGAAAGAAAGTATGAAAAAGCTGCAGAAGCCTGTAACATATATTTACATACTTTTGATATAAGAACTTTTCTGCAAACCATAAAGGAAATGGGATTTGAGGAGCATTTGGGTGAAGTAAAACAGTTTATTCCACAAGACATCATTGAAGAAATATTTGAAACCTAATTTATATCAAATAAAAAACTTTATTTCATTTATGTGTTTTATTCAATCATTAAATAATTATTATATAAATTGTATACATTAGTAAGTGCACATATACATGGTGATTTAGAATGATAAAAACAATGAGCTTCTCCTTCTTGTAACGATGGATTTTCATCAAGTTCCATGACTGGTTTTAATGAATATTTTCGAATGTATTCGGATTTCTCTCTCCTTTTTACTACCTCTCCTATGCCACCTCTCTCTTATGCTACCTCTCTCTTATGCCACCTCTCCCTACCACTCCTCTCTCTTATGCTACCTCTCTCTCGCTTTTACTAGCTCTCTCCTCTCTCTTATGATACATACCACCTCTCTCTCTTATGTTAATTTCTCGCTCTTTCCATATGCTACTTCTTGCATACAAGCTGCCGTTTTACCATTTGTTTCAAACATTACATAGTTCTAACGTATAAAAAAGAATGTGCAAGAAGGTATAAAATGTCTATTTTTTCTGAATTTGGTTTCAGATTTTTCCAATTTATCTTTATAATATTGTTTATTACCTATACCAAATTTAAATTAGATTTATCAGCCACATCGCCAGCTAAAAGCTTGGTTTTTCTCTTCCAAGCCAGAAAACGATTTCTTCCATGCCTAATTACACACTCTTTATGTTTCCCAACTAATACCTCCAAATGAGAGCCATTCGACTTATCATTAACTCAGTCCTCCTAAGAAAACTCTCTTATTTATTTTCTATCGATACTTGCACGGATTTTGCTTTGAAGACCTCACCGCTATAATTATCATCCTTAATTGTTTATAATAGAACAACAAAAGGCGTGTTACGTATGCAAGGACCTCCAGATTATGGTTCAAAATTGTCTGCAGACGTTTTTCCCTGCCCCATCCCAATCTTCAATCCTTTAAATCCTGTGTCAATAGATCACATTTTCCTTCTCTCTTCAGACTCCCACGACACATTAGTACTTAGGCTTGAAGTTTTCGTGGACTGTCTCAGATAAAAAAGCCAAGTGTTTCACCTTTATTTGTGAAAAGACAATATTTTGATGTGGAATAAATAATGCATTTTTGAGCTTTTTCTAAGACCGATATCTTTCAAAAATCTTGCTCTTGATGGTAGTTTTCGACTGAACAAACTCCTGGCAACGCATAACTGGTCAACTAGAACACCTTACTTTAAACCAATACTAAATCTAAACTTTCCTAGTGAATCTGAACGTTTATGTCGACAACACCAAAAAAGTATTAATCCAGTACACTTTGACGCTAAGAAATGAAACATCCTTTGAAGCTATTTTTAATAAATTTGATCTTAGATCGGTACACTTAATTGTAGCAGCTCGAAAAGGCGGATTAAAACTTTGTTCTTTAACTTGATGCATCCCAGAATAATATAATGACAACCTGTGTTACTATCTTTATTTAACCCATCAGTGTACATCTTACCTAGTAAAAACATTATTGCATTCACAACTAAAACTATTAATAAAACTCAATTCCAAGTTGCTCCAGTTCTCTTAAAATACTCATAATTTCAGGTGTATTAATGCCATCCGTATTATTCTCTTCCAAACATCGAAATTGGTCTATCATGTCATTGACATCTGTGTACTCTAGGATAGGACTCTCCGTCTAACTTCCTGAAGCCCTCCTCCCCATTTTTCTACTTCGTAGTTCCCATCGCTAGTGTCTTCGATTAATTTTCTCCTTTGGATTTCGTTTTGAAATTTTAAAAATTTTAAATATTTCGTATTTTTCTTTTTAGCCACTATATTATTCAATTCTTTATAAGTGCTTCGGGGAGGAAATAGCTTTTTAATAATATTTACATACTTCCAACCAGACGATGAACTAATGCGTTCACACCGTTTAAAGTTTCTTTTGTGGGCATTTGTTAGAACTAAAATGTTTCTATATTGTAAGAGGTCGTTATCGGTGTACTCTACAGGGTGTTCCTCAGTCAGGAGATTTAGGAGGCCATCTGTTAACTTAAACTCTTTCTCACTAATAATTAGAGTATTTCCTTTAAAAACAGCTGGCACATTTCCAAGAAACCAACTGGAGCACACCTCCCGAAAACCAAACACGTTTTTATTTGACATTTCCATCAACTTTAAAGTTATTTTGCTGATAGCCATCTTATCTCTTTGACATCTAACTTGATAATGAAGCTTTCTTAGTGATAGTAGGATATTTATTAACACGTAATGGCGTCGTAAAATAGACGTAACATAGACGTAACATAGACGTAACATAGACGTAACATAGACGTAACATAGACGTAACATAGACGTAACATAGACGTAACATAAACGTAAAATGGTATATGGCCTGTTTTTACCTGTTCTTACCTGGTTTTAGCTGTTTTAGCTGGTTTTTACCTGTTTTTAGGAAGAGTCTTTTCTATCAGTTAAAAAAATAGAATATTTCTTAACGAGGGAAAAAACACAATTTACACACGTGTGGCGTTCGATCACCCCTCGCCTTCGGCTCGGGATGATGTCACACGAGTGTGACGTTCGATCACCCCTCGCCTTCGGCTCGGGATGATGTCACACGAGTGTGACGTTCGATCATCCCTCGCCTTCGGCTCGGGATGATGCCACACGAGTGTGGCGTTCGATCATCCGTAAATTGTGTTTTCTCCCTCGTTAAGAAATATTCTATTTTTTTAACTGATAGAAAAGACTCTTCCTAAAAACAGCTAAAAACAGGTAAAAACCAGCTAAAACAGCTAAAACCAGCTGAAAACCAGGTAAAAACAGGCCATATACCATTTTACGTTTATGTTACGTCTATGTTACGTCTATGTTACGTCTATGTTACGTCTATGTTACGTCTATGTTACGTCTATTTTACGACGCCATTACGTGTTAATAAATATCCTACTATCACTAAGAAAGCTTCATTATCAAGTTAGATGTCAAAGAGATAAGATGGCTATCAGCAAAATAACTTTAAAGTTGATGGAAATGTCAAATAAAAACGTGTTTGGTTTTCGGGAGGTGTGCTCCAGTTGGTTTCTTGGAAATGTGCCAGCTGTTTTTAAAGGAAATACTCTAATTATTAGTGAGAAAGAGTTTAAGTTAACAGATGGCCTCCTAAATCTCCTGACTGAGGAACACCCTGTAGAGTACACCGATAACGACCTCTTACAATATAGAAACATTTTAGTTCTAACAAATGCCCACAAAAGAAACTTTAAACGGTGTGAACGCATTAGTTCATCGTCTGGTTGGAAGTATGTAAATATTATTAAAAAGCTATTTCCTCCCCGAAGCACTTATAAAGAATTGAATAATATAGTGGCTAAAAAGAAAAATACGAAATATTTAAAATTTTTAAAATTTCAAAACGAAATCCAAAGGAGAAAATTAATCGAAGACACTAGCGATGGGAACTACGAAGTAGAAAAATGGGGAGGAGGGCTTCAGGAAGTTAGACGGAGAGTCCTATCCTAGAGTACACAGATGTCAATGACATGATAGACCAATTTCGATGTTTGGAAGAGAATAATACGGATGGCATTAATACACCTGAAATTATGAGTATTTTAAGAGAACTGGAGCAACTTGGAATTGAGTTTTATTAATAGTTTTAGTTGTGAATGCAATAATGTTTTTACTAGGTAAGATGTACACTGATGGGTTAAATAAAGATAGTAACACAGGTTGTCATTATATTATTCTGGGATGCATCAAGTTAAAGAACAAAGTTTTAATCCGCCTTTTCGAGCTGCTACAATTAAGTGTACCGATCTAAGATCAAATTTATTAAAAATAGCTTCAAAGGATGTTTCATTTCTTAGCGTCAAAGTGTACTGGATTAATACTTTTTTGGTGTTGTCGACATAAACGTTCAGATTCACTAGGAAAGTTTAGATTTAGTATTGGTTTAAAGTAAGGTGTTCTAGTTGACCAGTTATGCGTTGCCAGGAGTTTGTTCAGTCGAAAACTACCATCAAGAGCAAGATTTTTGAAAGATATCGGTCTTAGAAAAAGCTCAAAAATGCATTATTTATTCCACATCAAAATATTGTCTTTTCACAAATAAAGGTGAAACACTTGGCTTTTTTATCTGAGACAGTCCACGAAAACTTCAAGCCTAAGTACTAATGTGTCGTGGGAGTCTGAAGAGAGAAGGAAAATGTGATCTATTGACACAGGATTTAAAGGATTGAAGATTGGGATGGGGCAGGGAAAAACGTCTGCAGACAATTTTGAACCATAATCTGGAGGTCCTTGCATACGTAACACGCCTTTTGTTGTTCTATTATAAACAATTAAGGATGATAATTATAGCGGTGAGGTCTTCAAAGCAAAATCCGTGCAAGTATCGATAGAAAATAAATAAGAGAGTTTTCTTAGGAGGACTGAGTTAATGATAAGTCGAATGGCTCTCATTTGGAGGTATTAGTTGGGAAACATAAAGAGTGTGTAATTAGGCATGGAAGAAATCGTTTTCTGGCTTGGAAGAGAAAAACCAAGCTTTTAGCTGGCGATGTGGCTGATAAATCTAATTTAAATTTGGTATAGGTAATAAACAATATTATAAAGATAAATTGGAAAAATCTGAAACCAAATTCAGAAAAAATAGACATTTTATACCTTCTTGCACATTCTTTTTTATACGTTAGAACTATGTAATGTTTGAAACAAATGGTAAAACGGCAGCTTGTATGCAAGAAGTAGCATATGGAAAGAGCGAGAAATTAACATAAGAGAGAGAGGTGGTATGTATCATAAGAGAGAGGAGAGAGCTAGTAAAAGCGAGAGAGAGGTAGCATAAGAGAGAGGAGTGGTAGGGAGAGGTGGCATAAGAGAGAGGTAGCATAAGAGAGAGGTGGCATAGGAGAGGTAGTAAAAAGGAGAGAGAAATCCGAATACATTCGAAAATATTCATTAAAACCAGTCATGGAACTTGATGAAAATCCATCGTTACAAGAAGGAGAAGCTCATTGTTTTTATCATTCTAAATCACCATGTATATGTGCACTTACTAATGTATACAATTTATATAATAATTATTTAATGATTGAATAAAACACATAAATGAAATAAAGTTTTTTATTTGATATAAATTAGGTTTCAAATATTTCTTCAATGATGTCTTGTGGAATAAACTGTTTTACTTCATCCAAATGCTCCTCAAATCCCATTTCCTTTATGGTTTGCAGAAAAGTTCTTATATCAAAAGTATGTAAATATATGTTACAGGCTTCTGCAGCTTTTTCATACTTTCTTTCCATATCCATGCATTCATCATATGTATAAAATCTTTCGAATCCATACTCGGCTTCATGGGCAGCATCAAATTTTAAGTTACTAAAGTCATGTGATAGATTCTCTATAGCGCTTGTTAGGTTATATGCTACTCGTTGAGATGTATATGCTAACCACATCTTGTATGAGTATGTGAGACTTAAAATAAGTTCAGAGCTTTAAATAATAATTTAGGATAGGAGGTGGGAGGAATAGGAGGTGGGAGGAATAAAAAGGAAAAATATATTTTAAAATTTTATTTTTCAATACAAGTCTTTACAAATTCACTACATGCGAACGTTTCTACATCCTCCACAACGCAATCAGAATAAACGTTTAATAATTCTAAAACACTACAAACATTTAAACTATTTTCCATAGGTGAAATAACATCATATACATTTTTAACAAATCACCATTTTTTCATAGAGATTCCACTAACTAAAATATTGAAATATTTGGAAAATTCCTGGTTTTTAAGATATCAAAACGATATTTGATTAAATTTGTCAAGTTCACTAATTCATTTATAGTATCACCAGCTAGGAATACTTCATTACCAACATCTTGTGTAATCTTAATTATTCTTGCAACACCAATAAACACAAAGTGATTCTCATAACCATTTCCCTTCATGGGTTGCCACGCGGTTAACATAAGAGAGAGATCAGAAGTATGAAAATATATGTTACAGGCTTCTGCAGCTTTTTCATACTTTCTTTCCATATCATATGTATAAAATCTTTCGAATCCATACTCGGCTTCATGGACAGCATCAAATTTTAAGTTACTAAAGTGTTGTGATAGATTATCTATAGCGCTTGTTAGGTTATATGCTACTCGTTGAGATGTATATGCTAACCACATCTTGTATGAGTATGTGACACTTAAAGTAAGTTCAGAGCTTTAAAAATTAATTTAGGAGGTGGGCGGAATAAAAAGAAAAATATACCTATACATTTTTATTTTCAACACAACTTTTTACAAATTCATTACATACGAATGTTTCTACATCCTCCAGAACACAATCTGAGTAAAAGTTTAATAATTCTAAAACACAGCAAACATTTAAACTATTTTCCATAGGTGAAATAACATCATATACATTTTTTAACAAATCGCCATTTTTCATAGAGATTCCACTAACTAAAATATTGTAATATTTGGAAAATTCCTGGTTTTTTAAGATATCAACACGATATTTGATTAAATTTGCCAAGTTCACTAATTCATTTATGGTATCACCAGCAAGGAATACTTCATTACTTCCATCTTGTGTAATCTTAATTATTCTTGCATCACCAATAAACACAAAGTGAATCTCATAACCATTTCCCTTCATGGGTTGCCACCCGGTGCTGTTGGAATAAATGAAACTTAACATAATTCCTTGATTATTAAGGAAGGAAATCCATTGATCTTCATTAAAAATCACATTTTGATTATATTTGTAGCCACAGATTTTAACAACAGGAATATATTTTCTCTCTAAGGAAAATCCAATGCTGACCCATTTGGATTTGGATTTGTTTATGTAGTAGATGGTTTCATTGATGAGAGCTGCATTGCGCTTCTTACTAAACTCTTGTTGGCTTGTTGGTTGATACATTTTCAGATGCTTGCTTGAAATAATGGTTGTAGAACTGTGGGTGAGTGCTTAAATAAGCAAGCGTGGTAGTGGGGATAATAAGCGTGGTAGTGGGGAGTAGTAAGAGTGGTGTGGGGATTTGAACACTAATCTTATAGATTTAAACATCATTTAGCGACTAACCATGAATGAGTGTAAGACAGAACTTTTTATCGACATTCAAGGATATAACAGTTCCTTTGGATACATTCCAAAAGAATTAGCGATTTATGATGGTATTCGTTGCTCAAATTATCTGTTTAAATCACCATTTCAAAAAAATATGTTATCTGCTCTCGATCTCAAAATGGTTAAATGGGGCGAAGAGTATCATGGACTAAAATGGGAATTTGGAAATATAGAACTTAATGAAATTGATAATATTTTAAAGCATGTGTTAGAAGTTTACCAATCGCCCAAAATTTACGTGAAAGGGAATGAAAAAATCAACTTCTTAAAAAAGTTTTTGGATGAAGATTTCATATACGCTATTCCCATTGCCCAAGAACCAAAATTAAGTAAATTTAAGAAAATTTCAGAATGTTATTTTCACAAAAATGTGAATCCATGGCATTGTGCATTAGCAAACGTAAAATTGTTATATAATTATAGGTATTGTTATGAATAAAAACCATTATTATATATATGTTTTTATTATTATTGAATTTTATTTATAATACAAATATACTTTGAATAATATATATCCTATTGAACATAAAAACACTACGAACAATATACTTAATAATACTAGACACACATTTGAATTACATTCTTCTATACAAGATTTTCTATACAACTGATTCCATTCCTGTGTCACTATTGAAGTTTTATTGAAATAATATAATCTTAACTTATACTGTACAATGGTAGATATGTTTTTTATTATTGAATTTTATTTATAATACAAATATACTTTGAATAATATATATCCTATTGAACATAGAAACACTACTAACAATATACTTAATAATACTACACACTCATTTGAATTACATTCTGCTATACAAGATTTTCTATACAACTGATTCCATTCCTGTGTCACTATTGAAGTTTTATTGAAATAATATAATCTTAACTTATACTGTACAATGGTAGAATCATTTATAATATTATCATCTATTTTGTGGGTAAATAAACCATTATTTATATTCATTCTTTTCCATGTTGAAGGCCAACTATCATTATTTACATTATTAACAGATAGACAAATAAATGCTTCTCGAACATTATGATCAACTTGTATGAACAAAGTATTGTTAACGAATGCTGATAGAAATAGAACTCCTACTGGTAGCAGAGCCATTTTCAAAATAAAATATTTTTCCAGGGTTCTTATGTTTTATATTCGTCACGAACTAAATCTTTTAGAATATCAATTACATTATTAACTTGATCATCATCGGTCTTGGATTTCTCTTCCAAAATACTTATATGTTTGTGCCCCCAAGCTATGAAGCTCTAAATTGGATTAAATTTATTTATGTTAAGCTCCAAATGTAATATTTTTTCCAACGCCCAACCTGAACCATTCTCCGCAAATATTGACATCTTTTCTTTTATTTCAGACAAAAATTGTTTATAAATATCAGATAAATCTGTTGTTGAAGTTATGACCTTATTTTTCGTATTAAACGATTTAGTTTCGATTGTCTCTTTGGTTTGTAAAATGTATTGTCCAAATAGTTCTACATTAATCTTAACACTTATATGATTAACTAACTCTTCGGAAAGTAAACTTACAAACTTTTGTTGTACTTCATCAAAAAACTCTTCAATGTCCACGTACTTTTTCGATGGAAGCAGCATGTAAGACACAATCCTGTTTTTAAACGCGGAAGTTAAAATTTTTACATTATCGTCACTTTTAAGTGCACTTTTATGTAGGTTTGACCGTAAATGCGCAGCAAGTTTATTTTTCACATACCAAGTATCACAATCTTTACATCGTGATAAAGTAAGTTTAGGTATTGGAGGTCTGTCTTCTATTTTAGCTTTTTTCATGGATACATCACATACCTGGGTATTAGCCTTTCTTTTTTTGCGAGAACAAGATGGCCTCATGGCACACGATTCTTTTTTATGTCTATACACGTTCGATTGATGAATAAAACTCTTGTTGCATTCACTGCACTGATACATCTTGAGAACTGAACAAAAAAGCAGAAAAGGTTGATATTTATTCAACAGTTCTTGGGATATTTTTAACTGGTCTCACAACACTTTGCACAATACTGTTTTTGCAAACTAAACAATTAATATAATATCAACGCTAACTAACCGCTGAGGATATATAGGTAACAAGGAGAAAGCACAACTGTCGAGCTCAAGGTGCGACTGCAGAATGGGAAGCGCAAAGAGAATATAAAGAGAATCCGTGTGGGCGGGGCATGCCCATGCGCATCCGTATTGCGCAGATGTAAAGGAGTGGGGGGAGTTTTTAAAGTTCATTTGGAAGCTCCTGTGGAGCTGGATTTGATATAAGAGTGGTAGGATTTGGTAGCTCCTTTGGAAGCTCCTGAGAGGAGAGAGGAGAGGGGAGAGGGGAGTTTTTTGCCGCTTGCGTTTTTTTTTCGTCTGTTTTTTTTTTCCGTCTGGGAGTTTTTTTTTTTTCGTCTGTTTTTTTTTCCGTCTGGGATTTTTTTTTCTGGAAGGCGGGGCTTAAGGGGGGCGGGGCTTAAGTTTGGGCCGGCCAATCCGGTTCTTGGAGGCGGGGCTTAAGTTTGCGCCGGCCAATCCGGTTCTTGGAGGCGGGGCTTAAGTGGGGAGTGGGTGGAGGAGTGGGGGGATTTGGTGGGGTGAAGAGTGGGGGGATTTGGTGGGGTGAAGAGTGGGGGGATTTGGTGGGGTGAAGAGTGGGGGGATTTGGTGGGGTGAAGAGTGGGGGGATTTGGTGGGGTGAAGAGTGGGGGGATGTGGTGGGGTGAAGAGTGGGGGGATTTGGTGGGGTGAAGAGTGGAGGGAATTTTTGGATATATATCCTGATGGACAACCGGCACAAACACTCTACTGATGCCTCTTCAGATAAATGTCCAATTGAAATATAGGAAATGTTTTAATAACGTGTGAACACTTGATGGCATAAAGTACCAACTATGTAATGACACGTACAGCTTTACAGTATCTGTCAAATATTCTCGAAAAGTATCAACATTTAAGTTTCGACCCGAAGAAAGGGCTTAAAAAATTACAGCAAATTTGTTAATTAAATTTTTGTTCAATCCAGTGATTGCTGCTGATTTTTCGTAATGTCGAAAAAAAGTTCTAGCAGTATTGCCGTCGTTTGTAGTGCCCTCACTCTGTTTACAACGTCTGTTTTAACTACTATCGCAAGTTCATTTTATATTTTCTTTTTCCTTTGCTCTTTTATTACTTTCTTTTCACCCGTAGTTGCATCCGTAATTAAATTACAAAGCGTACTTAATGAGTTAACTTATTACCTACTTCTTAGAATAAAATAATGTTTAATAAGAGTTTCGATGGGGTGTAATAAGGTATTTTTAAAACTATGTAGGTAGGTACTTAGATTCATGAATATTTTATTTAATATATTTCTAGCCACTTTTCTTAGTGAAAGTTAAATTAGTTAAAATTTACTTGTAACTTCTTAGAAAATTTAATATGATTAATAACATACCTGGAAAATTTTCAAAGCGGTATTAAAAAGCAACTTTGGATTCCTGGATGTGCGACATTACTAAAAAAATATTATTTTTTTCAATAATCGGACAAAGTTGGATGAGATGTTTGGATATTCCTAATGTATAATAGTTGTGTAATCTTATGTACATATGTGACAACTACCGCATATTTAGGCATTTTTTTAAAAACCACACCAAACTTTTTTTCTTCGACTAGGACCACGGTTCTTTAAAATTCCATAATATGGAATTATGTAAGTAAACTTCACAAGTATTTCCTGTAAAATTCGGAATTTTAGAGGAATTTTTTATAGAACATATGAATTTTTTAAAGTTGGACTTATCTTCACATCTTTTTTATTGCTCTCAGAAAAGTCAAGTTTCCGTTTAAAAAGGAAGTACTTTACGGTGATACATTTGAAAAAAACTAGTAAACGACTAAACTCCAGATATTTTGCGAATAATCTAGGGACAAAACAAATTAAAATTCGATAGTCGCTGTTTTGCCCTATGTCCAAGAAATATCAAATCCGTTACACTGTGCGACGCAATTGCGTTCAGTGCTGCCCATGCCCATCCAACTTTTCCCACTTCGAGGGTCCAAAATACCCGCACTGGCCTTACATTACCCGCGACCCTCAAAAACCTAAATATTTGTTAAAAGGATTTTTTTAAAAAATGATATTTTATGTTCGGATATTAGGATATACATTTACAAGTCGAAACTGTAGGTAGAAGGTAGAACATTGTTCCACATTTGACAATTCGTTGTGCGTCAAAACCGCGTTTTATAAATAAAGTCAAGCGGAAGATGTAATAGATTTTATAGTCGCAAAAAGTGACACAATGAGAAAGCTTCTTAGTTATTAACTATGATTTTTTTTCACAATCACATTTTATTTTTACTGTTTAAGGCTAACAGAGTATTCTTTTATTTTTGGGGTTTCGGTTTTGTATATCGTTTTGTTTGTAAATCGTAGGAATATATTTATGTTCAACAGAATATTTACTTAAAATTAAACGTCTTGAACTCGTTTGTATTGTATTTGCCACCGAAGAGTCCCAAGGAGGCCGCGCCGACTGGAGGCCGGTCTGGACTCAGCTGGGTAAAAAAAAATCTGTCAATCCGGCCCTGCTCTTAAATCAATTTCCGAGATATTAAACAACCAAACCTTACAAAATTAGAGTTACTTACTAGGTTAGAGATACTAAACGCAGCGGTTTTACTATTGATTTAACGAACAATCGTAACAATAAATCCCGTTGTGGCTTGTCCCCTTTAAGTTTGTTTTATATTTCTGTTTAGAGCAGAAAGAGCAAGCCAAACGAACACCCCTGTTGGTATTTAAGAACACCACGAGACTTTAATTTACTTTCTTACAAAGAAGCGAATTAACCAACTTAAAAAAATTTCGGCGATTCGCATAATATACAGGGTGTTACAAAAAGATATTAAGAAATTTTAAGGGCAGATTCTACATCTAAAAATATGGAAATAAGTTTATATAAACATGGATCCTCAAACGTTTCTTTTTCGAGATACAGGGTGTTTAATATTTTCTTTTTTAAATGTTCCTTTTTAATTTATCGAAAATGCGTTAGCGTTATTAAAGATATTGACATATTTTCTTTCAGTGGAATGCAATTTTTTTCGATAAAAATAAATACTTACCAGCACGCACGCCACTGATGCAATTACTTTAGAAAATACATTTTTGTACTTACAGGTAGGCTTTAGCACAGATCCATAGCTATATGGATCTGTGGCTTTAGTAATATTCCTTTCAGGTGTCTGACAGTCTGACGCCCCGGGGCGACTCGCCCCGGAGTAACTCGACACCGGTCCGAAAGGAACAATTGACAAGTTTGACATTAAGCTCAAGTCATAAGTGATGCACGAGAGGGCAGGGGGGATAGGGCTCGAACGGTTCAGGTGCTTGATGCCCCAGTTGAATGGAACAACTGTGTGCTGCTCAGGAGCTCCTCCTTGGGGTGAAAGGAAGACACCTTTTGATTACATCTTAGATGTCTAAGGATTACATGCTAGGTGTCTTCCTTTCACCCCAAGGAGGAGCTCCCGTACAGCTCCAGACCACAAGCGTCTACGGATAGCGCGTCACTTTTATTCCGTGCATGCACCAAGAAGCGACGTATGTTATGATTTTCGCTTATACAACCCGCAACACGCTATAAAATTGGAAGTGTTTTCGGTTTTCTGTGGAAGTGTTGAAAAATATCGATAATACCTATAATTTAATACCTATTATAATTGATATAAATATAAATACGATGATTACGATGTTTAATTGAACTAGCTAGAGCAAAACTTGTTGCCTGTCTCATTTTTTAGCTTACAGAAAAAGATGGGCTAATTCCGTTAAAAATATTATACAAATTAGGAGTTTCAAATATTATTTTTAATACCTTGTACCTAGGTACTAGATGCTTTTTTGGCCTTTTTAAGTTGGAGGAAAATACTGCGGATGCAGACAATGCTTCTTTTATTGGCCTACAATCCAAATCAATCAACTCTACCTCCAAATGCAATTTATAGGTATTTTTTGCAGGTCATTAAAAAAAGTTAAATAAAAAAAATTCGGTCAAGTGCAAGCTATACTTGCACAATTAGTGTTCCGTGCCAGCAGCAACCCCCACTTAACCTGAGCAAACCTCGGCCGCTCGATCTCTGGCACCAATGCCGTATCACATCGCGTATGCGCGGAGCTGAGTTTCGACCGAGCCAAACTACAAATTTTGAAAAATGTGTAAGGACAAAAGTTGTTCCCTACATCGTGAGAGATATTTTTTGTCGAAAAACTTATTCTCTAAAACCAGAGGGGTTCCGCAGTTATAATGAAATAAACAATTAAATTGTTTATGACAATTGATCGCGCTACAATTTTTCAATCCTGATAATTTTGTCTCAATCTACACCTAATTCTCCAAGTTCACGATATTCTTCAGATTTTTCAAAACGAACCTTTTGGTGATAAGGGTGGGGTACAGCAATTTTAAGCATTTTTCCCAAAAAATGCTTTTTTTTTCATTTCCCTATCTACCCCCTGAATAGATACTTCAGATATATAATTGGGCCACCACACTCTATCTCGTGCTAAATTTCAAATTTTTACGTCGAATAGTTTCAGAGAAAACCGCCTGTGACAAGCGGACGGACACCGAAGTGATTCCATAAGTGTTCCGTTTTGCTAATTTTAGCACAGAACTAGGGTTGCCACCTTTTTGGAATTGGGAAAAAGGACATTGGAAGAGGCGAGAAAATTCGCTTTCACCATTTTATCAAGAACTATTTTTGAGTTTGCTTTTGGGGAAAATAATATACATATATTTTTTTTTTAAATAAATTTTTATTTTTCAAACTTAAATCTATATTTTTCATCTGATTTTGCAGCTTATAACATTTTTTTATTATTCTTTATCGTAGGATAATTCGTTACATGTCTCCTTAAAATTAATGGTAAAATCAAAAGTTCAGCTTTATTGAAAGTAACTATGCACCTGCTTCTTTCATCTCGCTAATTAATGTCAAAAATAGAAAAATTCGCTCTTCGATTATAGGTTGTGGTTATGTTTGTTTGTTCTTTTCTCTCTTCTTTTTGATGGGGTACGTGGACTTCAGGCGAAACGTGCGCAACGTTCATCGACGCGAACGACGAATAATGCTCTCAGCAGCCTCAGAATATCACTTCAACATTTCAAATCGACTTTTAGTTCTAGAAATTACTTTAACTGCGAAAATGGGCTAGTAAGGTCATCTAAATATCAGTTTGGGCTTTGAAAAGGACATTTTAAGCCAAAAAAAAGATGAAAGGACAAAACTCCTTAAAAAAGGACTGTCCTTTCCAAAAAAGGACAGGTGGCAACCCTACACAGAACATTAAACAATATTCCAGAAACGTATTTATTAACTAAATAACTCGTCAAAAATAAAACTCTGAAAAAGTAATTATTTAACTTAATTTAATTTAAATTTAATCATAAATTTAAACATCTTCATGACTAAAATGTCCATTGTTTGAGCAGCATATAAAGTGGATAAAAAAAAAGAAGACAACCTGTGAAATAAAGAAGTTTGGGAAATCAAAACGACTTTTTTCCTTCTTTTTCATCCACTTTAAACATTTTTATTTGCCAATAAACTTAATGCTATACTCTGAGTATCTTCAGTATTTGGTTTAACAAGTCTGGATTTTGATGAAGTAGTTTTTCTTTTTCTTTTCGTTGAGAAGAGACGTCTTTGCTGCTCTATTTTTTTATTGTGAGGTGTAGTGACAACATTGCCAGGTTTATTTATATCTCCACAAACTTCTTCCAGAGCATTTATTGTGGGGCCTATGGGAGCAATTAATTTTTTAACAGCATTTAACTGTTCCTTATTTGTGATGCTGTTGATATTTTTTATCACATTTTCAATTAGGGCTTGTTTTTCTTTCTGTATGTCTTCATCGATACCTACGTTTGCCGCAGACTGCTTTAGTCCATCCCATATACCTGTTAGTTCTTGAGCAGATGAGTTTTTAAAAATTTGTAGGCAGCCTTCTTCTTCTAAAAGCAAAATTTTTAAGTAGAAAATAGGAAAAATACGGATAAACACAAATAACCCTGACTCTTCGAGGTGACATTCATAGATACCCTACGAGGCAATGTAATGATGTTAATATAGAGAGGGTCTCGTCTAATCATGGTAAGAGGTCGATTTTTCATAAAGGTGTTCAGATTTATAATTCTATTCCAATAGATATAAGAAAGTATAACTATAAACATTTTAAAAGGAAAATTAAGACAGTGTTTAGATAATATAACAGTTTTCATTATTCAGTAATACGAAGATTTCATTTAAAATATTAAATTGGCTGTTTTTGTCACTCTCCTGTTCTCTGACAGACCTATGTCCAAAGGCTAATGCCATGATATAATTACGTATTTTGTTACATAAATTTATTTGTTATATTTAAGCTGTGATATATCCCTTGTGAATCATCTTGATTACTTGTAAATTCTGTGTTTGTTATGTATGACTATGTTAAATGTTTTTTTTTTTAATGTATAATAGTATGATATTTAATATTTTATACCATGATGAACCTGTATAAGTTCTTTGTAACTTCTTGGTTCAATAAAGATTTCACACACAAAAAAAAAAAAAAAAAAAAAAAAAAAATTTGTTACCTATAAAAGAAGTTATTTGTTTGGTCACATTTTATAAAACTATTTATTTAAAAAATATATGGAAATTGCTACAAATACTCTGTCATAACAATGGTTGATAGGACAACCATGCATTTTATTTTATAAGTAGTTATTTCTGACCTGTAAGTAGGTATTAATGTTTTAAAACTAATATTACCATCTCTAAAAAGTAGTAATACCAACACAAATACAAAAGAGATGGCATTTAAAATTGAGCCACCAACCAATGGATAAAAATTTAAAAAATATGTGGAAACTAACATTTTTTTTTTCAGTTTAAATTTATATGTAAATTGTAAATACATACCACTTGAAACAGTTGGCAGAGGTTCTCGCAAATTTGGTGGAGTCTTGTTCTTAAGATGCAGGCAAAGTAGGTGTATGTGTTTACACATATTCCATTTTATACATGAATCCATACATGTACAAGAATATTTATGTATACATTCATCACATTCTATACATATAAGTTTGCAGTCACATGTACCTTCGTTTTCTTCTATTTTGTATATTTCAAAGTTATTAGCATGTGATGATGGAATTTCCCAGCAATTTCCATTTTTTAGTATTAAACTACTATCAAGTGTTTCACTGCTTTTGTGTTGACTTCGTAATTCTTTCAATTTAGTACAAACTTTACCTTTATTCAAAACAATTATTCTATTAAACAGCTTATCCCGAACAAATTTTAAAATTTGATGAATTGCCTTGTCTAACCTTTTGACTTTTTGGCCATTAAAATAAATATATTGTAAGGTCCTGTGCATTCTCTCCAGATGCATGTTGGTATTTAAACCACTATTTTTTCGATAACAATATGCCCACGACTCTATATTGTTTACAAAGTTTTCAGCAAAATATTTGCCAAAATCATAAGTTGACAAATCATTTGTCATAGTCTCTATAAAGTTCTGAAGCATTGGTTGAAATGCCAAAACATCCCGCTCTTGAAGCAGAGTTCTTAGTCTTAGAAATTTGTAAACCATAACCTGTAAAAAATAAACCTATTAGCCTTTTTACTTTATTAAAAATCATTATTATTTAAAGTAAAATATTAAACCTACAAATACGAGTATATTAAATCATACCTGTTTTTCCGTTGAATTAATTTTAACTAGGTTTTTCCTCCATGCTCGATCTACATGCCAGCAACAAAATAAGCTAAAAACCAAAATATATTATTTATTTAATTTGTTATTTATTTTTTAATTTGTACTAACCGAAACTGTGCTGTTCCCATTATTGTTGTCCATGCATTATAATATGTGGGCGCCATATCTGACATGAATGTTTTGCACTGGATTGGGCCACCATTTTTTTCCTTCACACAGTCCAAGAAAATTGAGATACACTCTGTGTCAGATCTGTTCGAAATTAAAAAGGCACACGGGAAGCCTTCCCTTATGTCATCAAGAACTAATAATGTGTGCATTTCATAATCATATTGGTTAGTTCCATGGGTACCATCCAAACAAATGCAATCATGCCCATATTTTTTTAGTACTTCTGCTTGTCCATCATTCATAATGATAAGAACAAAGTCATTGGATTTTAGTTGAGGATATTGCTCTAAAGATGATCCCTGTGCTTTATAAAGCAGAACGCACCCAGAACTTTTCATTTGGGATACCCAAGCATCAACACTTATTGCATCCTTTTGATGTCTTACAATTGTTGACTGTAAGTTAAAACATTTTTCTATGTTGTACAAATCTTTTTTTGTAAGAAGGTGAATTCTTTCTAACTGTGAATTTATATGTACTGCATCTCGAATGTCATCCAAAATTTTCTCAAAAGGAATTTTTAAAGACAACTTAGCAGCAATTGACTCTCGATCACCTTTACTTAGAAATATATGTCCCAAGTCACCTTCATGTCCAACACGGGTTTGTAAAAATGTAACGTCACAATTCCCACTTTTATTAGAAATAAGTCTAATTTCTGCAGGACAGTAACCATTAATCTTATTACTGCTTTGTGTCTTCAAGTGACGAAGGCCTTTGCTTCTTGAGAGAAAATGTCCAGATCTATGGCAATAATATGTTGTCACTGAATGGTCTTCTGTAGAAAATGTGCCCCTTCTCTTTATGAATTGGGAATGTGTATCCTGCAGAATCCTGCTCAATATTACTTTTCCATGTTAAAAATTCACCCTTTGAAATAAATTTCAACTTTAGAAATTTTAGTACTATGTCATGATGGTCCTGAAAATGTGTATGTAATTGAGACTTTTTAACACTGGAAAATTCACAGACCGGGCAGTTTTTTGCATTTGTTACCCCCTGATTTGTGTTTTCAGCACAATTGGTGTTGGATGTATTTCAAAAATGTACTGGTACTAATTATTGTTGTTTTTGTATCTAGCAATCATTGAATTTGTTGAATAAACAAAAAGTTAGTCATTCCAAAAAACTCAACAAAATAGCGTTTTATTTTTTCTTCTCAACAGGTTATGGGCCCAGACCCACGCTGAGATCGATAAAAGTAGTAATTTTGTAGTACGGGTTTAGAATGGCGGTAAATTACATGTCTAGTGTGCCAAAGTTATTGGGCAGAGAAAATTACGACGACTGGGCGTTCGCCGTGGAAAATTTTCTAGTACTAGATGGTTTGTCGAAGTGCATCGACGGTACAGAGCGGGATGAAGATAAATTGGCAAAAGCCAAAGCCAAGTTAGTCCTAACTATAGATGCCTCGCTGTACGTGCATATCAAAGAAGCGAAGACGCCAAAAGATTTATGGTCTATGCTGAAAAACCTATTTGACGACAAAGGGTTTACAAGAAAAATAGGTCTACTTCGTGCCTTGATATCGTTACGCTTGGAAAATTGTGAATCCATGGAATCCTACGTTAACCAAGTTGTTGAAACTTCTCAAAAGTTACGTCGTACAGGATTCAACATTGATGATGAGTGGATTGGTTCTCTCTTGTTAGCAGGTTTGCCAGAGAAGTTTTCTCCCATGATTATGGCAATCGAACATTCAGGGATCTCCATCAAAACGGATGTCATAAAGACAAAGCTGCTCGATATGAAAATGGATGGCGAAAGAAGAAGATCTGGAGGCGGAGCTTTTGTAGGTAAAGCAGATTTCAAGAAGAAAAACAGAAACGTCAACACCGGTAATGTCAATGTCAGTGACAATCGAGATGTCAACCGACAAAACGTCAGAAATAACTTGTGTTTCAAATGTAAGCAACCGGGTCATTTTATGAGTCAATGCCCTGAAATTACAAAGGTAATTATTGATATTACTGTAAACAGCGAATTTTTTCATGAAATTTTGCACAGACCCTAATTTTGGGTCGTAGAACACGAATCCGAAGTCAGCTTTTGGCGGTCTCGTATGGTTTTTCCAAAAAAAATTTTTTGTTGCAAAACTTTTAGGTTAAATTTTAGGTTACCTTTTTTTATAGATTCCTTTAAGTTTCGACACTTTCACTTAAACATATCTGTAAACTTATAATTTTTATTTTATTTCGTCACACAAAACACCACATTTAGGCTAAAATAGCTAAGAAAATTGATTTTTCCTATAGAAAATTCCATTTTATCGCTCTAGACGTCATTATTTTGCCAGCTGTCAATTTTCCGGCGTTGCCACGTTTACAAAGCATTTTTATTGTATTTTAACACTGCATGATAGTTTTGCTTTCATTAATAAAAAAAAAAAAAACTTAGACTAATTTTTTGTACCTTTCCCATTCTCTATTCCTGGCGGAGATTTGAACCAAATTTAACCAAAAGGGCAAAAAGATGACCCCAACCAACACCCTGGGGCACGGATCCCTCTTCGCCTGCGAGGAAAGAGACTGGTCAGGGCCCCTAACCAGGTGCTAACCCTGCTCCGACCTTAGGGTGCCCTCCGATTCACCGTTATACCACCGTTATATCGAAAATATTAGATCTGTCACCTAATTCACCGACTTAGAAAAGTTTTTGATACGAACGGTGGATCGGAGGGCACCCTAAGGTCGGAACAGGGTTAGCACCTGGTTAGGGGCCCTGACCAGTCTCTTTCCTCGCAGGCGAAGAGGGATCGGTGCCCCAGGGTGTTGGTTGGGGTCATCTTTTTGCCCTTTTGGTTAAATTTGGTTCATTTTCGCATTTTCCCGCCAACTTTTTATTATTCCTAATTTACAACTTTGTCTTGAAAAATAAGTAAACCTGGCAACGCCGGACATTTGACAGCTGGGAACGTAATGGCGTCTACTACCAAATACAATGGAATTTTATATAGGAAAAAGCAATTTTCTTAGCTATTTTTGGCTAAATGTGGTGTTTTGTGTGACGAAATAAAATAAAAATTATAAGTTTACAGATATGTTTGGTAATTATTGATATTACTGGAAACAGCGAATTTTTTCATGAAATTTTGCACATACCCTAATTTTGGGTCGTAGAACACGAATCCGAAGTCAGCTTTTGGCGGTCTCGTATGGTTTTTCCAAAAAAAAATTGTTTTTGGAAAACTTTTAGGTTAACTTTTAGGTTACCTTTTTGTTATAGATTCCTTTAAGTTTCGACACTTTCACTTCAACATATCTGTAAACTTATAATTTTTATTAGTTTTCGTCACGCAAAACACCACATTTAGGCAAAAATAGCTAAGAAAATTGCTGTTTTCTATAGAAAATTCCATTTTATCGCTACAGACGTCATTATTTTGCCAGCTGTCAATTTTCCGGCGTTGCCACGTTTACAAAGCATTTTTCTCGCAAATTTTAACAATTTCCGGCCATAAATAAATCCAAAAAAAGAGATGGCAATATGAGAGTAAAATAAGACAGATAGCATTTTATTTTCCCTAAAAGGGCAAAAAGATGACCCCAACCAACACCCTGGGGCACCGATCCCTCTTCGCCTGCGAGGAAAGAGACTGGTCAGGGCCCCTAACCAGGTGCTAACCCTGCTCCGACCTTAGGGTGCCCTCCGATCCACCGTTATACCACCGTTATATCGAAAATATTAGATCTGTCACCTAATTCACCGACTTAGAAAAGTTTTTGATACGAACGGTGGATCGGAGGGCACCCTAAGGTCGGAACAGGGTTAGCACCTGGTTAGGGGCCCTGACCAGTCTCTTTCCTCGCAGGCGAAGAGGGATCGGTGCCCCAGGGTGTTGGTTGGGGTCATCTTTTTGCCCTTTTGGTTAAATTTGGTTCATTTTCGCATTTTCCCGCCAACTTTTTATTATTCCTAATTTACAACTTTGTCTTGAAAAATAAGTAAACCTGGCAACGCCGGACATTTGACAGCTGGGAACGTAATGGCGTCTACTACCAAATACAATGGAAAAGGCAATTTTCTTAGCTATTTTTGGCTAAATGTGGTGTTTTGTGACGAAATAAAATAAAAATTATAAGTTTACAGATATGTTTAAGTGAAAGTGTCGAAACTTAAAGGAATCTATAAAAAAAGGTAACCTAAAAGTTAAAAAAATTTTTTGCGGAAAAACCATTCGAGACCGCCAAAAACTGACTTCGGATTCGTGTTCTACGACCCAAAATTAGGGTCTGTGCAAAATTTCATGAAAAAATTCGCTGTTTCCAGTAATATCAATAATTACCATTACAAAAAATAAGGGTTCACGATCGCAGTATAATGACAAGAAATCGACGAATGCATTTAGTGCCGTATTCTTAAATGGTGATTTTAAAAATACAGATTGGTACATAGATTCAGGTGCGAGTGTTCATCTGACTGCTAGAAAGGACTGGCTGAAGAATGTCCAGCAGGAACCTGAATTAAAGGAAATAATGGTTGCAAATAAGACCAAAATTGCTGTACTTTGTGAAGGTGACATAGAAATAACTACAATTGTTGACAGAAAAAGACATGATGTGGTGATTAACAAGGTTTTATATGTCCCAGAATTGACTACGAATTTATTGTCTGTTAGCCAGCTGATAAAAAATGGCAACAAAGTGTTTTTTGGGAAGACTGGTTGTGAAATTTACAATCGTCAGGATGAATTAGTGGCAAGGGCAAATTTGCTGAATAATGTGTATAGACTAGTCTTCGACAAATCAGAACATGATTTATTGGTAGTAAATGACAGTCAAGTAAATGCAGAAAGGTTATCCGTTTCAGTGGGGGATGAGAGCCAGTATGATACGACTATCGAGACTTCCAGTGATAGTGAGTATGTTATGCCTTATGAAGTGCCAGAAGTTGTAAGAAGGTCAGAAAGACAACGTAAACTCAAGAGTTATGATGATTACGTTACTTACACATGTGCAAGTGAAACTTCAAGTGAAACTGACATTAATGACGTACCAGTGACAGTGTCTGAAGCTTTGTCGAGACCTGATGGTGAGAAATGGAGACAAGCAATGATGGACGAAATGGAATCTTTTGAAGAGAATGATGCATGGGACTTAACTGAGATACCAGAAGCAGGAACCATAGTGGACTGTAAATGGGTATTTAAAGTAAAGTGTGACAGTGAAAATCAGATTAGTTACAGAGCCAGGTTAGTAGCAAAAGGTTTTACTCAAAAAGAAGGTATAGATTATAGTGAGACTTTTGCACCAGTAGTCAGACATTCTACTTTAAGGTTATTAGTAGGATTAGCAGTTAAGTTAAATTTAAAAATTACACATTTAGATGTGAAGACTGCATTTCTTAATGGCTTGTTACAGGAAAATGTTTACATGAGGCAGCCTGAAGGCTTTATTCTCAAAGGTTTTGAGAACAAAGTTTGTAAATTAAAAAAGGCTATTTACGGTCTTAAGCAGTCCTCAAGAGCTTGGAATAAGAGAGCGGATGAGGTTTTGTTAAAGTTAGGATATAAAAAATCAGAACTTGAACCTTGCTTGTATACTAAAAAGCAGAATGATTCGTTAACTATCGTGACTTTGTATGTGGACGATTTTTTTATTTTCTCAAATGACATAGAAAATACTAATTTTCTAAAGCAATGTTTAAATGCTGAGTTTAAGATTAAAGATCTTGGTGAGGCTAAGCAATGTTTAGGTGTCAGGATTATACATGATTAGGAAAGAAATGTAATAACGTTAGATCAGGAAGCTTATGTAGATCAGATTTTGAGAAAATTTAATATGACAGATTGTAAAAGTGTTAGTACACCCATGGACAATAATGTTTGTTTTGAAAATGATGAAAATGACAGTGCATGTGATAAAAATGTACCTTATCAGAGACTTATAGGCAGTTTGATGTATCTTGCAGTTTTAACACGTCCTGACATTGCATATACTGTAAGTTTTTTAAGCCAGTTTAATAATTGTTATACAGAATTGCATTGGAAATGTGCGAAGCGGGTGTTAAGATATTTGCAAGGTAGTAAGTCTTATGCATTGTGTTTTTCTAAAGATGCTTGTAACTTAGAGGGCTATGTTGATGCTGACTGGGCCAGTAACAAAAAGGATAGGAAATCCTATACTGGGTTTGTTTTTAAGCTTTCTGGGGCAGCTGTTGCTTGGGAAAGTAATAAACAAAAAACAGTGGCATTATCGAGCACAGAGGCTGAGTACATGGCTCTAAGCGAAGCATCCAAAGAAGCGATATATTTAAGAAACATTATGTCTGAATTGCTAGGTTATAGTAGCAGCATTACTATATTTAATGATAATCAGAGTGCTCAGAAACTATCCCTAAATCCAGTGTTTCACAAAAGATCTAAACATATCGATGTACGATATCATTTTATCAGGGAAGCAGTGTCGAATAACTTAGTAGAAGTTAGGTACCTTCCAACAGATGAAATGACAGCCGATATCTTAACAAAAAGTTTGCCAAATGTAAAGCATAGTAATTTTGTTAATAGTTTAGGCTTAGTAAATTTTTGATATAGTGGGGGTGTTGGATGTATTTCAAAAATGTACTGGTACTAATTATTGTTGTTTTTGTATCTAGCAATCATTGAATTTGTTGAATAAACAAAAAGTTAGTCATTCCAAAAAACTCAACAAAATAGCGTTTTATTTTTTCTTCTCAACAATTGGTACTGTTGGTGCTATGTACATTTTTTACATGATGTTGCTTTTTATGATAATTTAGGTGTCCAATTTTGTTAAAATTTCTTTTGCACATATCACAGGAAAATTTATAGATCTTTTGTGGAACTGGTAATTCTTCACCTGAAACAAAACATTAAAGGTAAAGTATTCCTGTTGTAAATCAACAAATTGAGCCAGATAAACTCTAAAAAATATTAAGACTCCAGAATATATTAACTACCCTTAACTTACCAGGGTGATACAACTTCATATGTTTCTTTAAATTGAATCGTTGACCAAAAGATTTTTGGCATATAAAACATTTTAAAGATTCCATAGTATACTGGCACTTTCACATTATTAAAAGTTTATTTAGAGTTATATTTAAACTAACAAAAATAAAATCAAAAATGCTAAGCTGTATTTCCATTTTTAAATCAGCGATCAAGTCATGACCTAGTCAGACCATTGGGCAACACTGTCTCATTTAATGTTAATACTTTGATTTTTTAGGTTAAACATCGAGTATATGGAGCAACGTTGCCAAATAAGGTGACGTAGTCATGACTAGGTCACTCATTTAAAATCGCCTTTTTTTTTTTTCGTCAACACCAAAACATCCAGACAAAGTAATAAAAAGTAGGGTTAAGTGTTAAGTTTGACTCGACCTTTCCTTGTCAAGGACTCGACACTCAAGAAAATCAGGATCATTTTGGGTTGCCTAACATGCACGGAATAAAAGTGACGAGCTATCCGTAGACGCTTGTCTCCAGACCAGCACACAGTTGTTCCATTCAACTGGGGCATCAAGCACCTCACACTTCTGAACCGCTCGACCCCTATCCCCCCTGCCCTCTCGTGCATCACTTATCACTTGAGCTCAAAGAAAATAAAAGGGTTGAGCTTAATGTCAAACTTGTCAATTGTTCCTTTCGGAACGGTGTCGACTTACTCCGGGGCGAGTCGCTCCGGGGCGTCAGACACCTGAAAGGAATATTACTACTGGCGTGTACCAAAATTTATGTCAGTATCTTAACGCATTTTCGAGAAATTAAAAAGGTACAGGGTCTTCCAACGAGGACTGAACAGGGGCTCATTTTTGAACTTCCTTGTATTTAAAGAAAAATCTAAAATAGCCAATCGATGTACTTTTTCCTGCAGAATTCAAAAATGAAACCAAAAATTTATTTGAACCAGAAACAAAAGAGTTACGGTATGGATAAGGTGTTTTTTAAATTGAACATAGCTTTTTTTATACGATTTTCGGAACGAGTGATTTTTTTATGTCCGTTCTGATTAAAATATTTAATATTGTGACAGCTATTTTTATTAAATTTTAATGATTTATCCAGTATAATTTAACTTCAACCTGTTTGAAACATACACTAGGTAATAAAGGTAAAATCACCTTGAAATCCTTCAAAGTCAAAAAATTTGACAAATTTACTATAATATTGCCGAAATGAAATATTCATTAGATGAGAGATTGCAGATTGTTATCTTGTTCTACAAATGCCAAGAAAATGCAAGAGAAGCAAGGAGAAGATTTATTGCAAATTTTCACAGAAATATATCCGTCAATACTATTCTAAGGATAAAGAACCTATTCGAGGAAAATAAAACATTACATGACAGAAAAAGAATTCCAGAAAGGAAAAGAAATCGAGACCGTGCCATTGTGAATTATTTTCGACTGAATCCAACCAAATCAATTTCGGACGCAGTTCGGGAGGTTCAATACGGCGGCGCGGCGGTGTAAGACGCAGAAGAGTTACCCAAGGAACAACTGTTCACAGGACTTTAAGAAACCATAAATTTAAGCCTTATCATATCCTTCCACTTCAACATCTAACACCGGCACAAAAAGAACTTCGCTTGCAATTTGTTTCCCAAATTGTGATTCGGCAAGAAAACGAAGACCCTAATTTATTCAGAAATATCTTATGGACTGACGAAGCCACATTCACATTAGGTGTCTTCCTTTCACCCCAAGGAGGAGCTCCCGTACAGCTCCAGAGCCGCACACAGTTGTTCCATTCAACTGGGGCATCAAGCACCTGAACCGTTCGAGCCCTATCCCCCCTGCCCTCTCGTGCATCACTTATGGCTTGAGCTTAATGTCAAACTTGTCAATTGTTCCTTTCGGAATGGTGTCGAGTGACTCCGGGGCGAGTGGCCCCGGGGCGTCAGACACCTGAAAGGAATATTACTATTAGACTCATTTCCAACGAATACTAATACAGGCTCATTTCTTTGGGGCCATTTAAAGAACGTGGTATACAAGCAGCGAAACCACGATATTGATGAGATCATGCAGAAAATTGTGAACGAAATAAATCGCCTTAACCAGGAAAATCACATTATAACAGCAAGTTTGGAAAGGCTACAAAGAGGCTATCGCTCTTGTTTCGAGAACAACGGAGGTCACATTGAACATTATTTAAATTATTAGTGTTTTTTTTTAGTTAGTATAGAGTTGGAATTCTTTTTCTGTCATGTAATGTTTTATTTTCCTCGAATAGGTTCTTTATCCTTAGAATAGTATTGACGGATATATTTCTGTGAAAATTTGCAATAAATCTTCTCCTTGCTTCTCTTGCATTTTCTTGGCATTTGTAGAACAAGATAACAATCTGCAATCTCTCATCTAATGAATATTTCATTTCGGCAATATTATAGTAAATTTGTCAAATTTTTTGACTTTGTAGGATTTCCAGGTGATTTTACCTTTATTACCTAGTGTTGTTTCAAACAGGTTGAAGTTAAATTATACTGGATAAAACATTAAAATTTAATAAAAATAGCTGTCACAATATTAAATATTTTAATCAGAACGGACATAAAAAAAATCACTCGTTCCGAAAATCGTATAAAAAAAGCTATGTTCCATTTAAAAAACACCTTATCCATAGCGTAACTCTTTTGTTTCTGGTTCAAATAAATTTTTGGTTTCATTTTTGAATTCTGCAGGAAAAAGTACATCGATTGGCTATTTTAGATTTTTCTTTAAATACAAGGAAGCTCAAAAATGAGCCCCTGTTCAGTCCTCGTTGGAAGACCCTGTACATTTAAAAAAGAAAATATTAAACACCCTGTATCTCGAAAAAGACGCGTTTGAGGATCCATGTTTATATAAACTTATTATCATATTTTCGGTAATTATTCGGATTAATGGAACCACCGAATTTTTTGAAGAAATTTTGCACAGACCCTAATTTTGGGTCGTAGAACACGAATCTGAAATCAGTTTTTGGCGGTCTCATATGGGTTTTCCAAAAAAAAAAATTAAACTTTTAGGTTAGCTTTTTCTATGGATATCTTTAAATTTCGACACCTTCACTTATACATATCTGTAAACTTATAAATTTTTTTTCGTTATTTCGTAGCAAAAAAACACCACATTTAGGCAAAAATAGCTAAGAAAATTGCTTTTTTCTGTCGAAAATTCCATTTTAACTCGCCATTAGCCGCCATTATTTCTCCACCTGTCAACCAAAGAAAATAAAAGGGTATGCTGTCAACACTATTTTTTGTGTCCGGTGTTGCCAGGTTTACTTATTTTCGAGAAAAAGTTGTAAATTAAGAATAATAGAAGAAATAAAAGCTAACCCAGATCGGCTCTAAAAGGTGCAGAAATAAAAATTGCATAATAAAGTCAGTTGTGAAATACGCTCTCGGACAGGTTTGCTCAGTTTTAGGTTTCATCAGTATAATGTCAGTTGTATGTGGTGCTGTCAAAATTTTATACCAACACGAATCGCGCAGTCGCATTAAAAAAAACTCAGCAAAGATAAAAAATTTTAAAATGTTACTGATAAAACTTGAAACTGAGCAAACCTGCCCGAGCACGTATTTCATAACTCCATGGCCACAATAAGAAATTATATTATTTATAAGAACAGCTTTAATACCAAAATTTCACAAAAAATAATTAAATAGTAACAGAGCCCTAACCCGTTGCGAATACACCTTTTAAAGCTGATCTAAAAATTTGTGGGAAAAACTATTTGTAAATTTGGCAACACGGTGTCTTTTCATCAAAAATTTGGAGAGTAATTTTTATTTAGCTTTTTAATGTTTTCTCTGTTGTTTTGATGTGTTTTCATATGAATTTGCCTATAGTAAATATGGTTGATAATTAAGCCGACGTCCCATGTGCGGAATTAAAGACGGAGGCGGAACGGAAAAGGCGATTCTACTGGTCGCTGGGCGGCCATCTTACAATAGACGTTTTCAGATGGCTTTGGTCATAGTTGCGGTTGACATTTAAACAATGGGTTAAACATCATTTCTCAACAACCCGGTTGACAAATGAAGTGTAGCCCATTGTTTAAATTTCAACCGCAACCGTGACCAAAGCCATCTGAAAATTACAAATATTTGACGTCAAAAATTCAAATCAAACCAATAGAATCGCCTTTTCCGTTCCGCCTCCGTCTTTAATTCCGCACATGGGACGTCGGCCTTATAGTGTGTCATGCCTTGTAGAGATGTGTGAAACTATCGAAATTTGATCATAGAAAAAGCTAACCTAATTTTTTTTTGAAAAACCATATGAGACCGCCAAAAACTGATTTCAGATTCGTGTTCTACGACCCAATATTAGGGTCTGTGCAAAATTTCATCAAAAAATTCGGTGGTTCTATTAATCCGAATAAGTTCCATATTTTTAGATGTAGAATCTGCCCTTAGAATGTCTTAACATCTTTTTGTAACACCCTGTATTTGGGTGCATGAACTTTTTCTTTTGGCTAAATAACCTCCTCGAGTTCATGGATCTGAACGCGGCATAATGCTTTGTATGTTGGTAACTGGACATGATCTTGATAAGAAACAAAAATTCCCTAGTTTCCACAAGTAGCTCTTTTACGGCGTGTCATGGTGGAGTAAGAAGTACGTATCCTTATTTTTGGTTTTTATGTGAATATTTTCTGGTAAATATTTAATTGGGTGTTTTAAAGGACAAAAGTAAATAGTTAGCTCTACTAGTTACCTTATTTTTGTACTTCAAACGTCTTTGCTAAGTAGTTTACTATGTTGTGTAAAAGCATGCAACTTCACGTGTTGATACCATTTTCAAACCTGTGTTTTTAGGAATTAAGTGTTAATAAGTTGGGTATACCATAAGTTGTTCTAAGCAATTGCTAGAGCAGTTTTTTAAATAGACTTCTGGTGTAAATGTCTAGTTTTTTTGCTACAGATAGTTATAATAAACGGTAATTATTCGGATTAATGGATGCACCGAATTTTTTCATGATATTTTGCACAGACCCTAATTTTGGGTCGTAGAACACGAATCCGAAATTAGTTTTTGGGGGTCTCGTACGGTTTTTCCAAAAAAAAAAATTTTAACTTTTAGGTTACCTTCTTTTATAGATTCCTTTAAGTTTCGACACTTTCACTTAAACATATCTGTAAACTTATTATTTTTATTTCATTTCGTCACACAAAACACCACATTTAGGCAAAAATAGCTAAGAAAATTGCTTTTTCCTATAGAAAATTCCATTTTAAGTCGCTACTATCGCCATTATTTTCCCAGCTGTCAACAATATTCCTGTGTCCGGGCGTTGCCAGGTTGACTTATTTTTCATGAAAAAGTTGTAAATTAGATATAATAAAAAAGGTAACCATAACAAACTGAAGTTACTATTCTGTCCAACTTAGTCAACAACATTTTTTAATTTTAACCTACATCAGACCTAACCAAAATCCTACTGATCAGTAATCCAACACCTGCATGCTGATGCATGCAACCATAGGTATCTGAACAAAAAGGTGTATACCCAATAACCCAAGCAAACCTGAGCAAAAAGGTGGTCAGGTTTGCTCGTTTTCATTGATATAGATACATACATATCTAGATCAATGAAACTGAGCAAACCTGACCACCTTTTTGCTCAGGTTGGGTGAGCAAAAAGGTGGTCAGGTTTGCTCAGTTTTCATTGATATAGATATATATGTATCTATATCAATGAAAACTGAGCAAACCTGACAACCTTTTTGCTCAGGTTTGCTTGGGTTAAAATTGTTAACATTTGCGGGGAAAACCATTTGTAAATTTGGCAACATTGGCGACATTTCGAGAATGTGTAACCTCGGGCTGCCTGTTTATTTTCTTTCAGTTTTTTGATATTTTCTCTGTTTTTTTAATGTGTTTTTACATAAATTTGCCTAAATATGGTTCAGAAAAATAGTGTGTCATGACTTGTTTAGATGTGTTTAAGTAAAAGTGCCAAAATGTAAAGAAATTCATTGAAAAACCTAACCTAAAAGTTAAAAAAAAATTTTTTGGAAAAACCATACGAGACCCCCAAAAACTGACTTCAGATTCGTGTTCTACGACCCAAAATTAGGGTGTGTGCAAAATTTCATGAAAAAATTCGGTGCATCCATTAATCCGAATAATTACCGTTATAAACGCCTAGACAACTAGAGGAGCGGCTAGAACTGCAAAAAATCCGACGTTGCCACGTGTGCGCTAGCTCGAAGATTTTAAAATAGTGGATTTTTTCGCTTGCGAGGAAAGAGACTGGTCAGGGCCCCTAACCAGGTGCTAACCCTGTTCCGACCTTAGGGTGCCCTCCGATCCACCGTTAAAATAAAAAAAAGATGCGGCCGAGCCGGGATTCGAACCAACACATTTCGGACAATAAGCGGATGCTCTATCCACTGGGCTACGTGGCTGATCTACCTGCAAAGGAAATTAAAGTTTACCGGTGCAAGACAAAGAAAACCGAAAATGGCAACGTCGGATTTTTTGCAGTTCTAGCCCCTCCTGACAACTAGGTGTCGATCATAACCTCAAATATGACCGTCATGTAGGAAGGCTCCTCATTCTTAAATCTCCAAATCTGTATTTATTAGTGCTCTTGCAACTTACAGTTCCTCATTGTGTGTGAGTGTCTCAACTATCAAACCAAGTTATTGACTGGCCGATTGGACAGGCTTTACAGTTCCACACTTTGTTTGAAGATACTTTTTTAAATTCACCATTACATTTCACAAATAGCACCAAAATAATAATTTGGTAATGGGAGTTAATGTCTATATCTAGATTTGACCAGCTAATTCACTAAAGAGATTTATAATCTAGTAGATAAATCTAGTTAATCGATTGTATTTGGTGGTTTTTGTGAAGGTTGGTTTATGCAGAAATTTTTAGTTACATCTGTAAGAAATTTGGTGGCATTTATACAGATTATCTAAGGTTCATTTAAGCATTCTCATAAGCCAAAATCTCTTTGATGTGTTAATTTAGGAACATTTAATATAGGTAGTCTATCCATTTTAATTTTTTTGCATTTTTTACTAATTCAAAATGACACACAACCAACACTTCAAAGTGCTGACTGGCAATTATCACCTCATCAGTTTCTTTAACATGTTAACGACCAGCACTAAATTTTAAAACTTTACTTCTGGACCAGGGTGCTTTTTTGTTAAATTTTGATAAAAGGAGGATTAATAAATCTTTTTTTTTTCAAAAAGAATTTGTTTGGAAAAAGGTTTTAACAAAAAAAAAACATGTGTACCAAATGGGTACACGCGGTCTGATTTTAAAAATATATTGGTTAAGTTTACCACAGACCATGTGTTCCATATTGGGTCACAGCCAAAACGTTTATTAAAAAAAATAAACAAGTAAATTCCATTTGACATTACATTCTAAACATACAAAAAATACAAGTACGACGTTATTATCTACTTAGCAAAAGAAGTATGGCGTTCGAAAAAACAACTTACACACATATACATATGTACTATAATATACAGGGTGACGCGGATCTAAATGTACATACGATACCATAAGATAGAGACCACCTTGGGGGTTCTAAATTGCCCACATTTAGTAGTCCGATCTCTAACCTTTACCGAGATACAGGGTGTTTTATAAGTTTTGCCTAAAATTTATTTTTGTAATATTTCTGTAAACACTTGAAATAAAAAATTCATAATGGGTAAGAATATTTTGTACAATTTGTGGGTTTAAAATGCCATATGCAAAAGTTCTAAAATCCAGGTCCGTACTTAAAATAAAATTAGTTTTTAATTTTTTTTAAATTCAACACCCTGTATATCGGATTTTTGGAACTTGTAATTTCTACTCCAAACAAGCATAAACATGATTCTATTGACATGGTTTTCAAAGTTGCCGCACTTACCACGAAGTCATAAAAAATAGGCGTTTTTAAGAAATCAATGAGAAAGTACATTTCAAATAAACAAAATCTGCTAAAAAGTAATTGGTAGCCTGATAAAAGTGTCCATATTGACTAGAAATATTATGCACTACTTGTCGGATTAAAATGACATATGAAAGTGATAGAATCCAGGTCCTCACTTAAATAATAGGCCCATTTGTAATTTTCGAAATTTGATACCCTGTACATCAAATTTTGAAAAAAAAATGAATTTGAAACGAGGGTAATTATTGATATTACTGGAAACAGCGAATTTTTTCATGAAATTTTGCACAGACCCTAATTTTGGGTCGTAGAACACGAATCCGAAGTCAGCTTTTGGCGGTCTCGTATGGTTTTTCCAAAAAAAATTTTTTTTTGCAAAACTTTTAGGTTAAATTTTAGGTTACCTTTTTTTTATAGATTCCTTTAAGTTTCGACACTTTCACTTCAACATATCTGTAAACTTATAATTTTTATTAGTTTTCGTCACACAAAACACCACATTTAGGCAAAAATAGCTAAGAAAATTGCTTTTTTCTATAGAAAATTCCATTTTATGGCTACTAGATGTCATTATTTTGCCGGCTGTCAATTTTCCGGCGTTGCCACGTTGCATTTTATTTTCCCTAAAAGGGCAAAAAGATGACCCCAACCAACACCCTGGGGCACCGATCCCTCTTCGCCTGCGAGGAAAGAGACTGGTCAGGGCCCCTAACCAGGTGCTAACCCTGTTCCGACCTTAGGGGGCCCTCCGATCCACCGTTCGTATCAAAAACTTTTCTAAGTCGGTGAATTAGGTGACAGATCTAATATTTTCGATATAACGGTGGTATAACGGTGGATCGGAGGGCACCCTAAGGTCGGAGCAGGGTTAGCACCTGGTTAGGGGCCCTGACCAGTCTCTTTCCTCGCAGGCGAAGAGGGATCGGTGCCCCAGGGTGTTGGTTGGGGTCATCTTTTTGCCCTTTTAGGGAAAATAAAATGCAACGTGGCAACGCCGGAAAATTGACAGCTGGCAAAATAATGACATCTAGTAGCGTTAAATGGAATTTTCTATAGAAAAAAGCAATTTTCTTAGCTATTTTTGCCTAAATGTGGTGTTTTGTGTGACGAAAACTAATAAAAATTATAAGTTTACAGATATGTTGAAGTGAAAGTGTCGAAACTTAAAGGAATCTATAACAAAAAGGTAACCTAAAAGTTAACCTAAAAGTTTTCCAAAAACAATTTTTTTTTGGAAAAACCATACGAGACCGCCAAAAGCTGACTTCGGATTCGTGTTCTACGACCCAAAATTAGGGTATGTGCAAAATTTCATGAAAAAATTCGCTGTTTCCAGTAATATCAATAATTACCGAAACGAGCATAAAAACTGAAATTATTGACATGATATTCAAAGTTGCCACACTTATTACTTTATCGTAGAAAATAGGACTTTTGCAAATCTACATTTAGGTAAATTGTTTTATTAACAGTATTAATGGTTAAAAACAATAAAGATTGAATTCAAAAATTTGGGAATAAATATTAATACCTAGAAGTGTGAAGAAGTCAATGGCGGTCATTTTGAAAATCTTCTAAAATAATTTATTTTATTGTTAAATTATGTGTTTTTGAGGAACAGTATGCCTTGTACTATGTATGATTATCTTTGTGTTATTTTAATTAATTGTTGTTGATTTAGGTTTATTTTATGTTGTTCTAGGTATTAATATTTATTCCCAATTTTTCGAATTCAATCCTTATTGTTTTTAACCATTAATACTGTTAATAAAACAATTTACCTAAATGTAGATTTGCAAAAGTCCTATTTTCTACGATAAAGTAATAAGTGTGGCAACTTCGAATCTCATGTCAATAATTTCAGTTTTTATGCTCGTTCCGAATGCTTTTTTTTTCAAAATTTGATGTACAGGGTGTCAAATTTCGAAAATTACAAATGGGCCTGTTATCTAAGTGAGGACCTGGATTCTATCACTTTCGTATGTCATTTTAATCCGACAAGTAGTGCATAATATTTCTAGTCAATATGGGCACTTTTATCAGGCTACCAACTATTTTTTAGGAGATTTTGTTTATTTGAAATGTTCTTTCTCATTGATTTCTTAAAAACGCTTATTTTTTATGACTTCGTGGTAAGTGCGGCAACTTTGAAAACCATGTCAATAGAATCATATGTTTATGCTTGTTTGGAGTAGAAATTACAAGTTTCAAAAATCCGATATACAGGGTGTTGAATTTAAAAAAAATTAAAAACTAATTTTATTTTAAGTACGGACCTGGATTTTAGAACTTTTGCATATGGCATTTTAAACCCACAAATTGTACAAAATATTCTTACCCATTATGAATTTTTTATTTCAAGTGCTTACAGAAATATTACAAAAATAAATTTTAGGCAAAACTTATAAAACACCCTGTATCTCGGTAAAGGTTAGAGATTGGACTACTAAATGCGGGTGATTTAGAACCCCCAAGGTGGTCTCTATCTTATGGTATCGTATGTACATTTAGATCCGCGTCACCCTGTATAAAAAAATCAATTTATTTTTACCAACCCAAAGTCATTTTTTATTCCCCAGGGAGCAGACCTACTAAGCGCCAGATTTAAATACACTGAAGCTGCGTCCCTGTTAGATCCACACGACTTAAAACATGAACATTGTGCCCCAAATAGGGTCACGCGGTCTGTGCAGAAGACAGGGCGCGCACCAATATGGTGCACATGGTCGTTAACGTGTTAAGGTTAAAGCACCAGTGTCAGGCCACATTTTTGCTATTTCAGCTCCCTACATAAGTAATCTGCTCAGATAGAAAAGTAAAATACCTGGCTATAATCTGCATTTGAATGGTGGCAGGCAGCGGTACGACGCCCCATCCGCAAGAGTATGACCATGCAGTGCTTTCACTGCTGTCAGTCAGATGAGGCTCGAGAACAAAAGCGAATTAATGCTGAAATAGAAAAGCAGCTACGACGGGACAAGCAAGATGCCCGACGAGAAATTAAACTTCTTCTGCTTGGTACTGGCGAATCAGGAAAATCAACATTCATTAAGCAGATGCGAATTCTCCACGGAGATGGTTACTCAGATGAAGACAAGAGAGGCTTCATTAAGCTGGTATACCAAAACATTTTCATGGCTATGCAGAGTATGATTAAGGCCATGGATTTACTGAAGATACGGTATGGGGAATCTTCTAGTCGGGAAAAAGCTGAACTTATCAAAAGCATTGATTATGAAACAGTAACTACCTTTGAACCACCCTATGTAGAGGCAATTAAAGACCTCTGGAATGATGCCGGCATTCAGGAATGTTATGATCGACGGCGAGAGTATCAGTTAACGGATTCCGCAAAATACTATCTTAGTGACCTAGAGCGAATAACAGCTTCAGACTACCTGCCCACTGAACAAGACATCCTCAGAGCAAGGGCACCCACTACAGGAATCATTGAGTACCCTTTTGATCTTGACAGCATTATTTTTAGAATGGTTGATGTCGGAGGACAACGGTCTGAACGAAGAAAATGGATTCACTGTTTTGAAAACGTCACTTCCATTATTTTTTTAGTAGCACTAAGTGAATACGATCAGATTCTTTTTGAATCTGAGAATGAGAATCGTATGGAAGAATCAAAGGCCCTTTTTAAAACCATTATCACCTATCCATGGTTTCAACATTCATCAGTTATATTATTTTTAAATAAAAAGGATCTTTTAGAAGAAAAAATTATGAATTCACATCTTCTTGATTATTTTCCTGAATATGATGGTCCTCCACGAGATGCAATAGCAGCTAGAGAATTTATTTTAAGGATGTTTGTAGACCTTAACCCAGACAGTGAAAAGATTATATACTCACATTTTACTTGTGCTACAGATACTGAAAACATAAAGTTCGTATTTGCAGCTGTAAAAGATGCAATATTACAATCAAATTTGAGAGAATATAACCTTGTGTAGGATTTACTTGGTAATGAAAATGTGATCTATTTTAATACATCCCATGGAATGGAATAAAGGGACAAAAGAAAAGAAAAACTGTTGTGATGTTTCAACAACTGTCGATTATAAATAATTTGTGTCAAGTGTGCGCTTAGCTTAGTGTGCCATTTTTATACAGGATAAAATGGTCAGAAAGCCAAAGTGTTTTTTGACAGTGCAAAGGTCTTGACTTGATTTATTATAAATAGTATTGTTATACATAATAGATTATTATTGTAGAAATATAGCCAGTAAGAAAGATCACGTTATGCTTTAAAGCAGCTTCCTGCCCACTAACAAGGCAAGGCAGTAAAGGTTTTATGTCGCTCATTTTTCAGAATAGCAAAAAATGTCAACTAATAAACTGGATAGACTATAATACCAGATGAGGGCTTGCACAATTCCCTTTCTAACCTTGTTGTGCCTATCTACTTGTTGTTTTTTCCTTTATTCAAGAGTACAAAAACATTTTAGAAGAGTAAATGTTCTGGTACAAATAATACAAGGCAACAGAATTAGAATTTTGGCACTCAGATTCACTAAAAAGGTTTAAGATTTAGTAGGTGTTGGTTTAAATTAAGGTCTTGGAGTTGATCAGTTAAGTTTTGACAGGTTTTTGTCCTGCCATTGTTAATAAGTCATTATTAAAAACTTATGTTGTTCCACTAATTCAGTGATTTGCTTATTTCCCAAATAATTTTCATTTTTAAACTTTTTGCTAAAATGAATTTAGTTCTATCATTGTGGAACGAATGTATGTACTATAATTGTCATTTTTATAAATTTACGAAAAAAAACTCTGAAGCAAGCTCATAGTTAAAAACTTAATTTTCTTATTTTTACACTTTCTGGTTTAAAACTTTGGTTGTCAAATTAGACTGGTCTAGCGTTGGAGAATCTGACTGCTGAAGTTTTAGAAACCTTTAGTCTCAACAAACAGTTAAATTTACCTTAAGAAGATAAAAATTGGCGAACTACTCAAATTAAAATTAAAAGAAAATTAAATTAAAGTTCTTAAATTGTGGATAAATGTTCTTATGTCTTGATGTGTATTTAACTTGTACTAAATTAAATGTAAAGTCAAATTAAATTTAATTTGTTTTCATAAACCAATCTCTATTATGCGCTATTAAAATCATTTTTTTATTTTCAAATACTTTAAGTATTGGAATATGTTGCTAACGTAAATTTAGCTCTACAAAGAAGAACAGTACATTCTTAGATTTAGTTACTCAAATTTAAGGGGAAAAAGTTCAAAACATGATCATTGAGCCACTCAACGATTTTTTAAAAAATTTTGGGCTACAGCCTAAAGGACTTTAAAACAGCAAAAAAGACTCATTTAGCAACTGGAACCTAACTAAGTTGCAGGCTTGTGTTGTTTATATTATTTGTAATTAAATGTCTAATAATTTTGAGTATTACAGCAGAATTGATTTGGAGTCAGCCAGAAACAATTCTGGCATAAATCATTTGTTTTATTCACATTTAAGATCGAAAAAGTGCTGTATTATCTGTATTGTAATTATCATGTTATGCTTCTGTATTTGGTTTGAAGAAAATAATTTTCATTGATTTTTTAAGATGGTTTAATTTTTTTTATTTCTTTGTTATTTCAATATGGCACTGAGCTAGACGTAAAGACTTCCAAATAATTTTTTGTCAAAAGTGAAAATAAGTCGGGTTAGATTTTTTTGAGATAAGAAAAAGCGACAAAGATATAAATTCAAATAAGAGTAGTAATAGTTATTTGTGTTTCTAGTGCGATCTCTATGAATATGACTATTTTAGTCGCATGCGGTCCTGGAAATAGTGACAGTAAATTGAGTATAGTTAGTTACCTCTTAAAAACTTTTTACTTTGTTACCCAATGAAAATTATGAAGTTGCAGGTATGATACCCTACTGCTGGATGTCTCATGTGAAAACCTTTTAATCTTAAAATTGCAAAGTGTGATTACCCCCATACACCCAAACAGCATGGCATGTATTTTTTAAAATAATTTAAAGTTTGAATAAAACCCAAACAAAATTGGGTTTTATTGTGTTTCTAACATAGTGGAGCAAATTTTTAAGAAGGAAAACAATAGTTTCCAGCTGATTTTTAGTTCAATGTTTGAGTTTAAAGTATTCCAAAATACCTATGCCATACTGTTTGAATGGGAAAAGGGGAACCATTCTGATGCAATTTTAAGAATTTAACTGATGCCCGGCAACTAGGTGTCATACTTGTGTTTCATTAATTTTTACCAATAAAGTAAAAGATACTTTTAAGCAATAACTAATTGTACCCAATTTTTTGTCACATATCTCCAAGATCAAAATGTGTTATTTTTGTGCCCTACAAGTAAGGTAAGTAAAGAGTTGTTTTAATTTTTTTTAATTAAACAAAATTCGTTATAGTCATATTCAAAGAGTGATACACAGTTTGAATATGATTGTACACGTAGAAGATAGACCATTAGACTAATTAAGATTTTTTTGTAGCGTAAAGAAAAACAAAAATGCCGCAAAACGAATATATTGAACGTCATCGTAAACTCCATGGCCGGAGACTTGACTATGAAGAAAGAAAAAGAAAACGGGAAGCTCGTGAGCCTCATAAAAGGGCACAAACTGCTCGAACCTTACGTGGAATAAAGGCTAAAATTTTCAATAAAGAACGTAGAAATGAAAAGATTCAGATGAAAAAGAAAATTAAGGCACACGAGGAAAAGAAAATTAAAAAGAACTCCGAAAAAGTTGCGGAAGGAGCGTTGCCTGTTTATTTGCTAGATCGCGATGTCCAATCTAGAGCTAAAGTTTTATCTAATATGATTAAACAGAAACGAAAAGAAAAAGCAGGAAAATGGGATGTTCCAATACCTAAAGTACGAGCACAAGCTGATGCTGAAGTTCTCAAAGTTGTTAAGTCAGGAAAATCAAAGAGAAAAGCCTGGAAACGAATGGTTACCAAAGTTACATTTGTTGGAGAAGGCTTTACAAGGAAACCTCCAAAGTTTGAAAGATTTATTCGACCAATGGCATTAAGATTTAAAAAAGCTCATGTCACACATCCAGAGCTCAAAGCGACATTCTGTTTACCTATAATCGGTGTTAAGAAAAATCCAAGTTCACCTATGTTTACTAGCTTAGGTGTTATTACTAAGGGTACAGTTATAGAAGTAAATATTTCTGAATTAGGTTTAGTAACACAAGCAGGCAAAGTTGTGTGGGGTAAATATGCACAGGTTACGAATAATCCGGAAAATGACGGTTGTATCAATGCAGTTCTTTTAGTTTAAGATGTTTGTATTTTCTTGCTCCATTCAGGTTTTACAATATTCCTATTTATAAAGATATCAGAAATAAACTAGAAATTTGTATAGTTGTTAGTGTGTTTCATTTACATTCAATCACTAAAATCACATCAGCGCCATCTATATTTTTGATTATTACTGGTTTGAACAAGACTTTGTTCAATCTCTGTTACTGAAACTTCAAGCAAGGGTTTTCTGGACAGCTAAATCAGCATAGAGGACGCCCACAGAATTCATTTTTTCATCAGAGTGCACGGTCCTGGACATATTGGGGAATTTATCCAAAATACATGGAGCTTTTTGGTTTTATTAAGTCAATTTTCGTAATCTGTGGACGATCTCGGCTAAGTACGTTTATGTCGATCATAGTTCATAATAATTCTTTTTGTTTTTAAACGGCCGACACGATGTCTACTCAAGGGCACAGATTTTTTTTTCGGGAAGGGGTGGGAGCACCAAAAAATTTAATTGCCCTTTATAAATTGTTTTATTTGAGATTAACCATAAACAAGACATAACAAGAACTTAAACCAAGGAAAAATAAAGATATACAGGGTATCTGAAAAGTCTAGTATGGGCAAATATCTTTGCTATTAGCAAAGATAGCGACATCAAATTTTAGGTGTATCTTATTGGTGAATAAATCTACTTTTTTATATAATTTAACTTTTTCAACTATAGGGAGTTATGTCAACATTTTTTACGTGCAACCCTATGCTGTGTGGTACCTCATTTTAAAGGTCTTTAAAAAAGAAACGTTTTACCACAAACCCGAGGTCCGTGTCTTAATTCGTTTTTAAATGGCAAGCCTTTAAATATTAAAATCGTGAAAAAAAATTAAAAATTTCAGTACCTTTATTTCTCTTATTACTTTAAAAGTTGTTTAAGATGACCACCTTGAAGTTCTTGGCAGTAATAAAATCGATTTTGGAACTCTGTCAAGAAGTAACGACTGCCATTCTCGAAAATGTGAGAAGTGTGTTCCAAAATCGACTTTGTTACTGCCAAGAAGTTCATTTTAAACAACTTTTAAAGTGGGTAATAAGAGAAATAAAGGTACTTAAATTTTTTTTACTACTTTTAATCTTTAAAGGCTTGCTATTTAAAAACGACTTAGATATGGTCCTTGTGTTTGCGGTAAAATGTTTCTATTTTAAAGACCTTTAGAATGAGGTGTCACACGGCATTCTCGAATATTCTCGAAACGACAATATTCTCTAATAGATTACTCTCTTAGAGAATACTCTCTTGGTAAGTTCATTAAGTAAATTGCCCGATCGCGCCGCACGTCACGTCGCCGAGTAGGAGCCAGGGAATCCCAAGCAGAAGCGTTTTTCATACTAATGAAGTAGTAAATGTTTAGTAAACGAATTATTGAGCTGTTTCGTTAGATGCGTTGATGTGCGTGCGCTAACGCGGCAGGCAGAGTGAATTAAAGCAATAAAAAAATAACAAATTCATCAAAAAGAAACCGCTAAACAGCTCAACGAGCTGGTAAAGTGACCTTTATAGCTCACAACCTAAAATTAATAAATCAAGATCAGCAAGAAAAACCTATACTTTCCATTCTACGGAGGATAATACTGAAAATAAACATCTAAAGTTAAGAAATCACATCCTCAGACTCTGAAGAGATTAAAGATAGTGACGTTTCGTTATCTGATTCTGATTCAACCTAAGATTTGTTCTACTCGTCCTCACAATAAGGTTTTCTTATGTTTCACTTCTGTTATGACGTAATATTTCAAATAAAAGTATTTTTGAAATAATATCCTTTCGTTCACAATCACCACATTATTATCCTATTTGTAATGTATAATAATAAATAGGAACTGATTTAAAGCCATTTTTAAAATCGTTCTCGGAAAATTCTCAAAATCCAGAATATTCTTGAGAATATTCTCCATTTTTTTGTTCTCGAGAATTTTCCATCTCTAACTGTAACAATATACAATAATAAAAATCATAAGACTTTGAACATATGGTTAATAGTAGTAATTAAGATGAGAAGACAAAAATTATTAAACGAGAACAAACCATAATATTCACTTTATACAACAGCAATACATGAAAAATAAAATGTTCAGTATTATATATCGACGTTACAGTTACACATCAATTAAATGCTCAGTTAAATGCTCCCTGAAGCAAATAAGCCCTGTATGCTTTCTTAAAGCCAATTAAGGACCGTTGCTGAATGGAACAGAGTTGTATTGTATATGTTAACTGCCGAATAACTGAATGACCTTTAAAGGGCTGTCCAGTGTTTAGGAATTTCAAAAAGATGAATGTTTGGGGTAGATACATTATGAATTAGTTACTAACCTATATTTTAGCTCTTCCCTGATATGTGGTGGGGAGTGAGTTTCAAGTACTTTTCGGACAAATGTTGCCAGATGCAATGTCCTCCTATTGTACATATTCAGCCACCCCGACTAGCCAACGAAGGCGATATATGGTCGCGCCTCCTGACTTTACATACGAATCAAACACCAGAATTTTGAATTTTTTGTATACTATTACTTGCCTGGAAGTCAAGGCAAGGGCCAAAAACTAGATTGGCATACCCTGAATGACTCGAGACCAGTGTATCACACATCTTTTTTTCAGGTCCTGGTTCAATATGTGCCTATTCCGATAAAGATTTTTTAGCGATAAATAAGATTTTTGTACGATTGAGTTAACATGCGATTTGAAACGCAAGTATTTGTCAATATATAAACCAAGACTATTCTCGACCGCTTAAAAAATTGACATCTCAAACTTCAAACCTTGGGCCAAATTTGATTCCGATAACTTTTTACCCGTAAACCAATTTCATTATAGAAAGCAAACATTTGAATTTCTCTCTGGTATGACTATTGATTTGTTTATTTACAAGTAAACATGATGTTTTTTAGTATTTGCTACTCTGGAAAAGCAATGATGTAAACGGCAATCTGATTTCTGTATAACAATCATAATTTATAACAAATTATTTACTTATATTTTATTTATATTGAAATACTGTTGGTTTACAGGTGACTCGCCAGAATGCAGATTTTCGTCAAAACTCTCACTCGCCAAATTTGATTCTGATAACTTTTTACCCGTAAGCCAATTTCATTATAGAAAGCAAACATTTGAATTTCTCTCTGGTATGACTATTGATTTGTTTATTTACAAGTAAACATGATGTTTTTTAGTATTTGCTACTCTTGAAAAGCAATGATGTAAACGGCAATCTGATTTCTGTATAACAATCATAATTTATAACAAATTATTTACTTATATTTTATTTATATTGAAATACTGTTGGTTTACAGGTGACTCGCCAGAATGCAGATTTTCGTCAAAACTCTCACTGGCAAGACCATCACCCTTGAGGTCGAACCGTCGGATACTATCGAAAATGTTAAGGCCAAGATTCAAGATAAAGAAGGTATTCCCCCAGACCAACAACGTCTGATCTTCGCTGGTAAACAGTTGGAGGATGGCCGGACTCTGTCCGATTATAACATTCAAAAGGAATCTACCTTGCACTTAGTGTTGAGGTTGCGAGGCGGAGCTAAGAAACGTAAGAAGAAGAATTACTCCACCCCAAAGAAAATTAAACATAAGAAGAAGAAGGTTAAGTTGGCTGTGTTGAAATTTTACAAAGTAAGTTCATTTCTATTTCTTAACGTGTTTGCTGTTTATGTAAAATTGTTTTTAATACATAACGTATTTGCCAATGATGTTCATTAGTATTTGCTACTCTTGAAGAACAATGATGTAACAACAGATCTGAGGCAAAATTGCTAATGTTGGTTTTTAATAATAAACCTCTTGAGTTTAATAATAATAATAATAATAAGCTTCTTTATTTCAAATCATGGTTATACAAACACAAAATGAAATGACGTCAACACAAAGATCCCAGTAATATATTCTAAGTTCCAAAATCAGTTACACTGCACAGTCATATTCACTGTATGGTTCTAACCTTATTAGTAATTTTTTAACTTTCCCCTTCAACAGTTTTAAACACATATAGTCCAGTAACCTTTCTATAAGTGTAAATCGATGTATTGGATAGGCCATGTCCATTGTTTGTGTGCCATAATTGTGTTTTAAACTTACTTCCAACAGTTCTCTATGTTTAAAAAAGAGCATTACACATTCGTATATATAAACGGCATAAACTGTCATTATTCCTAAATTCTTAAAAATATTTCTACAACTCTGATGATACTCCATCTTCCTAATAATTCTAATTACCCGTTTTTGGACTGTTAAGGAATTCAGATGAGTTGACCAATTAAAATTAAATTGTTTAGTTCTAAATAATATTTTGTTGGTTTTATCTTTGTTTAAACTCAATCTATTTTTTTACAGACCATTCTGTTACCCTGGTCATCAAGTCTTTAGATTTCTGTAAAAGGTATTGTAAATCCCTTCTCCCAATAATTAAGTTGGTGTCATCTACATACTTAACTATGTGCTGATACCCTTCCTTCGTCCCGCAAACAAACACTATAAACACAAACATTATATATAACACCAGTGGATCTAAAATGCTTCCTTGTGTTATGCCTACATTGTTATTTAATATTTCTGACTTACAGGTTTTATCCCCCTTTGTAATGCTAACCGTTTGTCTTCGATGATTTTAGCCATTTTTTGACATTTCCCCTGATTCCATACATTTCAAGCCTTTTAATCAGCAACTTCCTGTCAAGACAATTATAGGCCTTGGACCAATCAAGGAACAACCCAAGTGCCAACTCCCCTTTCTCCAGGTGTTGTATAATAGCGTAAGACAATTTAAACATAGCCGTTTGTATCGATTTACCTTGCATTCTTTCATAAAATCAACTAATCTTGAGCTCATAGCTCAAATATTTTTGAAAAACTGATAATAAGCTGACAGGCCTATAATTTTCTAGTGTTTCCGTTCCATCTCCTTTTTTATGCAACGGTTTAATTAATGCTATTTTTAGATTCTCAGGAAAATGCCAAATTCAAATGAGTTAGATAGATAGATAGATAGATAATTTATTCATGTTAACATACTATCACAGCACTTACATACGTCAAAAATAATTACATTATATGTATACTATACTAAGTACCCATAGTAGTTTTACTTTGTTTGTCCCCAAATGCAGTGTGAGACTATATCTTACATAAAGGAAACTATGACAACAAAGGGTTACTTACTTACACTTAAAAGTCATTACATTCAAACATTACATCTAAAAGTTATTACATTTAAGTCATTACAATTAAAATTTATTTATTTCATGTTAAAAGATCTATATTACAATTAAAATATTCTTCAAATGAGTAAAAAGCATTCCTCAATAGTATGATCCTTACTCTATTTTTAAATTTTGTTGGTGGTAGACTCCGCACCTCTAAAGGCAGTCTATTAAAAAACTTCGCAGCGAGGTACCCAGGGCCATTTTGACACCTTCCCAACCTACAGTAGTTGATTACGAGATCATCCTGATGTCTCGTGTCATAGCTATGGATATCTCCGTGAGTATGATACAGATCCCCATATTTTTTTACATATACAAGGTTTTCCAGTATAAAGACACATGGAAAGGTTAATATTCCAAGTCGCCCGAACTGGTGCCTGCAGTCATCTCTATAACCCAGCGCAGTGATTATTCTTATTGCCTTCCTCTGCAAACCAAACACCCTTCGGGCCCGCGCAGCGTGCCCCCAAACCAGGATGGCATACACCATATTCGAGTGGAAAATGCCAAAATATGCCGTTCTCAAAAGTTATTCAGTGTGCCACAGATCGTCTTTCAATTCACAAACAGACAACTTTATGATACCAGTCGGCACTTCATCTATTCCACTATTATACTTGTTTCTTTTTTTTACATATTTCACACATTTGGTGTTACAGGAGTTAAAAACATAGATCTTTCTAAGTGTGATTGAAACTTACTTCAAAGAGTTATCTATGTTTAAAATAGAACATTACACATTCGTATATGTAAACGGCATAAACTGTCATTATTCCTAAATTCTTAAAAATATTTTTACAACTCTGATTATACTCCATCTTCCTAATAATTCTGATTACCCGTTTTTGGACCATGAAAGCGTTCTGTGCTTTCGTTTTCTATTATGTCAGAAGTAAAAGGTATATCTGTCAAATTATTCAGAAGATCCGGGACCACGGATACTAAATAATTATTATTATATGTCTCAGCAATATCCTCAGGACTTCCCTCAAAACCACATTCTGGCCAATTTCCATCTTTTCCACTTATTTCTTTACAGATTTTCCACATGCATTTTGTTTTGTTGTCCAAGATTTTTTAACCTGATTTCATACTCTTGTGTACATGATTTAATAAAAATTTGACACAAACTTTTTTTTCCCTATTATACAGGGTGACGCGGATCTAAATGTACATACGATACCATAAGATAGAGACCACCTTGGGGGTTCTAGATCACCCACATTTAGTAGTCCAATCTCTAACCTTTACCGAGATACAGGGTGTTTTATAAGTTTTGCCTAAAATTTATTTTTGTAATATTTCTGTAAGCACTTGAAATAAAAAATTCATAATGGGTAAGAATATTTTGTACAATTTGTGGGTTTAAAATGCCATATGCAAAAGTTCTAAAATCCAGGTCCGTACTTAAAATAAAATTAGTTTTTAATTTTTTTTAAATATATATAGTATATCGGATTTTTGAAACTTGTAATTTCTACTCCAAACAAGCATAAACATATGACTCTATTGACATGGTTTTCAAAGTTGCCGCACTTGCCACGAAGTCATAAAAAATAGGCGTTTTTAAGAAATCAATGAGAAAGTACATTTCAAATAAACAAAATCTGCTAAAAAATAGTTGGTAGTCTGATAAAAGTGTCCATATTGACTAGAAATATTATGCACCATTTGTCGGATTAAAATGACATACGAAAGTGATAGAATCCAGGTCCTCACTTAAATAATAGGCCCATTTGTAATTTTCGAAATTTGACACCCTGTACATCAAATTTTGAAAAAAATGCATTTGGAACGAGCATAAAATCTGAAATTATTGACATGATATTCGAAGTTGCCACACTTATTACTGTATCGTAGAAAATAGGACTTTTGCATGCAAATCTACATTTAGGTAAATTGTTTTATTAACAGTATTAATGGTTAAAAACAATAAGGATTGAATTCGAAAAATTGGGAATAAATATTAATACCTAGAACAACTGAAAATAAACCTAAATCAACAACAATTAATTAAAATAACACAAAGTACAAGTACAAGGCATACTGTTCCTCAAAAACACATAACTTAACAATAAAATAAATTATTTTAGAAGATTTTCAAAATGACCGCCATTGACTTCGTCACACTTCTAGGTATTAATATTTATTTACAATTTTTTGAATGCAATCCTTATTGTTTTTAACCATTAATACTGTTAATACAACAATTTACCTAAATGTAGATTTGCAAAAGTCCTATTTTCTACGATAAAGTAATAAGTGTGGCAACTTTGAATATCATGTCAATAATTTCAGTTTTTATGCTCGTTCCAAATTCATTTTTTTTTTCAAATTTCGAAAATTACAAATGGGCCTATTATTTAAGTGAGGACCTGGATTCTATCACTTTCGTATGTCATTTTAATCCGACAAGTAGTGCATAATATTTCTAGTCAATATGGATACTTTTATCAGGCTACCAACTATTCTTTAGCAGATTTTGTTTATTTGAAATGTACTTTCCCATTGATTTCTTTAAAACGCCTATTTTTTATGACTTCGTGGTAAGTGCGGCAACTTTGAAAACCATGTCAATAGAATCACATGTTTATGCTTGCTTGGAGTAGAAATTAATTACAAGTTTCAAAAATCCGATATTGAATTTAAAAAAATAATAAAAACTAATTTTATTTTAAGTACGGACCTGAATTTTAGAACTTTTGCATATGGCATTTTAAACCCACAAATTGTACAAAATATTCTTACCCATTATGAATTTTTTATTTCAAGTGCTTACAGAAATATTACAAAAATAAATTTTAGGCACAACTTACAAAACACCCTGTATCTCGGTAAAGGTTAGAGATTGGACTACTAAATGTGGGTGATTTAGAACCCCCAAGGTGGTCTCTATTTTATGGTATCGTATGTACATTTAGATCCGCGTCACCCTGTATATTTCTTTGTACTTTTGAGGATGTCGTGATACAAACAATACATCTAGCCTGCGTTTGCACTCACCAAGATCCGGGTTGTCGACTGTTTTTTACTTTCTATTTTTTCCCAGTTATTTTTAGAGGAAAGTTCTGATTAAATATTACCATCAAGTTATTCATAAAGCTATTCCATTATTTATTGATCTTTGGTTATCATCATGTTCGAGTTATTTTCTAGCGTAAGCTTTAAGCGTCTTATGTTTAGAAGTTTAGACGAAATGTCACTTGTCAAATTTTGATGCAAGCCGCTAGAGCGTCGACCTTAATTTTGATGGATTTTTCTTTGACAAAAGAAAAAAAATACAAAACTGTTTAAGAAGTTTTTCATATAAAGAGCTTACCTATGTTTTTTAAAATAATCTTTATATACCATGTTATAACATTTATGAGAGCTCATGAACTTATTCTGATCAAAATACGTTGTTAACATAGTTTTAGACTGGATTTATTAGTGGGAACATGACATTTTGGCGAAAAAGTAAGTTCAATATCTCAAAAAAAAATCATTTATTTACCTCAACCTGTTGCGTTATGGTAACGTGTATAATAGTTTCGTGGTACTAAAAATTATAATTTTATGCCCAACAATAAATAACTCCAACATACTCCAACCACTCCAAATACATGTTAGTGATATTATTCATGTATAATTTTGCATATTTCCTGTTCCACCCATCACAGCTTTTAAAAATTCATAAAAAAATTGTTCGGATTCATATTTTAATCTTTTCGAAAACATTATTCAGATCAGATAAAAAGAAATCTACTTTTTTCAACCTCTTAAGTAGTATATTAAAACGTATTCATTGCGAGTATACGATGACAATACAGAAAACAATAAAAATTGCTAAAAATGTATCCAAATTCCCCACCCGTCACTATGGAATAACCCTAGTATCTGTACATTTGACGTCAAAATTAAGAAACCTTAATCGATGTTTCCATGATTACCAACTAGCAATCAGTGTTGACTATTGATAAACCCGTCCTTAGACCGTTACTACAGGATTCGTCAGATATTCCTCTGTCAATGTATTGCTCTTCAATCTTCCATTATGACCCCTGACATGACTTATTGTTTGGCAATCTGCAACTGTGTCTCGGTCTCCATAGACGAGGGCGAGAATTGTCGCCCGAGGAAGACACTTCTCTCCTTTTAAACTACAAGTACTATCGCTCTATAGTCCTTAAGCACGAAGCTTCATCACCAAACATTGAGTGCATTTTTTCAAAACATTGCTTATCACCTATGATCCTACACTATAATTCCGTTTTATTGGCATGTCCCCTCGCAGTAACACAATTATACTAATCGACAGGATTATTGTAGAAAAACGCAATAGACATTCAAAGAGTCAGTATGACAAGACTTCTTGAATACCTTTTTTGTCATATAAACAATCTGGGAATAAAAATATTTTTTAAATGTCTAATGCCCAAGTTTCGGCACACTGGTTTTCACACGTTCCATTTTGACAAAATTAAGTCTGAATGTGTAGTTTCATCTAAAGGAAACTTGTGCAGACCATCTTTAAACAACCAAATTAAATGGTAATGTTGCTAACTTCATTTGATATGTTTGGACTTTGACGTTTGTTATAGAAAAAGAAGTATACCATCATATTGTAAAAGCCACCATAAATGGTTGAACTTTTTATTTAATTAAATTAAAATATCTACCATACTAAACGTCCTTCTTTCTTTACTTTAAGGTTGATGAAAATGGAAAAATTCACAGATTAAGGAGGGAATGTCCTGGTGAACAGTGTGGTGCTGGAGTTTTTATGGCAGCCATGGAAGATCGGCACTATTGCGGGAAATGTGGATACACATTAGTTTTCTCTAAACCAGAAGATAAATGATTGTTTAAAAGCAATCATTTATCTTCTAGTTTATTTATCATTAAAATGATATAATTTTAAAGCGCCGTTTACTTTTAATTAAAAGTATTTGGTTGTAATTTGGTCGTTTTATTTATAGGGTATTTTAAAAAAAGGCTTCTGAATCCGAATGTACAAGTTGCAATTTAAAATAAAAACACGTTTATAAAAATACATATCTATTTAACCGACTAATAACTGCAACGTCCGTACTAGATTTGTCAAGTGACTCGAGCTTTCTATGTAAATGGGTCAAGCCGACAAGTTTGATGTCTTGACTAGGAGTGGGCAAAATAATCGATTGAACGATTACAAAAAAATGTAAAATCGATTTTTCGTTTAATCGACTTTTCGATTAATTGATTTTTTGATTAATCGATTTTTCGATTAATCGATTCTTTTTTATAATCATAACTCGACTATGAAAAACATATTCAATGAAATAATTTGAATGCTTTTCGATCCGCGCTCCTTTAATTTTTACGGGTCTAAAATATAAATCGCCCGCCGGAATTGTGTTCAAGATAGGCAAGTGGTAAGCGCTGGAGTCGCTTTCATTATGTCATTAGTAATGACAGAATTTCGATGAGTTCAATAATCGATTTTTCGATTAATTTCGCTTAATATAAATTTTATCTATTAATCGATTTATTTCGATTAATCGGAAATAATCGATTATTTCAAATAATCAAAAATCGATTATCTCTCGATAATCGCCCAGCCCTACCTGTAACCCAATTGTTTTTTTTTTCTTTTTAGTAATTTAGAAGTACAGAAGCTTAGACGAAAAGTTGGGAAACGGATATCTGAACATTTGTGCACTGCATACAAGTGTGACAAAGTTTAGTTGTTTGTAGAGCTGTGTTAATTTTAAAAGTATGTAATAAACTATAAAAAACAATTTACTTGCTCGGGGAGCTGGTTTTTAGTCATGACAATTTTATTTAAGGGAACCTGGAGTCTGGGAATTCGATTTAAGGATTTTGGTGGGAACCCCGTCATAGTGAGAAGTAGGTTTTAAGAAAATTCTTTGTGTTCATTTACATGTTCCCGGGCAAGCCAGTAGTTTATCTCCAGAACAGGGCAGGCATTTATAAAATAACTGTTTATACCATTTAAGATTTCCTTTTCATTCATATTTTCAAGAGAAATGTTTTGAAGAGCAGTTATTTTTTACTACGGTTTGTATATATCAATTTACTAAATTCCAAATAGTCTTCCCAGGACTATCTGATTGTGAAACTTGACTTTGTTCGACATTTTTTTAGCTTCATTTACGACACATTTTAAGATATTTGAATACAGTTTGTAATAGTTGGTAACCTCCCCTCTAATCATTTTTTATACATATCCCTTTTATCAGAAGAAATTTTGATTCCTTGTTATCCAACTTTTTGATTTCTTTCTCTAGACTTTTCAGGGGAGATTAAATTCATGATTCGTGATATTAAGAAATTTGTTGCAAGCCTCATCAGCCTGTTGAGACCATAGAGAAAATATATAATAGAGAAATAATGTCAATATGCGAATGTGACAAATTTACCATGCTGAATCCGTAAACACAGACAGTCTTCTGCGGGCTTACGCCTTGTCGAACGTTTGCCTTGTGATAGACAGGACCGTACTTCAAAATTTATTTCACATGACGTGAATCTTTTATCGAGTAATAAATGCTAAATATATTACTTGTAATTATTCTTTTTATTAATGATAAAAATGTAACCATTAGTGAGATTTTAACAAAAATTGCATAGTTTGTTGTCTTAAATCTGAGTTTTCTTGCTATACAAAACTGTGGATAATATATATATATATATATATATATATATATATATATATATATATATATATATACATATATATATATATATATATATATATATATATATATATATATATATATATATATATATACAGTGACCGGCAAAAAGTTCGCAACATATGGGAAAAATTTTTATTAGGAGAGTATCGGAAAAACTTTCCCAGGGGATCGGTTCTGCATGTCCGATAACCTAAAAATCGATTTTGACATACGTCACGTGACCACTGGTATAGCGTCAAATTAAAAAAAAAATTGTTAATTTACAAAAAGTGAGGTTAGTTGACGAGATATCAAAAAAAGTTATTTGAAAAAATTGCTTAGAATTAAATTCTAGGTCCTTGTGCAAAATTTTAAGATTTTATTTAAAAAAATTGGAAAACTCAATTTTTTTTAAATATTTTTTTATCGATTTACAAATTTCCGGTTTTTTTCGTTTAGATAGCTTGGCTAATGTAAAGCCCATGTATCTGGATGAAAATAAACGAATGTAGTAGTTTTTTCTACAATTGACAGGACAAAATTAAAAAAAACAGGGTTTCGCCGGACGCTAGCTGTTGCAATGATTTATATCTAGCAGCAGTGTCAAAATTTTAGAGACATTTCAATGAGATTACATTGAGAAAACCTTAATCGTCTTAAATATATCTGAAGTTCGACTTTTTGTAAAGTTAAGGGGATTAAAATAGATAATAAACAAAAAATTACCTGTTTATTTAATCGAAATTTTATAAACGAAAACCAATGTAAGAAAAACTTAAAAGTAGTCAAATTCTGTACTAACAACACAAAAAATCATTGTTTTTCCTTGGGTGCACAAAATTTAAAACTCAGTATGACCACCATTTCTCTCCATACATACTGTTGTTCTCGAGCGCAACTCTCGATTAACATTTCGGAGCATTTTACGATTTATTTGCAATACACAATTTATAATGACATTCTCTAAATTTTGTATATTCCTAAAGGGTCGATGTTGGTACACAGGGTTCTTTAGGTATCCCCACAAAAAAATCTAACGGAGTCAGATCTACAATTCTACAATTGACAGGGCAAAATCGAAAAAATAGGTGTTCGCCGGACGCTCGCTGTTGCAATGGTTTGAATCTAATGAAATGACTGTATCAAGATTTTATTAAGATTTTTCGCACATAAATTTAACAACCAGGTCTATTTAGTTGTACTTAAAACTACCAAAGCAGGCTCTGAAATTAAAACAACCAAATAATCTAGTAGGTTAAAAACAACAGAAAAATGTCAAACAAATTATAATTTGTTTGATTTCAACCTATGTCATTGGTTTATGTCTCGCATCTTACTAAGTTTGATATTTTACATAAGTTTATTAATATTTTATTCCTTAAAATGGCACCCACACTACTTCTTCAGGAAAAGATAGAAATTATTTTAATTTCTGGAGATAATTACAAAAGCCATAGAGAAACAGCAGCAATTTTTAATGAGAGGCACCCCGATAAATCCCTCCATTATTCCACAGTATCTCGTCTAGTCAATAAATTTAAAGAAACGGGATCGGTAGAAAATCAGTATAAAGTTTCCCATGAAAAACCGGTAACAGGTGACGAAGGTTCTCTGGATGTGTGTTTGTCGATCACAGAAACACCCCAATTAGCAGTTAGTCAAATATCGGAGATCACTAACATTCACGAAAGATCTGTGCGGAGGATATTAAAAAGAAACAAATTTCATCCGTACAAACCTAAATTTGTACAAGTATTAAAAGATAGGGATTATGACGCCCGCTTCGATTTTTGTGCCTGGTTCCAGCGTATGATTGAGGAAGATTTTAATTTCCCAAAGAACGCTCTTTTCTCGGATGAAGCTACATTTACCTCTAACGGAACCGTCAGTTCACAAAACTGTAGATGGTGGGCCACCGAAAACCCAGACTTTGTAATTCAGAGTAAAGACCAATATAGTTTTAAGGTTAATGTGTGGTGCGGAATTTTCAACCTCGGAATAGTGGGACCTTTTTTCTTTAGAGACAATTTAAATTCAGAACGATATTTAGAATTTCTACAAACTGAGATATCTGACTTTTTAGACAATTTGTCATTAGCCGAAAGAAGAAATTTATACTTTCAACAAGACGGAGCTAGCATTCATTCCACAAATGAGGTGAAGAGATGGCTGGATCAAGAATTTGGAAACCAGTGGATAGGACGGTTTTCTGAAAATCCGTGGCCTGCGAGATCACCAGATCTGACTCCGTTAGATTTCTTTATGTGGGGATACCTAAAGAACTCTGTGTACAAACATCGACCCTTTAGGAATATACAAAATTTAGAGAATGTCATTAGAAATTGTGTATTGCAAATAAATCGTAAAATGCTCCGAAATGTTAATCGAGAGTTGCGCTCGAGAACAATAGTATGTATGGAGAGAAATGGTGGTCATACTGAGTTTTAAATTTTGTGCACCAAGGAAAAACAATGATTTTTTATGTTGTTAGTACAGAATTTGACTACTTTTAAGTTTTTCTTACATTGGTTTTCGTTTATAAAATTTCGATTAAATAAACAGGTAATTTTTTGTTTATTATCTATTTTACTCCCCTTAACTTTACAAAAAGTCGAACTTCAGATATATTTAAGACGATTAAGGTTTTCTCAATGTAATCTCATTGAAATGTCTCTAAAATTTTGACACTGCTGCTAGATACAAATCATTGCAACAGCTAGCGTCCGGCGAAACCCTGTTTTTTTTAATTTTGTCCTGTCAATTGTAGAAAAAACTACTACATTCGTTTATTTTCATCCAGATACATGGGCTTTACATTAGCCAAGCTATCTAAACGAAAAAAACTGGAAATTTGTAAATCGATAAAAAAATATTTAAAAAAAATTGAGTTTTCCAATTTTTTTAAATAAAATCTTAAAATTTTGCACAAGGACCTAGAATTTAATTCTAAGCAATTTTTTCAAATAACTTTTTTTGATATCTCGTCAACTAACCTCACTTTTTGTAAATTAACAATTTTTTTTTTAATTTGACGCTATACCAGGGGTCACGTGACGTATGTCAAAATCGATTTTTAGGTTATCGGACATGCAGAACCGATCCCCCCGAAAAGTTTTTCCAATACTCACCTAATAAAAATTTTTCCCATATGTTGCGAACTTTTTGCCGGTCACTGTATATATATATATATATATATATATATATATATATATATATATATATATATATATATATATATATATATATATATATATATATATATATATATGACCCGGTTGTTAGGCCGAGGTGTGTGATGTATGGACGATTGGGCTTCACTAGTTGTTTGCCCATGACGCCGGAGTATTCAGGGAGTCCCATTTGTGGGTCCCCACTCCTCGCTTCCATTTCCTCAGATGTTCCGTTTTCCTGTCCTGGTCTCTCTGTACAAGACGTTTGTGGTGTCTTCCAGCCACTTACGTGACCTGGCAAGTCTTTCGTTCGTGAGAAGTATCACAGTCTACGTTGACACATTTCGGCGTAGCGTCATCGCTGCGGCTTTCCGATTCCGGAACCGCTAAGGATGGTTGATGAGATTCAACCCTCTAGATGATGCAAACCAGAGCCCTATCTGGTAGGGGTGGTGATGTCCTTGTCATGTAATCCAATACCCGTCGTGGCATATAGCCAGGGGAGTAGTTGTTTTGATATGGATATGATCCACTCATGGAATACACAACGACGCCAACGCGCGGCTGAGCGCGGAAACGTGTGACCCTTCTCACTGTCCTGTTTCGAGCCTCCCTCACGCATCCTCACATGGGGTCCGGGACTTGGGAACCCGGAAGTTCGTTTATGGCTGCCTTGGTATGGAGCTCATGCATACAGCTCGTCTGTTGCTAAGGGCTCGGGGGGAATCACCCCACTCCGAACGTACCTAGCTCACCGTTTTGTGTCCTCGTGACACTTGAGCTAAAGCGCCGCTGAACGATTTCCCTGGGTTGGCCTCAATGGCTTATCCCGAACATGGCTTTAACAAAGCTCACCACGTCCGACCCTCCACCGGGGACCTTCGTGTGTTGATGTGGAGAGAGGGCTCGAATATTGGAAAAGACTTTCGTACAGATGTCGGGCGATCAGCGTCCCCCTTTCAGGGGCGCTCACGCGCTCCTGATGAGTCCCAGATAGGACGAAACATCTTTGGACATGGAATGGCTCCACCTTTGGTGGAACATCACACTTGGGGAACGGATTAAATCCAATAACCCTCCGACCCGGTTGTTAGGCCGAGGTGTGTGATGTATGGACGATTGGGTTTCACTAGTTGTTTGCCCATGACGCCGGAGTATTCAGGGAGTCCCATTTTCGGGTCCCCACTCCTCGCTTCCATTTCCTCAGATGTTCCGTTTTCCTGTCCTGGTCTCTCTGTACAAGACGTTTGTGGTGTCTTCCAGTCACTTACGTGACCTGGCAAGTCTTTCGTTCGTGAGAAGTATCACAGTCTACGTTGACATATATATATATATATATATATATATATATATATATATATATATATATATATATATATATATATATATATATATATATATATATATTATAGTCCTCGAAAATAGCTCAGTTTATACATATACAGTGCTTCTCTTTGATGTCCCCCCTCTTAATTTGTGAAACGTTACATTTACAAAATTGAAAGTTGAAATAAAATATAAACATAGTATTCTAAACAATAGAAATAAAATATGCAACTGTTTTAAGAAGTAATATAGTAAATAAAAAAATTACCAAAACTATGTGTATATTTTATGGGATTAATTGGCATCCCATCCTGTATAATTATTGAACAAACCAAGTTCTATGGTAAGATGTAAATACTTTTACACCTATTAATTTACAGTGTGTTCACTTGATACTTTGGTAAAAGCGCTACTTACTTAGGGCCCCATGTCAATCTAATCCACTGATATCTTAGCGATCCTTTGGCGAAAGCGCATTTTTCTTTCGCCATCCCCTCTACCCTAATCCACTAGTATTTTAGTGCCCCTTTGGCGAAAGCGCAAATATGCCTTTTGGACACTCGCCCTTCTAATCCACTGATATCTTAGCGATCCTTTGGGGAAAACGCTTTTTTCTTTCGCCATCACATTTAAAATACTCCCCTCTACCCTAATCCACTAGTATTTTTAGTGCCCCTTTGGCGAAAGCGCAAATATGCCTTTTGGACACTCACTCACCTTATGCAATATAGGGGAAGGAGGCATTGACACTATATATGACCTTCTTACACCATCTTACCCCTTATACAATGCCCCTAATACACACACACCCCATCAGTGCCTTTCTGACACCTTGACCACACTCAATATACGTCACTGATAAATATTTCTACTTCTCCGTGTGTGTATTCACTTCGACACCGGAGTGCATTAAAGATAAATTACATTTTTTACCTACTATTCTTTCACATATTGATATAGTTTAAATTTGGAATTAAACTATTTGTATTTATGCACTAATTGTAAGAAATAGACTACAAAATAATTCCTTATATTTAAAAGTTTGGTACATAATTGGCGAAACATATGAAATGTCTTTAACACTTTGTACAGAATATTTTTGTATCGAAATAACAAGCTTCAGAGGTTCGCTATATTCGCCACCCCAACCAAAAATACCATAACATAAAAATGACCGAGATTTTTTCGGCCCGGTTCTGATTGCCGAGTTGCGTCATCGAGTTCAACAACCACTTTTACGAGACGTCCCGAGTGCGCATGCCTCGAGAGAACCGTCGTTTAAAAACCTGACTGGCGCCATATGCGTACAAACGCACTTTTTCGCCCATACATTGGACGGATTCAGCTGGTGTCGCGAATACGTTGTGATGGTCTAAATATATTTTGTCTATGGTTGAGACTGATAATGATAAACCACCCGCCAGTCCTGTGAAGCCAGCTCTTGCCTAAACAGGCATTTTAGCCTGGGAAAATTCTGTTTTAACAAAATGACGAGCACACCCCGAGAGGACAGCATCAATAACAGTATATATTTAATTCATTAATGGGCGTTCCCCTGTACCCGGATTTCTTAGATTCATTGTAATAAAATTTTTTTTTTTTCGACTTGATTAAACTAAGTATATAACAGTTACAAATTTGCGCGAAACAGGGACCCGTAAATTGCACTCCTAGGTTCGGAATATCCCTCCACGCCTCTGCTGATCATAAGACGAACAACTTGATACTCGCAGGAAAATAAAACAAGAATATACAATTTTTATTATTTTATTTTATTCTCTCCCTCAGGTTAGTCTTGGGCTAACAAGTCGACCGCAAGGCTTATTGTATATAATCAATTCTATACTTAATAAAATATTATTTCAATGTATACAGAATAACAGCAAAAACCAATTTTTAACAATTAAATTAAGTCGTAACGATCTCGGTACACTTTTCAGTCGATCTAGTTTCAAATTAACAATAGATTTAAATAAAAAAACAAAAATAATCACAATTAAAAAAAATGTGAAAATTATAACATGGCATCATAATTTAGTACGGTCAAAAAAAGAAAGGCACGATGCACTGCCTTATTTTTAAGAGCAGAGAGGTTATGACACGGGAATTAAAAAAATATATCTTTAAAATAACAATATTTATATCCAAACACAAGGTAATATATATTAAAAATAAACTTAAATTATCTACTGTGATACACAGGTGGAGTGAACATGTAACAACTAACTAAAAGTATTATCATAACGTCTCTACGATAGTGCCGATTCTAGGCCAAATGTCTGCCCGAGTTTGGGAAGACTTAATGTAAAAAAGAGCTTGCGTATGTATTTTTTCAGTTTTCCATATAGAGAAGGTCCAGTTTCGTTGCCAGGCCTATTTTTAATGCAGCAAACAGTGAGGGAAGAGGTTGCGTCCGCTAATGACTTAATTAAAACTAAGGTTAGTACCTTAATTTTGGCATTTCAGGGCTTAAGTTCTCACCTTTCACCTCTATACTTTGTGGCAGTGTATCTATTAGGTGTAAAACGTTGGAACCTTCTATTGCTCCTACACAATGTAAAATTAATAACATAAATATAATAATAAAATATTTAATAAGTAAAAAATTAGGTAGAACCAATAGAATCCTATTAGCAACGTAAAAAGTGAGAACGTAGACTAGACTTAACGTCTGCTACCCCAAGCACCAGCGACCGGAGCGGCTTGTGGCTGGTCAGTATTACGTCCGAATGCTGGAAAATCGGTAACGCTTGCGGTATTAGGAGCGCTTTGTTCCCATGGGCCTCCTTGGACAACAAATCCGTTATTTGGATCACGGTTACTTCTTTGAGAATGTTGACTGCTCCTGTTGTCAAAATGGAAGTTGATAGTGTGGAGTTTTTCACGGGCCTCCGATTCTTCAACATCTTGAAGCTGAAATCAAATCCAAGGAACAATCAGAATCTTGACAAAACATTTAAATTTATAAATAAATTATTTTTCTGCAAAAGCCGATTGTTCAACTCAACATCTGGAATCTTTGCTAGGCTAGAGGACCCGTATTTTGAGATGAAAAAAAAATGTACGGGAGAAATTTTATTTTATTAAATGGTTCCTTAGAATGTTAAATTTTCCCCCTTGAGCAAGAGCGGCCCCTTCCAGAGGAGCTAAGGGACCAAAAATCAGTTTTGCCATTTTCTTTGTAAAATGTGTAAAATAATATAAAGAAATATGGCTGAATAAAATCATAATTATATATAAACAGGATTTTTTTCCGCCTTATATTAATTTTAATTTAATAATAAAAATTTGAGGAAGACTAGTCGGCGGCTACTATGATTTGAATTGAGAATGACGACAGATACCCATTTTACAACGGAGAATAATTGTCTCTCTCTGTCATACTCGTGAAATTTTTACAACTGATAGGAAGTTAGGTTATGAGAAAAATAAACATGACATTTCAAGCCTCTCCCATGTTGTTTTTGCAGTGGAAAAAATTTACCTAAAAAGTTTATATAAAGTAGCAGATTAAATTTGTGTATTCTGTTAATCTGCAACTGACTAACCACTATCGAAATATTACGCAAGGTACACGTTTGTTCTTCTTTACATTACTTGGACCGGGCGTTATGGGAATGATTAACAGGAACGCCGACCCGATATAAAGTTGAGAACAGAGGGCATCACAGAATACTTCTTTAGTTATTGAGAAAGAAGTGACAATTGAGCCCTAGAAACGTTTGGTTGCAGTTTATAGCTGAAGTCAGTGCCAGTACGAAGTGTACCTTTCCTTCCGGAACTTAAAAAGACTTTCAACATTTACAGGTAAAGATTGTGAAACTACCTACCTACTTCTTCTTCGTCTTTCACTCTCACAAACGTCACTGTTCGCATATACATATATCGAAGAATAGGGAATATTTTTTTTTTAAACCACATTTAATTATATTTATCTTAATAAAAATATTAACTCACTTTTGTTATTTTTTCTTTATTTATTTAAAATGTTTTTCTCCAATCCTATTAGGTATTGCAAATTATTGGTAAAACGATGTACGGTTTCTTAGAAAGGTAGGAAATAATTTTAAGTAGTAAAAAGTAAGGTTAATAATGTGGCTATGCTGACACTGTTTTTGCTTTAAAATAAAACAAGATTTTTGCAAATCCTGTTTGTATTCAGGAAAACATGAGGTCTTTTGCTATAAAATCACAAAACTTACATAAGTATTTTGCCACATTAGGAATTTATTTTTTATAGACAACCAGAAATACTTGTACAAACAAAGACGGCTGTGATAAAGCGTTTGAACCTTAGACCAGGTTTGAACATATTTTTTTTTATTTTCAACAGCATAGTTTTTATTTGTCTTTTACTAATGCACCTTTTGCCAACAAAAATAGAAAGAAATTGGATTCCGTTGGGAATTTTATCAGGAAAGATAAGAATTTTGCAATGACTGATATTTCAAAGTAGATAACCAGCAATACTTCCACAAGTGAAGATGGGATAAAAAGCTGCGTCTACGCTATTCGTACAAAGAAGCAGACACGGGCGGCAGAGTTGCCAGCAGTCATGAAATAAAAATCGTAAGAATTGAAGGCCAAAATTCATGAGAAATCGTGAAACCGTAATGATTGCATCGGAAGTAAAATTATAATAGGATGAAATAATTTTATTCTACTATCATTTATTTTAATAAAACTCAAAAAATGTTAACACGAAAAATTTACAAACTTAAAACAAATACCTATTAAATAAATACGTAAAATTGAGAATAATTTCTCTAAACCACCTGAAGATACCTTATACTATAAGGGTTTGAACAGATCATGGTAAAACAGCTATTCTCCGGGCTATATGCCCCTCCGAGCGCTGGATTACATACCAAAATTTGCCGTATTTTGACTAACACTGTTAGACAACAAAATACTTGGTTTGACTGCATACTGCAGTTCGACAGAGTTAGCTTTAAGGATATGCTGTTTCGGAAGGTAGGTATGTTCGTTTATCCTGTACTGATGAGAACTAAGAGTTCGAAACCGGTATGCAGGTAACGACATCCTAACTAAAGAAAAAGCTTCCTTCTTCCTGGTAATTTCTTGCAGTCAAACCAAGTATTTTGTTGTCTAACAGTGTTAGTCAAAATACGGCAAATTTTGGTATGTAATCCAGCGCTCGGAGGGGCATATAGCCCGGAGAATAGCTGTTTTACCATGATTTGTTCAAACCCTTATAGTATAAGGTATCTTCAGGTGGTTTAGAGAAATTATTCTCAATTTTACGTATTTTTTTAATGTACCCCTGACAAGTAGACTTCTTTCATTGCTTAAATACCTATTACTTTGTTCTATAAGAAACGCTATAATTTTTTTAAACAATAGTGTAAAACTACACAAAACAAAGAAAATAGCTTTCGGGGAATTTCCAACGTCCGTTAGATCGGTCGAACGTAGAGCAGTAACACAGAGGCGGAGTAGATGAAAACTGATTTTGCTTGCGCTTATTACATATGTATTTATTTTTTATTGTCATTAAAAGTTTTAAACCTCAATTTCAAATTGCAATTTTGTTCAGTGAAGATCAAAATCGTAAGATTCGCCGATTGATCTTTCTAAGGTAAAAATCGTGAGATTTTGTACTTGATTCGTGAGATCGTGAGAAATTAACCGAAATCGTAAGATCTCACGAAAAATCGTGAATTCTGGCAACACTGCAACGGGCGGCCGCGAGAGCGTGGAGCCCCGATCCCCCATTTCTGCGCTCACGTCGTCAGCAGCACAGCATTCACTTTGAACACTATTATCAATATCATTGGATCACTTTTTTACTACGAATATTTTTTCATAAACTATAACTCTTCTTCTTCCTTCGGTGTAAATTTCAAATCGTAATATTAATAATTAAAGTCGCAGTATATTTATTGAAAAAAAAATGTATCTCCGTTGCTAAAGGACCTAGAGCGATGAACTATCTAGCAAAGCTGCATGAGAATATCAGTTAACCAAAGCATCAAGTCCGGCAAAGGTACTTCTAAATTTTTTTTTCTCAAAATCGACCTTTTTGGAACAGAGAGCCTGGGCTAGTAAACGATATAACTTATACGCGACTGAACCTGCGGGTAAAACCTAGTACTTACATATTCTTCAGCAAGATTGAGCAAATGTTCACGGGCTTCATAAACAAAGTCTTCTTGGCCACTAATGATAACTAAGTTAGGATTAGGATCATCATTTCTGGGGAACTTAATGTCGACTTTAAAGTCGTCCATTATTTTCCTAATGTTGCGCCCACGGCCCCCTATAAGGCGGGAATGAACGCGTGAATCTATTTCGATTTCTTCTCTTACGAGATCGTCGAGGTCTCTTACGATCTTCAGAATGTCCTCTTTAGCTCGGTGACAGTTTTCTTCATATCCGGTAATGATAATGATATGTTCATTAGGATCACCTACAAAAAAAATAAATATGTTGCAAGTCAAGTTTTTAAAATGTTCAATTCAATAAAATGCCTCCGGAACTAACATATATTCTTACCTTTTTTCGGAAAAGTAATCTGCACATCATGATCCTTCCTGATATTAGTAATAACAGCCCCACGTTTTCCAATAATCTTCGGATGATAATCTGGATTAACTTCAATCTCAAGGCTGAACGACCGAAGTTCTCTGTCTTTTTTGTCGGCTTCTAATTCGGTTACTCTTTCTAGCAAAGCTTCCTTGGCACCTTGGACGTTCGCGGGTGTTCCGGTAATTTTAATAATGTCTTCCCTTACTTCGGTTGACGATAGGACAATATGGACATCGAATCTCTCCATGAGTTCTCTGACAGCCTGACCCTAAACAGCAAGAAGGCAATTTATTTACCAAGTAGATTTTTTGCGGTCTTAAGGTCTTAGTAAACCTAAATTTCATTATTTTAATACTAGCATCTTAAATCAGTGTACGCTACTTGTGCTTTACGTTAATAAAAATAATTCTGAGGTATTCTATAATTTTTAAACTGACAAATATATCAACCTATTAAAATTCAATTGAAGATTGAAAGACATCTAGAAAATGACATCGGATACTTCTTGTCAATGAACGACTATACGAGTTTGCTCTTTCGGGAGAGGGTAGGCGATTAGTGTTGCTTTTAAAGCTCTATTTGTTAATTGTTTTGTTTACGTTAGCCATTATAACGAAGTAATTTGTGGTAGGGACGAAATTTATAGTATATTTTTAGTAGATAATGATTGTGAGGGATATATTTCGACAAAATTTTTATCTCTATGTGCTAAGAGTGTCTAGTCTAATGTGCCTAGAGTAGAAAAAAGTACGATACTGCAAAAATCGAAACAATCACTAATATAAAAATATTGAATGTCAAAAGACTCTCTGGATTTATGACTACTTTTCACTCATTTCTAATTGTCGTATTGATTTGAAACTTTGCAGACTAATGCAATTCCGGTGGAAATACAATATGTTTATATTAAAATAAAAAATATACAGTGTGTCTTCGAAAGTTCTTACCATATGGAAAAATTTTTAATATTGATTTTCCAAAAAAAGGTTCTTTTTATAAAAGTTCTACATCGTGAGAAAATAGCATTGCCGTTCAACAATTTGATATAGTACATACAGGGTGGCTCAAAAATGTAAAAGTCCTAATCCCTTTTTGGTTGCCTTGCCTGAAGTGGCGTTCTACCAGATGCTGGAAATTTCTAGTTCCCCGGAAGAGGGAGAGGCGTAAGATTTGCTTACAATGGTTAAGAAGTTACAGGTCAAGTTAATAAAAGCGTGTTAAATACAATATTTGTTTCGTAGATCTTAATAATTGCATTTGCAACAAGAAGCCCCATTTTGAAACGAAAAAAAAAATTACACAGATTTACATTTCTCTTTTCGATAGGGCGCCTATTCAATTTTGACGAAATTTAACAAATCCTTAAAATTATATTATCAAAAGACAATTTTATGAATTGTTTCAAAAAATTTAGTGCTACCGTACAGGGTTGCTTATACAAACTTTAATATTGTACCGGACGGCCGAAATACTAAACAAACTTCCCATTTTCTAATATGTATTCACCGACAATACCCTTTTTTTCGCTGTCCATGTCAGAATAATGATAATGCGTTTCTAAGACTCAACTGAAAATCAACGACGAAAGCCGGTCTGGACACTATATAGTAAGTTAGGGGATGTGGGTTTAGAAGAGGACAAATGGAGCAAATTGTGCAAAGTACGTAAAAATGTCACTCCTAATAAAAGTTTTTCTTGTAAAATATATAAGATTCGCGTTATGAAAAATTTAATTTTTTATACCGGGAGCATAAAAAATACGTTATTTTGCGTAAAAGTAAACATACCTTTTTTTCATTTTCTACCAAAAGAACAAATATGAAATATGTTTTAAATTAAACCCTACGCCGAAGTACAAGATTTCATAAAAAAATTTAAATATTAAAAGTAACGAGTTCTACCACATTATTTTTTTAAAGTCGCAACTATTCTCTCTCACACCTTTAACTAGAGAACTAGTTTCTACATATCAAAGAATAATGACACCTATGGGGGTGTTTGTCAATGTCTTGTCATTAAATGAAGCAATTATTTAGTTCAAAATACTTCTTATTCAAGTGCAATTTTTAAATAATACGAACATTTAATTAAACTCAAAAGAATATGCTATTAAATAAGCAATACAATAAAGATATCAAAATTCAAAAACTCCACCCTCATATTCAGCACATTTTTTAATTGCTTCCTTAGATATCTGAAGGAATTTCTGATTTCTTCCTGGGATATTGAACGAACAGCCATTCTACCTTTTAGCACGTCAATATTATTGGTACCGGAGTGGCATAAACAATTTGTTTTAAACACCCCCAAGAAACATATCGGCCAACGTTAAGTCGGGGCTCCTTGAGGGCCACAAAATTGGGCCAATCCACCTTAGACCAAATCTGCGGTGAAGCCATTTTATTACCTCGCGAGCGCAATGTGCTGGACAACCATCTTGTTGAAAATATATTTTTTGGCGAAAATTTGATGGCAAATTTTCGAGTTCGTCGCTAAAAAATGTATCCAGCATTTCTAATATTGCAGGTGCTATTAAAAAAATATGGGCCTATAATGCCCTGGGCAGATATCACGCACCACACGTTCACTTTTGTAAAATATTGTCTTCGCCTCATTACTCGAAATTCGGGGTTTTCTCGAGACCAGTACCTGACATGTTGAGATGCTACGGTTCCATTAATAGAAAATGCACTTTTTAACATATTACATATTTCTTCTTCTTCTTGAGATTCAAAACTGAACCAGTTCTTTGGAACATTTTTTATTGTGTTGTAAATTGTCTTTTGAGTTATTGGGATTCCTACAAATTTCTCGGTAAATTGTTCCATGATGTAGCCGTATGATACTTGGTCCAGTAGATAGCATTTTAATGAGAAGTATTTTAAAATGAATAATTGCTTTATGTGATAAAGACATTGACAAACATGTGCATAGGTCTCATTATTGTTTAATATGTACCCAATCAAACTAGTACTCTGGTTGAAGGTGTGAGAAAGAATAGTTGGGAATTTAAAAAAAAAATAATGATAAAACGTTTTAATTTCAATATTTAAATTTTTTAATGAAATCTTGTACTTCGGCTTAGGGTTTATTTTAAAACATATTTCATATTTGTTCTTTTGGGAGAAAATTACGCAATAACGTTTTCGTATTTTTTATGCTCCCTGTATAAAAAATTATATTTTTCATTATGTGACTCTGATTTATTTTACAAGCAAAAACTTTTATTAGGAGTGACATTTTTACGTATCTTGCAAAATTTGGCCATTGGAAATACTGTATACCCTTTTCTTAGTTCTGAACAATTCTGAAGCATTTTAGAAGGATACAAAGAGCAATAAATGAAGAAAATAGAAGACTGTGGTAAATTCTAGGCGCTCCATCACAGGATAATAGAATCGAATATTCTGCAAAGATCCAGACTTTCTTTCATAGACGTAGCGTGTGAAAATTAACCAGGGTATTAAATTAAAAACTAATGTAAAATAAACCTAAGATCTCAAAACACACAAACATAAACTAAAGCTAAGAAGTCTATGAACTTTTGCGAAGTCCGTAACAATATTTTAAAGGGAACCTTTACCTCAAAAAGGGCTTTTTAATGCAAAAAATGTTTACTTGTAATTATTTTTATAATAGCTTTGTTTATTCCGTTTTTGATTCTTAATAATTAGTTAGATAGTCAGTACGAAATTTTAAGTTTTTTTTACACCGCCACGACAAATAAAGCCTAGGAACGTTACAAGTTTTTTTATCGTTTAATATTTTTAAAAGCAGAAACACTAAATATTATTTTTTTCCTTAATAAGGTTTTTTCAGTACGAATCCATCACGAACATATATACATTATTTTCATTTACCTTTGCACCAATGATAGATCTGTGCATCTCATATGGCACATCGACTTCTATTGTAATAGGAACCAAGTCCAACAAAGCTTGTTTGGCTTCAAGACAATTCGCTTCCTTTCCAGTAATCTTAATTACATCACACTGACGGATAGGTTCGGTATCAACGTCCCCATTAGTCAATTCTGAGTGATATTCATCAGTATTGTTCCTAAACACAAAAACAATTCAATTTTTTTGGCATAGAACTAACTTTTTTTTCCTTTATTTAAAGTTAAGACTTGTTCATTTCTTGTTTATTTATTTTCTTTAAAAACCTTCTAAAAAAATAAGCAAGTCACCAGTTCCCATGTGAAGTAGTTTTTAATATCGAAAGAATTATTACAATTGTTTGATTTTTGACTTAATATTCTGGTTTTTTAAGGAATTCTAGATTTCCTTATATGTAAGATTGCTCATCAGCCAGATTCCGTGTAATATAGCCATTTATAACAGAAGCAAAGCTATTGTTTTATCTCTGTCTGCCAGTCACTTGGCAACAAGTGTAAAAGTACAAAAATGTAAATTTGTTTCTGCCATAGAAGAATTATTTATAGGCCCTCAAACAATTTTTGCAAAAGTGACAAATTTACGGAGCTGCACCTGTACATAAAGTTAACCCCGTGGGGGTAAGGGTAGGTAAGATTATATTTGAGTTGTTACCCTACTGCATTGCGGTATCGACGTGTATAACAGATTTGCAAAATTTATCCCCTAGGGGGGTTAAGCAGGAGTGTATGTTTTGAAAAAATCATATATACATATCATATATCATATCATATATACATCATCATTGAAAAAAGTAGTGGAGTATAACTAAACTACTAAGTAGTTAGAAGTTAATACTAACTACTAAGTAGTCAGTAGTTAAATATTTAACTACTTTTTTAACTTTGAATGGTGTCGGCCTTTACTTGATGGAAATCCATTATACACATAATGATAGACCATTTTAGCCAAATTTCCACTTTTATTTTTAAATTTTATTAATAAAAATAATTCTACATATTATTCAAACCATCTTTAACAGAATCGACGTACATTTGGTAACAATTTTAAAATACTACATGCAGAAAATAAAGGTAAAAAAATTGAATTTACTTGAAAGTCTTGAGTATTAAATAAAAGTGGAAATTTGGCTAAAATTGTCTATCATTATGTGTACTTTCTTAACTGCAAACCAAACATTTACCGTTGTGGCTCAAAAAACCAATACCGTAGCCGTACTTACAAAAATGATTAAAAAAATTAAAATAAATGTAATTGTCCACCGATTTAAATTTAAACATAAATTATTATAATTAAAACAGTTCCTTTTTGGTACAAAAATACAAAACCAAAACATATTAGGTAATAGGAGTAATAGTCGGTTTTACTTTAGCTGCATTTGTTCCGCACATTTTCGATACATTATCGAAACAGTGTTTCTGTTTCGACACATTTTCTATTAATTATAGCTGCATGATGTATGAAACATTATAGAAACCAAATACTAGAAATTGTGTGTCGAGTCCATTTTAGGCCAGAATAATTTCTCGCTTTCTGGCGGCCATTTTGACAAATGAATGTTTATCTTGTTAAAATTGGTTTTAATTAAATTCCTACATCTTTCGAAGAGCCAAAAAGCTGTTACGTCAGTTCCATTTTACTAGCTAATTCAATTTAAAAAAGAAAAATGTAAAAATTTTCGACAATGATTTTTCGTTCTCTTTTGCAATAACTAGAAATAAATCTACCATAACTTATAGAAAATACCCTTATGACAAATTCATGACGGCATGATATTGATTTCTTTTATTTCACAAAGTGCAGGTATTTCTAATTATCTGTTTCCTTATTTTGTCCATTTTGACATATTCAAATATCTACAAATATCAGCCACACTTGGAAACAATTTTACCAAAATCTTTGCGCTGATTTTGCCCATCCTCCAATAAGGAATATGCACATATTTTTTTATTGCTTAAATCGTTTAAGAAAGTCATTACAAACCCAAAAAAAATATTTTGAAAAAAATTACTAGGATAATTTAGCTACAAAAAATATTTACTTTTCGGTATAATTTATTACAATTTAAAAAGCAGCCATATTTGTCCTTGAAAAGTGACGTCAGGAGATCAGCAAAAATCTACATGTTAACGTAAAGCTTAACCTAAAGTCGAACAGGTTTGATTTTCTCGAAAACAGTCAGAGGGAGAGAAATCGAATTTTTTGGGTTGATAGAGGTATAGTTAAACTAGCTTCGGTAAAAAAATCAGTTATACAGGATGTTTCGTTTCGGAGCTATTAAACGTCAAAGTCGAAATTTCCTCGATTTCCGTTGAAATCGGGTACAGGTCGCAAATGTGAATTAAATCGATGTAAATTTTCGGAAGTTGTAGGGAACCCGGAGCTTCAGAACTCCACTGAAATTGGTGAGGGTCAGAAAATGGCAAGTAATTCTTTCGAATTTTTTTATGTCGAAAAATGCCATTTCCAGACCCCTCTTTGGTACCTAATAACTCGAAAACAAAACGTCAGATCGAAAAACGAATTGACAAGGGAAACTTTAAAATCTCAAATACTTTTTTTGCAATACACTTACCTAAACCTAAAATCACTGGAAAATGGAAATATTTGGAAAAACTGGAAATTTAGATTTTTGACCCAAATATTTCGCGGTTTTTAATTTTTTGTGGGGTCAAAATGGTTCAAATTAAAATCCCATATACGTCATCAGAAAGAGCTCGTCAAAGTATGTGTTATCCATATTTTCTAATTTCTTCATTCTCTATAGGAAGGGAGCAATCGCCGATTAAATTTCGATTTTTTTACTTTTTGTGCCCTAGACATCGGTACATTTGAATCACTCTGTATTTTTTCCTATCTATATTTTCCCCAATTTTTCAACACTATCTTATAAAGGGATAATCACACTCACACTCACACGTACCGAATGGGTCATCCAGGAGCGTATTTAGGGGGTAAAAATAGGATTTTCTTGACTTTTTCCGACAAATCCTATTTTTAACCGACATTATTCCACACTATTTACCCTATTTAGTGATTCTTTTTGGGTTTATTTTGTCCATTAATTATCTAAGAATACCTCCCACTAATTTAAATCGCTTATTTTTTCGGTAAAGTTATAAATAAAAAGGTTTATTTGCATCGGAGACACCTAAAATTTGAAAAATTTTGAATTTTCCAAGATTGCCATGAAAATAAAGAATTGCAGTTTATTTACTTAAAATTATTAAGATATGTCAAAAATGCCAATGTTCGTTGTAAAATTGAAAGGCACCTTGACCGATTTCGGCTTAAAGTATACGTGAATAAGATTTTAGGAACCTTCTACTTTAAATGCAGGGATATTTCATTGAATGAGTTACGCATTAAATGCCATTTTTATTGAGTTTTCAATGACTCTACAACACTGGAATTCGCCATGTACTCATGATGAGTCATAAGTTCAGTTTGGACGACACAGCCAATGGGATCACGTTTTACAAGTTTCGAAATTCGCGCGAAAATTTGCAGTTTTAAATCCTTTTTTTTTTGTTAATAAAGACCAAAACAGATGGATAACAGCAATCGCCATGAACATTTAATTTATGTAGAGAATATAAAAAAAATATTTCAGATTTATTTGAGTTATATGCATATTCCCTATAGTACAGCGCCCTCTATAAGATGTTGAACTGTCACTTGTCACTCTTGATTAAACACATTTAGTAACAGTTAACAGGCATTTTCGATAAAGGTTTCGACTGTGTGTTGAAACAACGAAAGTCACAGCTAGTACTAACCACTTGGGAACAGGTGCAAATGCGCCATTTAAAATGTATACGTTTCGGAAATATGTCCATATTTGTTGCCAACAGTTTCCAATTTGTGTCGGAAACAGAAACAGTGGTTTAGATACATTTACCAAAAGGTGTCTAAAAATGCTACTTGCGGCGTAATGCAATGACGTAATTTAGGGAAGTAGTTAAATATTTTTTAAAAGTAGTTAAATTACACAAAAGTAGTTAAAATACCTTAAGTAGTTAGCACTGAGTAGTTAACTACTTTTTTAACCATTTTTTGCGAATATTTTATGCAGACTTAAAATAATCGAGTATTACTACCAGGAGAAAAAAGTAGCAAAAATACAACTACTTTCACAGAAAAAGTAGTTAACTATTTAGTTACCTACTGCCAAGTAGGGCTGGGCGATTATCGAAAAAGATAATCGATTTTTGGTTATTTGAAATAATCGATTATTTCCGATTAATCAAAAATAATCGATTAATCGAAAAATCGATAAAATTTATATTAATCTATTAATTGAAAAATCTATTAATCGAGAAAATCGACTAATCGGACTAAATCGATTATTGAACTAGTCGAAATTATGTCATTACTAATGACATAATGAAAGCGACTCCAGCGCTTACCACTTGCCTATCTTGAACACAATTCCGGCGGGCGATTTAAATTTTAGACCCTTAAAAATTAAAGGAGCGCGGATCGAAAAGCATTCAAATTATTTCGTTGAATACGTGTTTCATAGTCGAGTAATGATTATAAAAAAGAATCGATCGAGAAAATCGATTAATGGAAAAAATCTATTAAGCGATTAATCGAAAAAACGATAAATCGAAAAAGTGATAAATCGAAAAACGATTAATCGAAAAAGCGATTAATCGAAAAGTCGATTAATCGGAAAATCGATTAATCGATTTTAAATTTTTTGTAATCGTTCAATCGATTAATAATCGATTATTTTGCCCACTCCTACTGCCAAGCTGTGGTAGTTAAAAAACAGTGTGAAATTTTCCTAAATGTTTAGTGGCTTAAATAAGTCTAAAGTGCCCTTACTTGTCAGGAAATTTGATTTGAACATCATATTGGGAAGTAATTCCTTGTACTCTATAACCTTTAGCGCCCATGACGGTTCTATGATGCTTTTGTGAAATAACACATTCAATGGTAATCATCGACTCTAAGTCAGTAATTATATCGCTGATTCTTTGTTTCGCTGCTACAATGCATTCTCTGGATCCTAGAAAAATGGTAACTTAAGTTATTTTCCTTTCAAATACAGTAAAGATATATTAGCAAAAATTTCAATTATTATTTTGTTATTGAGAAACGAATGGGATATATCTTACCAGCATCTGTCTTGGGTCAAAATAAAAAGATTTAGACAAACGTGCCTTAATACACTTTTGCTCTCTTGTTTTTGGGGTAACGAAATAACAATATAAGTTTATTTTTTATTTAATGTAACTGTTTAAAACCTAGGGGAGCGAACAACACCTTACACTTTTGTTTTTCACGGTACTGTTTGTACGCTTTTAACGTTTCTAGTGTCTCTAAAGTGCACTGGTTAAGAGAAAAACCAATTTAAAGATTATACTTCATAACAACATAAAATACAGAGCTTGCTGATTTTTTGATCTTTTTTATTTATTTATTTAGTTTACAATATCCAACAGTTTAACCAATTCTAGGATAATGAAAAAGAAAAAATAAAATTAACATAACTTTAAAATAAAATCTTGTAAAAATACTTTTTAAAAACAAGCTTTTATTATTTAGATGACTAAAACGAAAAAAATTAGTATAATTTTTTCATTGTGGCTATGCTGAATGGTATTTATAAGTGGACGTAGTTCGCGTGGGTGGATCGTAGTAAAAGTAGTATCAAAGTTATCACTGAAACAAATATAATATATTATATTGAATTTATTCTTTAAAAGCTCGTCGCGCGCGAAAAGTTCATACAGGCATTAATTTTTTTTTGGCAGAAATTGTAAGTAGATACCTAAACCTAAGTAGTATTATTTCTTTTGTATTCACGCGACAAGCTTTTAAGACAATACATTTAACATAATATATTATATGTTTCAGTGATAACTTCGATACTACTTTTATTTGGATCCACCCAAGTGAACTACGCTCCCTTGTAAATAGCATCATTCAGCATTGCCACGATGAAAAAACTATACTAATTTTTTTCGTTTTAGTACATCTAAATAATAAAAGCTTGTTTTTAAAAAGTATTTTTTACAAGATTCTATTTTTACATTTTTAGTTACTTCTTAACCTATGCATTTCTGATAATGCATCATTATTACAAGAGATTTTACCTGTAATCGTATTCTACTCGTCAAACCCCTTCATTTGATACCAATATCAAGGGGATTGTGAAGAAAATGGTAATCGGCCATCTTGTGGCGCCCGCCATATTGGGTTTAGAATGACGTCACCAGCTTATCGTATTCTACACGTCAAACCCTTTCATTTGATACAAATGTCAAGGGGGTTGTGAAGAAAAAGGTAATCGGCCATCTTGTGGCGTCCGCCATATTGGGTTTAGAATGATGTCACCAGCTTATCGTATTCTACACGTCAAACCCTTTCATTTGATACAAATGTCAAGGGGGTTATGAAGAAAAAGGTAATCCGCCATCTTGTAGCGTCCGCCATATTGGGTTTAGAATGACGTCACATAGCTTATCGTATTCTACTCGTCAAACCCTTTCATTTGATACCCATGCCAAGGGGGTTTTGAAAAGAAAAGGTAATCCGTCATATTGTAGAGTCCGCCATATTGGGTTTAGAATGACTTCACATAGCTTATCGTATTCTACTTATCAAACCTTTTCATTTGATACCTATATCAAGGGGATTGTAAAAAAAAGGTAATCCGCCATCTTGGGGCGTCCACCATATTGGATTTAGAACAATATTAAATATACTATATCTATATTGCATCGTCACCGGACTTATACACGTGTGCAAAATTTCAAAGCTCTAACTTAATTAGAACTAGTCGAAATTTTAATTGCAAAATTTGACCTCAACATAATTTTTGAATATTTGATAAAACGGTGACGAAATAAGGATATTTGTCCGCGGCGCTGGTATTAGAAAGAGCTTAGATCTCCAATCTAGGCACCCTAAATTTTATATAATCTGTGAGGCCTATACATTTAATTTTATTATCAGTATCCTAGACAAGAACACGACGGAATAAAGTGATCGCCTAGTGGCTAATTCAGACAAATTAAATCTGCTGAGCAGCACCTCGTACGGGTATACGATCGCTGGCCAGAAGCCATCCAATGTAAAAACAGATACTTTCATAAAGTTACGCTGAATTTTTTCCAAGCGAGAAATGTGGACGTAGTAGATCGAGCTCGACACAACGCGTACTCAAGTCGTGATCTCACAAAGGTCATAATATACAGAGCACGAAGAGTAGAGGCCCGTCGAAATTCCCTAGAGTTCCGCACTATAAAATTCAACCATTTAAATAAATAAATAAATGTTTATTGATCTGTGGACATTATTACAATGTATAGATTTCGTCAATAGCATTAATATGATTTACAGAGTGTCAAAAAGGTAAAAATTTTTTTTTATAAATCAGGTACAAAAAAATTCATCCAAACTATAGATAGTCCTATTGGTTAGAAAATGTTTCAAACCTTTTCTAAAACTTAATATACTATTAGAATTTTTTAAGTGTAGTGGTAGATTGTTGTATAATTTAAGACCTAGAACATTTGGAGAGTCTCTGGTTACCTTTAGATTACAGTATGGTATACAAAAGTCCGATTTATGTCTCGTATCAAAATTATGCACCGCAGAATTTTGCCTAAACTTAGCTTTATTTAAAAACACATATACACACATTTCGAAAATGAATACAGACGTCACAGTTAAAATGTTATACAATTTAAAAAGAGGTCTACAGGAATAAGTAGATGGCACATTCGCAATATTCCTCAAAATTTTCTTTTGACATAAAAGCACATCGCTGGCCATAGATGACCTACCCCAGAAACAGACGCCATATGAAACTCGACTACCCACCTGAGCGTGATAGAGGGCTAAAAGTTGTTGCGTAGTCAACACTGAATACAACATCCTAAACTGGTAAGATATTGAATTCAGTTTCGCACAAACAGCCCGGCAATGAGGTCTCCAGGAAAGATACCTGTCGACACTTACCCCCAAGAAATTGGCGACATCGCCAAACTCAATCGGACTGCCGTCAATATTTAAGCCTGGCGGCGCCTGGCAGGCCCTTTGGCGGGACTGAAAAAGAAGAGCCTGGGTTTTACTTGCATTTACATAAAGGTCATTGCTACTAAACCACTCGTGTAATCGCTCCAAATCCCTATTACAATCCATTTGCAAGATGTCCAGAGACCTGTTTGAGACGACAATGGAAGTATCGTCTGCGTATAATGTGAAATGGATATTGGGAGCAACATTAACTAGATCATTAACATACAGAACAAAAAACAACGGACCCAGAACGGAACCCTGCGGTATGCCCACGTCTACCTCGCGCATTCCAGACTCGAACCTGCTACTCCCACGGCTGGACGCGTGTTCAATACTGACATACTGCATGCGATTATTCAAAAAGGACTTGATCCAACTCAGAGGATTGCCCCTGATACCATACCTAGATAGTTTGTCACACAGTTTAGAGTGTCCGACGCAGTCGAAAGCCCTGCTAAGATCAAAGAAGATCCCAACAGGGCACTCGCCGACGTCCAGCCTCTCCAGTACTTTCTCATAAAAGTTGTGAATTGCAGTATTCGTAGATCTTCCACCAAGAAAGCCGTGTTGCTTGTCTGTAATGATGTTATGGGTTGTCAGAAACGGCAAAAGACAATCCAAAAATGCATACTCGAAAATTTTTGAGAATGAAGGGGACACACACACTGGTCTATAATTCTCCACTAAATGGGGATCGCCCTTCTTAAAAATTGGAACCACTTTTCCGGTCTTAAGGCCACTCGGAAATCTACCTGCCAAAAAACTTAAATTTATAAGATAAACGAGGGGCTCCGCTATCGCCGCTCCTATTCTCTTTAACAAAGAAACAGGCACGTCGTCGTTACCGGCAGACCATTTATTTTTCAGTTTACGATCTATAATGCGAAGTACATCGGCCTTGCACAAAGGCTTTAGAAAAAATGAAGATTCATTATCGACAATTCCGCATTGATAGCTCCCAGAATGATTTATGTTATTAAGAATTCCTTTCGGGGCATCCACAAAAAAATTGTTAAAAAAATCAACAAGATCCTGCGGATCCTCTAGAAAATCACCGTTATGTTTCACCACAATATTCGCTCTGTCCCTATTTCCTAACCTGCCTGACAGATCGGATACGACGTTCCAGGCCATCTTACCTGGATTACCTGAAGAAAAAATCTTGGACTGATAATACTCTTGTTTTGATGTTTTTACTAAATTATTATGACCCTTCTTTGACACTTTATAAAATTCCTTCAAATTGGGGTTACTGTTAGATAATATATAGAGATCCCTTAAGGCCGCACTCGAGCTTCTCACCTCCGGTGTAACCCACTTTTTACTATCATCAGAGCCCCCCTTACTACAACGCGTCACCGGAAAATGATCCGCAAAATAACCGATAAAAATCTGAAAGAATAGGCTGAACGCTTCGTCGATGTCCTCTGTCACGTACAGCTCACTCCAATCGTAACTGGATAAAGCGTCATAGAAATCAGAGATATGTGTAACAGAAAAAATCCTTCTTTCATAAAAAAAAGGTTCACTTTTATTATTGTTAAATAAATTTGTTTGAAAAAGAATGGTCCGGTGATCTGAGACTGTGTTATCTAACACCATACACCTCTCGGTGTTATTAAAGTTTGCAAAAATATGGTCAATAGTAGTAGCAGTGGCGTCTGTCACCCGGGTAGGCCATTTTACAACAGGAAAAAGATTAAAACATGATGCAACACTACATACCCTACCAAACTCGTTACCCATCATATGGTCAGCGACATAACCATCCACATTTAGGTCGCCACATAATATAAAACTAATATCAGGTTTAAACAGATAGTTTAAAACGCCGTCAATACTCTTTAAGAATACATTGATATCGCCAGAAGGTGATCTGTAACAATTTACAATAATAACAGAAATATGTCCCAATTTAACATAGATCGAACAGAGTTCAACTGATTTCTCTATGCAAAAACGACTAACATCCAGCATTTTGGCCTCGACCTCGCGATGCACCCATATACCGACGCCGCCACCCTTAAATTGTTGGCGGCAAAAGTGACTGCCCAAGTAAAAATTGTCGAAATTTAAATGTCTAACAGTGTCCTCCCTAGCCCAAGTTTCGGTAAGACACAGAAATTTTATTTTATTGTTTACAAGATAATCGACATGGATATTATTAATTTTGTCCGCATTCAAACTTTGAACGTTAAGCAGCAGGAGATCGGGACAAAATGCTAAACAGTCCCCTGCACGCCCGGTCGGCGGGGATAAAAAAACTTACTCACGCAGGCCCCCTGAGGCCATTTGTCAGCACACATGACCTTATGAAAATTGTCCTGGTAGACACTAACCTTAAAGGATGAATATTGGCCCCTGTACTTAGGGATTAACTGGGTACAAATTACCTCTGGAACATAGGTTTTTAGGTACTCCGACAATGCACTTACTGTTGTTTCAGGATGAAGTCGGTAGACATGAATATCCACGAACTTTGGCACTGTTTTTAAATTACCACTGGCATTACTGCCCACGATTTTTTGAGGTCGGGCTTTATTTTCACCACCCTTTTTACCCCTCTTTCTTCCGACAACGCTTGACCACTCATCGACACTGTTAACACCGCCGGACCCGTCATCGACCGAACTGTTAGCCAAATTTATAATTTCGGTACATTTGCCTACCGTTTGCAAATGGTGTACTGCCGCCGCTACCTGTGTGGAACTGATTTTGTTGTTTATTTTTTGACCATTAGACTGAAAATTGGTCGACTTTTTTGCGGTATTTAAACTTGTTGTTATTGTAGGACTAGGGCCGTCGCTTGTGTCCTTGATTTCTGGAGATGATTCGGAGTTGACTGAAGGAATGCGAACGACTTTAAGATGATTTAATTCGTCACTCAAAAGTTTTATAATTAATTCTTTGTCGGCTATAATTGTACACTTATCCAAGATGACTTTATCCTTTAATGCTAGGAGCTCCTTGAGGAAGTTGATTTCCAGTCGCAGTTTGCTGTCATCGCTAACTGTCATGGCGGACGAAAATGAGCCGTTCAAGTCGCCGGAATCTTCGCAGCAAAACACCTTATTATCATTGGAAATAAGGTTTTTAATATCGCAGCAATGCCTGTGTAACACAGATTTACATTTATCACACTGAATGGTATTACTAACGGCACTGCGATTGCACAATTTACAAACATTCTTAACAACACCGTTGACAGGCTCTCTACCACCTGACGCCATTTTACTTACTTTAGATGCTATAAATGCCAGTTTAGGGTCAAATACTACACCAAGGTATTTTATAGTATTAGGTCTCGAGTCTCCGTCAAAAACCCCCGTATCCCAAATTTAAATAAAAAATCGTAAATAATGAACAATAATACAAGAACTAAAAAGAAAACTTCTATTTTTAAGAAAGCAAAATTGGTAAGAAGTTGGTCTAAATAGTTCTACTTTGACTGAAGGAAGCTACTGTAAAAATATTTTTCCGGACCCTTGTATGTAATAAACGTTACCTTACCTTTGAGCACAACTCTATCACTATCAACACCAGATCTCGGGAATGATATCATGACACCACCACACTCATCACTAATTCTATGAAGAACCTCTCCTCTTCTAGCTACGAAGTGTTTGTGATGCCTTGGTTCCACGTTCATTTCATCTTCAATAATATTGTCCTAACAAAGAGAAAAAAATGTTATAATTCTGACTAAAATGACAACAGTATATTATTTAATAAGTGTAGTAATGAAGTATAAGGTTTGTTTGTATTGCATAAAACAGCACTAACCTAGAGTATTTTTTTTATTTGTCGAATACACCAATTAGAAACAAGTTAGTGGTGCAACACAAAGGAACAAACCTTTAGTGGTTGCCTCAAATGTGCGTGCTCCTTAGAAAATAGCCAAATCTTTGACTATAAACAGATTTCAAAACTAACTTCAGTACCGTATCACAATTAGGGGCGGGCAAAATAATCGATTAATCGATTATTAATCGATTTTCTCGATTAATCGATTTTCCCGATTAATCGATATTTCGATTAATCGATTAATCGACTTTTCGATTAATCGACTTTTCGATTAATCGATTTTCTCGATTAATCGATTCTTTTTTATAATCATAACTCGACTATGAAATACGTATTCAACGAAATACTTTGAATGTTTTTCGATCCGCGCTCCTTTAATTTTTCAGGGTCTAAAATTTAAATCACCCGCCGGAATTGTGTTCAAGATAGGCAAGTGGAAAGCGCTGGAGTCGCTTTCATTATGTCATTAGTAATGACATAATTTCGACTAGTTCAATAATCGATCTAGTCCGATTAATCGATTTTCTCGATTAATCGATTAATTTCGATTAATATAAATTTTATCGATTACTCGATTAATCGATTTTGTCGGTTAATTGATTTTTCGATTAATTTTAATTAATCGATTTTTCGATTAATCGATTAATTTCGATAATCAAATATCGATGATCTTTTTCGATAATCGCCCAGCCCTAATCACAATGTGAAAACTAAAATATGGCGACATCGAGTATTCACTTTAATCCGCGTTTCAGTTCAGAATTACTTCTTACAACGCTAGTGCTGTAATGTATGTCCTACGTAGAAACTAAAGATGGTTAGAAAAAAAAAATCACATTTTTTGTGGTACTTACAATGTCTTTTATCATGGCCTCAAGTTGTCTTTTAGCATCCTCAACGGCGTCTTTCTTACCAATAATTGCAATGGCTTCCCTATCTTCATCAGTATTGGATGGAAACACAATTCTAGCACCAGTTGAATCACGGATCTTTTTAATATTGGCACCGCTTTTGCCGATAAGGAACTTGTGATGTTGAGGTTTGGCACGTACCTGCATAAAAAACAATAAATTAGTAGATCTAAATGGCATACACGATAAACGGCATTAATTTCGATTTATATGCTTATATTTGTGCAATGTTATGCTGCCGCCGTCCTAAGAAAAACTACCGCATCTGCGATTATAATAATTTGGGATAAATCGAGTTATAATAATGCTCAAACACTTGCAAAATAGTTGTGATTTTACCTATCAATTATATTTTGTTTTTATAATCATAATTATAAAAAATGGATATAAATTGAAAAAAAAAATAATTGTTTTACTATTTTTTTAAATTTAAATTGCAGATGCTTGGGCAATATTTTTTTACAAAAATACGTAGTTAAATCACTTATCATTAATTTTAATTGAAATAAAATATATTTAGTGTTAAATGCGGTGTTTATGTTACGTACAGAGCTAATATAGGCCCTTCTAATAAATTTGTGCTTTTACTGTTTTTATGTGGTGCAGTCAAATTTTGAACCGTTCCTGAAACAACTTGCACGAAGTTTGTTTTGAACTCGCGTAAATAATTTTTTTTAATTATAATGCATTTTTTGCAATTAAAAATTATTAATAGGTTACTGTTGTTAATTAATTTATTTTTGTAGTAAAACAAATTTCAAACATAATATTCCCCTCAAAAATAAGATTGTGGCAACGTCGCGTTACGTAGAAAATTTTTGAGTTGTTCGATTAAACCAAAAAAAGTATAAAGTGTGTCTCTAGACTACCCCAGGAGTCACCCATTCATATACAGGGTGACGCGGATCTAAATGAACATACTTCAACACAAGACAAAGAATACCTTGGGGGTTCTTAATCACCCATCTTTGATAGTTCAATTGTCGATAGTTAATAAGATACAGGGTGTTTTATGAACTTCAGCAATTTTTTGTTCTTGTCATATTTTTTAATGCACTCCGTATAAAATTTTCATATTGGGTCAACATCTGTAACCTATCTGTCGCTTAAAATTGCAGTATCAGAAAATTTTAAATTCCAGGCCCGTATTAAAAAAAGTTGACATTTTCAATTTTTACATTTTTAACACCCTGTATATCAATTTTTTCAAAATATTATTTTTTTATTGGAAAGAGCATAAAGAATTGACCCTAACGGCATAATTTTCAAAGTTCCCGCACCCATCACTTGATTAGAATAAATGGTTGTTTTGTAAAAAATTTCAAAATGGTGCATATTTGGAAATTAGAAATTAAGAAAATAACAATAAAAAAGCAAAAACTGCTTCCGAAGTAAAAAAATAAATGTACTAAACGTTTAATAGTTTTAACGAGACTAAATTTTAGGGAACAACACAACAACAAATAACAAAGTAATAATAATAATAACAAAACTGCAAGTTAAAATCGACTGCTTAAAATCTAATACATAGAAAAAGTTTTAGCAAGAATTAATTTTAAGAGCACTTTAGCAGAACACTGTTATTTAAGAAGCTGTTCAAAATGCCCTCCATTGGCTTGTTCACATCTTCGTCTTCTGATGTTTAAATTTGACACTGATTTTCTAATTGCGTCTGGGTTATTTTTTATTTCCTGAAAAGCATTAATAATTCGTTGCAAAAGCTGCTCCCGCGTGTTGATTTCTTCTGAATAAACCAAATTTTTCATATTCCCCCAGAAAAAAAAGTCCATAGGATTAAAGTCCGGCGACCTGGCTAGCCATAAATGGGGCCCTCCACGGCCTATCCATCTGTTAGGAAACGTAATATTTAAAAATTCAGATACAACCCTTGCAAAATGTGGTGGGGCCCCATCATGTTGAAAAAAGAGCCCTCTCACGTTAGCATTTTCTTTCTGCATAAGTCCTGGCAAAATGTTTTGTAAAAAATTTAAATATTGATTTCCATCTAATCTTTCAGCAAAAAAGTGCGGCCCAATTAATTTATTATTTATTATACCTGCCCAAACGTTTATGGAAAATTTGTGCTGCGAATGCGATTGTCTGATGGCATGTGGATTTTCTAACGACCATACATGGGAATTCCTTGAATTATTTACACCATCTCTGGTAAATTGTGCTTCATCGGTCCAGAGGATTCGATAAAGACTCCTTTGGTGTCTACTGAGCCACTGGCAAAAGAGTAACCGGTTTGCATAATCGCCAGGTTCCAATCTTTGAACTTCTTGAACATGAAACGGATGCAAGCCTTCCTTTTGTAGTGTTACATTAACTCTTTTTTGCGGGATTCCTAGACGTGTCGCAATTTTTCGAGTAGATGTTTTGGGATTATCTTCAACAAGATTTAAGATATCTTCTTCCTCCTGAACTGGATGTCGTATTGGTTGATCAATATTATTGTCGGTGGGAAAATGTCCATGTTCTCCAGCAAATAAAAATACATTTGCAAATGTTTTGTGATATGGACATCTTCTACCCGGAAATCGCCTACGATATTCCCGAACAGCAGCTCTTCCATTACCGTTACAAAAACCGTATACAAAAATAATGTCGGCATATTCGGCATTTGAAAATTGGTAAGGCATCTTCAACAGAAAATTGCAATAATTGTTAACCGAATACTAACAAAGGTCAGACAACTGTCACATATCTGATAGTGACTTGAATTGTTGCTATGGAACAGTAACTCGATAGTCTTTGGTTTGTTTTTAAATGAGGCAAAGCCTACTTCACAAAGTTTGAAATTTCTGACTGTAATTTACGATTTTTTGTCGATGTCTAAAAAGCAATCATTATCTTGCAGTTTTGTTATTATTATTATTACTTTGTTATTTGTTGTTGTGTTGTTCCCTAAAATTTAGTCTCGTTAAAACTATTAAACGTTTAGTACATTTATTTTTTTACTTCGGAAGCAGTTTTTGCTTTTTTATTGTTATTTTCTTAATTTCTAATTTCCAAATATGCACCATTTTGAAATTTTTTACAAAACAACCATTTATTCTAATCAAGTGATGGGTGCGGGAACTTTGAAAATTATGCCGTTAGGGTCAATTCTTTATGCTCTTTCCAATAAAAAAATAATATTTTGAAAAAATTGATATACAGGGTGTTAAAAATGTAAAAATTGAAAATGTCAACTTTTTTTAATACGGGCCTGGAATTTAAAATTTTCTGATACTGCAATTTTAAGCGACAGATAGGTTACAGATGTTGACCCAATATGAAAATTTTATACGGAGTGCATTAAAAAATATGACAAGAACAAAAAATTGCTGAAGTTCATAAAGCACCCTGTATCTTATTAACTATCGACAATTGAACCATCAAAGATGGGTGATTAAGAACCCCCAAGGTATTCTTTGTCTTGTGTTGAAGTATGTTCATTTAGATCCGCGTCACCCTGTATATTAAACCATTTCCATAGCAAGCACTTTCACAAATTAAAAATTTAAAACTTTTTGCTAATGTTTATGGTTTTTGTTATATAATTTAATCTGTAGAAATTTTAATTCATCTCTTAAAATATGTTCCATACTTACTTCAACAGTATAACTAGCAAGCTGCCTTTCATTTGCTAAATCCAATAATTGTTGCTTAGCTCGGTCTACATCTTCTTTGGGTCCACGAATAGTAACTTTGTCACTTTTGCTGTCAGTGCTGGGGAATTTAATGGTAACACCTCCACAATCTTCCATAATTGAATGAATAAGTTTCCCTAAAAAATAATCACAGTTGTATTATGTCTTAACGATTTATTTTGCACATAATTTCAACTGACGTTAAGACCGCCCCGACTTTTTATGATTGTTCACCAATTTTTTAAATTACGTTTCAAAATACAGTACAATAGTTACAAGAAATAAAATAAAATGGTCCGCTAAACACAATAAAAAAAAGGTTATCTTTTACACAAATATGATAAAACGTGAATTATATTTTTTGTAGTATTTTACTTAGTTTGTTTTAATTTAAACAAACATACCTTTGGCACCAATAAGAGAATTGTAAAATTTAGGATCAATAGTTATCTCTTCGGATATAATATTTTCGAGTTCGTCTTGTATCTTCCTTATCTTCTCACGGGCATCTTCGACATTTTCACGTTTTCCAGTAATGGCAATGGAATCGCTTTTGTCACCTTCAGCTGGTAAGTCAATTTTAGTATTTGTTTCCTCACGAATTTTGCGAATATTAGCGCCCCCTAAAAAAAGATTCTGAAATGATCCTCGTTTCTAAAACAGTATGAGCAGCAGGCGCCATAAAAAATAGAAGAGATTAGTTCTAATGAACAAAATTTTAAAAATAGGTACTGTTTCTTGAACTTTTGTTAATTCTGATGATTAATATCCAAATAATAATATAAAGCAATATAATCCTAAAAATCTTACTAACTGTTAAGTAAGCCTAAATATGGTGAACATAATTTGGTACCTACATGAGACCATGTATTAATCATACCTTAACAATTATAAGTTTTTCGAAATAGGGAATATGCATATAACCCAAATAAATCTGAAATATTCTTTTTTATATTCTCTACATAAATGTTTATGGCGGTTGCTGTTTTTCATTTATTTTGGTCTTTAGGATTTAAAACTGCAAATTTTCGCGCGAATTTCGAAACTTGTAAAACGCGATCCCATTGGCTGTGTCGTCAAAACTGAACTTATGACTCATCATGAGTACATGGCGAATTCCAGTGTTGTAGAATCATCGAAAACTCAATAAAAATGGCATTTAATGCGTAACTCATCCAATGAAATATCCCTGCACTTAAAGTAGAAGGTTCCTAAAATCTTATTCATGTATACTTGAAGCCGAAATCGGTCCAGGAATCGTTCAATTTTGCAACGAACATTGGCATTTTTGACATATCATCTTAATAATTTCAAGTAAATAAACTGCAATTCTTGATTGGAAAATTCAAAAATTTTCAAATTTTAGATGTCCCCGCCGATGCGAATAAACCTTTTTATTTATAACTTTACCGAAAAAATAAGCGATTTAAATTAGTGGGAGGTATTCTTAGATAATTAATGGATAAAATAAACCCAAAAAGAATCACTAAATAGGGTAAATAGGGTGGAATAATGTCGGTTAAAAATCAAGAAAATCCTATTTTTACCCCCTAAATACGCTCCTGGATGACTCATTCGGTATTCATTTTACAGTGTGATTATCCCTTTATAAGATAGTGTTGAAAAATTGGGGAAAAAATAGATAGGAAAAAATACAGAGTGATTCAAATGTACCGATGTCTAGGGCACAAAAAGTAAAAAAATCGAAACTTAATCGGCGATTGCTCCCTTCCTATAGAGAATGAAGAAACTAAAAAATATGGATAACATATACTTTGACGAGCTCTTTCCGATGACGTATATGGGATTTTAATTTGAACCATTTTGACCCCACAAAAAATTAAAAACCGTGAAATATTTGGGTCAAAAATCTAAATTTCCAGTTTTTCCAAATATTCCAATTTTCCAGTGATTTTAGGTTTAGGTAAATGTACTGAAAAAAAGTATTTGAGATTTTAAAGTTTCAATTATGAGTCCGTTTTTCGATCTGACGTTTTGTTTTCGAGTTATTAGGTATCATAGATGGGGTCTGGAAATGGCATTTTTCGACCTAAAAAAATTCAAAAGAATTACTTGCCATTTTCGGATCCTCACTAGTTTCAGTGGAGTTCTGAAGTTCCGGGTCCCCTACAATCTCCGAAAATTTACACCGATTTAATTCACATTTGCGGCCTGTACCCGATTTCAACGGAAATCGCGGAAATTTCGACTTTGACGTTTAATAGCTCCGAAACGAAACATCCTGTATAACTGAATTTTTTACCGGAGCTAGTTGAACTATTCCTCTATCAACCCAAAAAATTCGATTTCTCTCCCTCCGACTGTTTTCGAGAAAATCAAACCTGTTCGACTTTGAGTTAAGCTTTACGTTAACCTGTAGATTTTTGCTGATTTCCTGACGTCACTTGTCACTAAGGACAAAGGGCTGCTTTTTAAATTGTAATAATTTATACCGAAAAGTAAATATTGTTTGTAGCTAAATTATCTTAGTAATTTTCTTCAAAATATTTTTTTTTTGGGTTTGTAATGACTTCCTTAAACGATTTATGCAATAAAAAAAATATGTGCATATTCCTTATTACCTCTATATTATTCTTTGTATATTAACCTTTAGAATCAAAAAAATTTTATATCAAAAACTATATTTTTTTGTTCAATAATAAAGAATACCTGTCTCTTTTCACAAGATTACAACCTAAAGATGGAGAAGCCTATCCAAACACCAGTTTTCTATTTTAAATCGAACACTTCTTTCCTTTCATATTATAGTTAACGGCTAGTGCGAAATGAAAAGATTAGAATGTTGATTATCTATTTTCCAGAAAAAGTACAAAACTGGTTTAATTCAAAACTATAACAGACGCATTGTTTAACTATTTTCAGAGATCTAGGAATTGTATTAAGATCAGGCTTTTGAAGAATAGTGTCCGCTGTCACATTACAAGTATCCAGTGAGCTAATAATTAAATTACTTTGGGAAACGCGGTATTAGCATATTTTTAATCTAATACAACTTAAAAAGCAATTTTCTTGCAATTAGAGTGTAAAAGGATGAAATAACGATTATACTCAAGTCGACAAACCTTACTTTTTAAAATGTTGCAGTGTATAAAATTCCAATTCTGATAAATGATTCGCTATATTTTATAAATTTTACGACCCATCGCGAGTTTCAGCCCTTACCTACCTTTTCCAATGATGAACTTATGGAATTGCTTGTAAATGGGTACTTGGATTTGATATGACGATTCGTTAAGCTCTTTTACCTTCTTTTCCAAGAATCGCACACACTTATCGACGTCTTCTTTTGGTCCCCTAACTTTAACGATGTCATTTCTTTCTCCTTGTCCAGGGAATACAATTTGGATTTGGTTAAATTTCTCCCTAATTTCTTTGATTGTTTCACCCTTGGGACCTAAAAATCAGATAAATATGAAATTTCTGTAAAACGATTTATTTCAGTGGTTGTTAAACCGTTTTATTAAAACCAATAATTCATGTTAAATAAAAGATACTTCACGAGGATAATTCTCGTGCGGCTCGTTTGTTCTAAGTCTCTAACGCATAGGGACCTTGAGTCAGTGTACATAAAAGTGAGGACTGCCTGTAATAGAAATCCGAAACTTAAGTTCCGAAAACCTAAAATAATGTTGCAAGTGAATGAGAAGAAATGGCAACTAATTATAATACCACACTTCACTCTAGCTTGCTCTTTATTTTGCATTTTGGGTTTTTACAAAATTCTTATTGACGACAGAATTTTGTTTAGATCTTAATGCCAAAAATCTGAAGCGTTAATTTAAAATTTACAATCCTCGGTAAATTCTGATTTTGCTGCCATTGAATAAGATATATGGTATGTACACTTTATTAGTGGGCTATGGGAAAATCAATTTCTTAAAAAGCTGAAAAATATATATTTTGAACAAGTTTTAACTTATTAAAGATTTCATTACAATGCGCCCAAAAAGTAAACAAAGTTAACAAACATCAACTTGTACCGAAATTTGTTGTCCATCATTTTGTCAATGAGTATAAATATCCAAATATTATGTCAACATACCAATAATGTTTCCATAGTGACGTTGATCAATAATAACATCTCTTTCTTTTTCATTTTCCAGCTTAAATATTCTCTGCTCCAGATCAGCCTTGGTCTTAGCAACATCCTCTTTGCTTCCTTCAATTCTTACCAGTCCGCTTACATCAATATTGATAACGACATTAAATTCGTCCTTCAATTTATTGACGTTAGCGCCATTTTTACCAATGATATGCTTAAAAAGTTTGTTATCTACATGCATTTCAATAAAGGTCATCCTTTGGATAAGCTCGTTGGCAATAATTTCAAGTTGTTCTTGAGCTTTTTCTACCTAAAATAAAATGTTCAAATATTTTAATCAAATTTTCAATTTAAATTTTTTTGTGTCCAATATTTTTCTAATCGGTTGACTAATACTAGATATATTACAAGCTAATTAAAATTTAAATTATTTACAAGAAAATCTTTTCATTTTTTTAACGCCAAAAATGCTCTGAAAATCGATTTGAAGATAAAATTCCATTATTGCCACCACGAGGCGACTGAACAGTGTCGTGGATGAGTGTTTTTATACTCTTTAAATGAAGTTTTACCAAAATTTTAAGTTAAAATTTAATGATATTGGTATTGTGAAATTCCTTGCCTTGCCGTCCTACCTTTGTATCTTTTTGTGCGACTCGCGAGACTCTGTATTCAGATAGTATTTAATATTAGATTAGACAGAATATAGTGCGATCCGTATCAATTACTAGATAGATAAGCTTGTTACCAGTAAATACCTATAAGTATTTCCGTGTTAAACCTTTGCCGTAAGTTAAAGGTTAAAACTTGTTAAAGATAAAAACAGTAAGTGACAGTTACTACTAAAAATGCATTAAAACGGTATTAAAACGGTATTACAACGCTTATTCTATAAACTTTTTAAACGACATAAATATGGAAGAAAATTACTGTATTTTGGAAAAATAAACTTTTCCAATTGTAACGTAGCTAAGTGCTTTGGAAAATTTGACAACAGCACAAATCGGCTCCCTATTTAATTGGTGTAAAATATGGCGGGCTTTTTCATTTCTTGAACAATTTTCTCATTAAATATAGTCGTGAAATAATTTTCGAGAAAAAATGATATGACTTTTGTAAATTACATGCCATTCATTCCCGTTTCCAATATAAATAACAATGAATAGAATGAGTGAAACAGATCCATTATGCAGTGATACTAAGCAATAAATGCAAAATTACATAAGGTTTTTTGGCCATAAACAAAGACGCTTAGCTTTTATTTTAAACTTAAAACCAATAATATTTGTTAATTACCTCTTCTGGTGGTCCCTCAATCCTAATTTTATCCTCCTTGTCAGTAAATTCAACATGAACTTTAGGCAAGTTTTGAGTAATCTCTTTAATTCTCTCCCCCTTTTTTCCAATAATATATTTGTGCAACCAGGATGGAGCGGCAACATCACTTGAACGGACTGAATTGGCCTTGTCGTAGACCACACTTAAAGCAAGACCGAGTTTGTCATGGGGTCCGCGTAAATTGATGGTACCTGCAGTAGAGTCACTAGAAGGCATTTCCACGCTGACACCGGTTTTTTGGAGAATTTCAGCTATAGTTGCGCCTTTAATAATAAAAAAGTTCTTGATAGTTCCTAATACTAATAATATTGTAACAAAAAAAAATACATTATTTTTTTAAACACTTCTGGAAAAAATTATGGCACACTAAAAGCTTTAAGGTAAATTATAAAATATGAGTTTTGGGCGGCCCAAATTTAATCTTTATGACTTTTGAGTAGATGCAGGGGTTGATCTAAAAAATATAGCGTGTTTTCCGAAAAGTTAGATACAAAGGAAAAAGTGCAAGGCGTTGTACGCAACTTTTATATAAAATTTTAAAATACAGAATCACCCTATATTTGGAGTATTTTTTTTGTTGCTGGTTTCTGGCCTCGCAAACTGAGTGTTTTAGCCACATTTGAAGTATTAAAAGTGCTTTTATTTATACCAATATTAAAAGCCTTTGCTATATAAAACATGCAACTTTTGTAAAACGAATCGTTTTTAAATTAAAGCAAAAAAATATAGGTATTCATTTTAAGGTGCTCACCCTGTATACAGTATGTTCATAGATGGATTGAACAGGACAAATGGACCAAATTTTAAATCACACGAAAAAAGCCATCATCGCCAAAAAAAAAATCTAATTTTCTGTGTGGGGTGCTCAAAAAATACAAAATTATGAAATTGTGTTAAGAAACAAAGTGTGTCGTCACTGTAACAAAAAACGTTAAATAAAAAAAATGATTTAAATTTCACAATTAATGAAAATCCAACACTGTAAGAGAAACGTTAAACTTTGTGAGTAATGATTATAAAGTATGTTATTTGTGCTTAAATTTCCGATTCACAAAGTTACAATTTAAAAACTTGATTAAATGTAAAATTTAGAGCAACTTTTTATCTAACATTATGCTTTAAAATAACAAATAATGCACATTTATTCTTTACAGAATTTCATATTATTGTATATATTGTGCACCGTGTATAAAAAAATTAAAATTTTCTCATTTGACTCTTATTTTCTTGACAAGCAAAAACTTTTGCTAAGAATGGCTTTTTTCGTATGCTTGGAAATTATTGGTCCGTTTGGCCTCTTGTCAATCCCACTTATGGAAATATTTCCATATTTTTTGGTCAAGCAGTTTTGAAGTTTTCGTGCCAACCAACCGACCGACGGAAATTGGGAACCATGTTTTTCGTGATCTAGAACCCCTAAAACGCGAATTTAAAAAAATTTCGGAAAGTATTTTTTCATGAATTCAATATTTTCTCTAGTTCGGAATGTAACAAATGGGAAAGTAATATTATGAAAAAGTCATTTTCCATAAAAAAATGTTCTGCTTAGTTTATAAATAAGATTGCCATAAAAAAATGAAATGTGACAAAACAAAAGGAACTAATTTTCAATAATACAAGTTTGGAGAGGCATATAAGATATGGAACGCTTAATGCGAGAGGCTGTAAAATTGTAGAGAATTAAAAATAAAATGAGTATTATTTTATTGATATTGAAACCGATTCCTTACCCTCACAGGGTTTTCAATTTTTTTTTCTTTAAATTAGTTCATATAAAGAAAAAGGTTTCAATTAACCGATGTATGTTTGTTCCTAGTCAAACAATTTACATACTTAGAACCTAAAATCCCACACAGGCTGGAAATATAATTGGCTAAAAAAACTCTTTTAAATATGATCCACAACCACAAATACCTTTTAATATTCTACAATTTTGTTTAGACAAGTACTAAAATAATAACATAGGTAATAAATATATTAAGTTACCTTTAGGTCCAATGACATATTTATGTTGTGATTTGGGCACTTCGACAGAAACAGTAGTACATTTTTTCTCCATCAACTTGTAAATAGCCTCAATCTTAGCCTTAGCAGCAGCTACTCCTTCTTTATCGCCAGCAATAAAAATTTCGTCTTTCATAACAGATGGAGGTGGAACATTGATTCGCGCTCCAGTTTCATTAATAAGTAAGTGTAAGTTTTCTTGTAAAGGTCCGACAATAAATGGATGGTAAATTTTAGGAATGTTTAGCCTTTCAGAAGCTTTCTTCGATTGTTGGTCAGATATGACTCTGATTTCGTGTTCGGCTTTTTCAATACCTTCTTTAGGCCCTGTGATTGTTAATACGTCAGATTCGTCATTCATGTTAGGCACTGAAATTTTAGTTGCAGTTTGTTTCTCGAGTTCTCTCAGGCGATCACCTTTTCTACCCAGAATCCATTTGTGATGCTCTTTGGGAATCGGAATGGATTTGTGAGCCTAAAAAAATTATTATTAAGGACCCGGTAGCATATTTACAGATGCTAGCATGTGTTGACACCAGGGTGTTGAAATCAGCGAGGGTTTGGAAAAACAGTACATTTACAAATGCTAGCAAATGCCCTTCAGCATTAGGCTGGTTTTGTGAGATGTTAAGATGAATAAGAAATAAAAGCTAATCCAGATCGGCCCTACAAGGTGCAGAAATTAAAATTGCATAATAGTCGTGAAATACGCTCTCGGACAGGGAGCGATTGGCAATTTCATCCAAATATGTGAACCAATATGCCATTTTCGGGGTTATTAAAATCAGAAAATCTAATTTTGTGTAACTGATGTTAAGAACATTAAAGCGGGGGTGGTGGGGGGATAGCAACTGAAAATTTCTCCAAAATATTAACTAATATATCATTTTAGGGGTTATTGAAGTCAGCTAATATTACATGGATATTACAAATTTAAAGAGGGGGAGATAAGATGAGGGGGGGGAGGGAGAATAGGTGTACTAAAAAGAAATAAATATTTCTTTTTCATACTAATGAACAAAATTCCATTAGTATCAAATAAATATGTAACTTTATTTCACATTTTCCTTTGAAATTTTCTTTAAATTTTTTAGGGGCAATAATTCATAATACAACCTAACAAAATATAATATTAATTTAATTTCATTTACTTTTTCTATCAGTTACCCGAGTCCGACCCCGATTTTTGCGTCATTTAATATTGAAATCCGATCTCTAATGTTAAATACGTACCTAGCTGTAGCTGGAGATATATTATTAAAAGTGGATGGGTGTGGGATGGATTTCAGGGGATGTACACCAAAGTACATCCCCTGAAATTCCGTGCGCATGTCTAGCACGCTCGGTTTGCGCGTGGTAAGCATTTTGGTCTACTACGCAGATGTCAAAAAAAGAAAAATATAAAAAACGAAAAATAAAGTCGAAAAAAGTTAAAAAGTACGTAGTTAAACGTAGTTGTAGATTTACAATTGGAGATATATTCTTAAAAGTTGATGGGTTTGAATTTAGACACCAAAGTACAACCCCTGAAATTTCGTGCGCATATCTAGCATGCTCGGTTTGCGCGTGGTACGCAGATGTCAAAAATCGAAAAATGAAGTCGAAAAAAGTTGTGAAAAAAAAGGTAAAAAGTTAAATACGTAGTTGTAATTTCACAATTGGATATATATTTTTAAAAATGGATGGGTTTAAATGTAGACACCCAAGTACATCCCCTGAAATTTCGTGCACATGTCTAGTACGTTCGGTTTGCGCGTGGTCTACAGCGCAGATGTCAAAAAATGAAAACAAAAAAGTCGAAAAAAAGTTAACGTAGTTGTAGCTTTACAATTGGAGATATATTCTTAAAAGTTGATGGGTTTGAATGTAGACACCAAAGTACATTCCCTGAAATTTCGTGCACATGTCTAGCACGCTCGGTTTGCGCGTGGTACGCATTTTGGTCTACTGAGCAGATATAAAAAAAACAACAAAAAATATAAAAAACGAAAAGTAAAGAAGTCGAAAAAATAAGTTGGGAAAAGTTTCCCACAAAAACAAAACAAAAATATGCGCGCGCACTTTGGCGCGGGGGTGTCCATATAATAATCGAAATAATTAAAATCTATTCCAAATGTAAGGGGCTCAAACTACGTCGCCTGTCAGGACGGGTAGGAAGATGACACATTGAAAAAATAGATTTGCGTTCCTACAGTTACTACCCAGGTTTGACTCACTTGACAGCTTTTTTTTGTCTGATAACGTCATTGTTTTATTTGCACAAAATGCATGTATAAATACACTGCCAAAATTTTAATTTATATTGGCCTTTTCCATAAGCTTAACTAGCTTCGGTTTTTCGGGGGGCGGGGGGTCTACTCGGGGGCTTCTAGGTCGAATTGCAACTGACAGGTAAAACTATACCAGTGGCACATATTTTGGGAGGGGGATCATTAATATTTCGGGGGGCTTAGTCGCCCAAGTCCCCCTCTAGTTACGTCTATGACCTTGTCACAAATAAAATCCGACTCTGGCATCACATCGAAATCCGCGGGGTCTAATTATTATAGGGTAGCTTAATAAAGAGTAATCTTTCGAATTTAAACAAAATCTCATTTGATGCCAAAAATAAAAAATTTAGCACGAGGAAACAAAACCCTTTCAAAACTTAACTGATCTACTAGAAGATATTAATTTTAACCAGTTCTAAATCTCGTTTTTGTGAATCCCGGGGCAAAAGTATAACACCCAAGTGTGTTATTGGGAGGTTTTAAAGTCATACAGATTTGTTTATGTAAATTATTCATTGTATTCTTATTAATATGACAAATAGGCTAAAAATTATCTAACCTGTGTCTGAAAATGTGTTAAAATCTTTCTTCTAGCTTCGAGTACCTCATTTTGTTTTCCTGAGACGAGGAAAGTTAAAGACTGGTCTTTTGCATGAGATATTTCGATGTGGGCTCCAGTTTCTTTCATGATTTGGCCACATGTCTGAACCGACTCTCCTTCTCCAAACTTAGAACCTCCGTCAAGTTTTCGCTCTTCATATGGAACCCTTGAAATAAATAGTTATTTCAGATTAAGAATATCCCTGGAATCTCTGACTGCTCCACGATTTCTCGTTCTTGTTTCTAAATCTATGATATTAACCTTTTGAATGAACAAAAATTTATATCAAAATAAACATTCATAGTTATACAGGTTCTTGCTAAACGTAGTCAAGTGTGAAGATATTTTTGTATGATTTTGCAGAGTCGTAGGATTGGTAATTAACCAAAATCAGAAATACCATTCTCTGATCAAAAAAGTGAATTCCATTATTTGAGATAAGAAATACTATAGTGCGTTGGATATATGGATATCACCAAATAAAATAAAGATTTATGAAGGTAAAGCAAATTTAATTTGTTCATATCATTTTGATTTTTTGAAATTTTTTAGAAATGGTTAAACCAAATGTATATAAGTGTGGCGAATATGCTGCTAATATAACAAAGTCACAGACATCTGTACAGTGTGAGAAGTGTAAAAATTGGCTTCATGCAAGTTGCATTGGACTTTCCGATGTCGACTTGGAAGTCCTGCGAGATTTGAATTATAAGTTTTTCTGCGAAGAGCGTAAGACTCGCGTGGAAAAGCCAGTAAGATTAATGAATTTTTCAGAAACCGTTAGTAAAATACCTGATAATGTGGATATTGTGGAGTCCATTAAGGAACTTAGAGAGGAGATTCGTGATCTTAGATATGACCTTAAATTTTACTCCGAGCAATATGAGGCGCAAAAGGAAAATAATTCTATGTTTAGTAATGAAATACTAAATTTAAAGAGGGATAATGAGGAAATAAAGCGGGAATTGAGGAAACTGAATGGTTACTATGAAGCCAAGGAAAGTGAAGATAGATTAAAAGATGTTATTGTAATGCGAATAAACAGTACAGTGGAAGACATAAAGAATATACCAGAAAGTGTTGTACTTAAAGCAAAGAAAGTCCTTAAACACATTGATCCTGAAATACAATTGAAAAAATACAAATAAAATTGCTAAATCGAACAAAGGATAACACACCTATATCAGCTGAAGATTTACAGAAACTATTAAGGAAAAGAAAGGAATTAGGTAAATGAGCAAGTAATGACTGTGATCTTCCTGCAACAAACGCCATTTTTATAATTGAGGATATGTCCTTATTTTGTCCATTTTGATATATTATATTCAAATACAAATATCAGCCACACCTGGGGAACAATTTTACCAAAATGTTTGCGCTGGTTTTGCCCATGCTCCAACACTACAGCTATAAGATACTGACTGAACTGTCACTTGTCACCCTTGAATACACACATTTGATGTAACAGTTTAGAAACATTTCCGAAACATTTCGGAAACATTTTCGATTGTGTGTTGAAACAGCGAAAGTCACAGCACTTGGAAACACGTGCAAATGCGCGATTTAAAATGTGTACGTTTCGAAAATATTTCCATCTTTGTTGCCAATAGTTTCCAATTTGTGTCAGAAACAGAAACAATGGTTTAGATACATTTACCAAAATGTGTCTAAAAATGCTTCTTGGGAATGCTTAGTTTAGCTTCCTTTTTATTGCCTATTCGGTTTCTGATATCGGAATGAACGAGTTCATAGAAAGAAAACATCCTTTCTCTATCTGCAGAAGATGCACAGGCACACAAAACAGAAATCACTATAGATAGCACTTGCATAATTTCTGGAACATTTCTTGGGATCTCCACCACTGTACTGCTGTTACATTTTTAATTATTTCATCCGAAGACAGAGTTTTGTGAAAAGGGTACGACCTGGCTTCCAACTTAATTATCAATGGTAATAAGCATGTGTCTGCAAAAATGTCCGGTGACAGAATCTTGAGCATCTCTCTTTTCTTCAGCCAGTACTGAATATTCTTCTTTGTGGGATCCAATATATATGTCAAAAAGTGAAAGGGGGTTAAAGCTTGGTCAAATATTTTTTTAAATAGTTGATATTGATGCAAACTGCTTTCCTCTTTAAAGCTGTCACAAGTAGCCATTAATTTTTTCCACGTTTGAATTGCTTGAGATAAAAATGCACCTTTCTGTTGTATTGCGTCAAATGCTATAGAAATTGGTTTTAGGAACTGTAAAAAACCTTCAGTCATCCTTTTAATATAGATATCGGATACCTTTTCGAAAATCACTGGATAAATTTCTTCTTTATGCTCTTCACATTATAATAACAAGTTTGGCCACTTCTTGACATAAATCTCAAGAAAATCCGAAAGTGTATTCCATCGAACGTCACCCTGGTAACACCAGTTTCTTGCCTCCTTTTCCTTTGTACCAAGCATTTGGCAAATGGGTATTTCTCATGGATTTATTAAGAATGGATACGGGATGATTTAACATTCTTTGAAACCAAAACAAACCATTCTAAGCGACACTGTAAACACAATTTGTAAAAATTGGCCGCATCTTATTTTACAAGGTTTTGTACAAAACATACGTTAGAAGCATCACAAGATTTACTAAAAGTAATAAAAGCTCTAAAATATTTTATTTTTCTGCTAAATAATAATAAATTTAAGATAAACAGGTTTTATTATTTATAGGTTATATTATTTCTAAAGGTTTATTTAAAGTCGCTCCGAGTCATTTATAAATCTATAAGTCGCACTTTTTCTTTTCTAGTTCATTAGACAAAGATGTAGCAGAGACAGCAACACTTCTGAGCTCCAACACTCCAATGCTATTTTACCTCTTTCTACTAATATTCTCGATTCAATTACGTATTTCCTTAAAGTTCGTAAACTCTACCCCTAGGGGAAATGTTTTCATAACAAACAACAAATATAAGGCTTCACGTTCGATACGCTCACAGTATACGGACATCGAATCCTTTCTTAATAAATCCATGGTATTTCAAAAGTATTTCACAATTACTACTATACTATATATTCTTTTACCGTAGATACTTCTAAATCTTTGGAGTGCAAACTAAGTAAGTGCGCCGAACAACCATATGTAATTATAGAATAATTTAACGACTCGGTAATTTTTTTCTTCATACTGACCCTGTTCGCCGCGTTATCTGTCACTACACAAGAATCTTTAGAGTTATATCACAGATCCATATAGCTACGCAACAGATACATATTGTAAATGGAGCAATGTGTCTTCCGTCGATCGCCGACCTAGAGGGCAGGCCGTTCGCAAATTGTCTATATTTTAATATTCAGACCGCTCCGTGTTGCCAAACGGCAATGTATTTCTTGAGCGGGCCGATAAGTTAGCTTGTCCTTCGAGGAACAAGAGCTCGCCGCCAAGTCGAGTGGTTACAAGCGTTCTCCAGCAAATTCAAAAAACCGACTGCTCGCTCGTCGTAATCGTCGTATCGTGTATTATATTATATTGCCTAATGAAATGATTTACTTTTCCACTTTACGTTTAACTGGAATTATTTTCTTTCGTAGTTGCGCAGAAGCTAAAAAAGTTTTATATTTTAAACTTTTCTTACATGCTTGCGGTCTCACAGTTTTAGTTATTTTACATATTATCATATCCATAATTTAGTATGGATGTTTCACTTAAAAAAAATGTCGTCTGAAATAGTGTAATTAATACCTATTGTTTTATAATGTTATAAACTGCGTCTCAAAAAAAAAGACTACTGCACCCATTCCTACATGTTTGCTGTTCGGAAACAAATTTATCAATTGAATGGTTCTTTGGAAGAAAGCCTCTTTTACATTCATTAGAGGCGAATATCTTTGACTCAAGAATGTATTTAAGTAAATGATATACAGAGTGGGAAAGCAACAACCACAAACCGAGTCCTAAATGACGCCATTTAATTAACCATTAAATATTTTAAATTAAATAAGCTGTTAAAAATAGTCAATTAATGTATAGAAAAAAGCATTTTTGTATTTTAAGAAAAAATAGACATTTTATATATAGAAAATACATTAAGCAAAATCCAAAAATCCTTTGACATTTTTAAATCGCTTTTTAATATCCGAAGTAAATTTACTACCACAGATTCATATAGCTACGCGTAGCTATATGGATCTGTGATACTAGGTACAACATATGTACAGGGTGGTCCACATAAGATGGCCCACTATCTGATCTCAGAATCTGTAAGAGCTACAAAAGAAAGTTAAAGACAAAAGTTTCTTGTCTTGACTTTAATTTTTTAGGTATTTAGTTTTTACGTATACAGCGTGTTTAGTTTTTTCTGGGCAAGTACCAACTTTCTTATTTTAAATAGAACACCCTATATATTTTTACATATTCGGATTTTACGATTGATAGTAAATTGATGAGTAAATTTTAGTATAACATGTTTATTGAAATTGTCAGTAGTTTTCGAGATATTTTAATTTTTAAAATTTTTACGGCGAAATCAGTCATTTGAAAAATATCATGTATTTATGTTTAATTTTAATTAATTTAATACTATTTATTCTTGATATCTACCACCTATATAGAACACAGTTAAAAATAAGTTATAATAGATAAGCACAAGACTTCTTGTTCTTGCACAATACTTTTAAATATAATATGTAGGCTCTTAATTTATAATAATGTTAAAGAAATCCAGACTATAACTATTTTAATATTAGATTTATTTTTAGAATAAAAAGGGTAATTTTTCTTGGATGATGATTACGTTTATTATTAATTAAATACCATACGGTAACACATCATGTTTTTAAATAGAAAAATTATTTTTATTATTACAGCTGTGTCACAACGACCTGTTTTCACGGAAGTGTATTATTTCAAAAACAAAGAAATTGCTAAAAAAAATAGGAAACCATTTGAGAAAGAGAAATCTAATAAGTTAGAGAAAATTTTATTTGGCATTTGAATACGTTATTATACAGGGTGTTACAAAAATATGTTTAGAAATTAAAAGGGCAGATTCTACATCTAGAAATATGAAAATAAGTTTATATAAACATAGGTTCTCAAACGCTTCTTTTTCGGGATACAGGGTGTTTAATATTTTCTTTTTTAAATGTTTCTTTTTAATTTCTCGAAAATGCGTTAAGATATTGACATGAATTTTGGTACACGCCAGCATGTAATTAAAGGGCACCTTTAAGTGTAAAAATTTATTTTCTAAAGTACTTGCATCAGTGGCGTTCATGAGGGGAAATTCTTTATTTTTAGCGAAAAAATGGCACGCCACTGATTTTTTGAAAAAATTGGTATTTATTTTTTGAAGTCCAATCAATTCTGCGTGAAAACTGTCTCTTAAGCTTTTTTGTTCTGACACACCGTTTTCGAGATAAAAAGTAATTTATTTCTTACAATAAAAACAAATAATAATTTTTTTTTAATATTTTTTGTTCAGAAAACTGTGCATTTTGATTTTAGTTTATGGTAGATGCTGGAAATGACTTCTCCGTGCTTAATACATGCTCTAAATCGTCTTCGCATATTTGTCCTATAGAGCTCTTCGGAATACTTTTGAGGTGTGAAAATATTAAATAATAATAATAAACTTCTTTATTTCAAGGCTTGATCACAAAACAGGGAACACAAAAAGAAATGACGTCAAAAAAAGAAATACATAAAGCTCAATTAACAAAATCGCTTAGACTACAGGGTTCTAAATTAATTAACAGTTTCCCAATTTTAACTTTAAAATGTTTTTGTGAGTTTATTTGTTTAATTTCATTTGGCAGTGTGTTAAATAATTTTAAGCACATATAATGAGGACATTTTTCTGTAAGTGCTAGTCTATGTATTGGATATAAAACATTTAAAGATCGTGTTCTATATATTCATGATAACTATTAGATTAAACATATAACATATCTCTATGCTTAAAGAAAAACGCCAAACATTCATAGATATAAACGGCATAAACAGTAAGTATTCCCAAGTCTTTAAACTCACCCCTACAACTTTCTCTATACTTCATTTTTTTGATAACCCTTATCACATGTTTTTGGACTACAAGAATATTTTGGATTGAGTTGTGCCTTCCCCAAAAAAACAATTCCGTATCTCAAAACAGACTCAAAATTTGAACAATACAGCATTCTGAGTCTTTTCTCCCATATATATACCTACCCATGATTCGGATGCCATAACAAACAGAGCCCAGTTATTTTCTAAATTATTTAAATGATATGACCAGTCGATATGCCCATTGATAGAGGCCCTAAAAATTTTGCTTCTCTTGAAAATGGGAGTTCTTTACTATCAACTACTAAATTTAATGGTTTTTCTACGGTTGACTGTTTTGTTCTAAATAAAATAATATTAGTTTTATCTTTGTTACAAATTAATCTATTTTTTGTAAATCATTCATTGGCAAGATTAAAAAAATATTTCGCTTTAGTGAGTTCGTCTATATTTTCACCACCTACAATTAAATTAGTGTCATCAGCATATTTGACAATATATGTTGATAGTGTTTGTCCGTTATGTAAGCCAAATCGTTGATAAATATAATAAGAATCTGTCCCAAAACACTTCCCTGTGTTATGCCTATATTATTGGTTTCTATTTCTGATTTGCTTGTTTTTCCATTCTTTGTAATTGATACAGTTTGCTTTCTGTCACCCAGATAAGACCCAAGCCATTTTTTGGCATTTCCCCTGACACCATATAAGTACTTATGTCGAGTTTTTTAAGCAATAACTCCCTATCCAGAGAGTCGTAGGCCTTTGAAAGATCTAAGAAGATTGCCGCACAGAAACCCCCTATATCTCGAAAAAGAAGCGTTTAAGGATCCATGTATATGTAAACTTATTTTCATATTTAGATGTAGGATCTGCCTTTAAAATTTCTTATCATCTTTTTGTAACACCCTGTATACAGAAGGTGGCATTTAAAATAAGGAAGTTATTGGTCACCTTGGTATAAATGCAGAATATTGTAATATTTTCAACATCCCGTATAACTTTTTGATGAAAACACTACTTTGTCTTAAAAGTCCAACCTCAACTCGGCTGCCCAAATCAAAAACCATGTAACTGTATTTTTCGTAAAACGGAGAAAAATTGCTTTGTAACTAATTGGTCCTGCCGCTCGAAATTTTTAGATTCAGTTAAACATTTTTGGTCAAAAGTTGAAAGTATCATTGTAAGGTATCGTTCCAAAGTATTTTTGTTTAAGTACAACCAATAGGAGAAGTTGGGCAAAGCTTAAACGGTTTTTATTTAGTTTTCTTATGCATATGATATCCTAAAACTATAGATAAAAACACAGTAACTACTATTAATCTGTTTTTATTTTTGATATTTATCTTCCTACATTGAATGTGTATTGAAAAAACGCAGTAAGGGTCATTACTATTTTCGTAATTTTAATTTTTATCTACTAACAACATCCTAAAAAAAACATATTAGGCTGTTGCTTTGTTTTTTTTTATTTTTTATATTATATAAAGTGATACAATGCATAAGAAAAAAAGAACCTACTGCAACTACAACATTATGTTTATTTTCTATATGTTATTAAGAGGTATAAACACATTTTACAAAAGTACTAGGTATAGTAATACAAGCAAAGTAGAAAATTCTAAAATGTTCAAAAAGTGCTTATTCGTCATCGTTTTGAACTGGATACTGCTCGTTTTTTTTTAGGTCAACGGAAGAATCGGATTCTGGTAAATTTTGCCAAAAATTCCTTCTGTTTGAGGGCATAAGGGGCACGAGGTCTTTTAAGATTTTGGCTTTTTTTGAAGGATTTATTCCCCTTTCTGGTAAAACTATTGCAGTAGGAAAATTTGCTGCAATTACCTAAGAAATATATTTTTTTTGAAAAAGATCAATTTCTTTAGGATCTTCGTTAAAATCGCATTTAATGGTAACGTTATCCTTTCTCAAATGATGCTTCAACGACATTATTTAAAACAAAATTTTTAAGGAGGTCTTCACCCTTCCTGGATGATCATTTCTTATTTGATTTCAAATGAAAGGTTTCAAGGCGAAGAACCGACAAATTTTTTCTACAGTGTTCAATCGTATTAATTAAATCTTCAAAATCGTAAACGTTACCTTTTTTCAATATTTTCTGTTCAATATTACCATGAATATTGTCAGCAGACATGTGCGTATGGCCTTTGGTAAGATAGCGAAGAGTAATTTTCTTTGGGCCTGTTAATGAGTTTACTGTTGCTACTAATGTTGAATATAGTACGTAATTTTTATTTTGGGCCGTACAATTATCTGCCCAAAATATAAATTCATTGATATTTCTTTCTTTTTTTATAACTGTTAGTATAACGTCAACTATGACTTCCGCTTTTCTGATGCCATACTACGCTGTAACTATTGTTTTTTGTATCTTTATTTATCGTAGCAAATGTTTCATTAAATACAATCAGCCTACTCGTAAACAAGCTTGTCTTACATTGGAGCATTATAGGCAAGATAATGACTTTTTGTAAATCCATTGAAAAGTATCTAATTCCTGGATTGTTTCTAGCGGAGTCTTCTGAATCTTTTTTGTACTCTGGTTCTGCTCGATTTGCTTTTTTTTTGTGGTTTTTCCAATTCTGCTATTACGTCTGCGGGTCTTTAAAATCTTTAATTTTGCTTTCGAAAGCTGCACAGTCTTCGCATTTGCCCGATTTTGGCATATGGAAACTAATGTTCATATCTTTTAAAGTTTGTCTATAGACCTCGATTGAGCATTTGTTGTTTGTATTTTTTATTTTAAAATCATCGTACATATATTTGCACGTTAATTCTCGAGGCAAATATTTAACGTTGAGGGCATTTTTACGCCGGTAATGGCTAACGCAAGGGTGAAATGAATTTATATGATTTTCAACTGGAGCCCTTTCGATTTTAAAATGAGGCTTGGGGTGTATTCCGTACAACGTTTTTTTCTGCCTCCTCTAGAGCATGCGTTACTATACACTTCGTGCGCGAACTATAGAGAGAAGACGCCGACATAGTCCTTCTATGGATATTCAAATGAAACTAAAGCTTTTGACACGTCTTCATCTTGTAATATCGCTATGTTTTTGACTTAAGAGGGGGTCGCATTGGAGTTAAAAAATGTTTTAAAAACACAGTAACTGTAAAACCAAGATAAAAAGACAGTAACTGCAATGTACTTACTGCCTTTTTTCCACAGTCTTTTGCAGTTAATATTATTTGCGATAATATACCAAAACGCAGTAACTTCAGCAGTTGTGCAGTTACTGCCATTTTAAGTTGTAACTTGCCATTGCTGTGATATATTAAAAACTAAATAAAAACACAGTAACTAAAACACCCACAAAAAAAAACAGTAACTGTAGTGCAGTTGCTGTGTTTTTTTGTAGTGAAGTACACTTACTGTGCTTTTACATTGTAAATGTATAAGAGAGCCTGCAGTTACTGTGTTTGTAGGGTCTCATAACTTCGTTATTTGTTAACCGATTTAAGGCATTCTTGGATCAAAATGTGTGTAAAAACACGGTAACTTCAAATATGGTAAAATACTCAATTCGTCAAAAATGTCAGTTACATGGTTTTTGATTTGGGCAGCCGAACTGATGAAAACGGAAAAACGCGGCGGGTGACCCCAACAGACTGCGATCTTTTTTTTCCATTCGCATCGGTGATTTGAACCGTCGGATGTGCTGTGGCGTCGTGTTGAAATTCAATCTTCGACAGATATTAGAACGGACGGTTCGGTACGACCGTTTTCGGCCATAGACTATCAGTTTGGCACGCCGATTCGAATCGCAGCGATACGAATTTTAAAATATTCCAAAAACTAAGACTTGGTGCGTCAATTTACCCTATTTTGGTCTCTAGAAATCGAAAATGTTATAAAAAACAGGACATTCGAAAAAAAAAAACTTAAAATTGTATCAGATCTTTCCTTTGGGACACCGTGTATGTGTGTAAATAATTTTAAATTGTTCCCATAATGCCCCCGTGGCGGAAATGGCGGGCACCCTTGTATAGTTGCTAAAATATTTAAAAATACTATCTTCGAACCCTGAAATATTTATGATTTTATTTTTAACGAAACATTGAACATAACATTGCAAACAGAATACATAATATACTATATAACAATTTGTTTTATAAAATCACAAAAAAAGAAATTTGATGGGAAATCTAAACAATCTCACTGTGTAATTTCTTCTTGAATTTCCACAGTTAAAATAACCTCACTTAGCACCTCCCGGACGCATCGCATGTTGCTATTCACGGCGTCGATCTTTGCGCAGCGAAGGCTCTGAGAGAAATGAATTGCCGTCGATCCCAGTCGCTTGAACGCGTTTAGATTTAATCACAACTTGGCAATGCGGCACACGTAAATGCATCGGTCATTGAACTGGTTCACCCGCTTTTCGAAGCCGGTGAACATTTCATACCTCGCGCGTAGACCATTGGAGTATTTATCTGTTGCGTAGCTATATGGATCTGTGGTTATATTCATTTTTACACTTAATTATTGAGTTAATAGCCAATTTTGCAAGATAATCAACCGTATGGGGATGACCGGATGTATCTATGCTTTCCTGAAAAACACTGTTTCCATCTTTTGTTATGTGCACAGATTATGGGCTCACTATGAACATTAGGCCATCCATCCAAGGACATGCAAATAGACTGTCCAGATAACTTGTTAAAACATTTACGTTCAGATTCGGTAAGAAGGTTTACGATTTAGTACTGGTTTAAATTAAGATCTTATAGTTGATCAGTTATGTTTTGACATGTTTTTGTCCTGGCATTACTAATAAGTTATCATTAAAACTTACGAATTATTCCGATATTTCAGCGATTTGCTTAGCTTCCAAATGATTTTCATCTTGGAACAAGTTGCTGTACTGAATTTGGCTTTTCTTTATAAATTTGCGAAAAAGCTACAAATAAATTCATAGAATAAACCTTTGTAGTTGTATTATTCTTACACTTGTCAGTTTAAAACTTTTAGTTGTCAAATTAGATCGGACTAGCGTTGGAGAATCTGGCAGTTAGATTTTTCTTCTGCAAATATTTCATTTAGGAGCGTTGATGATAACTGGAGCCTGGCGGAACGTAACCTGGTCTTAACATTTCTATGGCCTTTCGAACTTCCTTATTTTCTATCGATCTAAAACAGCAGTTTGTTGCGTAAACGGCTATTTGCATGTACAATTCTTTCTTCTTATCTTGACAAGTTCCCACAACAAAAGAACCCAAAGGCTGCTACGTCCACTATTTTCACTTCCGCCTCCATTTCCCATGTCCCTTCTCAGTTTCTTTGCCGACTGGATAACTTCATTTTGGCTAGTTCCAGGCTGGAATTCACAATCACTTTCAAGACCACTAATATCACTAGTTTTACTTTTGCAGGTTTCCCGGTGACTTTTCAGTCTATCCACCAAACCTCGCCTCTCTTTACCACACTTTTTACTTTCTTTTCTATAAAATGTCGCCGAATTCTAAATTCCTTTCTACCCCGACTTGTCATGATTCAAAATTTCGTGCTACACTACTCTCATAAGCAAAAATATGACTGATAACTGGAATAGGCGCATGCCATTTATATAGCCGAGCGTTTTCCGCAAGTCTGCAAGTTTCAACGAAGTCGCGGACGGAATTTTTCCGACTCGACTTGTCGAATTTTGTTTCGTTTTTGTATTATTTACGCTTAAAAATATTTTTTCATTAAAAGTTTGACCAAACAAGACATGAACAGTTAAAAAATATGCGCGTTAACAAAAATTAGTCAAAAATAAAATTTTTAGAAAAATATCAAAAAAATCATGATTTTTATCAACCCTGATTTGACTTTTATGTCAGTACAGCAGTACTTAGTTGTAATTTTTATATATTACGTTTCTGTTATGTTGTACTCTTGTACAAAAGAGTATACTTCTGCCTCTATTTTAAATAAATTACTTTTCAAATGAAAATTATTTTTGAAGTGAAAAAAACGCAGAAAATTGCCAAATTTTTCATTTTATTGGTTTGACTGATGTATTTATTATATTATAAAAATTTTCCTGGAATTAAATATTTTTAATTTTCTGGTGTTACTAGTTCGGTCTAAAAATATAGGTTTATTCAAGTCAACGTTTTATGATCGTTACCTGAAAACCTGTGTAATTACAGAGGTTAATACACGCATCTTGTTGTTGATAGTACTGCCCCACTGAGGCGTGGCCGCTTGAGCAGGTAAGGTGGATTCGGGCAGGGCCGGGAATAGATCGTCATAGCTCCTTGGAGGTGCCTCGTAGGCCGTGCCCTCTTCAATCACTGGTTGCTGCATTTTGGGATTGTCCTGTTTCGCGCCAAGTCGTTACAGCAACACTGAAAGAAAATTGAATTGTGATTTGTTAAATAGACTTAAAATGAAGACAAATTTTCCTTACAAAAAAGAACACTAAAAATGCAACTTTATTTTGGCCACGACTGTGCATCTGCAATTACATATATCTTTTTGGCATTAACTGTGGGGAATTTTCACTAATTTGACCCATGGATAACATCTTCTAGCTATTACAAGAATATACAGGATGTCCCAATAGCAATAGCTGAGAAGTTTGAGATACTCTTTCTATTTAAAAGTACTATTGGAAATAATAGCCATTATTTGTACTGTTGCGCTTTTCGTGTATACGCCTTCATATTCCAATTATTAGCAAAAATGTTTGAACACGCCAACGTGAATAACTTTGGCTTTAAAAAAAATTTTCATTGGCTTGAGCTGTATTTTAAACTTTAAAGAAAATAATACCATATTTAAACTCAGCAACGGAAACCCCTTTTTTGGAAGGAAAATTTGATTGAACTATTATAAAAATTATTTGGGAAGATACAAAAGCTAAGAAACTGACGCATTGGAAATGACAAAAAATCATTATTCAAAGTGTCCACTTTAAAAAAAAATGCTGCATTTTCATATTTTTGTCTCATAGAACTGCCTTTTCTAGTAACAAAACCGGTCAAGATGAAAAATTAAAATTTTATTCTTTGGTTTAGACTTTTAGATCCAAAAATACTAATAGATATTTTTACATTTTAGTGAGTTTTTTTTTGGAGTGCCGAGTTCATATAATAATCTTTATTTAACTTTATTTTACTTATTTTTTTCTGGCATCTTTTAACCTCTAAAACATCACGCCAATAAGAGAAATAAATTTTCATGCAGCCGAAATTATTTTTTCGTAATTTTATGAAGCATCTCCGAAATATGAAAAAAATCGCATTTACATAATATATTATATCAACAGTCATAAGGGAGTGCATAGACACCAGCAGAAAAATGGCCAAGGCCAAGGACGGCCAAATAGTCACGAGGGGTCAAGCTTGTAATAATTACTAATTCACAATACATATCCATTTTAGTAAAAAGTCACAGAAGAAATTTAAGCATTATTTTTTATAAAAAGGCAGAAATATAAACAAAAAATACATTCTTAACCGAAAATCTTACTGGACAAGGTTTAACTTCTTTCGTAAGAAATAATCGCAGTTTAGTGGGGGTGGGGGAGGGAGCAACTGACTCCCTCTGCGGGCTGCCATGAGGCCACACTGTAAATCCAAAAATAATCCAATTAAAGTTAATCTGGGTCGAAGATACGTTAAATATATCAAGTTTTTAAAGACCTTACGCAATTCCTTTTTTATACTTCACCGCGTGATATCTGGGAGTGGTAAATGATGACATTACATACACCATCCCAATTATTATGGTATAAAATAAATCTCAGTATGAAAAAACAAGCTACTTAAGTAGTCTTACTTTTATTTTTTGAGTTTTTGCATGTCTAATATATAGAATAACAAATTTTGGGAACAAAAGCAAAATAAATATAATTAATTGTGTTTGACAGTTCATATAAGTAGCTACAGCCAGTGACAACTCAAATTTTCAGTTATGCATTGCGTTTGCATTTACACCTCAAAATTTCAATTTTCAGTGGCTGTACAGCGGACAAAAAATCTACACATTTAATTCATGAAAATGATAGTTGTGGATGAAAAGAATCCATTTTCCACACGCTTGGCACCGACACACCATTTATCACAGTTTACGAATAAGGTCCTTTCAAGGAAAACCAAAAATCACTTAAAAATTTTACTACACACGTATATTCCGACCTGCCTGGAATGTTACACACAAAGCATAATTATCAATGAATACGTGTGCTGGTGAGCCAGCGATGTTGCCACTCTCACTCTAAATTTCGCCACCATGCTATGGAAATAAATTACTAAAATTTTATTATGGCGAGAAATAATGGTACATTATCAGTCCTTTATGGTTATTGGTTATATGCTTGTGGAATTTAGGATAATAGATATTAGCTTACAGTAATTGTGTTATTTTAGTATAGCTTATCAATCTGAAAATTTGCCACATAACTGAACGCCTGGCAACAGCCATTCTCAAGAAGAAGGTGGGAGGGCCACATAGTTTGTTGGGTTATAAATCCCTGATAGCTCTAAAATGTAAATAATGGAACCTCGTCCTTGTTTCTAACATTGACATTTGGCAACACCGATGACGATTATACGCAACGTGCGCCATGTGATTCATGCGAACGTTATTATAACTTTTCATACCCCCCATTTCCTTTCCTTCTTGCATTAGCGTGATTTTCTTAGATGTTGGCTGGTAGTAGCGATAAAATATGGGTGGCGATGAATGAATAGTTTGATCAGTTATTGCCCTTATCAGAGGATGACTCTATTCATTCGTAAATCATTCTATCGTCACCAACCAACATCTAAGAAAATTAAGTGAATGGGAGAAAGTGATATGGTGGGGAAGAAAATTTATAGTATCATCGTTCGCATGAATCGCATACCGCACATCTCGTAGAATTGTCATGCACGGTTGCCAAATGTCCATGTTAGAAACAGCGAATCTTGATCATGCGACTTATTAGGTAAATGAAAACATACTCATGCTTAAATCTGACCCATTATTGTGGCAATAGTATCCATTTAATACACCTCACTTCTTAATACAGCGACAGTGGGGTATTTTTGGCGGCAAGGCAGGTGTAGATAAAGCTATGTGTTCTCACATAATCTAAGAGATGAATAGACAAAGGTGTCTCATTATAAAAGTTTCAATTCAATTATCCTTAAAGGCTTGGTCAAATAGAACGCGTACTTAGCGCGCGTCAGCGCGTAATAACGTCGCGTAAGAATTTCGCGCTATAGCGTCGCGTTGTGTTGTATACTGTACTTATATATGATGTCACACAGGGCGCGCTCGCGAGAAGTACGCGACGCTCAGGCGTAGCGTTAGTACGTCGCGTTGAAGAAATTTTCAGTTTTACGCTCGACGTTCTTGCGAAATATTGTGCCGATGTGACTGAAAAGTTAATAGAATGTGTTCGGAAGCACCCATGTTAGTATGGTACAAAGAATAGCTTGTATAAAAACGTTGCTTCCAAGGCGAAAATATGCAAACGACGATATTCTCCAAATTCCTTCCTCTTTTTATTAATATCATGCACCAATACTCTTCTTTTTAGCGTGACAACGCATATACAAGTAATAGTTCTTCCTCATCTGAATCGCTTGACATCTTATCAGAGAATGGCACTGGTACAAAGTACGTCGCGTCAAACCTTTCAATATGACGTCTAACGTACGCAGCGCTCAACGCAACGTAAAAATATGCCCTGACGCGCGCTAGATACGCGTTCTGTTTGACTAAGCCATTTAGGTGCGAAATTTATTAATGTTATATAGTATACTTGTTGGAGAACTACTCCAACACTGTCTGTTTTATTAAAATACAAAATATTTCATTTCTTGAATCATGATTTAATTTATCATTTGTATAAAATCTTTACACCAAACGTTCATCCAAAGCGTCTATAAATAGACATTCTCGAAAAATTACTTCACGCAGACAGTCAAGAATGCGAGATAGTCACTCAACAAAATGTTAATTCTTTATTTCGAACGCATCTCTCACTAATTGACTGGGCTCGCTGCTTTCTCCAAAGGGCGATCAGCCAATTAAAACCCTTTCGCGCGCGTTCAAACGTTGAACGGTACGCCGACACCGACACTCTCGATCGAAACTTACGATTGTCAAGTACACCGTAAACAACGCGTTCAAAGATGAATTTTGATCGTCATTGAAATATCTTTCGCTTTTTAATTTCTTGAGCAGAAAAACTGCCTTGAAACTTTGTATTTCGATACAATGAATGCTGTAAACTCTTGCAGAAATGTTATTGTGGTTGTAATTACGTCAACCTTGTGTTTTATCCACGCTTTCGCGCTAAATTCAGTGCTGTGAATAATTTGTAACTACAAACGACCCGATAGAGTCAGGTAGGATCTTTCTGAATTAACTTTGGTAGTTCTCAACCCTGCTACGACGTTTTCGCTGTATGGAAACGTAGCAGTTATCCCGTTTTAATTTGCTGACAAACCAAATAAATGACTAGTGTAATTTGATCATTTGAAATTTGAGTAAATTGATATTATGTTTTCTTCTGCTACGAAAGTAGACAAACTTTAAAAGTATTTACACCTTTCATGATATAGTATTTAACTTTTTCTCTTTGCCATAACACACTGTTGTGAATCTGTTAATAGTGAAACTTAGTGTTTGATTTCCCCCTTTGTATTTATTGTACAATCTTTTATTGTAGTAAAACGGTAAGAGTAGGATTTGTATAAAGTATGTATTGAGTAGCCCGTGACAACACGAAATCATGGGATTTACAAAGCTGTTCTAGTGAATAGCCGATCGGGGTTACTCTTGTACTGTTTATATAAATTTGTTGACTACTTTTGCATTTTGTAAATAATTCATATTATGAAACTTAATTGCCGTTGAACATTATATCATAATAAACTTTATAAATAAATTCCCACTTGTATGTAAACTCAGGCTTACAATTATTTCAATTTAAAACCCCAATGAACCACACCTAAGGAAAAACAGGAATGCCTTAAACGTAACTTTTGCTAACCTTCGACAAACCACGAAGGTTACCCTGCAGATATGCTTTATGAACTAAATAGTTCCTAAACAAATTTGATGGTCCTTCGAGTCGCGGATTTTTGTAAGTTTGAGTTTGCATAATTGTTATAAAAAAAAAAAAAAAATTTGTGAAAAAAGAAAATTTTCTCTTTGAAAGTTAAAATTTATTTCTTGTCTTTTACACTCATCAGTAGTGATAAATATCTCTAATTAGTTTTTTGAAAAGGTATAAATTGTGTCATGTAAAACTTTCTGCAGGCATTCGCGCGTATTAAGATTTTAAATTTTGTACGTACACTAAAAGAGTGTTATTTTTTAAAGTATTGAAGTATCATAGATTATTCTTGATATGGCACAAAAGGTGTCATGCTTTTCTATCGCTCGTATAGAAAACTCATAGCAAGTTTAGAGTCATCAGTACCCTAGCTTTCTATTTTATTTTATTGCCTTTCTATCACTCGTATAGAAAACTCGTAGTAAAGTTTAGAGTCATTAGTACCTAACTTTCTATTTTATTTTGAATTGCTTGTCTATCGCTCGTATAGAAACCTCGTATTAAAGTTTAGCGTCATCAGCACCTGACTTTCTATTTTATTTTGAATTGATTATTGAAAAACAATTTATGTCGCTCTCTTGCTAAAGTGTTATTCAACGTATAAACCATTTTTTGTACTCGCACAGCATGTGCAAACATTGAAAACGTTTTTTATTGCTAAATTTTGACTACTTGTCTAAAAAAAACAAAATTTGTGTTACACTCGAAAAAAGTGATACAAATTTTGACAAATCGTGCTACACTGAAAAAAATTGGCACAAATTTGGATCAAAGTTTTACTTGCTCAAATTGTTGTTTTTGAACAGAAATATCGCTCTATTCTTGTACGCCCTTTGTCTTAAGGGGCATAAACCTATCTTTTACACAAAAAAAAGATAAATATTTTTTGAAAATTTTTCTTTTCTCTGCACAATCGGTGTGCTCTCTCGAAAACTTAAAACAAAAAGGTTTTAATTTTTTGCAATTTATACATTGTTAGAAATCTTGCATAATGACGTCAAAAGAAGACTTATGTAGGAAACGTGCAGGTTACAAAGGTTTTATTACTCACTTAACCAACTGGTTTATTACCGCGCAGGATACTGAAGATAATTATCTTGCATATAAAATTCGACTTGAAAGCTTAACTAAAGTTTTTGCTAATTATTCTACCGTTCAAGAAGAAATTGAACTAATTGACCCTGAAAATACTGATCGAGCTGATGTTGCAGATAAATTCTTCAAGTTACATGTGGAATTTGAAAGCAAAATTTCCTCTCTTTTACAATCGCAAACTCGGAGTGTTACTCCTCCCCCAATAACTGTTGCCAGGCCAACTATTCCCCAAGTACGGTTACCTGAAATTCACATACAAACATTTGCTGGTGAAATTTCAGAATGGACCTCCTTTTATCAACTTTTTTCTGCATTAATCGATGATAACCCCTCTTTAGGTGATGTACAAAAGTTCATGTACCTTAAATCTTTATTGAAAGATGAACCCTTAAAACTTATTGACACGCTTGCTGTCACAAATCAAAATTATGCTTCCGCTCTTACCATTTTAAAAAATCGGTATGAAAATAAAACGACTATTATAAATACGCATCTAATGAATTTATTAGACATTCCCTCCATCTCTAAAGGTAGCTCTCATGCTCTAAGAGATTTTGTCACAAATTGCAAACGCAATGTTGAATCTTTAAAAAATTCAAATTTGTCTTTTGAAGAACTTTGGAATCTAATAATTGTCCATTTACTTGAAAGAAAATTGGATTTTGTCTCAAAAAAGGCTTTTGAAAGTGAAAAGAAAGTAAACACTATCCCAGAAATTGATGACTTTTTTAAATTTCTTGATCATAGATGCACTGTCTTTGAAAATCTAGCGAGTCTAGATGGCACTGCAAGTAAAAAATCTAATTTATCTCTACATGTCAATCAGACAAACTCTCGTTCTGAAAAATGTTTATTTTGCAACGAATCGCACAAAATTTACTCTTGTATGAAATTTAAAGGTTTACAAGTGGCCGAAAGGCACAAATTTATAAAATCAAAAAATTACTGTTTCAATTGCTTGGGTGATGGTCATAGAACCTCCCAATGTCAATCTACACGAGTGTGTTCCATATGTTCTCAGAAACATCACACTCTTTTACATTTTTCCAACTCTCAACATGCGACTACGTCATCGTATCAACAAGCAACTTCCCCCAATTCTCAAGTTGTGAACCCCCCTACTTATCAACAAAGTATGTTGTCACCACAACAAAATATAATTACCCCGAACTATAATGTTCCTCCACCAAACTTTCAAAATACTTTCCCAGTTACAAATGTAACAAATCAATCTCAATCGTTATTACCTCCTCAGCAATCTTCGTATCAGGCAAGAGCTGAAACCTCGCAAGGGAATAGTACACGAATTTTCCACGCAAAAAATTCTGGGCAACCTAGCCCTACTACAAACTCGAACAATTCGAATATTGAATCAAGCGCTCCACAATCGTTGTCTGCAATGACAAATAAACCTTCTCATGTGCTGTTAGCTACAGCTTCTGTATATATCTACAATGCAAATGGCATTCGTATCTCAGTTAGATGTTTGTTGGACAACGGTTCCCTGACATCATTTATTACTAAATCAATGGTTAACAAACTACAATTAAACACTTATAAAAAACAACTTAGTATTTCTGGAATTTCCCAGACCAATTCAACCTCAAATGAAATGATAGATTTAACGTTACATTCTAAGGTCAATTACAGACAGAAATTTAGACTTTCTTGTGCTGTTTTGCCAAACATCTCGTGTCAACTTCCACAAGTAAATATTAATGCCTCTAGACTTCATATCCCAAGAAATGTTTCCTTAGCTGATCCAGACTTTGGAACTTCTCATGACATTGATTTATTGATCGGAGCAGAGCTCTACTATACTCTGTTGCTTCAAGGTATAATAAAACTTGGCAACAACCTTCCCATACTCCAAGAAACTTATCTAGGATGGATAGTTGCTGGAAATATTCCGCAAAATTTATTGACTCATAATAAAAATGTTTCTCGTTTTACTTCTTGTTCGACTGTGCAAGGCAGCGAACACTCAAAGGTGTCATTGTTTCTGCAAACTGCAGCAGAACAACAAACTCTAAATGATACTCTTGAAAAATTCTGGACCATTGAGGAACTTCCTCAAAAGGTTTCTCTCCCTCCTCTCGATGAAAGCGCTGAACGCATTTTTGTCAACACGACTGAAATTTTACCTGACGGTCGATATCAAGTCGACCTTCCCCTCAAAACCCCTGATGAAATTAAAACCCTTGGAGAATCTTTCTATATTGCAAAGAAAAGATTTCTCAATCTTGAAAATAAACTAAACAACAACCCCTCACTTCGTCAAGATTACTCAAAATTTATTGACGAGTATACTGACCTAGGTCACGCTAAATGTGTGCCTCTATCTCTTGAAACGACAGATTGTAGCAATCAAGCTGTCAATAAATATTTTATTCCCCACCATGCAGTATTTCGCGAAAATAGTGCAACATCAAAAATTCGAGTAGTTTTTGATGGTAGCTGCAAGACGAGCAGCAATATTTCATTAAATGATATTGTTTTGAAAGGTTTTCAGGTGCAGCCTAACCTTTATGACATTCTATGTCGCTTTGGTTGTTTTAATTTTGTTCTGACTACGGACATTGAGAAAATGTACCGCCAAATAAAGATAAACCCTGATCACTGTTTTTTATTGAACATTCTTTGGAGACCTACTCCAAGTGAAGATATTAAATGTATTGAACTTTCCACAGTTACGTATGGTACGAACTGTGCCCCTTATTTAGCAACTCGTGTCTTAAATGACATTGCTAATAAAAATGTTGAACAATTTCCCCTGGCCTCTGACGCCTTATTGAACCATACTTATGTTGATGACATAATTTATGGATGCGAATCTCAACACGATTTACAAAAACTTTATGATGAATTAACTTCTTTATTAAAAACTCATGGTTTTACTTTGCACAAATGGTGCTCCAATTCTCCCACCTTTCTTGAAAATTTGTTAATGAAACAACCCCCTGAAGTTGATGTGCCCATTGGCGACGCTTCTAGTTCCATTTTAGGGTTAAAATGGAACCCTTCTACTGATATATTTAATTTCGCTCCCCCTCAAACGTTAAACACCACTTGTGTAACCAAACGTGCTATTCTCTCCATTATTGCTCAAATGTACGACCCCCTTGGATTAGTTTCGTGTGTCATTGTACTCGGCAAACTAATCATGCAAAAACTATGGCTCCTAAAAATAGGTTGGGACATAGAAATTACTGATCCTCATATTCGCTCTCTTTGGAATAATTTTATTTCCAACATTGTAAATCTAAATCAAATTAGAATCCCTCGAAATTTATTTCTTAACAAACCTAAGCGTAAGACGCAACTACATGGGTTTGCAGATGCAAGTATGTCAGCTTATGCTGCTTGTGTGTACTTTCGAACCTTGTATGAAGATGGAACAGTTTCATCAAGTCTAGTAACTTCTAAATCTAGAGTTGCTCCCTTAAAAACCATATCTCTCCCAAGACTAGAGTTAAGCGCAATGCTTCTCTTATCTCAGTTAATTAAAAATGTACAAGAAATTCATGAAAATCATTTACAAATAGATTCTACTCACTTATGGACTGATTCCATGATAGCTCTCTGCTGGATACAATCTCATGCATCCAGATGGTCTGTCTTTATTTCAAATCGAGTGTCACAAATTCAAGAGCTTACGTCAAAATGCACTTGGAGACACATTGATACAAAAAATAATCCCGCTGATTTGCCCTCTCGTGGTTGCTTACCACAGCAATTATTGAATTGCCCCCTTTGGTTCAATGGACCAGACATTTTGTCTCAAACTGAAAACTTTGATTTTTCACCCGTGACTCATAACATTGAAACATATAGTTCAAATGAAAGGGTCTATAAAGCAATGCTTTCTGAAGAAAGAAAAATTTCCCCCTTGTCACTGCATATTTCTGCTGACGAAATTGAATTTTGGAACACTGTATTTGGAAAATTCTCAAAATTCTCCAAATTACATAGAGTTATCACATATTGTCTTCGCTTTGCAAATAATGCAAAACCCAATGTTACAAGAAACTCTGGACCTTTGTCCAATGTTGAATTAAATACCTCTTTCCTTACTGTTGTCAAGGCTTTACAAGCCAAACACTTTTCCAAAGAAATTTTGGAATTAAAAAATAATAAACTTTTGTCAAACAAAAATCTTTTATCATTTAAACCATTTTTTTGTGAAGCTGACGGCCTTCTACGCGTAGGAGGACGTTTAGAAAACGCAGATATTCCCTTTGAACATAAACACCCCATTTTATTACCAGCTCATAATAATGTAGTTACTATGATGCTCTCGCAAGAACATAAACGGTTGGGTCATGCTGGAGCTCAAACTGTTTTGTCAAATTTTCGCTTACGTTGTTGGCCGTTAAATGGCCTAAAAGAAATCAAAAAGATTATTCGCAATTGTATTACATGTTATCGCTTTCGCGCTGAACCTGCTCAGCAACTTATGGCCGATCTTCCTAAAGATCGTGTCCAAATATCTCGTCCCTTCCAAAAAGTTGGAGTTGACTTTGGTGGACCATTTCTCATCAACTCATCTCGCCTCAGAAAGGCTCCTCTAACAAAATGTTATATTTCGATCTTTGTATGTATGGTTACAAAGGCAGTTCACATAGAACTCGTCTCAAGTCTCTCGACTGAAGCATTCATTGCTTGTCTTAAACGCTTTATTGCCCGACGAGGCAACCCGTCTGTAATTTATTCAGACAATGGCACAAATTTCCAAGGTGCAAAAAATCAATTATATGATCTTTATCAATTCTTTCAAAAGCAAACCAATATTGATTCAATTCATGACTTTTTAACGTGTAATCAAACGATTTGGAAATTCATTCCACCTAAATCTCCTCATTGGGGAGGAATTTGGGAAGCCGCAATTAAAAGCGCAAAATTTCATATGTTACGACTTATTGGTAATGCTCATCTCACTTATGAAGAGCTTAGTACTGTACTAACTCAAATAGAAGCTATTCTAAATTCTCGTCCTTTATGTCCTTTATCTAATGACCCTTCAGACTTACAAAGTCTAACCCCTGGACATTTTTTGATTGGTACCAGCCTCATGGCGTTCCCTGAGCGGGACATTACTAAACAAAACGAAAACCGACTTTCATTTTGGAGTAGATGTACTCAAATACAACAATTGTTCTGGAAGCGTTGGTCTACAGAATATTTGAATCAATTACAAAATCGGCCAAAATGGCTTCTCCCATTTGAGAATATTAAACTCAATGATATCGTCTTATTAAAAGAAAATGATACTACTCACCCGTTGAAATGGCCTTTAGCAAGAGTCGTAAATACTATTTGTGGACCTGATGGAAAGGTTAGAATGGTTATGCTGAAAACAGCAGAGGGAACATACTCTCGTTCCATAGCAAAAATTTGCCCGCTACCAGTGGAGTCAGCTGCCAGTGGAAATACCGGCAGCAACACCTAAATTTTTGTTTTTCCTTTCTTTACTGCCACTATGGCTCTTGCGCCCCAACACTGGTTGCATCCCGGTGTATAAATAACAGATGCCTTCTCTTCCGGTGGTAGTGCACCATCCCTTCGGACCATGATTCCACACTGGACATGGCCCGGTTTCGTTGCTGGGTGGTTGACACGTCAGCAGCTGATTCCACTGTTTAACTTACTTATTAAAATTGTAATTATAGTATTTTTTCTTCTTGTTTTTGAAGCTATGACGCTTCAACGCGGGGCAGTATGTTGGAGAACTACTCCAACACTGTCTGTTTTATTAAAATACAAAATATTTCATTTCTTGAATCATGATTTAATTTATCATTTGTATAAAATCTTTACACCAAACGTTCATCCAAAGCGTCTATAAATAGACATTCTCGAAAAATTACTTCACGCAGACAGTCAAGAATGCGAGATAGTCACTCAACAAAATGTTAATTCTTTATTTCGAACGCATCTCTCACTAATTGACTGGGCTCGCTGCTTTCTCCAAAGGGCGATCAGCCAATTAAAACCCTTTCGCGCGCGTTCAAACGTTGAACGGTACGCCGACACCGACACTCTCGATCGAAACTTACGATTGTCAAGTACACCGTAAACAACGCGTTCAAAGATGAATTTTGATCGTCATTGAAATATCTTTCGCTTTTTAATTTCTTGAGCAGAAAAACTGCCTTGAAACTTTGTATTTCGATACAATGAATGCTGTAAACTCTTGCAGAAATGTTATTGTGGTTGTAATTACGTCAACCTTGTGTTTTATCCACGCTTTCGCGCTAAATTCAGTGCTGTGAATAATTTGTAACTACAAACGACCCGATAGAGTCAGGTAGGATCTTTCTGAATTAACTTTGGTAGTTCTCAACCCTGCTACGACGTTTTCGCTGTATGGAAACGTAGCAGTTATCCCGTTTTAATTTGCTGACAAACCAAATAAATGACTAGTGTAATTTGATCATTTGAAATTTGAGTAAATTGATATTATGTTTTCTTCTGCTACGAAAGTAGACAAACTTTAAAAGTATTTACACCTTTCATGATATAGTATTTAACTTTTTCTCTTTGCCATAACACACTGTTGTGAATCTGTTAATAGTGAAACTTAGTGTTTGATTTCCCCCTTTGTATTTATTGTACAATCTTTTATTGTAGTAAAACGGTAAGAGTAGGATTTGTATAAAGTATGTATTGAGTAGCCCGTGACAACACGAAATCATGGGATTTACAAAGCTGTTCTAGTGAATAGCCGATCGGGGTTACTCTTGTACTGTTTATATAAATTTGTTGACTACTTTTGCATTTTGTAAATAATTCATATTATGAAACTTAATTGCCGTTGAACATTATATCATAATAAACTTTATAAATAAATTCCCACTTGTATGTAAACTCAGGCTTACAATTATTTCAATTTAAAACCCCAATGAACCACACCTAAGGAAAAACAGGAATGCCTTAAACGTAACTTTTGCTAACCTTCGACAAACCACGAAGGTTACCCTGCAGATATGCTTTATGAACTAAATAGTTCCTAAACAGTATACTATTAATATAATATGTATCAGAAATATTTAAAATATGCACATACTATATTTAAATGTTTTGAAGATGCTACTTAATGAACACAACGTCTTATCTTACAAGCTTGTGAAAAACACTCATAAATTTTTTTAAATAATGTGTTAACGTTATTTCATTTAACATGAAGCAAATAAAATTACTCGGTGTTTATTTAATTTCTCAAATTGATAACTCGATAAGGGAACAAATCCTTTTATCAAAACAAATAAATATTTTGTGTTGTACATACGTATGTACATACTTGATTTCATCTTACGGTTTAAACATTACGAGTTTGAACCCGTCCAAAATATATATACCTACATTTGTTATTAAGATATTATTAGATTAATGGTTTGAATCACACAGATATTGTAAACTATTGTAATGTAAGTTACATGATCTCTTTGAAAACAACATTACAGGTCATTCGTCATAGTGTCAAGAACTATACATTACGATAAAATGAATTGAACTTTTTTGGTACCTTATGCTTTATTTAGACATAAAATTCTTGGTGATGACTCAATGGGAAGAGTCCTTTCTTTAAAAAAAAGAATCATCAAGCTATGTTTTGTAGAAGCTTCAAAATAAGGGACACAAAATATGATCTTTGCCTTTTAAATATATAGATTTAATTTAAAAAGGGGTCTTTTTTTCGCACGTAAGCAGCTGCAAGTGTCTTATGTCATTTATTTAAATATCAATTTTGACAATTAGGCAAGACGCTAAAAGCCGTCTCTAGGCGAAAAAATTGCTCTGATAATTTCAAATGAATTCTTTGCATTAAATAAAAATTGTTAAGTAATTGTTATAAATATAAGACCATTTTTTGGTGTAATCAATAATCATGTACACTGTACAGCCATTGACAATTCAAACGTTCAGGTCTAAATGAAACTGTGTGGCATAGCTCAAAGTTTGAGTTGTCAGTGGCTGTACATAGTTAAAAAAAGGCCGCAAAATGGGTGTGCAATTTTAATCTACATAATGGGTTCATTCAGCAATTTTTTTTATTTCATAATACCAAAATCCCCAAAAGATTAGAATTTTTTCTGATCGAATTCACCCTCAAAATAGCTGTCAAACATCCCTCATTACAGAACAGCGACTAACTTTGCTTTGCCAATATGACACTTGTTAAAAACCTTATCCCTCTTAGGGGATCATGGCGGTGTTGCCGTATCCTTAATTGCATTCACCACACTGTCCGTTATATTAAGTTGTTTTTCGTGGGATGACGTCAAGCCGGAAACCAGAGTTGGCAAAAATCATGATTTTTTAAAAAAATCCAAAAAACCAGATTTTTTTGATTTGTCAGAATTTTTGAATTTTATTTAGGTTTCTATTATTTCATTATTGTTTGTTCAGATGTAACACAGTTACAATAGTAAATAATTAAAATGCAGTAAATAATAAAATAATGGAGTAGAAAATATAAATTTTATATTAATATTAATCGAAACTTCAGCAAACGAAACAGAAAACGGTAATTTTAAAAACACAAACAAAAAACAATAGGTACATATTATATAGCTACCTATACCCTATACCAGTGGTTCCCAAATTGTGTTCCGCGGACCCCTAGGGGCCCGCAGGTTATTTTGCGGGGGTCCGACAACCTTTGCTTTGAAACACTCGATGCCCTTTTGCACGACGTATGTGTGAACAAACTTTCTCTGAATACATTCTGCTAAAATCCAAACAAAGAAATCGGCTTGCTTCAGATCTAAGAATAAAAATTTCCGTTCAGATTTACTAAGAAGGTTTAAGATTTAGTACTGGTTTAAATTGAAATCTTCTAGTTGGTCAGTTATGTTTTGACAGGTTTTTGTCCTGTCATTGTTAATAAGTCGTTATTAAAAACTTATGAATTATTCTGATATTTCACCGATTTCCTTGGTTTCCAAATCATTTTCATCTTGGAACGAGTTGCTGTAATGAAGTTAGTTCTATTTTTGTCAAAAGTACTTACTAAAATTGCCCTTTTCTCTACAAATTTGTGAGAAAGCTCAAAAATAAGTTCATAGCAACTTTTGGTTGTCAAATTAGACCGCACTACGTTGGAGAATCTGGCTGTTCAAATCTTAGACCAGATTTAGAAAGAACTATGACAGGAAAAACAGTATTTCATTTTTCTCATTAAAATCCAAAATTGATGATTGATATATTATATTTTTTCTGCTAGAAAAGAGAATATATTTTGTTCGGTTTAGTTCAGTTTTTCAGTTACTTTTATAGGATGCCGTTTTTATTTATAAATAGCATGCTGCCTTTTGCTGCAAATTGCCAAGCCATATTAAAGGCATTGAATAAATCGGCACTTTTGAAATAAATATTTTTTTAACAAAGGTTGTTTCTTTTATTATTTTTGAAGCTAAACTGTTCATGTGGGTCCGCATGTTACTAATTTCTAATTTTGGGGGTCCAGAAGTTCGAGACATTTGGGAACCACTGCCCAATATCTATTATAATGGTAGGTAATAAAATCAAGTCGAGTTAAAATAAAATAATCATTCTCGTAATTATTATGTAATAATAAAATATCATTATGAAGAAAAATGATTTAAATCATTGATTTTTTTCAAAAAAATCACTTGATTTAAATCACCATTTTAAATCATGATTTAAATCATTTGATTTAAATCAAACCAACCCTGCCGGAAACTGAATGTTTTCGAATTTTAAACCTTAATATTTTAGTTATTATCCCTCCAACCAATGTAATTTTGTGTGTGTGTGTTTCGATCATAGAGAAAATATATAATAGAGAAATAGTGTCATTTGCGAATGTGGCAAATTTACCAAGCTGAATCCGTAAACAAAGACGGTCTTCTGCGGGCTTGCGCATTGTCGAACGTTTGCCTTGTGATAGACAGGACCGTACTTCAAAATTTATTTCACATGACGTGAATCTTTTATCGAGTAATTAGGCCTATGGTAATAAATGCTAAATATTACTTGTAATTATTATTTTTATTAATGATAAAAATGTAACGATTAATGAGATTTTAACAAAAATTGTATAGTTTGTTGGCTTAAATCTGAGTTTTCTTGCTATACAAAACTGTCGATAATTCCTCGAAAATAGCTCAGTTTATACATATACAGTGCGTCTCTTTAATGTCCCCCCTCTTAATTTTTTAAACGTTACATTTACAAAATTGAAAGTTGAAATAAAATATAAACATAGTATTCTAAACAATAGAAATAAAATATGGAACTGTTTTAAGAAGTAAAATAGTAAATAAAAAAATTACCAAAACTATGTGTATATTTTATTGGATTGGCATCCCATCCTGTATAATTATTGAACAAACCAAGTTCTATGGTAAGATGTAAATATTTTTACACCTATTTACAGTGTGTGCACTTGATACTTCGGTGAAAGCGCTACTTACTTACGGCCCCATGTCAATCTAATCCACTGATATCTTAGCGATCCTTTGGCGAAAGCGCTTTTTTCTTTCGCCATCCCTTTTAAAATACTCCCCTCTACCCCAATCCACTAGTATTTTTAGTGCCCCTTTGGCGCAAGCGCAAAAATATGCCTTTTGGACACACCCTTCTAATCCACTGATATCTTAGCGATCGTTTGGCGAAAGCGCTTTTTTCTTTCGCTATCCCTTTTAAAATACTCCCCTCTACCCTAAGCCACTAGTATTTTTAGTGCCCCTTTACGAAAGCGCAAAATTATGCCTTTTGGACACTCACCCTTATGCCATATAGGGGAAGGAGGCATTGACACTATATATGACCTTCTTACACCACCTTACCCCTTATACAATGCCCCTAATACACACACACCCCATCAGTGCCTTTCTGACACCTTGACCCCACTCAATATACGTCACTGATAAATATTTCTACTTCTCCGTGTGTGTATTCACTTCAACACCGCATTGAAGATAAATTATATTTTTTACCTACTATTCTTTCACACAGTGGCGGCTGGTCCTAAAGGGCACAAGGGCACGTGCCCACTCTAGATTTTCGACAAATAAAAAATCTTTTATCAAAAGCCAAAAAGAAATAATACACCACCGTGCCTCAATACCTCTTTCCTTGCATGTCACACCACGGCGAACGCGACCGCCGGCGATCAAAACTTATCTCCGGGGACACAGCAGATTTGTCCCAATTTCATCATCAATTTTGGTGGCGACGCCGGTCTATGCATTGGAGAATTAGTTTTAAAATCGCGTGCTATCGGCATCTCGCTGGGCACAATATTTCGTGTCTCCTAGCACTTGTTTATTGTTTGGATTTCGAGCGGCGCTGTCCTTGGCGCGGCGGGCGGAAGAGATTATTGCACAATTTTGTTTAGCTTTCTTGATATATTAACACGTGAAGGCCTAATAATTTCTTTTTGTTATCAGTTGGGGGATATTTTTTTTATTTAAATAGCTTATTAATTATTAGCAGTGCATTAGTGCGTAGTATTACTAGTAACTCTAGTACTGTGTATTTTGTTTTGTTCTTACTTTTGGGTTTTCCCGATCCGCCATTTCCAAAAAATGGAATCAGAAATAAACTCGTTTTCTTGATATATTAACACGTGAAGGCCTAATAATTTCTTTTTGTGATCAGTTGGGGGATATTTTTTTTATTTAAATAGCTTATTAATTATTAGCAGTGCATTAGTGCGTAGTATTACTAGTAACCCTAGTACTGTGTATTTTGTTTTGTTCTTACTTTTGGGTTTTCCCGATCCGCCATTTCCAAAAAATGGAATCAGAAATAAACTCGTTTTCTTGATATATTAACACGTGAAGGCCTAATAATTTCTTTTTGTGATCAGTTGGGGGATATTTTTTTTATTTAAATAGCTTATTAATTATTAGCAGTGCATTAGTACGTAGTATTAATAGTAATTCTAGTACTGTGTATTTTGTTTTCTTCTTACTTTTGAGTTTGCCCGATCCGCCGTTTCCAAAACATGGAATCAGAAATAAACTCGGTGCAATATTTATTACAAAAGACTGTTTTACAATTTTTTAAGTAGTTATTATTTATTGATTTGTATTTGTGCCCCCCCAAATAAAAAAGTCACGAGCCGCCACTGCTTTCACATATTGATATAATTTAAATTTGGAATTAAACTATTTGTATTTATGTACTAATTGTAAGAAATAGACTACAAAATAATTCGATATATTTAAAAGTTTGATACATAATTGGCGAAACATATGAAATGTCTTTAACACTTTGTAAAGAATATTTTTGTATCGAAATAACAAGCTTCAGAGGTTCGCTATATGCGCCACCCCAACCAAAAATACCATAACATAAAAATGACTGAGATTTTTTCGGCCCGGTTCTGATCGCCGAGTTGCGTCATCGAGTTCAACAACCACTTTTGCTAGACGTCCCGAGTGCGCATGCCTCGAGAGGACCGTCGCGGTCGTTTAAAAATCTGACTGGCGCCCAATGCGTACAAACGCACTTTTTCGCCCATACATTGGACGGATTCAGCGGTGTCGCGAATACGTTGTGATGGTCTAAATATATGTTGTCTATGGTTTCGATTGACTTAAAATTTTGATATCTTTCTAAATGAAATTTTATATTTATTATGTTTTTATTGTTGTACCACAGGTAATCTGTTAAACTACGTATTTGTTAAGTGATTCCGAGGTTAAAGGTCGATACATCTCTAAATTTTTTATACCAGTGGCGTAGGTAGCTTTAGAAAAGTAACTCAATACTTTTTGCCAGTACCTAGATATCGAAAAAGAACGTTTTTCACCCTCCTATTAAGACGAGTATGACATTTCTTACTTATAATACATATGAAGAATCTACTCTTAAAGTATGCGAAATAAAATAATTTACCCACCTGTTATTATTAAAAATAAGCCGAAGAACAAACAAAATTTTAAAATATTCAGATAAAATTTGACAAATTTTTGAAAACGGTTGTGGGAGTTTTGACACGCAAAAATCTCGAGACTTGCACAACCAGTGTTCTAAATCTGTTTATCATCTGACAAGAATAAATGCTCTTCCTCAAAGTGTGCAGAAAACTTTGTTTTCAGGGACAAGATCACAGTTTTCTTCGATCCGGCCAAGTTTTAGCGGGTATTTTTTGCATATTTTAATATCTATATATAAAACTGTGAACGCTTAACCAGTCTGCCGGGACTGAAGGCATAAAAATTAAATTTGAGATAAAAAAGATAAATATTTTCAAAAGTAATTTCAGTGACGTAGATAGTTTAGTTCACATGAATGGTAAAGCGGCTTTATAAACAAACCGTAAACTGGCAAAATGCAATAGCGAAAAATTCTGTGCCGTGTCAAACTATGGGTGCGGTTCAAAGACGACGAACTCAAACTCTAATTTTAAGCTGTTTAAAATATTGATTTTATTATTGTCATTATTTATTAATTAATTAAAACAGATGGACAATGTCGTATTTTGACTGTAATTTATATATGTGGTAAACGGGTAATTTTTCTATTATTTGCAGTGGCGGCTGGTGAAATTTCAAAGTTGTATATCTCTGTTCCTACTTACAGGACCCGTACCAAATTTAGGGGTTTTAATAGTGAGCCCACTGGGAATGTTTTGATAAAGAAAAATAACATTTTGTAATTTGCGAAAAAAAGTTGAATTTTGGGTGTGCCCCTCCTAAGAAAAAAATGAACACGTCTAGGTATTTTATTTATTATTTTTTCTAAACAAATTTTACATCATTCTGTCGACAGTTTTTAAATTTCAAGAGAAAAAAATGTGTTATTAGAAAGTTATAGTCATTTGAATTTTTTTTAAAATTGTAGTTTAGGCTTAAAAAAATTCAAATGACTATAACTTTCTACCAACACATTTTTTCCATCAAAATTTAAAAACTGTCGACAAAATGACGTAAAATTTATGTAAAAAAATAATAAATAAAATACCTAGACGCGTTCATTTTTTTCCTAGAAACCCAATCAAAACTTGTCACAATCTAAAAAATATATGTATATACTTAAATAAGGGAATATTACATACATTTTTGCCACGGTAAATACAAAAAAAAAGAGAAAGTTTACAATATGCGAAATTAGGAATAAAATTTAAGATACATAATATATATACTCCGTTGGAACCCGCCCTCCGTTGCCTTCTTTTGCGCCAAGGCGATCTATCGGCCAAACATACGTCACTGAGATAATTTTTGATGATATAGTACTATAGATCTCGGGCATAGTGAATGTCAGTAGAGGAAAAAATTCAAAGTATTACTTTTAACAAAACTGCTATATCCTGCAATTTTACAACAATTCTTGTTAGTAATTAGTAAAATTAGATATCCTTATCAAAATACAAGGTTATAAAGATACCAACAAAATTATATTCTCCATGTATTAAACGTTTTTAAGGCTTGTAATACAAGTTGATAATTACATATTTAAAAACATACAATCATAGCAAAAAAAACTGTAAATTATAATTTACAGATTTGGAAATGACTAAATTAGCAATTTTAAGCAGTTTAAATTATTGCTTAAAGATGGATATTTTAATTTTTGGACGTGATAAAATCTGCTCATCAAAACAACACCTTAAAATTTTTAAATTCTTTCAAATCAATGTGTATATGTATGTGTAATAATGTTATTACGTTTTAATGCTACTGTTATCTATACTAATATACAGGGTGATTTAAAAGTAAGGGCATAGAGCAACAGTGGATTCCTGGCATGACTGACCTTCAGCAAGAGGAGAAGACACCATTCATTCATATGTTTTGTTTCATACGTTGTGCGTGTATAGGACAAATACATCAGAGGAGAGAGAGAGAACGCTAAACATTCGACTTCACGCACCGTCGCTATGGCTTTCCAAGCAGTCTAGATTCCACCAAGCAACCTGTGATATGGCAGAACTAGATGAAAATAATCCATTTTTCCACACACTAGGCAGTGACGCAACATTTCTCAAAGTTTATCGATAGTTTTATTGTACTTCTTGGGCTTTCGGTCAGTTTAAATTAACCCTAAACTATAGAACAGATACGGATAATTTAAGTACCATTTACAACAACCTTATCATAAAAAAGTAAAACGAAAATAAAAGCAAAATTTTTGTGTCCCAACCCTTAAACATCTGGAATAATAAAACCAAAGCTCTTTACTGTAAACATCCACAAATCAGTCTAGTTTAAAACCCTGTTGCAATAAGTCATTTTGTTAAAATGTAGTGTTTAAGTGAAATCAATTTAAAAGGTATGTCCTATTCTACTATCTCTTGTTTATATAAATCTTACATAGAAAAATATATTACTATTACACCTTTGTTATTAGGATTCTGATGATGGTTTAGAGATGAAATAAACCGAAACGTCAAAACCATTTCAAGACTTTAATTTAAACTGACCGAAAGCCCAAGAAGTACAATAAAACTATTTAATCAAAAACGGTCAAGAAACCAATATTACTAATTTATCGATAGTCTTTTAAAGAAAAACCAAATTTCATTGTCATGTCACCAATCATCAAATGCAGAATCAGAAATTAAAGCAAGAAATAGGATATTCCATAAAAAAAAACTTTGATCAGTCACAACCATAGACTTTGAAAAAAAAAAGACAAAGTTTTTTTTATGTTCTGCCAGCCCACGAGGACCGAGGTCTAAGTACTATGTACCGTGGGTGTACTGGGGAAATCCGACTCAGACATCCAGAGCTGGAAACATCCGTACGGACTTCACCAGCCCTTTAAGAGGATGTGTGGGGTGGTACCACCTCGGTCGAGGAAGAAATCCTCTACCACCTGCCAATGACAATCACAAAATATCCATGGTCGAAGCGGGATTCGAACACGCGCCTCTCGGTTGCAAAGCTGGCGCCGTACCAACTTGGCCACCGGAGACCCATTACTATTCAAGGTGCACGTCAATAGACCAAATAATATTGACGACCTAAAAAACCGAATAAGGCGAGAAATTAGATTAATAAAACCTCAAACAGTTCAAAATGTTCTGCAAGAATTCGACGAGCGTCTCGGGAATTGCCAGGACGTTGGTAGAGGTCAATTCCAACATTTGTTGAAATAACTTTTCCACAAGTTTGCCATTTATTACACAGGCCTACAAAAAACATTTTTTTTTGGTGCAGCTCTAGTTGTGTCTATGGCCGATAAAACAGGTAATATACAGTATATTGACATATGTCATTTTAAGTCATCAGCTCGAGTTTACCTGCTACCCTTATTTTGATGTTTTTTAAAGTTTTGTTCGTAAACTGGCATTGTCACGATAAATCCTATAAATCAAATCAAATCAATCAAATCAAAACAAATAAGCTTTATTATCAAAAAACCAAAGTTTTGCCGACAAAGCCAGAGCAGTTTAACAGTACAAAACAAAATAAAAACAAAACATTTTCTACTTGTATAAAAAAAATTATAAATAAATAATACTAAAACTAAGAAAATCACACAAACCATAATCAACAAACAATAAAAGGTACAGAAAAGTTGTAAAATACATGAGCAAAAGACAGACATAATTAAACAGAAAAAAAAGTAAAACCAGAATCAATAAATTAAAACTTAAAAAACTTAGAAAACTAGGGGTTGACTGTTAAAATCAAAAATAACATACAACTAAATAAGTCAAAATCTGTCAGTGTAAAATTCGCCCAGTTCATAATAGGCTCTACCAGCTAACATCCTCTGAAGTTGTTTTTTAAATAACCTCTTAGTGGGAAGCTCCCTAATACCGCGAGGCAGATGATTGAACATCTTTATACCTTCATAATAAATAGAATTCCTCACCAAACTGGAAGTTGGGATAGGCAGCTGCAAGTCAAGACCCTGACAGGTATCATATCTTGGATTAACCGAAATAAATTTTGTTCGGTTTTCATATATGAGACAAACAGTCTCTAGTATATATAAACATGTTAGAGTCAGAATCTTCTCTCCCACAAACAACGGCCTGCATGAGTCTCTTGCACGAGCGCCACAAATAGATCTCACTGCACGCTTCTGAATTACAAAAACCGCAGCAGTAAGATAATGGCTGGCCGCACCCCAGAAGGATATGCCATATCGAAGTCGGGATTCCACCAAAGCATAATAAACTGCCTTTGCAAACTCTTTACCCAACTCCTGTGCAGCAATCTTAACAGCAAAACTATGTGATCCTGAAATCTAAGACCCTTATCTATTGTTAAACCTAGGAATTTGGTTTTGACCTCAACTGGCAAAGGCGCACTACCCACACTTACGCCCTCCACACTACACCTGAAACACATCATACAGGTTTTCTCAACATTCAATGACAATAAATTGGATTCACACCATGATTTTATTTTTATCAGGTCCAATGATACGGTAGCGGTCAAACTATCTACATCCGAACAGTGCCACAGTATTGTAGTGTCGTCAGCGAACATTGTAAACTGGCCACTGACATCGAGAGTTGAAAGATCATTGATATAGATGAGGAAAAGTAGTGGCCCCAATACAGATCCTTGTGGCACACCCCATCCAACCCTGTGACATTCAGATATATCAGATCCCAAAACAACGCGCTGTTCTCTCTCTGACAGGTAGGACGCAAACCAGGACAGTGTCACTCCTCTAAAGCCATATTTGTGAAGTTTCCGCAGCAGAACTCCATGACTGACACAGTCAAATGCCTTAGACAAATCACAGAAGACCGCTGCGGCAACACTACCACTATTAATGTGACAATAAACACTCTCCAACAACTTATACATAGCATCGTTCGTGCTATTGTTGCTTCGGAAACCAAACTGACAGTCACCAATAATATTATTTCGATCAAAAAACGATGTCATACGGACCTTAACCAATTTCTCTATTATTTTTGAAAGCGTGGAGAGTAAGGAAATTGGTCGGTAGTTAGCCGGGTCACCTGTATCACCGCTCTTATGGAGCGGAATAACCTTAGCCGATTTTAAAGCAGGAGAAAAATAGCCCATCTCCCAAGACAAGTTTATAGCCCGAGCAAGCACATCCAAAGCTGAATCAGGCATATTCAAGAAAATTTTTGCAGATATACCATCATCACCAGAGGTGATTTTATTTTTTATTGATCTTATAGTCAGTTTTAATTCATTTAGATCTGCAGGTAAAAAATAAAATGAATTTGGCACAGAGACAGACGAAAGAAAATCTAGCGGATCAGTTGTTTGTTTAAAGTCTTTCGTCATAGTTTCCGCTATTGTGCAATAATAAGTATTAATGTCATTAGCTGACAGCCCAAATAAAGTGATTTAGTTTAATAATGGCTAGTACATCCAGATCTTGTGTTAACGATCCTGATACATTTTGTTATGTTTGTGGTGAATATATACTGAAAGATCAGCGTAAATCGATTACAAACACTGTGAGCCGTTTGTATTTTGCTTACTTCGGTATTGAAATTCGACACCAAGATAAAGTGTGGGTTCCTCATAGCGTATGTAAAATATGCGTTGAACATTTGCGACAGTGGGATAAAGGGGCACGTAAGTCTTTGAAGTTTGGAGTGCCTATGATATGGCAAGAACAAAAAAATCATTATGACGACTGTTACTTTTGTATGACTAATATAGTGGGCATCAACAAAAACAATCGCCATAAATGGAAATACCCTAATATTCCTTCAGCACAAAGACCTATTCCTCATTCAGAAAATGTTCCAATTCCAGCTTTTTACCAAGTAGTGCAGCAGTCTCAGGAGGATCAAGCTGAAATAAATATTTCTTCTCCAGAAGATGATGACTTTGAATACTGCGGAGAAACCTCAAATCCTCAGCCATTTTCGCAGAGTGAGCTTAATGACCTCATCAGAGACTTAGATCTTTCTAAGGAGCGTGCTGAGTTACTAGCGTCAAGATTAAAAGAAAAAAATTACCTTTCCTCAGACGTTCGACTGTCAACATATCGCACGAGGGAACGAAACTTTTTGCAGTTTTTTTCCTCTGATGAAAATTTTGTGTATTGCTGTAATGTGAGTGGTTTGCTGACTTTCATGGGTTTGACGACCTATCAGTCCAAGGAATGGCGTCTCTTTATTGACAGCAGTAAACGAAGTCTCAAAGCAGTTCTTCTGCATAATGGAAATAAATATGCTTCCGTTCCAATTGCTCATTCAACATGTGTAAAAGAAGAATATGAGGTCATTTCGCTTCTTCTGCAGAAAATAAAATATATTGAACATACTGCGTCGACTTGAAGATGGTTAATTTTTATTGGGTCAACAGAGTGGTTATACTAAATACCCATGCTTTATTTGTCTCTGGGACAGTCGAGCCAAATCACGGCATTGGACTCAAAAAAATTGGCCTCTGAGAGATGCTCTTGTTGTTGGGGAAGGAAATGTTATAAATGAACCTTTAGTTTCAAGAGAAAAAATCATTCTTCCGCCATTGCATATAAAATTAGGGCTAATGAAGCAATTTGTTAAGGCTCTCGACAGAACTGGTCAATGTTTTCAGTTTCTTTCACAGAAATTTCCAGGTTTAAGTAGTGAAAAACTAAAAGCAGGTATCTTTGATGGACCTCAAATACGTCAATTAATGAAGGACACTACTAATTTTGAGGCTTCTATGACTGATGTGGAAAGGCTTGCGTGGAAATCTTTCGTAGCAGTTGCACAAAATTTCCTCGGAAATCATAAGGCTGACAACTACATAGAATTAGTCAAGGAAATGCTGATTCGATTCAGAGATTTAGGCTGTACTATGAGTATAAAATTACACTATCTTAATAGTCATCTAGATCACTTCAAACACAATTTAGGAGATCTAAGCGAAGAGCAAGGGGAACGTTTCCACCAAGACCTAAAAACGATGGAGAATAGATACCAAGGAAGGTGGGACACTCATATGCTGGCCGATTATTGCTGGGGAGTCATGCGAGATTGCCCAAGGCAGTTTCATTGCAGAAAATCACTAAAAAGACAATTTCTTCATGTGTAATGCCAATAAAATATTTTTTTTTGTGAAAAGTGTATTTTTTTGTATCTCGGGAACTAGAGCTGACAGAAAAAAACCGGTAACATTTTTGATATCGCCATGTAAGACATACTTAAAATCAGGTCTAAAATCCCCGGCACCAGAATGGTTGTAGGCCAGTGTTATTTTTAAAGGTAAACTGTCTTTTTTTCAAAAACGGTTCAATATAGGGTATGATACATGAAATATGATTGAAATTTTACGCAGAATTCAAAAATGAAATAAAAAAGGTTTCTATTGAAAAAAATTAAGTGTAACATGATAATATCTTCTTTTTGGGTCACCCCGTGTACATCAAATTTAGTTTAAGCAATGCGCAGCTAAAATAAAAAGTTGACATGTCTAAGCGTTTTTCTAAGAAAAGAATGCCTGAATTTTAAATGAATTTATTCCAACGAAGGTATCTGAAACTACTAGGTTTTTCTGTATAGGGAGTGTTACATAAACTTAGTCTTTAATTTTAAGCAGAATCAGAAATTAAAGCAAGAAATAGGATATTCCATAAAAAAACTTTGATCAGTCACAACCATAGACTTTAAAAACTAAAGACAACGTTATTTACTATTCAAAGCAATCAGTCATTGAATTTGCACTAGACTGGTGGATTGTATTGACTGGGCAACTTCAGACGGTTGCCAAAGTGTACAAAATGTCCTGATTGATGCCATCCAAGCAATACAGTATTACACAACATTTATTTGACTATATCTTCATCTAATAAAATTAGCATATATAAGTATTAAGTAATAAAAAAAGTAATATTTACATTTTCTTCTATTTTATGCATCATAGCCGAATAAACTTTTATTCCTTTGTCACCGTGATAAATTATTAAATAAAAGTGACAATGCTATTTGACAGTTTACTACTAGTTTTACTATAAATTGAAAAGTGACACAAGCCTAACCATAAATTTTTATCTATGCCTCAAGCGGCCATTCATAAAATTCGTTGACGTTTGCGACGTTGTTCCAAAGTAGAATTGTGTTGTTTTGTGTTTGCGAGAAGCATATAACTGTTTTTCTTTGAAGAAGCTGACATTATTTTGTGAAAAAACATTTAACATTTAAGTATGGTGCAGCAGTGCCAAATTTGCAAAATATTGGACTATTTAAACCCAGAAGCTTCTTTTCACAAGTAAGTGAGGCTGTATTCACTTTTATCGAATCCATTGGTGTAGTTTTACATATATCCATGTATTAGTAAAATTAGGATAACAAAAATTTAATAAAAAAAGCATGCCAATGGTGCTGGAAGCAGCAGCTGCTAGGAATGTTGGACAGTGCTATCATTTTCTCCACTGTGTCTACTTCTCTAAGTCGCATCCACTGCATGATTTAAACGGATGATTGATTTGGTGCGAAACAATTTTATGAATGAAATGCTTGGTCTATAGTTTTTTTAATGTCAATGGTCACAACCCTGTATATGCAAACAAATTTTCAAATTATAGATTCGGAAAACCCTAAAACTTTTATCTGAAAAATTTTTTGCTAACATTTCTATATTTTTTAAAATATTCAGCTAATCCTGGACAGTGTATTAAAGTGACAGTCATTATCCCAAAAGAAAAAAAGTAAAATTCTTAAAACTTTTACACAGCTTTCACAAAAAAATAAATTTTATTTGTAATAATGACAAATTAAAATGGTAGAAGTCAATTTTCTAATTTTTATTTCAGTTCAAAAAATTTTGTAAAAAAACATTCTCAAAGCCAAAAATCAGGGTAATTATTCGGATTAATGGAAACAGCGAATTTTTTCATGAAATTTTGCACAGACCCTGATTTTGGGTCGTAGAACACGAATCCTAAGTCAGTTTTTGGCGGTCTCGTAAGTATGGTTTTTCAAAAAAAAAAAAATTAACTTTTAGGTTAGCTTTTTCTATAGATTCCTTTAAGTTTGGACACTTTCACTTCAACATATCTGTAAAATTATAATTTTTATTATTTTTCGTCACACAAAACACCACATTTAGGCAGAAATAGCTAAGAAAATTGCATTTTCCTATAGAAAATTCCATTTTAACTCGCTACTAGCCGCCATTACTTTCCCAGCTGTCAACAATATTCCTGTGTCCGGCGTTGCCAGGTTTACTTATTTTTCATGAAAAAGTTGTAAATTAGGAATAATAAAAAAGCTAACCATAACAAACTAAAGTTACTATTCTGTCCAACTTAGTCAACAACATTTTTTAATTTTAACCTACATCAGACCTAACCAAAATCCTATTGATCAGTAATCCAACACCTGCATGCTGATGCATGCAACCATATCTGAACAAAAAGGTGTATACCCAACCCAAGCAAACCTGAGCAAAAAGGTGGTCAGGTTTGCTCAGATTTCATTGATATAGATACATATATATCTATACCAATGAAAACTGAGCAAACCTGACCACCTTTTGGTCAGGTTGGGTGAGCAAAAAGGTGGTCAGGTTTGCTCAGTTTTCATTGATATAGATATATGTATATGTATCTGTATCAATGAAATCTGAGCAAACCTGAGCACCTTTTTGCTCAGGTTTGCTTGGGTTTGACTGGGTTTGCTTGGGTCTGTCTGTCACTACTGCTGGCTAAATACTAAGCTAAATTACTGTTACTAGGGAAAATAAAATGCTAATATTGCCATCTCTTTTTTGGATTTATTTATGGCCGGAAACTATTAAAATTTGTGGGAAAAACGATTTGTAAATTTGGCAACAGCGCGTCTTTCCGTCAGAAATTTCGAGTATGTGTACCACGGGTTCCGTGTTTATTTTCTTTCAGTTTTTTGACATTTTCTCTGTTTTTTTTTTAATGTGTTTTTACATAAATTTGCCTAAATATGGTTCAGAAAAATAGTGTGTAATGACTTGTATAGATGTGTTTAAGTAAAAGTGCCGAAATTTAAAGAGTGTCAGTTAAATTTTTTTTTTTTGAAAAACCATACGAGACCGCCAAAAACTGACTTCGGATTCGTGTTCTACGACACAAAATTAGGGTATGTGCAAAATTTCATGAAAAAATTCGCTGTTTCCATTAATCTGAATAATTACCAAAATCAGCCTTAAAGTTAGAGTAATATAACTTACACTCTGATTTAACAACATGTCCACGGGACTTGAGGATTAAAGGTCATTTGCAGAGACTTTTGCCTTCTTAAAGACTCAAAAGTAGTAATAAGATGCAAATAGTATTATCCAAAACTTATAACCCAGTAATTTGGTTAATGACCATTATAGCCTGCACTGTACTACAATGAAAGACAAAAACTGATCTAGTCAGTGATGGGACATAGACATTATCTTTAGTCTTTAGATCATGTCGATTATAAACAAATATTTCTCTTTGTTATGTCAAATCTGCCTCTAAGATACCAAAGACAAACAGTACTTAAATATAAGGTATAGAAAAGAAGTATAACTTAGTTATACTACTTTTAATTGACACTTTACCTGGCACTATAAATAATGACCCCCGTAGTAATAACAGAGATTATCACAATGACAACAAATCATAAGTAATATTTGAGGATTTTTTGAAAAAGAACTTAATTACCAATAGATTTAGTGATTGCAGTGAACGCAGATTGGTTCCTGCAGTGCCAAAAATTACTAAAACATTGACCTAGAATATGACTAAGCATAAAAAATTTGACAATTTTAAAATTTATAGGTCTTCTATAAACTTTTAAAAAGTCATATACCTTAAGGCCAAATACGTAAAGATAAAGTTCAAGAAAAATTCTTGGCACACATATGGAAAACTATTTTCATCCCTAAAGCATCCATTTTAAAAATCATAAATAATTTCCTTGAATAAAATTATAAAAAAAGAGTAAACATAATTTGAAATGTTAGTTTTAATGTTCAACTACACTTATTACATTATAATAAAAAAAAATCAACCATAACACGCTATTAAACTAGTCGACGTGTCACTAAATCCAAGATGAATTGTTATGAAAAATATAAAAACATAAATTATAGCATACTTACTGTACTGTAAAAACAGAAAGTCCGTCCTGGGAAAACCGGCGTCTATAGAAGCTCCAGTTTCACTTGGTTACCTAAAAGGAATCAAAAGAACTTTTAATATGCCGAAGAAAACTCGCACGTTTTTAACATACCCAATGCCAAGTAGAAAATGAGAAATTTTGTGGAATCCGAAAAATCGCTGTGAACGTCACGTACCAGGCGCAAACGTCAAAATATCCTATTTTGTTCCGATGACTTTATACCTGAACAGTAACGACAGTATTAACAAGGCTGCTTTCCTGGATATTTTTTTTCTATTTACCTATATTGTAATATTTGTAATGTATTCTGGGTCGGTAGAACGACCTCTCATTGATAGCGGCGACTTTTTTTACTCTCATACAGGTCCATTAAAAAGCAAACCTTGTGTTAGAACTAAAAATACCGAAATTATAAAGATTTGCTACCAAAGAAAGAAAATTTATTTAAAGTGTTAAAAATTTTTGTTTTTAGGGTGAGCAAAAAGTACCTGAATATTATTACAAATAAAGAAAAAGAAAAACATTTTTTTTTTTTCAAAAAGTCACCCCATCTCCCCATCGCTGTAAACAAATAACTGCTCACAATAAGTTTCTTTCTGATAAAATATGTGTGCAAATTAAATAAACAAGAATTAAAAATACCTAAATTTCTGGTTTGTTTTACCGGTTATGTTATAAGATAAGGTAAACATTTTGCCATAGATGTTTCTTACTCAGCCTTAAAAAAGGAACAGAATGAACAGATACTCAGATACCGCGCCATGATATACATAGCGGTATGCTCATAGACCTACCATAATTTCATCTTAGGGTAGGTATCTACGCTATGCCAGTGGCGGCTTACGCAATTTCAAAGTTGTATCTCTCTGTTCCTACTTACAGGACCCGTACCAAATTTAGGGGTTTTAATAGTGAGCCCCCTGGGAATGTTTTGGTAAAGAAAAAAAAACATTTTGTAATTTGCGAAAAGAAGTTGAATTTTTTTAGTACCTAAACGCTCGACCTTTTTTGGAAATACTCCCCGGAATTGAACTGTCGGATTTTTTGGAAATTCTCCCAGATCTATACGGTGGACTTTTTTAGTAGGTACATACCTATCTATAAATATGCCCTCTTGCCCTGGACTGGAATGCTGTCCCACTAAACTTGCCCTTAAGGATGGCACGGACTTGTGAACAAAAACCTGATAAATGGGAGAAGGAATCTTATTCTATTATACGTGTGTAAAAGAAAATTTAAACTAAAATCGAAACAGTGGGGCAAACAGTGGGGCAAAAGCAGTCATTTAATATTAACTTTCGTTGTTAAAAAATACGATTTGACCATTTTGTTACCAAAAATGTATATTATAATTCATAAAACAAAATTGATAAAATGTTATTTAGGGCAAAGTGGGAATATTTTGTAGGGGCAAAGTGGCCCTGTTCCTTAATGACTGCTTATTAGTGAATTTTATTTTTTTATATTATTTTTTCAGACCAACAGAAAAGATCGTATTTTTTATTAGTGCTTTTATTTAAAACCTAGTAATATTTTCTTATTCTTGAAATGGGCTAGTTTTATTTTTTGATTATAGTGTTTAAAGTTAGTTTAAAATTAATCAGTATATATGTATGTATGTACCTATTTTGTTGTGACTTCAAATTTTTTTATCTAAATTTGTTCCAAATAAAGTTCTTTTTTTGCGATGACAAGGCCTTTTTTCTATTTTAAACTTTAAAATCGACATAATATATAGCATTTTGTTATAATTAAAAGTTCCATTTTACTCCATATGTGGGGCAAAGTGGAAAAATACAAAATGTAGGTAAAAAAAGGTAATAAATTCTCTAACCACCTGAAAATTCCTTATACAATAAGGATTTCAACAAATAATGGTAAAACAGCTATTCTCCGGGCTATATGCCCCTCCGAGCGCTGAATTACATACCATTGCCATAGGCCAACGAGTTCGAAACCGGTCTGCAGGTGACGACATCCTAACTAAAGAAAAAGCTTCCTTCTTCCTAGTAGTTTCTTGCATTCAAAACAAGTATTTTATTATCTAACTGTGTTAGAAGAAAATACGGCAAATTGTGGTATGTAATTCAGCGCTCGGAGGGGCATATAGCCCGGAGAATAGCTGTTTTACCATTATTTGTTGAAATCCTTATTGTATAAGGAATTTTCAGGTGGTTAGAGAATTTATTCTCAATTTTTGCATATTTATATGTACCCCTGACAAGTAGACTTTCATTCATACGTTTGAAAAAAAGGTAAATTTAAAGAAGCATATTGTTTGTTTTAAAATTTTAGTTAAATTAGTGAAAACTAAAGCTTTCTAAAGTCTAAAGATGCATTAAAACTTGAAACAACTTTAAACACATTTTATTGTCGATTTTTCTCGTTAGCGTTGCCACTCTGTCACATTCCCCTACTTATATATTTTTTGATTAATTTCTTTCCAATCATAGGTACGTTTATTTTTGAAAAAAATGTAGGTATTTCCTTTTTTTCCTAACAAGGTCAAAAACCCAAATTTAGACTGGGTTGGACGAAACTGAACTAACCTGCAAAGAATTTTCTTCTAGAGATATAAAAAAATAGTGTTGGTTAGTGCCGATTCGTGCAACACAAACGAACAGACCTTTTAAAATTTATCACTTCTTACATTATTTACATGTTTTTGTAAGAGAACATCAGCTTATCTAAAAGTAATAAAATGCCAAGAATAACTTAATCTTATCTAGCCGCCCTATTTGAATTCTGAATTGATAGGTAAAGTAATCCGAAGGAAAGTAGAAGAATTTGTAAGTAGGTACCTATCTAAAATTTCGATATGGATTAAAAAATCACGGGAAAATTTTTCCTTGATTTTTCAATCCATATCAAAATATGTAATATCAATGGCTTGAACCATATTATAAAAAATAATCTATGACTTAAATGTTTTGCACCTCTCAAGAAAAGAAATCGCCTTTATTATTATAATTAAATTAAGTAACTCACATGCCAATTAGGAGGAACTTTTTTTTATATGTATGATTGGTTTTATTTTTGTTACTGAAAGGTAGGATATCGCAGGGACGTATTTCTAAATTTTGCGCCCTGGGCGAATATGATCGGCCGCCCCAGCACTCGATAGCAAAAGTAAAAAAAAACTATAAGCAAACGACAGAGAGCAGCCGCCGGAGACGATCGGGGTGCCCGCCAAAACCAGAGGGACGGCCCTCCGGTCGCCCCTCTGGGACCGGCCGCCCCGAGCGATCGTCCCCTACGCCCCTGGGAATATACGTCACTGGGATATCGTCACATGATGAGTTGGCTACAATCATAGGGACATTGTGGAACCATTTCGCTTCTGTAAGATCATTTAGTTTCCTGTTTATTATTGTCACGTAGTGTTTAAAGCAGTAACATTATGAATTTTTAATAGTTCAGAAACGTCTTTTTGTGTTATTGTCCTCACTAGAAGTATAAGTTTACTAGGGTACTATTTCTGTTTGTGGTGCCCTCTACAGTTGTGTCGAAAATCTTGAATAGATCAATAGACAGATAAAAATCATCTTGGAGGAAATAGAAAGAGCGTGCCAGTTTTGTCTTGTTTTAAAGTACAAATAATATTATCATGGAATATTTTATGAACAAATTGTAGACTGATTTTAGTAATAACTGTAATCTCTCACAGAGTGCAGAGATTTGTAACTTTTTCGATTTTTTAAAAATTCTCTCAAGATGTCGCCAAAAGCACAGATCCCAGAGGCGTACCATAAAAATATGAATTTCAATTTTTTCTTTTATTTTTGCATTATAAAAATCAAAACCTAAAACACGATTTAGAAAATGCCTTTTTGATAAATTTATGAGAAATAATCTTTTAACCTCATCGGAAGTGTTTTTCAACTTAAATTTTTCTTTTATAAAACAGTTCAAGACAACCTGGCAACGTTGCTTTATTGTTGCTAGTAGCTAAACGTCAAAATATTGAGAAGTTTGCCAACTTTTGTTGGTTTGTTGTTGTTCCATATTTTATTTTATTAAAAGTTCAAGAATTAGGAATATATTAGTAAATTAATATTATAAATTAAAATGTCCAAAGAAATACAGCTTTTTAAATTATGTAGAGGAAATTTCGCACAGGTAATACCTATATTTTTTTAGTTACATAACAATAGGGGCAGTTCCCAATTTACCAAATTTAATTAAAAAGAGATTAATAATAACAAATAATACATATATTATATCATTAACATGTTCATCGTTTTTAAAGCTTTATGAACTACTAGCTTTCGCCCGCGACTTCGTCCGTAGTATAACAATTTTACTCCATTACAAAATGAATCCCCGTTTAACCCCCTTAGGGGTTTATTTATTAAGAACTGTAAAACACGTGTTTAAACATTTATGGCCAGATTCTCCAACGCTAGTCCGGTCTAATTTAACAACCAAAAGTTTTAAATTGACAAGTGTAACGAATAAGACAACTAAATTTTATACTATGAATTTGTTTCTGAGGTTTTTTGCAAATTTGCAAAGAAAAGGGTAATTTTAGTACGTACGTTTGGCAAGAATAGAATTAAATTCGGTAATTATGTAGTATACGGTTTTCAGCTATTTTTGCATTTTTTGGGAAAATTCTTTTATGGTCACATTATACTGTCTTTCCTGATTGCAAATAGAAGTGCGCACATAATAAATTATGAGCAAACCTGACCACCTTTGTGCTCACCAACCTGACCAAAAAGGTGGTCAGGTTTGCTCAGTTTTGATATAGATACATAATATGTATCTATATCAATGAAAACTGAGCAAACCTGAGCACCTTTTTGCTCAGGTTGGTGAGCAAAAAGGTGGTCAGGTTTGCTCATAATTTATTATGTGCGCACTTATATTTGCAATCAGGAAAGACGGTAGAATGTGACCATAAAAGAATTTTCCCAAAAAACGCAAAAATAGCTGAAAACCGTATACTACATAATTACCTTAAATTCATTCTAGTAATCCGTTCCAAGTTCCAAGATGAAAATCTTTGGAAACCAAGCAAATTGCTGAAATATCAGAGTACCTAATTCATAAGTTTTTAAGGATGACATTAATAATGACAGAATAAAAACCTGTCAAAACATAATTGATCAACTAGGGGATCTTAATTTAAACCAGAACTAAACCTTAAACCGTTTTAGTTAATCTGGACGTAATATTTTTTCGTTAAAAGGTACTCAAAAAAGTTTGAGCATATTTTTTATATTATGTACCGTAAAACCGGGTGACTTGAGACAGCCTGGTGACTTGCGCCACAACTTCACGTTTTTTTAAGACAGGTGGTAACACTGTAATTTAATAGAATTCGTTTGGTGTATTGGTGGCGTTCAGTTGCCCTTAGTTCGGTCTTCACGACGGAGCGGTTTTTAGCCCGATCAAGTAAAGGTAAGTCAAAGTTTTTCGCTAAACATCATTTTTTGTATAATGCATTTCTCAGATACTCTGCAAAACTTTATGTGCACCACCTACTGATAAAACCTTTGAATTTTTCATTGTTATTATGTCGATAGCCTTACTTAAAGCCCACCTAAACCCGTTGACAGCGGTTCTCAATTGCGGTTTGTTTTTTGTTTGTGACTTATTTTTGCGCTTGAAACCAGAAAATATTGAAGTATTGATGTCTCAATACACCCGATCCCCGCGGGTGACTTGAGATAACCGATAAAACAAATATAGATATTCAAGTACGCGATCGGAAAGCTTGGTACATAGAAAAACCCATTCTAAAGATCACGACTTAAATTTAGGCCCACCTGACATTGATGTATCTTTGAGCATGTATGCTTGGTGCACCTTCAAAGTTGAAAATTGTCTCAAGTCACCCAGTTTTACGGTATTTATTAAGTTTCGATTTGATAGAACCATCTAATATTTTTCTCCATATAAAATTTGACCCCCTATTTCACCCCCTTAGGGGATGAATTTTAATATTTTATATTTTACAACAGCTTTCTTATAAAAAAAAAATTATTAATATATTATCAGTGCAGCTTTCCAAGGATAATTTGATTTTTTATTGAGGTTTATATATCAAAAACAATATGACAAAAACTCTAGCCCTCCCTAGCTTGTACTGATTACATAAGTAGTTTGTCATCACATACCAAAACGGTATTTTTGCACTCTACACACATATTTCCCTTAATATAGTTGGTATTTCCAGGAGATGGTTAAACCAAGTTTTAATCATCAGGAGATGAACAATTTTAGTACTTCATAGGTGTAAAAGCTTACACATTGCCAATCAAGGCTTTGTATATTATTATCAATCACTGAATATTTATAAGGATACTCATATTTGGCAACCAAAGGAAACATAATTTATTTCTGTATCTTGTAGGTAGTTTTTAGTGGATATCTGTACTATAGTTTTACTTTGTTGTACATACAAATAAAACATTTTTTTTATTATATGTATAGAGACATCCAGTTTAAGAATCATGCCTATTTACAGCCGTTGTATATTTTTGTTTTAATTAATTCAACACAGTTCAGCTATGGGTTAAATTCAAGTTAGGTAGTCTATTTTACAACCTTTGGTCAACACTTTTAATGCAAGCAAACCCACCTGGCAAGATTCATATTGAAAACTGTTTTTTGTACTCGTGAACAAGGCACCAAAGTGGGTACCAAAACGTTAGGTGGTCTATTATTAAAAATATCGGTCAAGTGCCAGCTATACTTGCACAATTAGTGTTCCGCGCCATCAGCCCCCCACTTAAGTTAGTAATTAATGCGCTCGCGTTTTGATTGAGCCAACCTAAAAATTTTGAAAATCATATAATGACAAAAGTAATTGTTCTTTAACTTGTGAGAAATATTTTTTGTCAAAAACTTTTTCTCTAAAACCAATGGTTCAGCAGTTATAACGAAATAAACAATTAAATTGTTTATAACAATAACTGATTGCACTAGAATTTTTCTATTCTGACAATTTTGGCTCAATCTAGACCTAATTCTCAATGTTCATGATTTTTTTCAGGTTTTTTTGAACGATCCTTTTGGTGATAAGAGTGGGGGACCGCAATTTTTACGCTTTTCCTGAAAAATGAAAAAATATATTATATACATATATTGTTGAATTTGTGCTTCAATAAGCTTTCATTTTACCCCCTGAAGATAACCCCCACCCAGAATCAAAATTCATCTTTTTATACTTCACGTCTATAATTGGGCCACCACACTCTATCTGTGTGCAGAACATGCTTTTATTAAATACAGTCAACTTCGGATATAACGAACCACCAAGGGGATCTTTAAACAGTTCGTTATAGCAGGGCGTTCGTTATATCCGAAGTGCAGAGAATAAAACAAATATGTATTATGTACTGTATGGTACTTTTTATGAGTCGTTTATTATAATCAATACATAATAGTATTTTTAAATTATGTACTTATTAAACATACATATTTGTATAATTTATACAAAATCAGTAATTTGAAATTTTTTCTTTTTTCTAGTACATGTTTTTCAATTTTAATTTGTAAGGAATCACCAGACTCAATCAACACTCTTGTCAAAATTATTATTATTAAAATTTACGAATATTAATAGTCTTTGACTTTTGTAACTGATAGTCCCTACAGATTTAGGCATTTACAACCCCATTTTGCAGTTTTGTAATTATGTCAACTTTTTCTGCTTTTTCGCTTGCTGAATTTTGGCGCGCTCTGCTCCATGCTAGAACAATATTCCCTCGCCTATTGCCGAAATTAAACTACAAATTGAAATGGCGCCTGACAGGTCGCTACTCGACCCGTTATCCGAGAATACCAACCATAGAGAAGCGACAAAACGTGTCGGTGCCTTTGATATTTAGGGTAACCAGTTCTGCTGACCTTGGGCAGACACGTATCCACAATATTGAACGGAGAAAGATATTTCGTCACACTAATGATGCGGTATAGACAGAAGTCCACATTATCGTCGCACATGCCCTGTGAAATCTTGTATTGTCTTTGTCGCTTCTCTATGTTTGCTATTCTCGGCCGTTACTTTACGAATATGGAAGTGATACGTACATGAAATTTCGACAGTTCGTTATAACCGAACTTCCACAAGCAAAAACTAATCAAAATAGGGTTCGCTATAGCCGATAGTTCGTTATAGCCGGGTTCGTTATAAACGAACAAAAAATACATACATTCTTATGGCGTTTTGGCCGGACCATAATTTTTGTTCGTAATAACCGGTGGTTCGTTATATGCAGGGGTCGTTATATCCGAAGTTGACTGTATTTAAATAAAAAATAAAATTAACGGACACATTTAGAGTTATGAAACGTCATATCAATATCCATTAAATAACAGGTGGTACATAAATGAATGAAAAAGGAAAATGTCAAAGAAACATAAGGCTAGAGTTTTATCTCAACTGCGTTATAATATACATGCTAGTATACTCCACAGAATGTTACGAAATATTGGAAAAAAATATCAAATTCTTATTACACCCAGTATAATATGAACACGAACTTTTTTAAAAAATTAGGACCACATTAAGTAACATTCTTTGAGAATGAACCTTAAAAGTAAAAAGTTTCAAATCAGTCTACAGGTTCTGAAAATAAAAAACTTCCAAGTTGTGGCGATTTTCTGTTAGTATGTTAATTTTTTAGGATAGTTCATTTATTGTCTCTATACAGGGTGGTCAAAAAAGTTGCACGAAATGCAAAAAAAAATTATTTGACGTTTCTCAAAAAAAATTATAAGTTGGTGCTTGTTACAAAACCTCTAAGTACGATGACAGTTTTTCGTATTAGGGTCATAAATTTAAAAAAAAAAGTAAAAATTGCTGTAGAATAAACTGCCTCTATTTTTAAAAATTGACGAAAATTTTATTACGAAAAGTTCCTTAGGATCTCATAAAAGTCCCAACTATAAAATCTGAAGCTAAAATTGCAAAGAAAAAAGTTTGAAATATTTTTCGCGATTTTACATCGCCCAAGAACGGCTCCGACTCGTTTTATTTTTTTAAATGCGTAACTCTTATCCATGCGACGGTAAAATATTAAAAGGATAATTTTTGTTAAGTTTTATTAGCTAGTTTTAATGATTTCTTTTTCATAAAATTCTACTTTTTTTTTGTTTCAATGCGAATTTTCTGGAACAGTGTGCAGCAAAACTCTAGAATTTTAACCTTAAATTGTATTTTGGATTCTGATGAGATTCCAAACAATTTTCCTTTATAAAGTTTTCATCAATTTTTAAAAATTGAGGTAGTTTATTCTTCAGTGATTTGATCTTTTTTCCAATTTATGATCTTAGTACGCAAGTGTTACAAAAATTGTCATCGTATTTAGAGGTTTGGGAACAAGCACCAATTTTTCTCAAGAATGCAATTTTCTGAGAAATGTCAAATAAAAAAATTTCCATTTGGTGCAAACTTTTTTGACTACCCTATTAAAACCTGACATAGGCTATCTTTTTTCTTTGAAGAGATAGACTAGTACTTCCGAAAGCAAAGTTGTATGAATTAACGAAACTAAGAAATATCAACAAAAAAATGTTCTCCACTTTTGCCAGATTTTGCAGTAGCCACTTAAACAATATTTTTTAAATGGTAACACTGCATTTTTTTATCATTAATTAAGAGATCTCAAAATTATGAATAAAAAATGTGCAGTAACATTTTTTTATTCGAACAGCCGTTTTCGAAAAATCGGTCGAAAAAAATTAAAATAACCCGCAGTCTATTAGTATCAAAACATTTATTTGAGGGTCAACACAGCACAAATTTTATTTATTAAAAAATTGAAGAATGATAATAATAAACAAAATTAAAAACCTAATAACTTTTCTTCAATAAATGATCAAATTGATGCCCTCTTTCCTTGTAGTATACATCAGAAAATCCGTTTTACAATGTTATTGTTAACATATTCCAGTATATCGGGTGTAATGCTATTATTTGAATTTTTTCGACCGGTTGCTCGAAAACAACTACTCTAATAAAAAAATGTTACTGCACATTTTTTATTCATAATTTTGGGATCTCTTAAATAATTATAAAAAATGCGGTGTTGCCATTTAAAAAAATATTATTTAAGTGGCTCTTGTGAAATCTGGGACAGCTGCAAAAAAAAATTGTTGATTTTTCTTAGTTAGGTTAATTCATACAACTTTGCTTTTGGAAGTAATAGTCTATCTTTTCAAATAAAAAAGTTAGCCTATGTCAGGTTTTAAACTTACACTGTATAAAAGAAGAAACTGCCTGACTGATTGACTGACATATTAACGCACAGCCCACTCCTCTGGGTCTAGAAACTTGAAATTTTGCACAGGGGTTTCTTATATAACTTGGGCATGCACTAAGGAAGGGTTTTTAGAAATTTAACCCCTAAGGGGGTGTGAAATAGGGGTTTGAAGTTGTAATTTAATTATGGATATATATCTAACCTAACATCTCTTGTATTCATAATCATGAAACCAAAACTACACTATTATCATACCACGCGGACGAAATCGCGGGCGGAAGCTAGTCTCTATATATAAAAGAAGAAACTGTCTGACTGATTGGCATTGATCAATGCACAGTCCACACCGCTGGGTCTAGAAACTTGAAATTTTGCACAGAGGTTTCTTATATAACGTAGGCATCTACTAAGGAAGTGTTTTCAAAATTCAGCCCCTAAGGGGGTGAAACAGGGGTTCAAACTTTATATGGAGAAATATATTAGATGGTCCTATTAACTCGAAACTTCATGGAAGTACTCTAAAAAATAAATGTTTAAAGACGTGTTTTATAATTTTTAATAAATCAACCCCTAAAGGGGTGAAATGGGGGTTCAGAGTTTGTGATGGAGTAAAATTGTTATACGGTTCTATTACCTTGAAACTACGTGACAGTACCCAAAAAAACTAACAGATGTTTTATAATGTAATTTAATTATGGATATAACTAACCTAACCTGACAACTCATGTATTCATAATCATGACACCAAATCTACACTATTATCGCCTATACCACGCGGGCGGAAGCTAGTCTACACGTATACAGGGTGACAATTTGTCAAATTGTCACCCTGTATACGTGTAGACTAGCTTCCGCCCGCGATATCAAATTGAATTTGATAACGATCAATGGGCTATAAGTTTAGAACCAAGAAAGAAATTTCAAAACGCTTAAACCGTTCTCGTGCTATGAAGGGGGAGGTAAAATTTATGTTATTTTCATTGTGGTAGAATTATCCCCTAAGCGGTCACATCCACCCCCTTGAAAATCTTAAATGGGAAGATAGGTTAAGTGACACCTCGTTTGAAACCTTCCTTAATTCTACCACAATGAAAATAACTTTACTTCACTCCGGTTTTATCGTATCTAAGAGGTCCTTATTCAATCTCGATAGTTTTCGTTACTTTAGGTGTAAAATCGCCATGCGATCTGAAATAACTACATTCCAAATCAAAATATTCCAATGAGCATAATTCAGCAATGGGTTATTAAATTTGAAAAACCGAAGCGTCACGATGTACATAATTAAGAGGCCTTTCAAACAAGGTGTCACTTAACCTATCTTCTCATTTAAGATTTCTAAGGGGGTGAATTTGATGGCTTAGGGGATAATTCTACCACAATAAAAATAACATAATTTTACTTCCCCCTTCATTTTACGAAAATTTCTTTCTTGTTTCTAAACTTATAGCACATTGATCGTTTTCAAATTGTCACCCTGTATGTATGTATTAAAAGAGGAAGCTGAGTGACTGACTAATATCAACGCTCAGCCCACACCGCTGGGGCTAGAAACTTGAAATTTTGCAGAGGTTTCATACATAACGTGGGCATCTACTAAGGAAGTTTTTTTTTTAAATTCAACCCCAAATGGGGTGAAACAGGGGTTCAAACTTTGTATAGAGAAAAATATTAGATGGTCCTATTAACTCCAAACTTCATAGAAGTACTGTCAAAAATAAATGTTTAATCCCGTATTTTTACTGTTTTTAATAAATCTGCCAATAAGGGAGTTAAATGGGGGTTCAAAGTTTGTAATGGAGTAAAATTGTTATACCGCGGGCGATAGATAGTGTGGTACCTATAAAGAACCAGAGTTGTTTTTTTAAATTTTATTTTCTTTCTGTAAATAAAAGTTCGCAATTTTTATTTTGTGTAGATTGGGATAAAGTACAGTATAAAAAACATGACATTGTCCCAAATAAAATTATTACGGTATGGAACTTAAATAATATAACAAGGGGACCCCTAGGAGGTGGGGCCCTAGGCTATGGCCTAGTGTGCCTAATGGTTAATCCGCCACTGCCTAAGGTTGAATACTTTTGGTGATATTTGATGGAAAATCTAAATTTAAAATTTCTTACTAGACAATATAGAAAAACTATATGAATAGAACTATATGAATAGAAATGTATTCATATAGTAAACTTTAGATAGATAGTCACTTGTCATTTATGACACCCTGTTGAAGTCTGGTCTATTTTGCGTTTAGAGGTTGGCTAAAAAGGCAGGTTCTTTTACCTCAACTTAAATAATAAACACGCAAGAAAATCTAGTCTGTGAAATCTATAAAAACCAAAAGTAAGATGTTTAAAACACACACTTAAAAACCACCAAAATCAAACGAAAATAAAGGGACGCGACCTGTCGTGTCAACTTGATACGGTGCACTACTGATCCATAAAGTCTATTTACTTCAAAGATAGACACGACATAAACATTACCATTGCATGATTATCACTTGAACAGGATGCGCATCCAAGTGCATCCTGTCCTTATTGGCCATTTGGCAGTAAAAGGACTCTTGCCGCTGTATGCACCTGCATCTCAAGACAAGCAAGTCGGGGTATTGTTTTTACAGAATTGTAATCAGCTTGTACGCCGAATTTCGTGTTGTTTGTATTTTTAATTTTGCCATTTATTTTTTTTTTGTTTATTTATTTTACACCCACAAATGGGTACAACAGATAATTAAAATACAGTATTGTAGAATAGAAAAAAGTGGGTTGTAACATTACAAAATACAAAAGAAAGAAAGGCAAAATCAAAAATTAAGCTAGGGTACATTATTAACAATTAATAGCAATTAAGCAATTTAAGATAAAACCAGGGACGTAACGACAGGGGGTGGAAGCGGTGCCGCGCGCCAGGGCCCGGGACTCGAAGGGGCCCGGCGGCCCTGTTATTTCTGATTGAAATAACCTTCAAAGAGGTTAAAAAAGGAAGATAGTACCAGTACCGTCCTGTTTTGAAAGAGCTATTATCAAAAGATAAGACATCTGTAAAATATTTGTCGCCCACCATTCAGAACGAAATTATCGACCTCTTAGCCACAGAGGTGCAGACTAAATTGATTAGTTAAATCAGTGAATCTCCATTTTTTTCACTAATAATGGATTCAACTCAAGATGTTGCGAAAATTGATCAAGGACGCCGAAAATGTAAACATTATACGTGATGTTGTTATAAGAGATGTTTTTCTCGGTTTTGAAGAATGTGTAGGGCAATCGGCTGAAGACATAGTGAAACAGTTATTATTGTTTTTTGAAAACAATTTCATCATTTCCAAACACTTCGAAAAGTTGTTGATAATACTAGTTAGGTAGGTAGTTCTATTTTACTCCTGTCTTCCTTTTTAAACACAGGAATGATTTTGGATGTTTTCCAAATATCTGGGAATTGTGAAGTTTTTAAAGAAAATTAAAAATTATGGTAAGAGGTTCAGCAAAAAGGCAAGCACAATCATGTAATAAAAAAGATGGTATTCTGTCTGGACCTACGGTCCCCTTTTGTTTCATCCTCCTCAGGCAACGCAAAACATCCGCCTCATCAAACTTATCTATGAGAATAGTATCCGTTATAGCAGTTGTCAAAAGAATATCTACATTACCAGGTAAAATACATATCTCGGCATTAAACCAAGCCCAATAAGCGATCATTAATATTCTTAACAAAATTATACTGAGTGATGTTAAAGAAATGCATATAATTTAACAAACACAAGGTTTTCTCATCAATATTTTCACCAGATGATTCTTTTGAAAAGTCCGGCAAGTTAAAATCGACCAAAAATAGAACTTTAGATCTGTATAATAAGTATCCCAATTCACTTATAATCTCGAATAATTGATTATAGTTATCGACATTCGTATTAGGTGGTATATAGACCAAGAATCAATGGATACTGGTATATTATTAATTTTTAAAACTGAAGCCTTATAAATATTTTTCATTGCCAAAACACGTCCACAATAAAGATTGTTTGAAAAGAAAAGAAAGATATTTTAAAGATATTCTGCTGGCTAAAAAGATGAATTACTTGTAGGAAAATGCGTAGAATTAGATGGAAATAGGTGCGTTTCACCTGAAAGACTCGATGGTTGCTATTTAACTAGTCGAAGGATATCAGACCTAACTTTTTCAAGTACTGTTTATAAGCAAAACAACTATTATAATCCCATGCAGCATGATTATCTGGAATGTCTAGTTTTTGTTTCTCCCTAACGTTAACACAGTTAATACATTTATACTCTTTGGAAACCCTGCAGGTCTTGATATCATGACTACTCATCCAACTGTAGGTCAGCCTGATAAATTTAATTATTTTTCTTTGTAGGCCATAGTTTTAAAATTTTGCATTGGGAATCTGAAAAAAATATATGCGGATTTTGTAGTTGAATGCACTACATGGAAGTCTCCTCATTGTATCTTTGGAAAAGTCCAACAATCCGAACTACCCTCTTGTTTTGGAAGTACATATTGTTATTAATTGTTATTGTTGCTTGCTGCTTGTTTAAAATGTCTAGTACAGACACTGCAGACGAAACCCAAGATTATGTTGATTTAAGTCCATCCAAAAAACACCCAAAGAGAAGCCATTTAAGCGTTGAGATGAAAGAAGTGAATTTAAATGTTTATAAGGGCGGACTGGAGGAGCATCTCGATTTTTCTAGGGAAGAAATAATACAAAGTGTCGCAAAAAAAGTTGCTGTAGGCGTCGTGCATCTGTATTTAACGTGATTAGAGAACAATCGCATTCGTTTTCAAAACCAGCCAGAACTGCATGAGCCTTATTGAAGCACTGGGCGAGATGGAGAAACATACAATACGAAGGAAAGTCCACGAGTTTTTTTTAGAAATGAAATACCAACTATCGACAAAGTTTTGAGAATGATGGTAAACGACGATGCTGATTTACCGAATTTTGCAAGGTCTAATTTTTATAAACTTAAAACACAAAAAAATTATTCTTCCACGCGCAATCTCGGTCCACCCACCAATCCATAGTTTGTATATTTCACGATATAGTATTTTTCACATCCCGATATACTGACATAATAACTTCGAAAATATTGCGAAAATAATTTTTCAATAATTCAGTGTGGATTTTTTTTATCTAAGACATCCCACATAGAGTTCAAGCCTAAGTACTAACGTACCGTGGGCGTCTGAAGAGAAGGGAAATGTAGTCTATTGATACGGGATTTGGAGGCTGGGACGGGAAGGGAAAACATCTGCAGGCAATTTGTTCCATAATTCGGAGACCCTAGGTAGGAATGAGCGAAAGAAGTGGTCTGTTCTAGGCTTTTGCAGCTGGACAGTAAAGGCATGCATACGTAACGCGCCTCTTGTTGTTCTGTTAGGAACAGTCAAGAGGGAAATAATACCGGCTAGTTCTTCAGAGCAAAATCCGTGGAAGTAGCGGTAGAAAAGGTATACATCCCCAACAGCGCGGCGACGAGCGAGAGAAGGGAGTTTTCTCGTGAGGGCTGGGTCATTGATAAGTCGAATGGCTCTCTTTTGGATAGAATCAAGGATGTTGTGTCGAAGGTGATGCCGCTCCCCAGATGTGGGAGCAGTACTCGAGGTTAAGTCTTATTTGGGAAACATAGAGAGTGAATAAGTTGGAAGGGGAGAAGTATTTTCTGGCTCGAAAGAAAACCAAGCTTTTTAGCTGCCGATGTGACTACTGAAGTAATGTGTTTGTGCCAACTGAGATCATTTTCAAAAGCGACGCCCACAAGATCGAATGGCCATTCATGTGGATGGGGTAAGCGTTGCCAGATTTTTTCGTGACAGGGAGCAAGACTGGGTTTTGGAGGCGTTGAACTGAACAAGGTTCTTGGCACCCCAGTCTAAGATTAATTGGAGATCTTGGGAAAGGGATAGGTACATAGATCTGCGTCTATTATCAAACTCTTGATTCGAAACTTGTCTGGAAAAATGAATATTGGAGTGAAAAGTACTATCGTCAGCATAACTGTGGATGGGATTGGTAGTTGAAGAGAGCAGGTCATTAATGTGAAGAATTTGTTTTGGTCCTGTCTATCTTGGAGGTAAATAGACTTTTGGGAGTTTTATCATAAATTGAATTATATTAGTAATTTTCTTATAAATTTATAATCTTAAAATCGGAGTTTTTACGGCGAATGTAGATTTTCTTATTTAGTTACTCCGTTACTGTGATACTTGATTCATGAAAACTACATTTTTTTTTAATATGCAAAACTAAACAGGTAGATCCCAAAATATAACAGAATTTAGATATTACCCCGGGATTCACTAACGAGGTTTAAGACTCGGTGCTGGTTTCAATTTAGATCTTATAGTTGATCTTGTAAGTTTGTGAGAATTTGCCCTTTCATTAACATGTGTCATTATAAATGTATGAGTTAGAGTTATTATATTGTTTCTGCCATTTAGTTGGTTTTCTAACGAGTATTACAAAAATAATTTAGTAGCTAGTGGAAAATACATACTTAAATCGCCCCGTTCTTTATAAGTTGGCAAAAGGTCAAAATAAATCCATTGTACAAAGCTTAGTTGTCTTTTTCTTACACTTTATGATTTCATCCGTTAATGGTCAAACCTGACCATTACATTTTAAGATGTTCTCTACAGTAAATATGCCCTTTGTGGATGAAATGCCCGCATTATCAAATAAAGCATTTTTTCTGTTACAAGGTGCGTTTCATACATGCTGCTTCAACCTCGAATGCTGCTGCTGCATCCGCCGAGAAGCCTAAAAAAGATGCTTCGCCTCGATTGAAAACTTTTTCGATTTACCGCTGGAATCCTGACAAACCAGACCAGAAACCTTACTTGCAGGAATACAAAGTTGATCTCAAGCAATGCGGCCCTATGGTGTTGGATGCTTTGATTAAGATTAAGAATGAAGTGGATCCTACGTTAACGTTCAGAAGATCATGTCGTGAAGGTATTTGCGGATCATGCGCAATGAATATAGGTGGTGTTAACACCTTGGCTTGCATTAGGTAAGTTTATAATGGTATTATTGAATAACATACATGGTATTATTGAATAACGTACACACTGGGTGTGGATGTTTAATGCCCCCTGTTATTTTTTGACCCAATTAAAATTGAACCTTGGTACGTTTTAACTACGTAATAAAAATAGAAATATCATAACCGAGTTCGAGCCACTGACTATTGGTGCATGCCATAAAATTCTGTTGAATAATTTTGTCTCAACTATTGTCGTGTAAGAGATTATAGAATTAAATTGTTTGTAACAAAAAGAACACCGAATTGTTACTTAAAACAAAATAACATACAAAATGGAAATTAAGAAATGTAAATGTGAATTGTAAGGAGAGGAGAAGCACCCAATGCCTGTACCATGCCTAAATTGGGCGACAGACAGACAACAATATTTTATTAATAATACATGTACTTATAGGCATCTGGGACTGGGCCCATCCCAGCTACTAATTTTGCCCATGGTCGTAAAATTTACATGAATGTGTAGCCCGTTTTATGTTTTGGAAACAGGACTTCTTCAAATAAGGGAAAACAGTTATTCATAACTATTTTACTGTTATCTGAGAAATCACTTAATGTTAATATTAGGAACTTTTTTTAAGTAGTATGATAACATACAATATTAAATTCGCCAATTTTGTTTATATCTTAGTAGTTACGTAGTGGCTTGTTTTACATATTATTATTATATAATATCCATGTTCAGTGGCGGCTCGTGAGGTATTAAACTGGGTGTTCAACTCGGTGGTTATACAAGAAAAATGCGAAGAGAAATATCGCAAAAAAATGCATACCAATTTAAGCTTATCTATGTAAAAAGTCCATTCTCCTGTTCTTCATTTTTGCAAAAACTTCAATTACGCGATTAAAATTTAAAATCTGAGACTGCATTTTAATCAAAATAACCTCGAAAATATCCTACTACCACTACTAGCCGTCGGGGCTCCCACGTATCACTATTCTATCAGCTGACTACTGATATGATTCAGGTGCGTTGTGCAGTGCACGCTAGAACGCTAAAATTTGCATCATTTTGATACGACGAAGTTTTGTCTCACGCGCCGGACTCGTCTTTCTCCAACATACGGTCTCTGCCGATACTCTCGGCGTTCAGTTCTGACATTGAACGCGCTAGAGCTCGTATTAATGTTAATGTTAGACGGTGAAAGAAAAGAGCTTGGCTGTTATAAAAATACAAAAATATATTATACAGTAATAAAAGTAAATGTAAAATTTGAAGTTATAATAAAAAAATTACAACAAATTATGGTTGATGTGTAATGGTATACTAGTAGTTATAGGTATAGAAAACCATCTTTTTGCGTAGATTTTTAGGGTGTTCACTGCACAATTGATCCTACACAAAAACCGCCACTATTAGATTTAATGGATATATTATATGTGTATATTTGTTTTAAGTTCTACTTTGTAATTTCGTGTTTCTTAACTTATCAGAATTATTTTTTAGTAAAATCGATACCAACGTATCCAAAAATACAAAGATTTACCCATTGCCCCATATGTATGTTGTAAAAGACTTAGTTCCAGATATGAACAATTTCTATAACCAATACAGATCTATTGAACCTTGGTTACAAAGAAAGTAAGTATTTTAAGTGAAAATTTAGCAACTTTATAATAATAAAGTTTATTTAAATTAATTACAATTTAAATATAATTATAATATATATATATATCGTCACCTTAGAGTTACACTATTGTATGTCGCATTTTCCTCGATTTTGAGATTTCCGTATTAAATAGTTGTATGCGCATTGGACTTTGACCCTACAGAGTTTCAAAGTTCTATGCCTCATCCTTACATTTATATCGCCAGAATTACATAGTTGTATCAGGAACACGTTGGAATTACAAAGTGGTATGTGGCACATACAACTTTGTAACAGCAGTAACGAAGAATATTTGAAAAACATACTACATACAACTTTGTTACACTCAAACGAGACCCCTTCCGCATAGCGCGTCGTGCAATAAACATAGTGAGATAGTTATCTAAAACTACTAAAAAATTACGGAGCCTTTTTAAATAGCTGTGAAAGAGCATAAATGTATATTTTTTAACCTTTTAACTAAGTGCTAAAAGAAGATCTACAAGATATCATAGAAAATAAAAAAAAAAGTGAGGTTAGATAAATTATTTTTTTTGCGCTACATTTCTTAAAAGGGTATTTAAATATTTTAGACACTACTTTTGGGAGATATGGAAAGTAACTTAAGCGATTCTGGATCTGATAACGAAACACTAGCTAATTTAAGGTATTGTTGCTAATTAGTATATTATACTTTTAGTTTTATTAATGTACGCATTTTGTTATGTTTTAGAAGTAGGCTTAACAAAAAAGAGGCCGCTGCAAGTAGTAGTTGCATAGAAAACTACCCAGAAATGTTTAATGAGTGTGATGGATATGATTCCGACATTGATAAAGAGTATTTACCACCAGAAGAGTCTTCTAGTAGCGAGTCTGTTGATGAGTCGTCCATCGAAGATCCTATTGATCCTAATTCTGATGCGGATAGACACGTTTGTGCTGATAATGTAGTCGAACTTGCCAAAACATTGCGTAAAAAATCACCGAAAAGAAAGAGAGTAAGAAAACCGGAAACTTGGAAATGTAACGTGAGAAAAGCTGCCCACGAGGCTGGTAAAGAATATATCTCGAGTAGAAAAAAAGTAATTCCCGAGAAGCGAATAAAGACATTGAAAGATTGTAGGAATAGTTGTTTGTTTAAATGCCAAAATAAAATTACTGAAGACGAAAGAAAATCCATTTTTGATAAATATTATACTTTAAACGAACACGGAAAAAGACTTTTTATATTATCTACAACAAGAAAGTTTAATATTGAGCGTCACAGAAAAAACAAAACTGATGCAAATAGTAGAAGAAAGCAATCATTTGCGTATTATTTTCAAATTGGAAGTAATCAAATCCAAGTATGTAAAGTATTTTATCTAGGAACTTTAGCTATCAGTCAAACCCCAGTGTATACCGCCCATTCCAAGACAAATATTTCAAATATACCGGACACGCCTAAAGTCGGCAAACATATTAAACATAAAAGACCTGACGAGGACGTCAATTTCGTGAAACAGCACATAGAATCTTTTCCTAAGGTCGAATCGCACTATTGCAGGGCTAACACAAAAAGGGAGTACCTAGATTCGACCCTCAGTATAAAAAAAATGTACAGTCTCTACGTTGAATGTTGTACCGCTGCTCATAAGAATCCTGTAAAAGAGTCTTTTTACAGAAATATATTTTCTACACAGTACAATTTATACTTTCATGTTCCAAAAAAAGACAGGTGTGACGTCTGTGAAGAGGTAAAATTACTGAAAACTGAGAGTACGCTAAGTGAAGAAAAGGCTAAAGAATATGAGAACCATATCAAAGAAAAAACTGCAACGAGAAATGAAAAAGCAAAAGATAGAGAACGCAAAGATAGCCCATTTTTGGTTTTTGATCTGCAAAATGTTCTGCCGTGTCCCCAAGCAGAAATTAGCAACTACTATTACAAAAGCAAGCTTAATGTATATAATTTAACAGCAATACTGTCAAGTACAAAACAAGTTTATTGTGCTGAGTGGCATGAAATGTTAATGGGTAGAGCTGGTAATGATTTAGCTAGTGCTTTGAGTAAAATTTTGGAAGCGGTTTGTGCAGATAACAAAACTTTAAAATGTTTAATACTTTGGAGTGACAGTTGCGTACCACAAAACCGCAATTCTCTTATGGCCTATGCTATAGGATATTTCTTACAAATGAACCCTTCAATCGAGTCTATAACCATGAAATTTTCAACGCCGGGACATTCATGTGTCCAGGAGATAGATTCCGTGCATAGCTGCATTGAGAGGGTGCTATCCAAAGTTGAATATTTTTCACCAGTATCACTCTTGAGAATCCTTCTAAAGGTTAATCCTGCTAAGCCTTATAAGATTATACAAATGCGCACGGAAGACTTTAGAGATTATAAATCATGTACCTCTTTTTTTAACTATAAAGTCATACCATTTTCAAAAGTAAAAGCCATAAAGTTTACACATTCTTTTACCGAAGTAGAATATAAAGAAACACACCAATCGCAAACTTGGAAAAAAGTTTCAATAAGACCATTACAAAGAACCAGATCGAATATTTTCATACTAAGAACTCCAAAAATTTCAAATGAAAAAAAAACTCTATCCGCAGAAAAAGTTAAAGCCATTAAAAGTATGTACCCGTGGATGCCCCAAGTAGATAAAGAGTACTTTGAAGTAATCTTGCCTAAATAATGTGGGATCTTTTACAAATCCTTCTTAATAGTTTTAGTAAGTAAGTTTAGGTCAGAATAACATATTTGTGCATATTTATAATTTTGAATTAGCCTAAATAAAAAGTTTTTGTTTTGTTACAAAGTTGTATGTAACAATTTTTTGGTAATACAGACGTTTTATGAGATAACAAAGTTGTATGTGTTCTTTTCAACACTCAGAAAACTCCTTTCTAATAACATTTTTATATTTTCTTTAATGAAATTCGTATAACAAGTAAGTCGATTTTAATTATTGGCAATTACAACAACAGTACTTGCAGTCGTAGACGAGTAACATTATTGAAAATTTTCTTTTGGCCATAACTCAAAACACACATTTATGTACATACCACAGTATAACTCTAAGGTGACGATATATATATATATATATATATATATATATATATATATATATATATATATATATATATATAGTAGAAAAATGGAAGATTTCTTGGCCTATAGGTAATATAATAAATGTAAATGCGAAGATTTACTTCTTCGCTAGTGCAGCGAAAAGGCCGTGAATGAAAAATAAAAATAATGAGGACTATCTTTGATTCTGGTCTGGGTGACCTCCTGCTATCGATTTCTGGGCCCTTACCCATCACCGGGCAGGTTTACACCCAGGGTGGCTGAAGAACAGACCACGATTTGACCAGAATCAAAGAGAGTCCTTATATCCAAAATGTTCGGAAAGGATGGGTAAGATGTAGTGGCTCGCGCCAACTAGTTCACCCAGTGTTGCTCCAAAAATGTTTGGCTGCTAACACAATACCGTCGACGTCGAGAAAATCGACATTCGACATACTTTCGAGTATTATTGTGTTAGCAGCCAAACATTTTTGGAGCAACACTGGGTGAACTAGTTGGCGCGAGCCACTACATCTTACCCATCCTTTCCGAACATTTTGGATATAAGGACTCTCTTTGATTCTGGTCAAATCGTGGTCTGTTCTTCAGCCACCCTGGGTGTAAGCCTGCCCGCTGATGGGTAAGGGCCCAGAATCAAAGATAGTCCTCATTATTTTTATTTTTCATTCACGGCCTTTTCGCTGCACTAGCGAAGAAGTAAATCTTCACATTTATATATATATATATATATATATATATATATATATATATATATATATATATATATATATATATATATATATATATATAAAGCCTGTGCTTGTGTCGACCTCAAATGATAAAAAATTATTATTGATTTCTTGATTCCACTCTTTATAAACGTCGTGTGTTGTGATGATAAACTTATTTTATTATATGCTAATTTAATGTAGAATTTTTAATGCTTAAAAAGTACCTGTTACGAATATTTTTAGAGTTTTTCCTATGCTATTTAATTTTGTTGCATATTATTATTATTATTATTATTATTGTCAAATAAAGGTCAAATTAACTCAATAGCGTGACTTGTAGGTAAGAATATCCGACTACATATTTTATGCATTTTTTAAAATTTTTTGCTAGTAAAAAAAATATTGTGCCCTACCTCCTTGTCAGTCAAACAAATAAAAAAAATGAAGCATACTTACATATTTTATATATGGATGTATAATAATTAGACAATTTTTTTGTACAAATAGCCGATTTCTTGTTATGTCGGATGGTTTACATTACTTTACATGGTTCCCTATATTTTGCATTCTTATATGAGACACAGATTATTATAATTTGGTTTAGTTGAATAAAAATACTCTTTTTAAAAACGAATTACTGATTTGAGATTTTAATTATTTTAGTGAACCTGTTAAAAAATCTGGAGAAGTTCAACAATATCTACAAAGCGTAGACGATAGGGCAAAACTGGACGGTCTTTATGAATGTATTTTGTGTGCGTGTTGCTCCACTGCATGCCCAAGTTACTGGTGGAACGGGGATAAATATTTAGGACCTGCCGTACTTATGCAAGTAAGTTTGACTTATTCATGTGGTAAAATGCATCTTTTTATCGTGTATTAGTTGTTACCCGCGGCTTTGTCGGCATCTTTCATGTATGACTAACCATCCCTATTTCTATGTGTATTATACTCGTATACTATACCATAATATCATACTCAGAAAGTTCCATTCTATTCAGCAACAATTTTTCTTTTCAAACTGTTATAGTTGTGTGAGAATTCATTTTTTCGTGTTCCACATGAACAAAGCCGTGGTTAACAATTTTATATAGCCTATACGTTATAGTGCATAATACTTAGGCCTTACTTTTTACCAAGACCTTTAACTGGTGCCTCCTACCGACATTTTCTTGAAAACGTTTTAGTACCTGAACTACTTGAAGATGATCCCTATGCGCTAAGAGAAAGAATGTGGTTCATGCACGATGAGGCTCCACCACATTTTAGTTTGACTGCTCGTGAATTTTTAAATGATAGATTCGGTAATAACGTGATTGGACGCGCGTTCAAGTACCAGTTCAACCCTGGCCACCCAGATCACCAGGTATGAACCCTATTGATTTTTTGTATGGGGACATCTCAAGACATTAGTTTACACGGTTTCGATTGAATCGGAGCACTAAAAATACTAGTGGATTAGGGTAGAGGGGAGTATTTTAAAAGGGTTGGCGAAAGAAAAAAGCGCTTTCGCCAAAGGACCGCTAAGATATCGGTGGATTAGATTGACATGGGGCCGTAAGTAAGTAGCGCTTTCGCCAAAGGGGCCCTAAAAATACTAGTGGATTAGGGTCGAGGGGAGTATTTTAAAAGGGTTGGCGAAAGAAAAATGCGCTTTCGCCAAAGGATCGCTAAGATATCTGTGGATTAGATTGAGCATTTATTACTCGATAAAAGATTCACGTCATGTGAAATAAATTTTGAAGTACGGTCCTGTCTATCACAAGGCAAACGTTCGACAACGCGCAAGCCCGCAGAAGACTGTCTGTGTTTACGGATTCGGCTTGGTAAATTTGCCACATTCGCATATTGACATTATTTCTCTATTATATATTTTCTCTATGATTATAGCTGGTTGTGATGCGATAAGAACTACTCGTGGCATTTTTGCACATGCTCGAGATTCAATTTCAACAAGATCTGAACTGAACGCATGATTTAGATACCATCGGACGTCACTTGACGGCGCGTCAAAATGGCGGTTTTAAAATTGAAATAAATTATACTGAAATGTAAAAAAATGTTTGTGTTCCACGCGAGAGAAGCAGCGGTTGTCAATAATATATAGCCCAAGCCACTTAGGAAAGACCTATATTCTATCTAATTTAATGTGAGAATGATGACAGAAAAAAATATTGAACAAGAATTCACCCTATTGGTCAGTTCCATGGACAGTTTTCACCAGAACATACACCACAGAATAGCGATCACAATATTCATATTTTCTTTCCTAATAATCATGGAAGAATCAGATTTCTTTCTATCCGTGTTGGCAAAAGTGCATTAGAAAAAGACAAATAAAAAAAGAATATGTTCAAATTTGTATCGTACCTTTTTTGCTGGTGGAAGTATTGCTGGTTATATACTTCGAAAGATTAGTCATCGCAAAATTATTTTCTTTCCTGATAAAATTCCCAACGGAATCCGATTTCTTTTTATCCTTGTTAGCAAAAGGGGCATTAGTAAAGACAAATAAAAATGACGCTGTTGCCAGTAAAAAAGAATAATAAAATATTTTATCACATCCGCCTTGGTTTGTGCAAGTATTTCTGGTTATCTACTGTGGAAGTTTAATCGGAATTGTCATAAAAAATAATTTTCTAACCTGGTAAAATACTTACGTAAGTTTTATGATTTTATAGCAAAATACTTTTGTTTTTACTGAACACAAGCAGCATTTGCAAAAATCTCGTTTTTATTAAGTTAAAACAATGTCAGCATAGCCACACCTAAAATTGTTTCCTACCCCTCTAAGTAACAATACTCCCTCTAACCAATAAAATTTGCAATAAAAGGATCGGAGAAAAAGTTTTTAAATAAATAAAGAAAAAATAGCGAAAATGAGTAAATATTTTTATTCAGACAAACAATTTATAATAAGGTTAAAAAAATATTCCCTATTCTCCGATATATAATGAAAATGGATCTATAATACAGCCTACCTGCGAACATTGGCGTTTGTGTGAGTTAAAGACGCGATAAAAATTGTTTAATCGAATATACCAAGTAGTTTCACAATTTTTAACTGTAAATGTTGAAAGCCTTAGTTCTAGAAGGATAGATACACTTTGTAATGGCACTGTGACTTCAGCTTTAAACTGAAACCAAACGTTTCTAGGGCGCAATTTTCACTACTTTCTCAATAACTAAAGAAATCTTCTCTGATACCCTCTATTCTCAACTTTATGTTGGGTCGGCGTTCCTGTTAGGGGAGACTGGCCTAAAACGGCATACTAGGCTAAAACGGCATACTGCCAGTTTTGAGTTAACCGCTCAATGTAAGAATCGATAATGTCGGCCTAATTCTGCAAAAGAACACTAACAAAAATCCACAAACTTGGCAAGGTCGCAACTATATTAGTTCCGCCGTAATTGTCGAATGCCTGGTCTGACAATGGTGTTAGTTCTTATTTACCTTAGAGTAATTTATGAATATATATTTTGGAAATAGTTTTTCGTAAAGAAAAATAGGTAACTTATCAAATGCAAGCTCCTATAATCATGTTTTGATATACATAACAATTAAAAACATTGTTTAAAGCTATCAAACAGCTGGATTTGTTCTAATATGTGTATTGGTGTAAAATGGCATACACGAGTCTGGGGTAAAATGGCATAGTATGCCGTTTTAGAAGTTATCAGTATATTTCAATTTTTTAAATAGAAAACTATTTTATTAGTCAGTAAAAAAGTCCTAAGACAACAACTTACATTTGTGATGCTTGTGCTGAAACATATTTAAAAGTTTTTATTATTTTATGTATGCCATTTTGCCCTGTTTATATTCAGGATGTATTATTTTTTATTATCTGAATGCTTTTTTATGTTCTTTTGTCATTATTAGTTAGTATTAGGGGCTTTTTTGGTTGTTAGCAAAATTAAATAATTTATATTAAAATTTGTTTAATTTATACGTGTTTTTATATAGGTACCTATGCCATTTTGCCCGTAGTAGTAGGGGTAAAATGGTTAATGTTATTTATTATTAATTTCGTATTTGTTAAAAAAAATCCTTTGTTTAAATTAAAATTATTTTTTTACCAGTTAAAAGTATTATCATTGTAAATTCTAAAGCTATTTTAGTCGTTGATTAAAAGTTTTAAATAAAATGTATATAACGCCTACAAAAAGTAGTATGCCGTTTTAGGCCAGTCTCCCCTACTCATTCCCATAACGCCCGGTCCAAGTAATGTAAAGAAGAACAAATATGTACCTTGTGTAATATTTCAATAGTTATTAGTCCCACATTCATATAACACAGGAATTTAAGCTGCTAATACTTTATATAAACTTTTTAAGTATATTTGTACATTGCAAAAACAACTTATACTTATTGTGGGACCGGCTTCAAATAATATGTCATGTTTATCTTTCTCATAACCTAACTTTCTACCAACTGTAAAAATTTTACGAGTATGCGAGAGAAAGAAGACGAGAGGGAAAAAAATGAAAGACAAAGAACATGAAAAATGGAGACATAATTGATCTCTCCGTTGTAAAATGGATTTCTGTCATCATTCTCAAATTAAATTGGATACGGTTAGTTACATATCAGTAAACAAATTTTTTATTCCGTTCAATGGTTACTGACGTAAATAAACAAACAAAAAAGACTAATCTCCTGTCCACACTTAGTTAACATGTTATAAAAACTTGTCGCAGAAATATATTTCTATATCTTGTTGACAATTTTTAGACGTCCTCATTAAGTATTCGGATTGCAACAGTCCATTCCAATGTGTCCAACGAAAATGATGTTCTTCTCGCGGGTGCAGCGTGTGTAGGGACACACTTCGATGTTATTAAATACAAAAACGTTAATGTGGACGCAGCCGCAACATGCTACCAAATCACTGTTGCCATCATTCTTTGAAGTTTACCGCTCACCGACCGGTAAAAAATAACTTGTTCAAATACCAAGTAACTTATTGAAATAACAAGTAACTTGTTGCTTTTTATCGAAATTTCGACAACCCGTTGAATAATTTTGTTCATAACAATATTGAGTAGTAAGTAAGGACCGGCCTTTAAATAATTTCATGACGCTTAGTTTAATAAAGAAGTCTAAGCTCAGAATCCATTTTTTTTTAATAGTAATAATCAGATTTCGCTTTATTAAAATCACTTTCATATTGCAGGCTTATCGGTGGATTATTGACTCCAGAGATGAAGCTACTGCTAAGAGACTAGACAAAATGAGGGATCCCTTCTCTGCTTTTCGTTGTCACACTATTATGAACTGCACTAAGACTTGCCCAAAGGTAGAAAAATATGCAAATAAATTCAGTTTTTAAACTGTATATATTTTTGGCTCAGGTTTGCTCAGTTTTACATCCAAAAATCCAACTGAAAATAAATTTTTAGTTTCAGTACTTTATTTCCCCTAAAATTTGGCAAACTATGATCATATCAGTAGTGTTTCATAAAAATCTGGTCTGGTTTTGGTTTTCATTGTAAGCTCTACATATATAGGGTGGGCAAACAGAAGGTTTACCACTTTAAATTTGAACATTTCTAAACAGTACAGTTAGATTTTTTACTTAAAAAAGATTTGAACCAAGGTAGACCTTTTTTAGAATTGTTCTCTAATCTACTAGGAAAACATAGTAAAAAGTCGACCCCTGTTAGTGGTGTGCTAATTTTAGTTGTAAGTGTAGTTTTTATGGAATAACTTAAGTTTTTATTTTTTCTAAAAACAGACACCACCAATCCAAAGAAGAGGAAATTTTACATAGCATTTGCATATGAATCTTAATCATTTTGATAAAGATCCCCATCTGAGGAGCCGTCCTAACCTCCTCAGCCGCATTATTGTCACAGATTTTTTTAAAATGATTTATGCGATATTATTATCAAATCGAACATTTAAATTCGTTGTTTCCGATTTTTTAAACCTGATATCAGATTTCTAATCAGCAACCTCGAAAACCCCATAATACGCTATTTTTATAGATTTTTTGTGACTTCAACAATATTTTTATAACAGAGTCAGTCATTTTGGACTTTTAAAATCTGATATCAGATTCGTAATTAGCCTCCTTGAACCCCCATATTACATTATTTGAAGACCACAGGGGAAAAAGAAATGTCAGTTTTGCATTATTTTGAGTAATTTTCAATTAAATGTTTGAAGCCTTATAACTTTCCTGTAAAAAAGGGATAGGTATAAATTTAAATTCGACAAATCAGTTATATATAATAAAGGTAAATATTGATACAAGAATAACTCAAAATCGTTCATTTGTTTTCTAAAAACACAAAATAAATACTAAAAATATAATTCAAAAATGTGAAAACGGAGGAATGTCATGTCAAAAGTGGGAATGTCAGCACTATACATATTATTATTAACCCCCTAGATGCGCAATAAACTTGTAACATCCAAAGCTAAAACATAAAATTAGAAAACAAGGATGTGTAAAAATTTAGGAATACCTGAAAACTCGACTTAAATTGTCATGACAAAAACCTTAATCTTTAGCATCTTTGACATTGGAAAAGGCAAGTTTTGGTAATCATTTTGGGCTTCCAAACTACAGAATCGTTTTAAATGTTGTAAATCGTTAAATTTTGCTAAGCTTATCTGAAGAAGATATGAGAAATCCAAGAAAATAAAAATAAAAAGGAAAGAAAATTTATTAAGTATGTACCTTGAGACTTTCGGTTTCGAAAGCGAAATTCTCCAGCTTCCAAATTTGGCTGATACCTTTTATTTGTTGGAGGAATTCTCTAGGGTTATGTAAGAGGGGCTTATGTCAGAAATTTCTGTTTTCCAGAAAATTAACGATTGTAATATTGTTTGTAAATCTGATAATTACTTTCAGAAACCAATATTTAAATTTAATTATTAACAATAAACTGGCTTAAAGTCCCAATACATATTTTACAAATAAATGTACTGTCCTGGATTTTGCTAACTCAGGACTTTAGGAACAATTAATTAGTATTTACCTTTAATAAATACTTTACCCTTAATAAAAAAAAACAGCAGTACATATTAACACAATTAAATTATGTTAACTTTCTAGAAGTAATAATCAGATTTACAAACAATAATGCAATCTTTAACTTAATTTTCTGGAAAACAATAATTTCTGACTTAAGTCCCCCTAACACTAGAGAATTATTGGTGTCTAATCCCACTGTTCATTATAAGATGATCTGTAACCTATAATGCGTGGGTGTTCACAACTAGCTTTAATTTATTCAATTGGTTGTATCGGAAAAGGGCACTTTTTATTTCACGAAAATTCGGTGAAGTCCAGTTTCTTATTATTTCCTGGCATTGCTCTAGATCTTCTATATGAAATGGAAATGGTTTTGTCTGGATTTTCGAAAATCTGTGACATTCCTCCATTTTTCCCCATCATACTAATATTCCAAACGCACATTAAACGTGACGGTGCGTCTAAATTTAGGCTATTTTTTAGCTGGCGCCACAAATCCAATTCGGCCAAATTTGTGACATTCCACCTTTTTCCCCTGTGGTCTTTATTTTATATTTTTTTTTTATTTAAACAACATTTTTATAATCGAGTCGGCCATTTTTGATCCGCCATTTTGAATTTTGAAAACCTTATATTTGATTCATAATCAGCAGACTCGAAAATCACAAGTATGTATTTTTCTCTACTGATTTTCTTTAATTACGGAAATTATTAAATTTATTTTAAAAATTTTCTGTAGAAAGTTATTTTAATTTTTTTGTTTAACAATTTAAGAATTATAAAACGATTTTACGAGATAGACTTTTCATTTTTATGTATTTAAAATGCATGCCAACAATTGTTAGGAATATTCGTTTCGATCCTTATTCCAAAATAATGCCTTTTGTTGATCTTATCACGTAGTATCATTTTTGAATCAAGTACCTCTGGTTGCGCGACAAGTGAGTGTTTATTGGATGGAATTATTCGTCAGTTTTTGGCAAATTTCAGCTATAGCCTCACGATCATTCTCTTTTAACTGTTGACTAGTATATGGCTTCTTGGAATACACCTTTCTATTCAAATATCTACGTTACACAGCACTGGTGGAAATGGAAATTTTAAGAACGGTATTGCCGAAAAAATTAAATTTCAAAATTCGGACGGCAAAGTCTCCTGATCTTACGGACGCCAGATTACTTTTTGTGAGGATATTTGAAAGGGACCGTGGACAACAATTCACAAACTATTCAACAGTGAAAATACAATATTCGTGAGACGTTAGCTGGAATACTGCTAGAAATTTACCAGAAAGTGACAGATTATGTCATCCAAGGAACACCCATTCGTCATGTAGCCCGAGGTGGCCTCTTAAGTGATATTATATTCCTTACTTAACTTCCATCCTTGCTGAATTCAAACATGATAATGAATCAGCTGTCTATTACTACACTTACTATTTAAATTTAAAGTGGTAAACTTTTACGGCCCTGTATCTGTGATAAAAAATATCGAACTAATCCGGACCACTTAAAATGATGGAGTCTATAATGTTTAATTTTATATATCATTATTTAAACGCAATTGAAAACTATGTAGAGTTGTCAGTTTAAAATACAGTGTTGGTAATATCTTTAAAAGTCAAATGCTACACAAAATACTCGAGTAAGTATAAAAAAAATTAATAACCTTTGTTTTGATATTTTTTAGAGTTTGAATCCTGGAAAAGCCATTGCAGAAATTAAAAAGTTATTAGGGGGAGTTGCTTCTAAGCCAAAACCACAGATGGACCCTGTTGCGTTACAAAAGTAAAAAATAGAGTAAAAGTTAAAGTTATTCTTCAATAAGTTCAAGCAAAAAAGTATTTATTAATCGATTTTTCTTTGTAAATAAGAAGGTTCTTGTAAGGGATATGTAAAAAATAATAAATCTATTTAAGTTTAAGTTAAGAAAATGTTTACTTAACCCCTGTTGACTTTATCGACAATCAGATAAGGAATATTTATTTGACGATAGGTCATCATAAATATTGTCATTGAATTTGGAAAGGTAAAGAACGCCCAATAAAAGGAAGCTAAATTGACGACCACGCTTGGAGTTGGTTTGGCCGCCATTAGGAGACGAACGTAAATCTACACATTCTTATGGAAGCCTCCCATCTCAGAGGTCGCTACAACACATGTTGCCTGACAGTGTTGCCACAGCTTTCACTTAAGTAATTTTCATCAAAGAATACTGTACTATTTATTCCATTTATTTGTTTATCCTGAAAGTTGTTTTCCTTCTGATTAGTACAAACAGCGCTTGTATCGTACGTACGGTGGTGGCTCAGGGTGTAAAGCTGCAACTGTACCGATCTGCCGCAAATCGACCAGGTTTTTTGGACTATTTTCCTGGAGAAACAAAAAATTTAATAATCTAAAATAGTGAGCCCCCAAATTAATTTTTTCCATTATTGAAACCCCAGTTATGATCGTATAAGGAAATGGAGACGGTCTGTAAATAGCTTATGTAAGTAAATTTTCCTACCGGGGGCTAATACCTGCCCCGGCCGCATATCGGCCGCCGGTCGCGTGCTCTGGGTGAATTGTAAGAAAATTCTGAAGTAAAATTGGTTTTTATATTTATTATATAGGTATACCTATAATTTTTGATAACATTTTTATTTCTAAAAAAACTTTCAATCAAATTTTAAAATTTTCTTTTGTGTGTAATAAAATAAACATTTTTTTTTTAACTAGAGATATGCCAAAGCTGGTACCCATAACAAAAGTTAGTTTAATTAAAATTAAATTTTTTGTACCGTGTATATCTACAGGGTGTTTCATATGGAGAAATGAAATATGGGAGATGTATTGTAGAATAAATTGAATCTTCTGTAGATTAAATTCTAGAAAAATGACAATAAAAATTTTAATGACAGGGTGGCCAACCGAAAATAAAACAGGCGTTTTTAGGCACTGTTTGTTTATTTTTTCCAAAAATGGTCGTACCAGGGGCGTATTAGCGTTGAATATTTTTCTCCACTCCCTCTCCCATCCCAAATATAGTGCTATCGATATGCCTCTGGCTTGGACCCGTAAATGATTTTAAGTTAAAAAATATTAACAATTTAAGTATTAAATTCCAGTTTTTCGAAGTTTTTGAAGTGTCTTTATGTTTCGTTTACTTTTTCTACATTTAGGCAAAACAGAGATGCCAGTTTATTGAAGGAGAAACATTCAGTATCTAGTCTATGATATTATTTTTGACTATTCGTTTCATCCAGACCTTAAGTTCTTTTCAAATCAATATTGAAGGTTGGAATTCTTTTTTATGTTTTTTTGTAAGACGACCATTTTTTCAATTTACAACGTTTTGAGATAGGCTATATACATATTAATATTTAGTTTTATTTACACAGTTATAGAACGCAATTGCTAGTTAGGTATTATAAATAAATTATAATCCACTCCATCTGTCTATTTTCTTCAACTGTAAAACGAAATAATCGCAAATCCGACCCCAAGCTCGTGGAAGCCTGCCGCAGTTTAAATAAGAATTTTTACCAGTCGTAATATAATGCATCGAATAGGGCTGGCAGTAAATCACATAATATACATGTATATAAAATTAACAATATCAAGCATGATACAAATAAAAGAAGATATGATACCGCGCAGGTAGGCGAAACGAAACACGTCTTTTTTAAGATTGCGTTGTGTTTTCAACTATTTTGTGGTGTTTTTATATTACTTTTAGGAGTTTAAAAGTAAAAATGAGATGTGCTGTGTATGGTTGTGATATGGACAATCAATCAATCAACGTAATCAATGTGTGTATTTATCCCTTTATTTATATGATTAATTTAAATCATATACTATAAAATTTGTATTATAAGCAGGAGGCAAAGTATATTGCCAATATAATTTATATAAAATCGCCTTTAACTAACGTAAACTCATATTGCGCGCTATAAATTTCAAAAATAAGTCACGGCGTGACGTCATGCGGGAACCCGGACGAATTTGACACGGTTTGGTATCATACCTTCTTTTATTTGTATCCTGAATAATATCAAGTATCAAAGCCAAATGGAGGAATTTCCCGTCGCGTCGCGATGTCGGCAGCTGTTTTGTTCTAGGCATTTATTGCGGAAGAAATTTAGCAGCACTGTTTGAAATTCGTGGCTGTGTTAGCCTTTTAATGGCGTAGCTTCTTGACCGCCAATTTAAAATATTATGTTTTCGACTGACAACCTGCGCCCTCCTGAGGCCGCGTTTGGTAACTAGATGAAAATAGGCTATTGGTTGTTCTTTACCTGTCCAAATTTAATGGGATTGTTTTAATTTTAGAGAAATGTGATATCTTTAGCCATTTTACACCTTAAGAAAAAGTCTAAACCGCTAGAGTGTGTTTAAGCAAAAGATGATATTAGAAAATTTACCACAAGACACAGTGATATAATAGGATTGTATTAATAATGTCAAGTTTTTTACAACTCAAATATTAAAATGATGGTTTAGGTAAGTAATATCTAAAAAAATATGACTTAATTATTTTAAAGTTCCAATTACTTTTTGTTCCTCAATAATTTAAAACAATTTGAAAAGTGATTCTGAAGTCAACTTTAATAAATATCCCTAAATATTTTTACATAATTTTTTTATATATTTTTTAGTTTTTACAATTAATTTAAATTTATTATGCATAACAATTTTTGTAGTCCCTTGTCCCTTCAAACAACTACTATTTGAAATAAAGATTCTTTGGGACAACATTGACACTGGGTCAGTCAATTCATAAAATAAGTCAGTTATATAATTCATTACTTGTAGAGTCATTGTGATCCGGTGTCCTTTTGTTACTTGTTTCACATAATTTTTGAACTGTTGCGAAAACAGACTTATGCTTATCAACGAAGACAAGGCTCAACATAAAAATTGCTACACTGTCGGATTATATTTACACAAGTAAGTTGTCTTTGTCCTGTCGCAGGCCTATGGTGAAAAAATAAAAAAAACAAAATAAAAAAAAATTACTTAATAAATCAAAATAAATTAAAGAAAAAAAAATAAAACATAAATTGTAAAAACAGTAAAGAAAAGGTAATACAGGTAGAATTGATCAAGAGTAGTTTAATCCTAATATACAGGAGGAATCCAGATGAAACATAACTGACAATAATCAAAATGACAATATCATGTATAACTAATGTCACGCATACTTCCCACAGTTTGCAAACTAGTCTGGCCTGTTGGAAGCTTCCAGAGCCATTGAAACATGGTGTATGCAGTGTCTCAACCTTAACTCGATGTCGCAAGCGCTGACACTGCTGGAGACACGCAGACACTCGGTATATATACATATATATATATATATATATATATATATATATATATATATATATATATATATATATATATATATATATATATATATATATATATATATATCGCACTTCCACAAAATAAGGTTTTGCCGGGGTAAAATTAAAAACAAATTAAATTTGATGTTATAATGCAACTAGGATCCTTCCCAGAATATCAATTTATTTTCGAAATAGAATCCCTGGCCTTATTTGTCAGAGAAGAGCACACATTAATAGCATGGCGATATTGCCAACATGGCGATATTGTATACACCTACTTTATATTATTATCTTTCTTCTGTGTCTACACCAGAAAGCCATTGGTTTTCAACAGAAAAAAAATCGATGAAGTGCAGCTATACTTAGCGATGGGTAATTCGTTCATTTTCAAGAGAGCCCGCTCACTCGGTCCCCTCACTTGGAAGAGTCGTTCACAAGGAGTCGTTCGATTGAACGAGGGCTGCTGAGTTGCGAATTACAGAATAGCGGAGCTCTTTACTTTAACGTGACACCTGCACTTGTTCATGTGCATAAAAGAGGGCATAAAACGCAGATGTGAATAACACATTTGCGACTGCCGACGGCCCGCTACCTGATTGTGGCGCGACGGCTTCAAACAAAAATAATATACATAATATAAATAAATTAAGTATAATAAATTAAAATATTGGAATGATTCAAATTTTTATTTGTTAAATTTTCAAAATAAAAGTAAATACATATTAACAAAAATGGTTTTATTGTAGATTAGATAATGATTATGTAATATGGATTTCAAAATTTTAACCTACCCGCAGTATACGCTTCTGCTTAAAACACGTTGTTGCAGATTTTCGGCAAAGCAATTAATCGTTAATCGTAAAATAATAGTAATACGAAAGACGTACAGACTGTGTAATGTATTATCATAGGCCGCTAGATGCTCCACCACTTTCGTTCGTATATTATACGTTTGAGCCGCTCGCGCTTTTTAGAGTTGTCCAAAACTCGCGAAAGCATGTAGTGGAAGTTCTATGAACGTACGAGAGCGAGCCTATAGTCATACTCGTCTATAATGCAGATATTCTAGCGAACGGTGAACGTATCATTCAGTTGATGGGAGCGGCTCATTCGCGACTCTTTTAAACGAGTCGTTTAAATTGAACGACTCGTTCGCGAACGACCCATCGCTAAGCGATATTTGCACAATTCGTGTTTCGTGCCTACGGCCCCCACTTGACCTCAGCAAATCTCTGCCACGCTACCCGGCGCCAACGGCATCAACGCCGTATCACATCACGTATGCGCGGAGCACTGAAAAACGTGTAAGAACAAGTTGTTCCTTACATCGTAAGACAAACTATACAAAAAACACCCACAGACACACCAACATTACAAACACGAAACACCAAAATCAAACCAAAATAAAACCCGCGACCTGTCGTGTCAGCTTGATACGGCCCACTACTCACTAACACTGAGCTAGGAACTTTTCGAAGGAATCAATATTAATGTTGATGTCATCTGTGATTGTCAAATGCCGGAAGGCTGAGTTTTATCATAAATTAAACTCTACTATTTTCTCCTTATTGAAACAGTTCATAAAAAAATTGTGGATAAAGAGACTGAACAAAGCCTGAGCAAACCCGATAAACTTGCGCAGGTTTGCTTAGGATCTTTTTCTGTATTTTTTATCAGTTCTAAACTGTATTTTTGAAAAATTGTGAAAATACATGCGGGTCTTGTTTTCCATAAAAAAAAAATGTCAAAGTTACACTATGGAAAATTGTTCTTTGTACGTATATTAATTATATTGGCAACCTTCTTGTGTCAAATATTTTACCGAAAATACAAGGCTACTGTCACTCTTTGTCACATCTCAGAGTCTCTTCGTCCTTATTTTCCATTTATTTCAAACATGAGCTAGCCACATTAACAGTGTGTAGCGGGTAGCGTTGTCCAAAGAAAATAAAAGGGTTTGATTGGGTGCGTTGTCAGACCTGGTTAACCACTCGGGCTGTGTGCCGTTGTCAAACATGGTTAACCACTCGGTATAATGCCACAGTTGAGAAAACGCGTATTCGGGCTGAAAAGCCCGTTATTTAAACTGTGATAATGCGGCCACCAATGGCAACGCAGCTGGTTCCTGAAAGAACTTTTACTACGGAACGCAGATCGGTTGTTTCTGTTAGCTGGCAAATCATCAGAGATCAGCGGATCACATACTAACAATTTAAATATGTATGTCTTACTTTTACGGATATCGACTCAACCTAAAATCATACCTCTCCTCCTGCTTCCAACATTTTAAAGCACAGATGATTTTTAACATTTGTGAAAGAATAAATTTAAATTTAAACAAAAAAGCAAAACATAAACAACTAAATGACATAACAAACCGGAAAAACAGCGGAGAAGCATCGGTGACTAATGACAGATATTTTTCAGGACCCGCGTTTCCAATCTTATCAACTTTTCAGGTTACCGATACTTACGGGACACCAAACCCAATGCAGATGAGGAATAATAATTTTAAATAACCAATTTTATATGTTTCTTTCTTTATTGTTTTTGTACTTTATCGTAAAATTTAGATTGTTAAAGAAAAATCTAAAATTTTATAAGTTTTATTATTATTAGATATTATAAGCTACATAAGTTGCTTAACGAAAATATATGCGGTATGGTGAGCAGGATCTGCCCACACAGTCACCCAGATCCCAAAAGTGTCTGTATTCCAAATTTATTCAAAATTTTGTGGTATGGTATTGGGTGCCTCCCCCTCTGAATATATAAATGTAAACTAAAAAAATTGTCCCCAAATATACATATATTATGTTCCTAGAAAATACCAATTAAAAATTTACTTGTTCTGTAGGATAAAAATCTCCGTAAACATTTTCTTTAAAGTCCGGCGCACCTCTAAGCAAAGAAAGTAAAAGGGTATGCTTGGGTTTTATTCCTCTAAGAATAGCTGAAGGTCCCTATCCAGGAGATTTAAATTTCTCGCTTACACGATACTAAATGGTTAATCAAAGCACCCCCAATCTTTTTGCTGCTGTTTTTTTGCCATCTCATTTTTTACTTCTTCATTTGCTATTTTCTGTTTTCTCTCCTTGTCCCTAATAAAACAAGACAAAATTAAAGGGTTAATTATTAAACTACTGAGCTTGTCTTAAATAGCTTGTATTTTAGGAACCTATAATGGCCCAGTATCAACCACTGTGAATCGCTACAATGGCAATAGAATTCCTTAATTGACACAGCTATGCCAACTACTATTTTGTCTCCTATTTTAAAATATTTTCAAACTTGAATTCATATTAATTAATCGAATTAGATGTCATATTTTTATATTACAATCTTAAAAACGTTTACTTTTATGTCTTGTGAACTAACACAATGATGACTGATCACTATCAGTGATGATCACTGTGATCACTTAATAATAAAACCTATTATATTTTCTTTGATCAGTACTTTTAAATAATTCACTTTAAGTACACTTTAAAGGAAAATTTCGCGGTAAAAAATTTATTTGCAAAAAGAAGAAAACCTGCCCCAAAAGAGATCATATCTCCGATAAAGAAGAGGAACAAATGTCACTCGCCGATTCCGATGAAGATGCAGATTGGGTTCCCAAAGTTGAACCTTTAGCATTTGAAGAACTAGACAAATATCCAGAACCCGATGATTTTGTATTAGTACACTTTAAAGCTAAAAATAATGTATTCTATGTAGGAAAAGTGGTGAAACTTGGAAAGTTAACTAATGGCACTGAAGTCAATTTTCTAAGAAAATTTTCGAAATTCGAGGGACATTTCATATTTCCGCCTGAACCTGATGTAGCAGTGGTTCCACTTGAAGGTATAAAATTAAATTTACCATCACCATCTCTTTTGGGATTTACGAAAAGGCTGCAATCATATCACAAATTTCAGATTAATTTTAGTAATTTAAATATGTGCTAAAACAGTATTTAAACATGTTACAGCATTTTTAGTTTCAATATCAGTACTGTTTAACTGACTTTAATGTATTATAATCATTCTTTGTTCCAAAAGTTAAGTTACATAAATATTTTCTTCAGAATGTATTTTTTTTTAATTTTAATCATGTCTCGTATAATAAAAATAAAAATGTTCGTATTTCTTCAAAAAAACACAATTTTTTACATTTTCCCATTGATTTATGCTAATGTTTCGTAAATTATGGGAGATAAACCTGTTTGTTACATAATCTTCTAAAAATTACTGTGATAATACTGATAATAGAACTTAACTTTTTCCGTCTCATATAGTGGCCCACCCTCCTCACTCAGGTTAAAAAAATTACAGTAGAAGTTGAAACTTGGGACTGTTTGTAATAAAAAGTCGACAGTTTTTTCACCTTTGAGTTGGAATTTTTATCTTCCACAATTTTCCCTACCCTCAAACGCCACTGAGTGAGATAAACACCACCTCTTTGTCGCACAGCAACAATATGGCCATGGTAAAATTTTATCATGCAAATTTGACTTCTGTCCCTGTCAAATTTCATTTTCTTCGTTAAGAAATATCATTAATGTGGTTGATTTGGCTAGTTTTCCCCTTTGAACATGTATCAGTCCCGAAGAAAAAGGTATAATAAAATAGTTCATATGTATGTACAATTCAATCTGTAGCTGCTCAATAATAAATAAAAAAAAGTTGCATGTTGCATGCCCATGCCAGATTAACAACTTTAATTAAAAATAAATGGTACGTACTCAGATAACGAATAAAAATATACTATAAGAGTTTTTAAATCTTATAAATAAAATAATTGTTGCGATATTTCTACAGTATGTAAGGACCATATTTAAAAAAAAAATATATACCTGCCAGTACAAAAGAAATAGATTAAATTAAGAATATTTTAAGGATCAAGTAAAAGAACAAAGAACAGTCCTATTTATTTCCCAGTAATAAACTGGTCCAGAAATTTGTTTAAAATCATTTAAACTTCTTTTTCTTAACTACCTTATTATTTTTTTTCTAAGCGACCCGTAGCTAAAAACATTTTTAGAATTTTTATGCACTTTACAAAGATGTCGCTCATATTAAAATGACAATTCAACGAGGAGGCAGACTGTAGACCTAAAAGTCTATGAGGCAGAAGCTTTTTCCTTGCATTTGGATTGGGTTCAGTGCCGGCTTATGAAATGAAGTTGTACATCTCTGTTCCTATTTACAGGACTCGTACCGAATTTAGGGGTTTTATTAGTGAGCCCCCTGGGAATGTTTTGGTAAAGAAAAAAAAATATTTTGTAATTTGCGAAAAAATGTTGATTTTTTTAGCCACCCCTGGGAAAAACAATGAATGCGTTTAGGTATTTTATTTATTATTTTTTCTAAACAAATTTTACATCATTTTGTCGACAATTTTTAAATTTTAAGAGAACAAATTATGTTAGTAGAAAGTTATAGTCATTTGAATTTTTTTAAACCTAAAATATAATTTTAAAAAATTCAAATGACTATAACTTTCTACTAACACATTTTGTTCTCTTAAAATTCAAAAATTGTCGACAAAATGTTGTAAAATTTGTTTAGAAAAAATAATAAATAAAATACCTAAACGAGTTCATTGTTTTTCCCAGGGGGGCTAAAAAAAATTCAACTTTTTTTCGCAAACAACAAAATGTTTTTTTTCTTTACCAAAACATTCCCAGGGGGCTCACTATAAAAACCCCTAAATTTGGTACGGGTCCTGTAAGTAGGAACAGAGATATACAACTTTGAAATTTCATAAGCCGGCAGTGATTGGGTTGGTTACAGCACCTTTATTTCTCTGTGGTTACAGCTTAAATCTCTTAAGAAAAAAAAACTAAGATCATATTTCTAAAATCGATTGAATACTTTTGAATACATTATGCTTATATATATATATATATATATATATATATATATATATATATATATATATATATATATATATATATATAGACATAACCGCAACGGAAATACCGAAGATGGCAGCATTTCGTCGGTTAAATTTGAATTGCGTGGAGATATCATGAATTATTTACACAAAATATTCATTAATTTATATTTTAAATAAAGAAAGCTCTTTTTCTTACTAATAGAATAGATTTTGCTTTGTATAGCTTAATCGGAACTGGGAGCCAGTGTTGCCAATGAGTGCATAATTATGCGATTTTCGCATCTTTTCACCTGCCTGTGCATATTTTATGCACCCTAATGAAATTCGCATACGTTCAAAGAAGTTAAAAAAATTAAGTCAAAAATTATTTCTTGAGCGGTACCTGACATTGACATGCACAAAAATTAAAATAAGGTGAGTAGAAATCAAATTTAGTATTTTTGTGGTCCTATGGAATTCCAATTTGTTAAACTTATAAAATTCATCTTGGTGCATAAAATCGCATATTTTGCATCCATCCGCCGCACATTTTAATGTTTTGATGTTGGCAACACTGCCGGGAGTGGTCCTGTGGGAATTAATCAGCCGCTTGAAGACGGGATATTTTCACTACGAGAGGTTTGCAGTGGGGTCACAAATTTAGTTTAGGTAACATTTTTTGTTTATTTAAAATAAATACTACAAAGAAATTTAATGGTGCTTCCTGGAACCAAAATTGTTTAGTGAAAGTGCCTCCCATTCAGATTCTTTCGCATCTTGATTTTTCCTTTCGGTAATCATTCTATTGTTTTCGTTATTTTTTCCTTTTTATATAGGCATTATTTTAAGACAACAAATGGATGGTGTTTATTGAAACGGAACCAATCGATAAATTTAAAAAATTGCGCAAATGGCACCAATTACCAATTTAATCTTTCCCTGGTAGGCTCTAAAAAGATTCAATTGGTAGCAGTGGCGCACCTAGGATTTTGTCCTGGGGGTGGGCTATTTTGTCTTGGGGGGAGGGGGCTAACAGTCTGAAACGTGAGGTGAGGTATCACAATTCGGTGAATTTTTTCAATTTATAGTGCACTTTTTAAATTTTTTTGTGTCTAGGATGTTGGTCTGGGGGGCTGCAGCCCCCGAGCCCCTCCCCTGGGTGCGCCACTGATTGCTAGAACAACATTTAGTGTCATCTATACGTCACTCAACCAAGCGACAACTTCCATATCAAATGTTAATTATTTCAGTAAACGAAACCAAGCGACCACCCTTTTATTATGTTGAACTTGTCACTTGGTTACGTTTAAATGTATTGGTGTTTTCCCGCCACTGTAAGTACTTCTAAATGTTTTACTGTCGTCTTCTCGGTGCCAGAATGTCTAAAACATGCAGCGAAATTGTTTATACAGTTTTACATCAGAGTAACAGCGAAAACATTTGGTCTCACACAAGAAAAAAGCGTGCAGTCGAAAATGTATAATTAATAGCTGAGCTGGACTGGAATTACCATTTTAATTAGGTAGGCATTCCAATTCGTGGAACATGGAACAGGTGGCCAATTTTCCTCTTTTATGGATGTTTTCAAATTTCTAGAAACAATGTAGGTACTAATAAGTAACTTAACTCGGTAGCAAACCCGTAAGTTTAATATTTGTTTTAAAAAACTTTGGTATGTATTGGTGTTGGTCTACCTCTACCTGCTACATGCAAAAGCAATTCTGACTTGAATCGCAAACTCCGACACAATCGGCTTGAATCGGATTAAAGTCGGCATAGCTCGTGGTCGGGGGCTGACGCCAATTGATTTTAAAAGTTTTATTTGCTAGGTTCGCCTCAGAGATACTTTACTTTTAAAATCTCTATTCATAATTTGTATGTTACATTTCAACCTACGCTAAAGTAAGAATCAATAAAAAAAGCCAAGAGCGTCATAGGAATGAAGACAACACGCGTGCTCTGGCTCGTTTTAGAATTCAGCCAGGAATATTCTAAAACGAGACAGAGCACCCGTGATGTCTTCGTTCCTATGACGGTCGTGGCTTTTTCTTGCTTGAATCTTACTTTACTTATTTACAATACATCAAAGCGTGACATTGTTTCGCGCAATTAAATGCATCTAACAAGAATAAGACGATGCAGTCAGGAGAATTGGTTGTCTGACTATGTATGTCTGTCTAGTGTCATCCAGGCGCGGCCCGTGAAATTTCAAAGTTGCATATCTCTGTTGGTACTTATGGGACCCATACCAAATTCAGGTTTTTTAATAGTGAGCCTACTAGGAATGTTTTGGTAAAGAAAAAAAATATTTTGCAATTTGCGAAAAAAAGTTGATTTTTTGAATTGACCCACCTGTGTAAAAAATTAACACGCATAGATATTTTATTTATTATTTTTTCTAAACAAATTTTACATCATTTTGTCAACAATTCTTAAATTTTAAGAGAAAGAAATGTGTTAGTAGAAAGTTATAGTCATTTGAATTTTTTAAACCTAAAATATAATTTAACAAAAAATTCAACGTCCAGATTCACTAAGAAAGCTTAAGATTTAGTACTGGTTTAAATTAAGATCTTCTAGTTGATCAGTTATGTTTTGACAAGTTTTGGTCCTGTCGTTGTTAATAAGACGTCATTGAAAATTTATGAATTATTCGGATATTTCAGCGATTTGCTTGGTTTTAAAATGATTTTCATCTTGGAACGGGTTGCTAGAGTGAATTTAGTTCTATTATTGTCGAAAGTGTGTACTAAAATTGCCCTTTTCTTTATAAATTTGCGAAAAAGCTCCGAAATAAATTCATAGCATAAAATTTAGTTGTCTTATTCTTGCAGTTGTCAGTTTAAAACTTTTGGTTGTCAAATTAGACCGGACTAGCGTTGGAGAATCTGGCTGCAATGTCTATAACTTTCTACTAACACATTTTTTTCTCTTAAAATTTAAGAATTGTCGACAAAATGATGTAAAATTTGTTTAGAAAAAATAATAAATAAAATATCTAAGCGTGTTAATTTTTTACCCAGGTGGGTCAATTCAAAAAATCAACTTTTTTTCGCAAATTGCAAAATATTTTTTTTCTTTACCCAAACATTCCTAGTTATTAAAAAACCTGAATTTTTTATGGGTCCCATAAGTAGCAACAGAGATATGCAACTTTGAAATTTTACGGGCCTCGCGCCGCGCCTGATATTTTATCTGTGACGCAGCGTGTAAGCAAGCGAGCACGATAATAGGAGTCCAGAGAAAAACTGCTGAACATCTTTAACATCACCAGGCTGGCGGAATTGACTGGCAAGTGACGACGGTGGCGACTGCGCGAGTAGCCCGTAGACCGAACCGAATAAATAATCTGCTTTAAAAACCTTTTGTTGTTCTGTGATCTGTGCTTTAGTGCTTTGCAGTTGCACTTCGCTTTCGCAGTAAATAGTCGGTTCCGCTATCGTCGTAAGGTCGTGTCATTTCGATTTTTATCAAGGGTAACCAGACGAGGAACGTGTATTACTTACTTTATTTTGTGTGCGCCGATCGTTGACGCAATGAGTAGTGGTTTAGACGTTTTGAGTGGCTCTTTAAGGGTGCGAAATGGCACTTTTAATAATTCCAAAAACTATAATAAGTTAAACAATTGTAGAATAGAGGAAGTAAAGGCCTGCCCCAGTGTAATGTCTCCCGAAACGAAGAGGTTATTACCGCCAAACACCGAAACAGTGCAAACAAAACCGTTTCCAATTCGGGGTAAGTTGTGTTTTAATATTAATTAGTGTATGTAATTTGCATAGCGCCAGCACATTTTGGCAGACGAACAAAAATCAACATGTATATAGATGAAGCCGACAGGCCAATAATCAATTAATTTTTTCCTGAATGTGAATGGTTTACCAACAGCTGAGAGTTGTCAGTTAGATGCGTAAAATGCGTCGGCGCCGTATTTAAAATACACACGTGCGTTATTAATTTTTTTTGGCGGTTTTATTTTCGATGGTATACCAAATTGTATTTGTTATTTATTTGTTACAGTTATTTAGTTTTTTTAGGCATATTAAATATTTCACTTATCTAATCGTTTTACAACAAAAAAAGATGGCAGATCTAAATAACCAATTAAATTACACACAGATGGAAAATCTCAATTAAGAGGTAGCAAATTCGAGATTGCCAAAATGACTTTATTGATCATTGCCCAGCCCTATATAGGTATAGTAACTTCCTTGGGAAGAATATTTTATACCTGCTTAGGAGAAAAGTATAAATGAAGGGCTAAGGCTAAATAAAACTTAAATACCTACTTTCTTATGTGTAGAGGTAGGTACCTACCGAGGGGCGGCTAACTTCCAAAAGAGGTGTACACAGATTTTAAATCAGTATTGATTTAATCTGATTTAACACGATTTAATTGCTGTAACTCGCTGCCCAGCACTGTAGGTGATGCCAAATTGTGATGATGATTTAAGGAATGTTAGGTGATTTTTGTGATTTATTGATGATTTATGGTGATTTTACATGATTTAAAGTGATTTAACTTGATTTCAAATGATTTAAAGCCATTTAAATTGATGTAAGTGATTTAAAAAAATCAAAAAATCTAATGATTTAAGAAAGATTTAAAATGATTTTATGTGATTTAACAATATTATGTACACAGATTTAAGGGAGTGAGCCGCCCCTCGGTACCTACCTATTTAACGATAATTTCCTTTTTATTTCCATTAAATTGGACAAACTCAAATTAATTAGGTACCTACCTAGTTAAACCTAACACTGATTGTCAGTTTGATCAGTATATTTATATTATACGTTATTAATTGCTGACTTTCTTTTTTTTTGCAACTCCAGTTTTTGTACAGCATCTATACATAGGTAGGGTTCGTGTTTTTAGATCCAATTTTTTATACAGATCTACTCGGTATCCGAGTTCCGACGACATGATCATTCGACACTAGGGTTACCAGGTGCTAAATTCGTAAAACCGGTCGCGACCAGTTAAAAATCCTGATTTTATAAAAAAAGTCCGAATTTTGGTGTAAAGAATAAAACTAAAATTTTTTATTAATTAGTTTGAGGTTTTTTTATAACCCCTTAAATTACTTATATTTATGAAACAGATTTTAATTTTTTTTTTTGCACGAAATTGCGTTGTTGCCTGATGTTGCAGAAAATCCGATCTTTAATGAATTCTGGGCGGAGTCCGGTCAACGCCTTTAATTGACCGGATTTATCCGGCCAGATGGAAACCCTATCCGACACCGACTCAAATGGCAACGCAAGATCGTCGGACGAAGCTAAATTTAGGTTTGTCCGATGTCGGATAACTCACTTTTTCGATATTGGGGGGATTTATTAAAGCCTGTTTACATTATGTGCAACTTATAGCGTGCAAGTTATAGCAAGGCAATTAATTGCATTGCATGACCGTTTACACATGAAGCAATTTTTTTAAGCAAGTATCCTGACAAGAAATATCGCCAACTTTAAAAATACATATAATATATCTAACTCAGCTGATTAAAAAATAGGCTTTTATTGTACTTACCTGCCACATGCTGCATTTAGCATATCGGTTTTATTTTTTATACGGATAAATAAAAAATATGTTAAATTCGCAGAATAAATCAGCAAACTCAAGCCAAAAGTAAAGAAAAATGTGTTTTTATTTGTGAAAAGTGGATTAAAAGCTAATTATTATCCTATTTACGATAATGGCATAGCTAATGTACCGATAATGCCAGTTTTAAGCAGCAAGAAGTGAAAAAATTACTTGTAGTTTCAGCGGCGGATAGTCTTCACAAGAATGTAAACTGATGAGTGAAGACATCATTTTTAATAACAATTTGAAATTTTGCGGCAAAACGGGTAAGAACATTTTGTAAATAAAGCTAGGCATCGTTTATTGGAAATCTAAAAAAAAACACATTATTTAAGCTCGAATTAAAACTCAAAATAGGTAAGTAATTGTAATTATTATCAATTAATTATAATTATAATCAAAATCTTCTTAAATACTTAATTTCCTACCTATGCAAAATCACTTTGTCTTTCTCAACTGACCGTCGACAAGCGAAACAAGATCTCATTTTCTATCCAAAATATTAACTCTATTTCAATATTGTACTTTAAAGTATGCAATAATTTATACTTACTGGTTTTTCCGATATTTTATTATAAATTAAATTAAAGATTATTATATTATTCACAAAATAGCGCTACGGCGAAATCGAAGGCTTGTCAGATTCAAATTTGAACTTTTGAATATGACAGGCGCGAGCGGCCATCATCATATTTCGTGTTTTGATTAGCTGGGCTGTAGGTAGTATTGAGTTCACTGGCTGGGCAAATCACGTGGATATTTGTGAGGGATGTTCAGGACGGCATGTGACTGGTTAGCAATTGTTTCCAAAGGCTACGTCTTTGCTTCATCATTTTTTCGTCGTTCGCTATATTAGTAGTAATACCAAAGAAAATAATATATTATTTTCTTTGGTAATACGTATATGTTTTTTATATGGTTGGTGCTTCGAAATACGAGTATTACCAGAAGAGTTACTAAAAATGCATGCTACTGGCAATTAAATTAGAACAAGTCCTAATTTCATGCAATGCAAGAAAAATTGCATCTGCTGATTGAAAAGCCACCAACGCGCATGCTTGGAGGCAATTTTTATTGCATAACAATAACACCAACTTGCACGTAACGTAAACAGGCCATTTAAAGATTTATTTTGAATGTACAATAAATTTAAATTTACAAGGACAACAAAGCAAGGCCTACAGACAGGTGTTTTTAATGTTATTTCTTTATAGGTACCTGTTTTTATTATAAACCCGAAAGATTTGGGGCACGATACTCGGATAAATGCATAAGTACTATTAAGAAGTAGTCGAAACCTCGGCTCTGGTCTTTTGCAGGAAACTGGAGCGTCGTGATTTTAATATAGCCGACGCGACATGTAGTTTTTTTTAATGCTTTATAGGTATTTTAATACTATTATTGGCATAAGCAGTATATGCCTTAAAATAAACATTTCTAACATTCTAACAGAGATATACCTACATATAACCCGAACATGAAAGACATCCGCGAAATGGAATGGAACTATTGTTTACTATCCCACGATGACCAATTGGTTTTCCGATGTAATCCCGTGTTTTGTCGAGCGACCACGACCTTTAATGTTTGTAATTATACTCGATTTGAAATTGGTTGATAGTAATAAATCATTTTTAGCAGCCGATTCCATAGGCGCACCTACCTGACGTGCCGGTTTGAACCCTATTTACTTATCCGAATAATTTAGTAATCATTATTGTCATAACAGGTAAAAATAATTATGCCGAGAATTCCGGGAACAATTAATACACAATGTTACTTTTCAGGTAGTTACGAAAAATTAGGTACCTCTACTTATTGGTATAAAACTGTGAGTCATTTTAAGAGCGAACAAACCTAATGCGAGTATTCTAGGACACACATTTGGGTAATTTTTGAAAATGGAGAGTCTTTCAGGATTTATTCCAGTTAAGCGAGCTGCGAAATCAGCGCTAAGCATTAGTGAAAAGATTATTGTGCTTAATGTATTTAATGCACTTAGATATCAAAAAAGTGCAATAAGTATCGATTCTGCAGTGGAACTTTGTTCAAAGATGACAGGTATTGGAAAAGCAACCATCTACAGGCTGATGCGGGAAGAAAAGACAGGAACCGTGACGCCACCAAAACCATCTCCAGGAAGGCGAACAATACCGATCGATGAGGACGAAAAGGCCATCATAAGACGAAAGGTGCATTCATTCTATTTCAATAAGGAGATCCCTACTTTGGATAGAGTTTTAGGGGCAGTAAAAGAAGACTTTCCTGCAATCAAGAGAGATAAACTATGGAAAGTTCTAAGAGAAATGAATTTTAGATGGGAAAAACATAGTCGGAAGTCTCATTTGCTCGAAAAAGATGAAATAGTATGTTGGAGACGTAATTATTTGAGAAAAATAAGAAAATTTCGCAATGAAAACAAAACAATTTTCTATTTGGACGAAACATGGCTGAACGAAGGCTACACAGTTGGAAAAATATGGACAGACAAAAATGTGACTTCTCACCGGCAAGCATTTTTAGACGGTCTATCAACAGGAATAAATCCGCCCTCTGGAAAAGGAAAACGATTAATTATAACTCACATCAGTAGCTCCAATGGATTTTTAGAAGGTGGACTATTATCATTCCAATCAGTTCGTACAGGCGATTACCACGAGGATATGAATGCTGATGTTTTTGAGGAGTATTTCGAACAAATGATAGAGCTGATTCCACCTGGCTCCGTCATTGTGTTAGATAACGCTCCGTATCACTCCAGAAGATTGGAGAAGATGCCTACAACTGCTTGGCGAAAAGCAAAAATTATCGAGTGGCTTGTGGAGAAACAAATACAATTTGAGGACAATATGGTTAAAAAGGAGTTGCTATCAATTGTAAACACCCATAAACATCGGTTTCAAAAATATGTTGTTGACGAAATGGCCAAAAAACAAAATATAATAGTGCTTCGGCTCCCCCCCTACCATTGCGAATTAAATCCGATCGAACTGGTATGGGCTCATGTGAAAGGTTATGTGGCTAGAAAAAATACCACTTATAAAATGAGTGATGTTCAAAAACTCTTTGAAGAAGCGCTTCAAGAAGTCAACGCGGGGAAGTGGCAAAGATGTATAGAGCATGTACTAAAGGAGGAGGAAAAAATGTGGCAATTGGATAGTTTACTGGAGAAAACGGTCGAACCACTTATTATCAATTTAGGGGAAGAAGACAGTCCCTCAGATATTTCATTTTCTGATGATGATTAATTTAAAGCGAAGAACTGTAATGACTTACTATAAATTTTATAGAATTTCAAATAGAAACATTTTTCCAAATTTACTTGTTTATTAGTTGCTTTATTGTTATTAGTATTATATTTATTCAAATACAAGGGTAACAAATTATGCCACACATCCGAATGTTCACTAAATTATATAATTATTGTGTTTAATATAAACTTAAACCCACCCGAAAGCACGTGCATGAGTGCAAAACATCACAGGTAGAATACTACCGCTTATTGTTCGAGCCTCGGGTTAAGCTTTGTATTCGACGCCCTTATCAGATCTATAGGAATGGAAAGTTTAATAAATGCAAAAGGGTCTAGACTTTCAATGTATATACTATTTAAAACTTGGCAATTTAGGTGGACCACTCTGTGTACGTGTTTGACGGATTTTAATGATTTATTACTATCAACCAATTTCAAATCGAGTATATTAGTAATTACGATTACCGACGTGTTTGTTGCCTTTGTACCGCCTCCCTACCGCGAACTTTTGTTTATTTTTGGGACATACAACACCGTGTTTGGTAGGTAGTAGTGTAACCTATCTTCGTTAGAAATATTTAATCAGATATACTCGTGCCTTTACAAACGACATGTGTCATGTAAATCCAAGACCAAGTCCAAGAATAAACTTATAATAATTATATCCCCGAGCTAAGGTAAAATAAAAATATTGTTTCAGTTCTTTGAGAGGAAAATGAATTATTATTCACTCATGATAAAAAGGTTTTTAGCTTAAAACTAGGTATTTTGTATTAAAATACTTATTTGTGACAGGATATAATACCTAAAATTACAGAAAATGTTGCAAAATAAAGCAAAGTAAGTCTCTAGATCGCGTAGGTACTTGATAATGCGATATCTTAACGAATTTGGGAAAAAAATACCTTTATTTTATTTTGTACTCTTAATGATTTCCTCGTCAGGAAAGTACATCAGGGATCGATATATTGAACCGTGAGAATCTTCGAACAATATCCAAAGATAAACGGAATTATCAAAATAAATTGACTCAGATTTGTCTAAAGTTGCTTAATACCTATAGTATCAAAGTTTGTAGAATAATCTTTTGCAGACTTTGACATTATTTTGGGTATCTCGTAATTCCATTGAAAATAAACTCATAGTATTATATAGTCAAAGGATGATTTTTTATGTCAACAAGTGCTAGTACCAAAATGACACCGCGCAGGGGTGCTAAAACACTATGCACGGCATTTGTTAAGGTAAGCGTGTCCAAGTGGACAAGACAATAAGCAGGCCGAGAAGCAGGCCTTCGAAGGAGACAGGAAAGATTATAATGTAATAATGTATACATAACGGAAAAGTTTAGTAAAACCCGGTATTCACTATTCATTAGAATTCTATAACGTTTCCGAAATTCATTAAGTAAGGTGGATTTTTAAAAGATTTTTTTACGGGCACTCACCCATATGCGTAGTTTAGGGGGGGGGGGGGCTTAGGAACTCTAATTAGCACCCCCAAAATTTACCACTCTCCACCCAATTAAGCGTAGTTAAGGGGAGGCTTGTGGGTGCTTAGCACCCCAAAACGCTAATTAGCACCCCCAAACAAAGTTTTTGGCCATATACTAAACCCTTGAACTTGACTGCCTAACTACGCCTATGCACTCAAAGTCGACCTATTTTTTTGTATTACATCTTACATCAGAAGTTGTTTTGAAGGTCAAATTTTACTAAAAAATGACAGTTATTACACTACTTGTTGTACCCTAAAATTTTAATATTTTTATTTAGAAAGCTACAAAAGAAATTAGGTGGGTAAATACTTTCTGTGTCACCCTGTATATAATGATGAAAAATTTCGGAATGACGGGAGCAGGTCCGTCGGATATATGTAGGTCTGGAAAATAGAATTTTACGGAAAAGTCATGATTCGACATGAAATTTCCCATTGTTTCAAAACGTTTAGATTTTTTTGGTATGGAAATTGTGGCGGCAGCAAACTTGATAAAAAAAATTGTGAAATGTTGTTTGTTTCTTTGTCTCGTATGCGTTCCTATACCATTCATCCGATTGCGATGAAACTATGGTGAGTTGTTGTGCGCACGTCCGCGAAACTTTCTTCTTTAGTATAAATAAAAAAAACAAAAAAAAAACGAGCAACGGGAAGCAAGCTTTCTTTGAACATGCAACGCATGCCGGATACTCGCTCGAGCAACGGGAAGCAAGCTTTATTTGAGTGGCATTGCAACGCATGCCGGACACTCGCTAGTAAAAAATATTTTAAAAATGAGTTAAAAGAGGTAATTACCGGATTTTGTCTGTAAAACTTAAATAAATATACCTATAGTCTATTTGACTTTTGTTTTAGATAAACTATAATATGTATGTAAGTACTGTGGAGCAAGTCACGGATAAGATAAATGACACGTTATACCTGCATGAGCAGATAGTGTTGTGATAGGTCGGGAACCTATAAAAACCGGGGATTTTAAAAGTTTCGGTTGTAAATATGACTAATACGGCAACATATCAGAGCAATATTGTGGAATACCAAATTGGCATTATTGTGAAACTTATCGTGTTTCTACACACGGAATTAGTTATTCTTTTAGATGGTGCCACGCCAATTTTAAGTTAAACTCGATTTGAAATTGGTTGATAGTAATAAATCATTTTTAGCAGCCGATTCCATAGGCGCACCTACCTGACGTGCCGGTTTGAACCCTATTTACTTATCCGAATAATTTAGTAATCATTATTGTCATAACAGGTAAAAATAATTATGCCGAGAATTCCGGGAACAATTAATACACAATGTTACTTTTCAGGTAGTTACGAAAAATTAGGTACCTCTACTTATTGGTATAAAACTGTGAGTCATTTTAAGAGCGAACAAACCTAATGCGAGTATTCTAGGACACACATTTGGGTAATTTTTGAAAATGGAGAGTCTTTCAGGATTTATTCCAGTTAAGCGAGCTGCGAAATCAGCGCTAAGCATTAGTGAAAAGATTATTGTGCTTAATGTATTTAATGCACTTAGATATCAAAAAAGTGCAATAAGTATCGATTCTGCAGTGGAACTTTGTTCAAAGATGACAGGTATTGGAAAAGCAACCATCTACAGGCTGATGCGGGAAGAAAAGACAGGAACCGTGACGCCACCAAAACCATCTCCAGGAAGGCGAACAATACCGATCGATGAGGACGAAAAGGCCATCATAAGACGAAAGGTGCATTCATTCTATTTCAATAAGGAGATCCCTACTTTGGATAGAGTTTTAGGGGCAGTAAAAGAAGACTTTCCTGCAATCAAGAGAGATAAACTATGGAAAGTTCTAAGAGAAATGAATTTTAGATGGGAAAAACATAGTCGGAAGTCTCATTTGCTCGAAAAAGATGAAATAGTATGTTGGAGACGTAATTATTTGAGAAAAATAAGAAAATTTCGCAATGAAAACAAAACAATTTTCTATTTGGACGAAACATGGCTGAACGAAGGCTACACAGTTGGAAAAATATGGACAGACAAAAATGTGACTTCTCACCGGCAAGCATTTTTAGACGGTCTATCAACAGGAATAAATCCGCCCTCTGGAAAAGGAAAACGATTAATTATAACTCACATCGGTAGCTCCAATGGATTTTTAGAAGGTGGACTATTATCATTCCAATCAGTTCGTACAGGCGATTACCACGAGGATATGAATGCTGATGTTTTTGAGGAGTATTTCGAACAAATGATAGAGCTGATTCCACCTGGCTCCGTCATTGTGTTAGATAACGCTCCGTATCACTCCAGAAGATTGGAGAAGATGCCTACAACTGCTTGGCGAAAAGCAAAAATTATCGAGTGGCTTGTGGAGAAACAAATACAATTTGAGGACAATATGGTTAAAAAGGAGTTGCTATCAATTGTAAACACCCATAAACATCGGTTTCAAAAATATGTTGTTGACGAAATGGCCAAAAAACAAAATATAATAGTGCTTCGGCTCCCCCCCTACCATTGCGAATTAAATCCGATCGAACTGGTATGGGCTCATGTGAAAGGTTATGTGGCTAGACAAAATACCACTTATAAAATGAGTGATGTTCAAAAACTCTTTGAAGAAGCGCTTCAAGAAGTCAACGCGGGGAAGTGGCAAAGATGTATAGAGCATGTACTAAAGGAGGAGGAAAAAATGTGGCAATTGGATAGTTTACTGGAGAAAACGGTCGAACCACTTATTATCAATTTAGGGGAAGAAGACAGTCCCTCAGATATTTCATTTTCTGATGATGATTAATTTAAAGCGAAGAACTGTAATGACTTACTATAAATTTTATAGAATTTCAAATAGAAACATTTTTCCAAATTTACTTGTTTATTAGTTGCTTTATTGTTATTAGTATTATATTTATTCAAATACAAGGGTAACAAATTATGCCACACATCCGAATGTTCACTAAATTATATAATTATTGTGTTTAATATAAACTTAAACCCACCCGAAAGCACGTGCATGAGTGCAAAACATCACAGGTAGAATACTACCGCTTATTGTTCGAGCCTCGGGTTAAGCTTTGTATTCGACGCCCTTATCAGATCTATAGGAATGGAAAGTTTAATAAATGCAAAAGGGTCTAGACTTTCAATGTATATACTATTTAAAACTTGGCAATTTAGGTGGACCACTCTGTGTACGTGTTTGACGGATTTTAATGATTTATTACTATCAACCAATTTCAAATCGAGTTATAGAGACTTCTTTTCCCTTCAAACTGATTTTATTAAAACAAGAACCCATTTACGGAATATGAGAAAGATAAAATCTCAATTATTAGGTGTCATAATATTTCTTATACCTACGTGCGGGGTTTAAAATTGTCAAGACAAGAAAGAATTTATAGATATAAATATTTAGAATTGTTAATGATACCAATATAACAACCAAGTGCATCATTTGTCTTACCTTACCACTATACCACTCAAATACAGATTCTGAAATCGGCAACTATTCCTAGATTGGTATTAGGAACCAGGTCAGAAATGCCCACGTTGGACTTCAAGTTCCATAAATTGCTGTTTTTAAAAATTACAAAGCCCTTTTAAATCTGTCAGTAATATTTTAGTTGTTATTTATTAGGGATTATGTTTTAGTTCTGTTAGTGTCTATACAGTGTGTAACAAAAATATGGAAACCTCGAAATAGTTTGGAAACCGTTCATCCGATTTTAATGAACTTTTGTACACTTAGGTAGGTGAGTTCCGCATTGTTGTCAAGTTTACTGTTTTCCTGAAGTCGACAGGAACTTTTTTTTATTGGAACGCCCTAAATTTTATTCGATTTTCGAAGTTAGCTAAAAATTTTGAATAATTCTATATTGGGATTTTATCCTAAAGTTAACAGTTTTTGAGAAAATCGTGGTCAGAAATCGTTATTTTATTGTATTTTACCTTAAAATACCTGTACAAGAAAGTTTACCTGAAAAGTCTGACATTGTCAGTTTCGTTTATTTCCAAAAAATGTATCTTAACAGAAACCCAAAGGATTGAAATTTTTAATAATACTGGGTTATAGCAAAGTTTACAGAAATTCTGTAAACTTTGGTTATGGGGACAGAATGCTAACGCAACAAGAAGTTTGTAATATTTTTAATGACAAATATCCTGTGAGAAATCCATTAACTAAATCTACTTAAGTAAAGTTTAAAAAAAAATTCGTCAAACTGGAAACGTAAGAAACACTATAGGACTATTTGGACATTTAGTACAAGAATAAACAATACAGGAGGAAATAATTTAAAAGTTGAAGAAATCTAAGTCAGATGTTTCAAATGTTGTCCATTTATTTCTTGGCAGTAAGCCAAATACTGCGGAAAAACATGCAAAACGTTTAGAAGAATGTCAGTTTCCTCGATTCTTCTACATTCTGTTTCTATCCTGAAAACAACATTTTTGGGGTGGTCCTACAAGAAGTAGTCGAGGCGCGTCAAGTCCGGAGAGCGAGCTGGCCACTCGATTATACCTCTACGTCTAATCCATCTTCTAAAAAACCCATCGAGATGTTGCGGAACATTATGGGCATAGTGCGGTGGGGCACCATCCTGCTGAAACCATATTTCATCATTTGGTGCTTAATGATTGCCTAAAAAATCATATTCAAGTAATCAATATAGCAGGTAAAATAAAGTAACAACACTTACTTACGATTATTTGGAAATAGTTGTGCAAGAGCCGGGACAATTTCATTTCTTAGAAGATCCAAATATCTTTCTCCATTTAATGCCTCTTGCATGAAGAAGGGGCCAGTTATTCTCCGACCTTATACCAGCTCAAACATTTACCTTGTGGGGGAACTGTGTATGATTTTCGCATATCCAGTGAGGATTTTCCCTGGTATTTAACTTTTCCATTTAAAAAAAATGTTGATTCGTCAGGGAAAATTATTCGGTGGACAAAATCTGGATTGGCGTTGCAACGTTCCATCATGATTTCGCAAAATTCCAAACGCCTGTCGTAATCATCTTCTGAGAGCTCTTGCACAAGTCTTATTTTGTACGGATGAAACTTTTCGGATTTCAGAAGGCAGTCTACGGACATGTGTGAAACGTTGTTTTCTTTTTCCAGTGTTCTGGTAGAAAGATGAGGATTTTCCTCTAAACTGAGTAAAACATTCAGAGCCTTATCCTTATCACCATCTGTTTCCCTTTTAGGTCGGCCAGAGCGTATAGCGTAGATTTAGTACTGGTTTAATTAAGGTCTTTTGGTTGACCAGTTAAGTTTTGACTGGTTTTTGTCCTGTCATTGTTAATAAGTCGTCATTCAAAACTTATGGGGTATTCTAATATTTAAGCGATTTGCTTGGTTTCCAAACGATTTTCAGCTTGGAACGTGTGGTTCTCGGTGTAGTTAGAATGAATTTAGTTCTATTATTGTAGAAAGTATATACTAAAATTGCCCTTTTCTTTATAAATTTGCGAAAAGGCTCGGTTAAATTATACCGATCTAGCATTGGAGAATCTGGATATTTTTTATCTGAGAGAGCCCACGTAGACCTTAAGCTTAAGTACTAACGAACCGCGTGGGCGTCTAAAGAGAAGGGAAATGTAATCTATTGACACGGGATTTAAAGGACTGCAGGTTGGGAGGGGAAGGGAAAACATATGCAGGCAATTTGTTCCATAATTTTAGGAGACCCTAGGTATGAATGAGCGAGGGAAGTGGAATATTCTAGATTTTTGCAGCTGAACAGTAAAAAGGGATGCATGTGTGGTAGAAAGTTAGTTTATGAGAAACATAAACATCCCATATTATTTGAAACCTGTCCCAAGTTGTTTTTGCAGTGTAAAAATATACTTAAAAAGTTTATATAAAGTATTAGCAGCTTAAATTCCTGTGTTCTATGAATCTGCGACTGACTAACAACTATTGAAATATTACGCAAGGTACCTACATATGTACATATTTGTTCTTTACATTACTGGGACGTTATGGGAATGAGTAACAAGAGCACCGACCCGATATAAAGTTGAGAACAGAGCGGAACAGAGGGCATCACAGAAGATTTCTTTAGTTATTAAGAAAGGAGTGACAATTGAGCCCTAGCCTAGAAACGTTTGGTTTCAGTTTAAAGCTGAAGTCACAGTGCCATTACAAAGTGTATCTATCCTTCTGGAACTTTCAACATTTACAGTTAAAAATTGTATATTCGATTAACCCTTAAATGCCCATGCTATTATGATCAACGTAAATTCCCATGCGGGGTCTTTTAGGTACCCCATTGATTTTGAGAAGTTTTAGTGTTAATGATCTAAGTATGATGCGTGTTTAGTTTACTTGTCGTCTTTATTCTTATATTAAACAAAAAAAAACAACAAAACGATAATTTCTACCAGGCCTTAAAAATAATTTATAGGTTACAATCCCAATGCATAATAAACTAAATTGAAAAACTTAAATCGAAATGAATATGTATAATTTCATTAGGCTTCATTAGTTCAACTGGTTAAAAATTTCTAAAATGGTGTTGGAATTTGCACCGTATGGTGTAATACCAGAATGAACATTTACAAAATTTCTTTGAAGTTTTCTGGACCTAGTAAAAGGCTGACTTCGCCACGCCAAACCAGAATTTGCAATGCAAGTAGGACCTCGAAGTTCATTAGTATCCCCAACCTCTGTAGGTTCCACATCCGATTCTTCCTCGCTTTGAATTTAGAGATTGTCTTCGTTTCCGAAACATTCTCCATGATAAAACTGATATCGTCTCCTTCATTATCTGAAGCTTCATTATCGTCATCCTCTGAATCTAACAACTTCTCGGCAATTTCTTTTTCAGTTGTTTTTGAGTTAATGGCTTGTTGGTCCATTTTTAATAAAAACTACAAGCAAAAAACACGATTATCAACACAAATATTTTGTGGCGTCAATGCCCAACCGGGGTCTTGGAAGGACCCCACTAACCTTATCACCCATTAATTTGACAAAACGACTCCGAAATCTCACAGCACACTGAAGTTGTATCAACCCGATGTTAACCGATACATACCTAACGGCGATGTTGCCAATATGTATATAAAAAAAAGTTATTTGCAATATTGTACCGCTGGGGTCGTTAAAGGACCCCGCTCGGGCATTTAAGGGTTAAACAATTTTTATCGCGTTTTTGACTCACACAAAGGTCACTGTTCGCAGGTAGGCTGTATTATAGGTCCATTTTCATTATATATCGGAGAATAGGGAATATTTTTTAACGTTATTATAAAATAAACTTTATCTTAATAAAAATATTTACTCAGTTTTCCTATTTTTTCTTTATTTATTTAAAAACTTTTTCTCCGATCATTTTATTGCAAATTATTCGTTAGAGGGAGTATTGTTACTTAGAAGGGTAGGGAACAATCAGTTTAAGTAATATAAAACAAGAAGGTTAATGTGGTATGCTGACACTGTTTTTGCTTAATAAAAACGAGATTTTTGCTTAATAAAAATGAAGTTTTTGCAAATGCCGTTTGTGTTCAATAAAAACAAAGGTATTTTTCCATAAAGTCATAAATCTTACATAAGTATTTTGCCAGATTAGGAATTTATTTTTTATGACAATTCCGATTAAACTTTCAAAGTAGACAACCAAAAATACTTGCACCAACAAAGGCGGCTGCGATAAAATGTTTGCTTACTCTTTTTTATTGGCAGCAACATAGTTTTTATTTGTCTTTTCTTAATGCCCCTTTTGCTAACAAGGATAGAAAGAAATCGGATTCCGCTGGGAATTTTATCAGGAAAGAAAAGAATTTTGCGATGACTAATCTTTCAGAGTATATAACCAGCAATACTTCCACAAGCAAAGAAGGTACGATAAAAATTTGAACATATTCTTGTTTTATTTGTCTTTTTCTAATGCATTTTCGCGAAAATGGATAGAAAGAAATCTGATTTCTCCATGATTATCAGGAAAGAAAAGATGAATATTGGATTGCTAAAATATGTTCTGGTATAAACTATCCGTGGAACTGACCAATAGGGTGAATTCTTGCTCAGTTGTTTTTTCTGTCATCATTCTCAAATTAAATTGGATAGAATGCAGACGCGCGTGTGTTTAAGATCGAATTCAAAATTTCCTTCATGTTCTGTTGGAGATACGGTGAGAGTGAAAATTCCAGACATTGATCGAGTAAGGGGCGATTTCAGAAACGATTTAATGGCCGTTGTAGTTAGCGATGACGGTTTTTATAAGCTGAGAAACGAGAAGGGAACTATTAAGGAAATGTTTTCCAGGGGCCAATTTTCTGCGTGTAATGATAAACTGTCACTTCTTGAATGTGTATCACCGGAAAAAAAGTTTACGTGAACTTGTAAATGAACAGTCAGTTTCTGGAGGTCAAGGCTATAAAAGATGTACTTAACTGTAGAACTAAATGTTTAACAAAAAAATATCACTGCAAACCTGCTGGAAATATTTGTAACTGAAAGTGTCACAATTGAAACTATATTATAATATTCATGCTTACTGTTAGCTTCAACTGATTTTATCCACTTCTTTAAATCTTTTTTGAATAAATATTTTTTCCGAACAGTTCTTACTTTATTTTCCTAAATTTACCCAAGCGGCAACGGGTAAAACGCGTTTTGCCCGTGTAAAGTCCGAAACGTGCATTAATTAAAAAATATTTCGGACTTTATCCATGTCTCGCGGATAATACCGAGTTTATCCGGGTAATCTTACCATTTTAGCCTTTAAACTAACTTTACCCGTAACATATACATGGTTTCGTAAAGGAAACTACAGACGCAGTCCCTGACACTTTGATCGATGCATGGTGCCTAAGCGCTATTTTTATTAGGAGTGAGATATTGTAAACTAATTTGGTCATGGGCGCCCGCAGACTTTTTTCTCAGGGGCAAAATGAAAAAAATTAATATATTTTTAAAGATTTTATTTGTAGTGATTTATACAAATAAACAAATAATTAAAAAGTATGACAATCTCAGGGGGCACGCCCTCCCCTCCCCCCCCCCCCCCCGCGCGGGTACTGCAAGCACGACCTTTAAGGAACATTAAAAAAATATAAATTGATTTAGTATCCACATCGGATCATCGGTGTTAGTATCTCCCAAACCCGAGGCTAGTGGCGGATACAGAAATTTTAAAGTTGTATAATATCTCTGTTGCTACTTACAGGACCCATGCAAGTTCAGGGGATTTAATAGTAAACCTATTAGGAATGTTTTGGTACAGAAAAAATATTTTGTAATTTGCGAAAAAAAAAATCAAATTTTGGTATATAAGACATTATTTACGTTATTCTCAAACACTGAGCTCAGTTGATGTTCGAAGTTTTTTAAAACAATATTCTTTTTTAATTTCGAGTAATTTTAGAAAACCTGGTTTATGGGCGCAAAGGGCCATTACGATCAATACATTTTGTTAGGAATATTTATATTTTATATTGTACTTAAAATAATTCTGATTTACTTGGCCTTAATACACAGTTTTGGAATTTACATAAAACCAGGTATACTAAAATAAATTTAACTAGGGGATGTTGTGTAGGTATAATTGAGGTTTTATTACTTTGTATCCGTTTTTATGGACCCAAGAGCCATTGTGACGAATAACCATTTTATTTTGAATATGTTATGATTCGAAAAAAATAGCCCCAGTTAAGAACAGGAAAGGGTGGAAAAGGTTTTAAAAATAAACCTTTGAAATAAAATATTTATTTTTCTGTTAAGGCTTTTTCTTTAAACATTAATTATTTATCTGTAAATACGCATACATAATATCTATTGGTTTTTCCATATATTTAATTTGTTTTTGTTAATATTTTTAAAATTACTCTTCATTGTTTTATGGGCAGAATAAGTTCTCACCCTTAAATCAATATAATCTTATTTAATAAAACTTTGAGTAAAAGGTAGAACATTACATAATTCAACAAATTTACCGCAAATATTATTGTTTGTAATAAACTGTTCAAAATTCTCTTTAAATATAAGTTCTATTTTGGAAATCAATTCCACAAATGCATCACTGCGCATTTTTAAATTGTCATAAGTGGTTTTACTATGCAGATGACTTCTGACAATACTCACACGAACTATGACCCGACGCCAGTGCCTTCTTTTTCCTGAAAGGCGGGGCTAAGTGCGCGAGGATCGGCGCTAACCGTGCCCGCCAACCGAGTGCCCGAGCTGTGTGTTATTTTAAGCTGTGGTTATACTATTCCTTATTCTTATTACATCGATGGATGTCACCGCCTTTGAACTTTTTTTATTATTTTTATTATATTATTCGCCCACTTGTAATTTTTTCAAAGATAGAGATAACAATTCTAAATTAAATTTAGTAAAGTTTTAAAAATAGGTTAACAGATATCTCTTGTCCCGAGAAATGAATATAACAATAACTCTTCATATTCATCAGGATACCTTGGACAAAAAAAAGATAATTTGCGGCGAGCAAAATTATTCGTCCACTTCCAAAGAAATTAAAAAATGTACAGGGTGGCCGGATTTCGTTTTATTTGCAGGTTATATCAGTTATTAGTAGAGATATGAGGTTGCGATTTGCACGTCATGGCGCTACTTGTTTGTAAAACAAGAAATACAACAAACAGAATTTTCATAGCTCTCTTTGTTTTCGAGCTACAGGGTGATTTTGAAAATTTTCACTTTTTGAGCACCCCTTGTATCTCGGCTATGCCGTATCATATCAAAATAGTAATAACTGATTTTTATGCAGAATGCTACGTAGATACGATGACGTAGTTCGTTTTTCTAAATATAATTTTCGAGTAATGTAGTAAAGTTGTGGTTTTTTAAATGGGACACCCTGTAATTTATACGTCGTTACATTCCGCTTATCGAGGGCTTTTCAAAAATGTATAACATATTATATTTATGTTTTCATTGAAGCCGTTAAATCACAATTTTTAATAAAAATGTCATTATTTTATAGTAGACCGTGGACTGAACGTATACCTACACATTACAGATATTGTTCGAATTGGTTTCCGTTATTCTGAACACAATATTGGAACATTTTTTTTACAGTCTTCGTAAAGTATTTACATAAAAGGATAACTGGCCGTGCTTGCAAATTTCTGAATTCCATTTCAGTAGCATTATGCAATTTTTCTGTTGTTTGTTGCCGGGTACGATATATTTTTCCGAGAGAAACAAGAAATACTAAGAAAAATTAGTGATAATCCGCAAATTACTGCTACAGATATAGTGAAAAGTGAAGCCAGTGATTCCAAAAAGGTTATCCATGTAACAACAATAAGAAAATATTTAAGAAGCCAGGGTATTCAGACACGAGTTGGTCGAAAGATACCATTAGTAAATAAGAAAAATAAGAAGAAGCGTTTCGAGTTTGCTCAGAGGCATTTTGACAAAAATACTGAGTACTGTAAAAACATCATGTCTACTGACGAAATAAAAATCGAGTTGTTTGGTAAAGCAAAAAAAGTTTTAGTGTACAGAAAGCGCGGGGAAACCTACAAAGCTAAAAATTTAATTCCAACGGTAAAGCACGGAGGGGGTTCCGTTCTAATCTGAGGGTGTGTCATGGAAGTGGAGTGGGCTAGCTCCATTTTATTGACGGCACTATGGATCGGTTCGTCTACAGTCTACATGGACATTTTAAAAAAGAATTTAAGACAAAGTGCAGAGGAAATGTGAATGGAAACAAAATAGCGTGCCAAGAGTGTTGGAAACGCCACCGGAATCTCAAGACGTTAACCCGAATGAATATCTATTGTGGGAACCCAAAGAAAGGTTGAAAGAACATAAAATTTTCAACAAAAGACGTTAAAAGCAAGATGTCAAGAAGAATGGTCAAAAATTGAAGTAGGTTTTGTTATAAAACTGGTAGAGTCAATGCCTAACCTGACAGGTTACAACAAATTATAAAATCAAAAGGGCACCCCACACGTTATTAGTTTTGGCATGTTTGGACGAATTTCGAAAAAAATGTTGGCGGACGAATAATTTTTCTCCCTTGGTTTTTTAAGAAATTATGTTTTATTTTTGAGAAGTATTGTTTAGGTTGAACGTTATATTACTGTTTTTAGTTCATGAATAGTTGTTTTAATTTTTGTAATGAAAAGCAAATAAACTTCAGTAGTTTTAATTTTGTCCCAATTTTATAAGTTGACGAATAATTAATCTCACGACTGTATGACTTTTTCCGCTTCAGCACACAGCAATAACTACAATAAATATCACGCAAAAATGAAATCAATTACACTGTCGCCGATAAATTGAACGAATTACCTAAAAGGTGAAGAAGGGTTAGCTTTAAAAATCTAGTAATTCTTGCTAAAGATTGATAATTAATTCAAACTACACCATATAACTAGAATTGCGCATGAAATGAGATGAAATTAGAACTAGATCATGCAATACAAAATGCATCGGCTGTTTCCCAAAAATGTGTATAAAATGTGTATAAAATTTTCAGGCATGAATGCTGATGATGATTCTTAAAAATTGGGTGCAATGAGACTAAGATTGATTTCATCAACGTAGCGCAGACGTGACTTTTACACCGTCATTCATTGATCAATGATCAAATACGTGAGAAATTACATGAAGCCGCGTAGAAAGCAAACAACGACTTTTAAGGTCTTTGCGTTTCTGCCTGTGTGATTTTTTTAAAGATGGATATGAATGATTTATCAGTAGTTGACAGCTATTTGTTATGATTAGTTATATAATACGTAAAACAATGATTTTATCGATTAAAATTATATTGACCAAAGAAATTAAACAACAACAAATTAAATTTGGGATTAATAAGATAATTGTAAGACGAAGGGGAAATCTATAATTTTAAGATACTTTCAAAACTGACATTTGGATAAAAAAATCCAAAAAAAAATATTTTTTTCTATGGAAATAAACATAAAATTTAAAAAATGATATTAAAATGATAAATTGAACTTGGACCTCATTATTAAAGCTAAACTAGTTTATTGCTATATTACCTACACAAAATGTCTAATGTTTTTTTTAATTAAGTATTGTAACTATTAAAGGTACCTGACCGGGCCACCTGCACTTTCGTCCAATGTCCATGGAGTAATAAAAAGAATATCCAAAGGCTACCCAGCCCATACTCTTGTTCTTAGGCATAATCTTTCCAAAATCACAATTTATACATAGGATAATATAAATTTCCCTTATCTCTTGCAGGTTAATTGCAAGTTCGGAAACCTTAATAGGGAATATGCAAACCCATATAAATCTGAAATATTTTTTTATATTCTCTTTTTTGTTCATTTATTTTGGTCTTTATTAATAAAAAAAAAGGATTTAAAACTGCAAATTTTCGCGCGAATTTCGAAACTTGTAGAACGTGATCCCACTGGCTGTGTCGTCAAAACAAAGACAAGAAAATTGATAAAGATGCCAAATAATACAATAATGAAGACAAAGACGAAACGAAAACATTGCCCACTCTGGTAGAAAATCAGCAGATGAGGGAGCAACGTTCTTTATTTGAAGCCTCTTGTCTCGTTGACAAATGCTATTTTTTACTTAAGCTCGAGTCTAGCTTGTTTTGGATGCCAAATATGTAAATCACAAACAAAAATTGTTTATATGCACCTACCAACCATGAATTCGTGACTACCTGCTACTAGATGATTGATCACTGGATACCTTTTTGACACAGACATCAAATACTGGTAACAGTTGTTCAGAATGACCACCATCTTGGCAGTAATAAAGTCAAACTCTGCCAAGAAGTAACCCCTGCCATTTTCTAAAATGTGAGAAGTGAGTTCCAAAATCGACTTTATTACTGCCAAGAAGTCAATGGCTGTCATTTTGAACAACTTTGAAAGTAATACGAGAAATAAAGGTATGTAATTAATTTTTTTTCACGATTTTTAATTTTTAAAGGCGAGTCATTTAAAAACTGATAAAGATACGGACCTCGGGTTTCCGGTAAAATTTTTCTTTTTTTGAAGACCTGTGAATGAGGTACCACACGGCATAGGATTGCATTTAAAATTTTTGACCTCAACTCCCTGGCGTCACCTCTCAAGGGGGTTGAAAAAGTTAAATTACATAAAAAGTAGATTTATTAACCAATAAGATACACTTAAAATTTGATGTCTCTATTTTTACTAATAGCAAACATATTTACCCATACTAAGACTTTTCGGACATCCTGTACATACATTATTAAATTTCTTGTGTTAGACGAACCATTGAATAATCTCATCTTTTTGCGTTATTTTCTTAAAGGAAAAAACTGATATTAGATAAGAAAACAAACCTGTGTATATTATTCTTTTTTTTTCTAAAAATACTTAGGTTGTTATTCTGTAGTTCTTATTTAAATGTTTTTTTAGAATGCATTTTATTTTCTTTTAATATTTTATTAGTTTTAAAAATAGTTTGGCATTATTCTATGGAATAAAGACTAAAAAAAAAATCCCTGTTTATGTTTTAATCCCGGGGTCCCGGGATTAGAAAAAGTTCAATCCCGAGAACGCAATATTGACCGGGATTGAATCCCCTATTAGATACCCATGTCGTATTAATATAGTAATAATATGTAGATAAGTTTAACAATCTTGCGCATTCAGCATATTATACAATAATAAAAGGTGTCTACCTACCAATATCAGACTTTGATATAAATACTTCCACAGTAGCAATGATTTGTATTGGCATCAGGTTTTTCCCACGATTTTTTTTTATAATCATAATGTACAATCGTAAACTTATTTTAATCGTCTTTCTTAGATCATTGGCACTTGGACTGAGAATTAGATGTACAATTTTTTGTCTACTGTCTTTTGTCTGCTTTTGTCTACTGTCTGCTGTTTGCATCGTTGTCCCTAAATATACATACATATGTACTTATTTTAGTAATTGTTGCCCAATACACAAGCAAAAATCCTAGCTAATTAACGGCATTTTAGTGCCTTATCAGAATACGTCAACCTCACACGAAAGTCTACAATTATAGGTGTACAGGGTGTCCGAAAAGTGTTAATATGGGCGAAAGTCTATGCTATTAGTAAAAATAGAGACACCGAATTTTAAGTGTATCTTATTGATTAATAAATCTTTTTTATGTAATTTCACTTTTTCAATACCCTTCAGGGGCGACGATAGGGAGTTGATGTCAAAAATTTTAAATGCAGCCCTATGCCGTATGGTACCTTATTTTAGAGGTATTCAAAAAAGAATCAGTTTACCGTAAACCCGAGGTCCGTATCTTAATTCATTTTTCAAGGCAAGCCTATAAAAATTAAAAATCGTTAAAAAAATTAAAAATTATACCTTTCTTTCTCTTATTACTTTTGGAACTCTGCCAAGAAGTAACACCTGCCATTCTCGAAAATGTGAGCAGTGAGTTCCAAAATCGGCTTTATTAGTGCCAAGATGTTCATGGTGGCAAAGAAAATAATAGGTGCGTAGCTATTATTTTCTTTGATGGTGGTCATTTTGAACAACTTTTAAAGTAATAAGAAAAATAAAGGTATTTAAATTTAAAAATTTTTTATCGTTTTTAACTTTTTAATGCTTGCCATTTAAAAACGAATTAACATACGGACCTCGGGTTTGCGGTAAAATGTTTCTTTTTTGAAGACCTTTAAAATAAAATACCACACGGCATAGGAGTGCATTTAAAATTTTTGACCTCAACTCCCTAGCGTCATCCCTCAAGGGGGTTGAAAAAGTTAAATTACTTAAACAAGTAGATTTATTAACCAATAAGATACACCTAAAATTTGATGTCTCTATCTTTACTAATAGCAAAGATATTTGCCCATACTAAGATTTTTCGGATACCCTGTACCTATATTATTAAATTTCTTTAAAAATATATGACTTACGCTCACTCGTGGGCGTCAGTTATTAATCATCTATTTTAAAACTTTTCTTAAAAGAAAATTGCGGAGAGTAGTGCCTTTGTAGATTTGGATACAGATAGTAGTAACATTTTAGTATTTCTTTTAATCCAATTAATTTTTTCACGTTGTCTAAATGTTAATATGTGATTGTTAGATTAGGTACCGATGTCGTATTATTAATGTAGATAAGATTATTAATCTTGCGCATTCAGCATGTTATATACAATATATAAAGGTGTCTACCAATATCATCAGACTACAGACTTTGATATATTTTACTTTCACAGCTCCAATGATTTCATCAGTAGCGTTCATGTTGGCATCAGGTTTTTCACACGATTTTTTCTGTTATTGACATCATAAACATAATGTACAATCGTGGTACAAAAAATCGTATGACTGTCTAAACGTATTTTAATAGACTTTCTTAGATCATTGAACTGAGAATTAGATGAACGATTTTTTCTATCTTTTTGTCAGCTATCGAAAATGATAAAATAAAGTAATTTGTTGATTACCTACCAAAAAGTAATGAAATATTTGATTTGCATCGTTGTTCCTAAATATAATGCTCGTTTCAAGTTCGTTCGTTGTCTTTTGACAAAATGGCATTATACCTACATACCTCAATAAATGAAATATAAATATTTCAAGATCCTTTAAAAGCACCAGAGTCGGAGTGGTTTAAATTCGAAATAATTTTGGAATAATTAAAATCGTGTTTCTTGTTAAATTACGAATGCTTAGAACATTGTTTATTGATTTATGTCATTCGATTTATTTGTACAGTAAGAAATTAGTACTTATATTTAATTAACATTTAATTCGGTTTTTCTGTCACTGTCACTTTGATCTACATTAAACACAAGTGGCTCTATATTATTAGTAAATGAAAAATAGGAATCTTCGACTTTTATAACATGGTTAATCGAATTTTTCCAACTTCCTATGGGTATGCTATCTACAACTTTTCTAATTAATGTCACAACACTTGCACTTAAAGTACTCATACCCTTTACTGATTATTATATTAAAATTATCTTTACCTGTTATTTTACTGTTTACAGTCCTTGCAAATTTACCAGGTTTTATTACAGCAGGTGTCGCTAATGGTTTATTGCAGGAAATAGGTCAACGAAAGAGCTTGAAATGAGCTTTACCTACTTTTTTAAATAATTATTGCCTAATAAACAAGCAACAAAATATCAAATTCGCAGTTAATTTTTAGTTTCCTATCAGAATAAATCAACCTCACACCAAATTCTACAATCCCAGGTATATATAGAGGGTTGTAATACTAGTCTGCAAGAATGCAAAAACTGTTCATTTTGCATTGATGAGCTCTACAACTATGTATTTACCTAAACCATTATGTTGGCAAAAGGTTTGCTTCAGGTAGTGTACTAAATTACTAATAAAAATACACTATTCCCAGATATTCCACTTAGAAAAATAAACTATGCAGGTAGAATATGTATTTGGTGGATTCTGTTCGGTTTTCTTCTTCAGTTTTTCTTATCCTTGAGCAGGAATACATATTCTTGTTATCCCAATTAAAATGTTTCAGCGATGTCATTCATTAACTAAAATTTTACATTTCGGAAGGCTAAGGACGTGTTCCGTTTCCAAATTCCACAGGGTCGTCCCTAACTATTGTGCCTCTGGGCATAGGCGTAGTTAAGGGGGGGGGGTGGCTCGGGGTTCTTAGCACCCCCAAAATTCTAATTAGCACCCCCAAAATTTACAATCCTCCATCGAAAAGTCCCTAGATCACTAGTGGATCCTATCAAGCTGACGCGACAGGGCGCTTCGTTTTATTTTCATTTGATTTAAGTGTTTTTATCTCTACAGTCTACTATTATTAACGTAACAGAATGCAGTAATAGGTTTTACTTAACAACAGTGATGTAGCTTTACTATTTGGCGCCCCTTGCCATCGGCGCCCCTAGGCAAGGGCCTACTCGGCCTACACCTAGCTGCTTAACAAAGTTAAAATTGGAACGATGAAATTCTTGGTACCGCGTTGTTATAGAAAAAAATGTGATATGCTAGACGTGTGATAAATGGGTCTTGACACAGTAGTTATGATTGCAAAAGCCGCTCCCGGCTCATTTTTGTAGTAAGTTTCTAGGGGCTACAGACCTAAAATCTGCTTGTCCCGTTCTTTAAGCAAAGCGAAAATGTATTGATAATAAATTTAATTGAGGAATCCATATCTACAATACAGGCTTTAAGATCCCTTACAAAGTTTAAAAAAAGGCGAATGTTCGGTACTGTCCGACCAAGCCGAGCCAACCTTTAAACGTAAAATAGACCAGGCTTCAACAGGGTGCTATAAATGACAAGTGACTGGGCCACCATATTAAGAGCTCTAAGAAAAAGTTTACTAGTTCATATGTAAACCACCTGAAGATGCCTTGGACTAAAGGGATTTTAACAGATAATGCTAAAACAGCTATTCTTCGGGCTATATGGCCCTCCCTCAGGTGGTTTAGAGAACTAATTCTCAGTTTTATATATTTACATGTACCCCTGACAAGTAGACTTCATTCCTTATTTACTTGTTCAATTTATGATAAAATTCAGCGTTTCGACATTTGATAATCACAGTGCCTAAATCAGTAGTGATGAGTAGCTGACGTGACAGGTTGCGTGTTTTATTTTCGTTTGATTTTGGTGTTTTGTGTTTGTGATTTTGGTGTTTCTGAGGGGTTTTTTGTATAATAGTGTGGGTTTCAAACATTTTACTTTTGGACTTTAAAGATTTCATTCATTTTCTTGGTGTTTAACGGTGAGTCCAAGTGCGGTCCTGTCTTTCAGCCAACCTCTAAAGGTAAAATAGACCAGACTTCAACAGGGTGCCATAGGTGACAAGTTACTTGGCCACCATATTGCGAGATCTAAGAAAAAGTTTACTATACCTATTTCGCAAATAGAGGTCTCTAGAAAAACGTCATAAAATATCGTTGACTTCAGCGCCCTCTAATGCAGTGGCGGAACCGGTATTTTAGCTCGGCAGGGGCTAAACCCTGGTCACTCAAAATTGGGCCCGGGGGAGGATGGACGCGGACGCAAATTATAGATAATTAATAAATAGACTAGTATCTGGCAAGCTCGGGGGGGACTGAACCCTGGTCACTCACCCACGGCGGAGGTGGGGGGAGGGTGCGAATTTTAGGTAGTTTGTAGATCTAATCGGGGAACTCAGGGGTTGTGAAAAAAATATTTTTTTGATGAGTGTTTAGTGAGTTTAGTCTCACATTTTAATACATGACGGTTTGGAAATTGGGCTAAGGAAATTAATTAAGATTGATATTACCTAGAGGCGGCTTAACATAATACAAGATCCCATAAGGCCATAACGCAACAAATAAAGAAAAATCCGATTTTTTTTTATTTAAATCGGATTTTTTGATATAAATATAAAAATATGTAATTAATTTAAATTCGTATTTATTTTCGACATATTTATTTTTAAAACATTAACATTATACTACATGACATATAACATAATCAACTTACATTCGGAAATAAAACCAAATAACTAAAAGTAAAAAAGGGGCTTAAAGCATTTTAGCAAAAACACGAGTTTTGCAGATTTTTCAGTACCTAACTTGTTACGCAGTTTACTGTGTACTAAATTAAAAGATTAAATATTTGTTTTACTCCTGCCGAAGATGAAGTTGCCGTATGCAGTTGTTTGATTCATTTTATTTCTTCTTCAGTTACACAACCTTTTAATTACCTCTCCACCAATCAATTACATACATCTATAGTTTCTAAAATTTCTTCAGAAAATAGTGTACCACTGATTGGAGCTGCTTTAGCATGTAACTTTATCATAATTAGTAACAAATTAGTTTTTTTTAAAGTTTTTGTAGTGAATGTCGATTAATTCTAATTTTTTTAATGTCATTGTGGTAGACACATTTATGACAAAAATTAAAAATTGATTTAAGTAAATCAATGATTTTTATGAAAAATCATGTGATTTAAATCGCGATTTAAATCATTGATTTAAATCAAGTGTTTTAAATTAGAGCAACCCTGCGTATCAGTCAAGCCCCAAGAAAATTCCGTCGACAAGAAGAATCACGAAAATCTCAATTATTATAATAATATAAGTCAGATATTCTCAAAAGGTAACTTGTTAACAAAACAGAAGACCTACATATGGGGGCTCTTTTAGGGGTTCATCAGCGTAGCATAGGGCTCGAAGACCTTGGCCTATTACGTTTTGGTACAGAAAATTCTCCACTTTTACTTTTAATGCGCCTGAAGGTTTTCTGCAAGTTTCTTTTTACCTGAGGCAGTCCATGTAGACCTCAAGCCTAAGTACTAACGTACCGTGGGCGTCTAAAGGGAAGGGAAACTTTACTAAATCTATTTACACTGAATTTGAAGGATTAGAGGTTGGCAGGGGAAGGGAAAGCAGCTGCAGGCAGTCCGTTCCATAATCTGGAGATCCTAGGTATGAATGAGCGAGAGAAGTGGGATGTTCTAGACTTTTATAGCTGGACAGTAAAGAAATGCATACGTAACGCGCCTCTTGTTCTGTTAGGAACAGCCAAGGGAGGAATTATAACAGCTAGTTCTTCAGAGCAAAATTTGTGGAAGTATCGGTAGAAAAGGGATAAATCCCCAACAGTCTGGCGCTGAGCCAGAGAAGGGAGTTCATTGATGACTCTTTTGGATAGAATCAAGGAAGGTGATATGGGAACAATACTCTGGGTTAGGTCTTATTTGGGAAACATAGAGAGTGTATAAGTTGGAAGAGGAGAATTATTTTCTGGCTCGAACGAAAAAACCAAGCTTTTTAGCTGCTGATGTGGCTATTGAAGTAATGTGTTTGTGCCAGCTGAGATCACGTTCGAAAGCGATGCCAACAAGATCAAACGTTTCATTGTTCTGTAGGGCTTGGTTATTCATGTGGATGGGGTAGTGTTTCTGGATTTTTTGCGTGACAGGGAGCAAGACTGAGTTTTGGAGGCGTTGAACTGAACAAGGTTCTCGGCACCCCAGTCCAGGATTAATTAAAGACCTTGGGAAAGGGATAGGTGCATAGCTCTTGATTCAAGACTTATCTGGAAAAATGAATGTTGGAGTCAAAAGTACTATCGTCAGCGTAACTGTGGGGTGTGGGGATTGGTAGTTGAAGAGAGCAGGTCATTAATGTGAAAAAGAAATAGGGGATATGGTTGGTGCTAGGACTGAACCTTGGGGTACGCCAGGAAGTTAGATGAGTGACCCCTCCGCCACGACAGATATATGCGCCGATTAGAGAGAAAGCTACCGATTTATGTACCTACATAGTTTGGGAGGAAGACTGTATGAAGGTAGTTTGTTAAGGAGTACGGCATGCCATGCTTGATCAAAGACTGAAAATATCAGATTCGCCGTAAAATTCGAGAGACTTGTTAGAACTGTTATTCCATTTTCTTGTTCTACCACTGAAATCGACCAAAGTTTATATTGACCTTCAACACAATGTTAACTTTTAGTCACCCATAACATTTTTATAAATAAAAAGGCCCCAAACCCGATGTACCTATGTATGTAAAATGTAACGACCATCTGTTAGCCAAATTTATGATAAAGTGAAGTGTTACGCGATCCTTACACTTTAACCGCAACTTTGATAAGATAACGAATTTTAATAATAATGATTGAACCATCCTGTATAAACAGCGTGAAGGTAAAGCATTTTTTTGTTATAAACTTACAGCTACCGTAAATAACTCGCGTATAGTGTACAAGGAAAGCTATTCCGATACGAAACGCCCGTCACATGATAATAGTGTCTAATCTCTTTCCAGTCTGCGTTTAGTTTAGTTTGAATATCACCTCAAATATTATTATTAGTTGCCTATTATTACTATTAATATAATCAAACCGCACTTTTATTTCGGTGATTTAATACTAGTTTGTGTTTAATTCGTTCTGCAGTACTACGAGTGTTATAATAACGGTTATTTTTAGACACCAGACAGTGAACATAATCGCCGCGCCGCGTTGTCAATGAACGTTCTCACGTTTGTTTTATTCATTAGTGAAAAAAAGTGATTGTGCTAGTATCAACTTTATAAAATTTGAACTTGATTTTTGGAATGAACAGCCATGGACATGGACCTCACGGAACCTCTGTCACAACAGACGGTCGCTCATATAGAACAACCAGGCTTATGTCGATTAGGATTGGTATGTTGTGTTATTTATATTTAACTGTTTTGTATTAACAAACTTAAAAAATTAAAAACCACAACCATAAACGCTTCGCAAACTAGTTAGATGTGTTCTGGGGCTGTGATCCAGTTCAATTGACTTGCAATGGTTAATGTAGGTACAAAACCTCGTAAATGTCACATTGTTTAATTATTTCTTGTTTCATACACTTCAGTGATGTTGTGATTTGAGAAAAAGAATAATATTTTAGTTTAAAAAATCCCAATTCATAAATTCACTTAACCTTAACCCTAACCTTAACCTAGTTCAGCACGAGCGCATCAATACAGAATTTTCTATACGTATACGCTATAGATGACTATGACCTCTGACATGGGTAGGTTTTGCCCTAACATTGATAACCACTACCCTTTAAACGCCCACATGACTTAATAACTCGCATTTGTTCATAGTAATACGCGATTGCTGTACCCATGGATAGCATATCCTTTTCAGTCCATATTCAAATTATTTTAGTTAAATTTATTAAATTGTGGCTTTCGAAATTGAGTCAGGCTTTGCACAGTTCTTTTATATAGGTTTCATTTAAGGTTTTGGCAGTTAAATCGCCAGCCTTTTGTTAACATCCACATTAGTTACAGAATGACCAAATGACGTCATCTTTCTGACCCCATATCAAAACCATTAGTCAAACATTGTTTCCAAGCACTTTTCCACCCTTGACTCTGACAATGAAATCATTTCCATCTCGTAAGGAAAAGTAGATCTTTTTGTTAATTAATTCGCTACCAATTACACTTTTATGGCTCCTGCTAATTTGGTTCCTCCAACAGTTATCTCTATCCCTTATAAAATGTGGGAAATAACATCTCTTAATACCACGGAATTCTCTAGTCTGTTTAATATATCTGCAATAGTCCTAAAACATGCTCTCCACACTGTGTACAGCCTGTCTCTGAAAACAAATTCGGATCCCTTCCTTGTAATTACAGACTCTTGCCTTTTAATTGTCTGTAAGGTTATACACAAATTTATTAACTCGTGAATTCTAAAATTTAGAACTATTAGAACACCACTCACCCATGACAAACAGCCCATATTTTGTCATCAAGGGTTCATGCTTTCTCAGAAAACTGGAACAAGTCCCTTGAATACCAGGGCTAGTCTTAATTGTTATTCTCCTCCCAAAGCCCTGGTGGTAGGTTAGACGGAGAAACAGTTTTAGTTTTCCAATGTATATACTTTATGCCTTACTCTTAAGTAAGACCTAACATCTGGAAACAGCTTCATCTTCGAGTCTTAGCATCTATTTGAAATATACTGTACCTTGTTTTCAATCCTCTTTGGGCCATTCCTGCTAACTTTTTTACATTCTTCTGTACATATCATATTTATCTACTAGTGTTTATCTTTCTTCTTTTGTCTATTTAAATTCTGTTGGTATCCTGACTTGATTGCAATGATTAAACCTTAATCATCGGTCCTGATATACATAAGCATAATGAATTTGAAAGTTAAAGATATAAACAATACTACTTCATTTTGGTTCACGCCAAATTTCCAATAATATCTAGTAATTTTATGTTATATATATTAACAATAATAGTACAAATGTTAACTACAATGTCGAAACGTCTTAGTTTGTGCTGTTAATCAGATAGAATTAATATTACATTACAATATTAATTATTACATTAATATTAATATATAAATGTCAAAAAATAAAAAGAATATGATTCGTCCAAACCAAATATATTTAAAACGAACATTTTTGAAATAAAGACTTTCTTGGTAGGATGCATAGTTTGGATAAAATTAAAATAGAACATAGAGAAAACCCGGCTTTGATCGGTTTTTGCAAAATTTACTCCTAATTTTGTCATAAACTACTCACATCATGCTCATTTTCTATAGCTTTTGATTTGGGTTGTTCCAGAAATTTTCATCTTGAATGTTGTTGCTATAATTGACTTTAAATTTTGATAACGCCAGAAACGTATTTTATACATGCAAAACTTTTATCAAAAATAGATTTTTCTGAGAAATCAGAAATAAAAAAGTTTACTGTTATAGTGGCGACTGTATGTATGCACTGTATAATATCATATTACTATTCGCATACTTTAACAGGCATGTTAATATTTTTTTATATATATAAGGCATTCCACGTAGACTTCAAGCCCAAGTACTAACGTACTAACATTTTAGTACCAAGTTGAAAAACATGTATTTGTATGTACAAATTTTGTTTAAATATCAACCACAACTTAATAAATATAAGCATGTTATAATTCAAAATATCAAAAATACTACTAGCTATGTGAATCAAGTTGCAAACATCCCAGTTCGTCCTCTGATGCACTGTCATCAGTCACACTTGCTGTCTTAACTTTATTCCGAATCTTCCGATGAACCCTTATTTTTGGTCTTTTATTTTTGGAACCAGAGGACGTTGACGATTCTTATTTCTTTGAACTTTACAAAATTAAGCCAGAAGACGATAGACTTGAAAAATTTTCTGATTACCTTCTCGAAAATTCTTTTACAGCTGATTCGAAATTTACACCCTATCTATGGACTGATGCCTCTGCTGCGTTAAAGAAAACTAGCAATACTTGCAAATCGTTCCATTCACATTTTAATGCATCCATGTATCACACACATCCTTCTTTATTTATTTTTGTCAATGCACTTCGTAATGTAAAACCAAAATATCAAATGCAATAATTAACCAAATTCATAAATTTAAAACTATAGCCACCAGGCGCGGCCCGTCCATATGGTCATTTGGTCAATGACCCACCTAAATTCATTTACAATAATCCACCTAATAATTTATTTTTTAAAACCAAACTTTTCTTTCAAAAAAGTGCAACCCAACCCAACCCAACCCAATTTTTCTAGAATATACGTTCCCTAGGTTCTGATATCTTAACAATTACGGCATTTTTAACACTATGTTATTCTTTTACACTACCACTACACTAACTCAAAAAGTTGCGTTATTTTCAACTATACGAACTCAAAAGGTTGCGTTATTTTCAACGATATCACTATTATTATCAGGGAACAGGATTATCCAGGATTATCTCGATGTTGACAAGTTGGTGAAGTCGTTCTTCGTGATTCCTGACCAACTTTTTAATTCTTCGATCCATAATATCCACCTTCAGATCTTGATGAGTCAGGGAGATTTATTATTCGTCCACTTGTAATTTTTCAAAGATATAGAAAAAACTTCTACATTAAATTTAGTAAAATTTTAAAAATAAGTTAACAGATCTCTTTTCCCGAGAAATGAAAATAACAATAACTCTTCATATTTATCAGGATCCCTTGGACAAAACAGACAAAAGAAAGATAATTTGATAAAATATCGGCGAGCAAAATTATTCGTCCACTTCCAAAAAAAATTAAAGATGTACATAGAATGTATTTATCTGTTCTTATAGTGATAAAAAATTCCTAAATATAGATTCTAAATTATTTTTAATAGCAGTTTGAGACTCCGTGGTTTAAAGAATACAGCAAATTTTAAAATTTGTCGCAAATCATCAGAAGTGCCTCAAGAAATCAGACATTTGATAATAAAATTATATCAAGAAGGAAGATCTCAAAGAAACATAAGAAAAATTGTTGGAAGAAGCCGATCACAGTTGAATATATTATAAAAAAAATATGAAACAATCCATACAATAACAACCTTGTCAGGGAGAGGAAGAAAAAGTACTGACTTTTCGAGAGAAACAAGAAATACTAAGAAAAGTTAGTGAAAATCCACAAACTGCTGCGACAGATACAGTGAAAAGTTAAGCCAGTGATTACATAAAGGTTATCCATGTAACAATAATAAGAAAATTATTACGAAGTCAGGGTATACAGGCATGAGTTGGTCGAAAGATACCATTAGTAAATAAGAAAAATAAGGAGAAGCATCTCGAGTTTGCTCAGAGGCATTTTGACAAAAATATTGAGTACTGAGGAGTAATCTGTGGTACTGTAAGAACATCATATATATTGCCGAAATAAAAATTGAGGTGTTTGGTAAAATAAAAAAAGGTTTTGGTGTACAAAAAGCGCTGGGAAACCTACTAACCTAAAAATTTAATTCCAACGGTAAAGCACGGAGGGGGTTCCGTTCTAATCTGGGGGTGTATGTCATTGCATGGTGTGGGCCAGCTCCATTTTATTGACGAAACTATGGATCAGTTGGTCTACATGGACATTTTAAAAAACAATTTAAGACAAAGCGCGGAGAAAATGTGAGTTGGAGACAATTTCTTATTTCAACAAGACAACACCCAAAGCATACAGCGCGAGTCGTTAAAGAGTGGATACTGTATAGCGTACCAAGAGTATTGGAAACGCCACCGCAATCCCGAGACGTTAACCCGAATGAACATCTATGGTGGGAACCCAAAGAAAGGGTGAAAGAACATAAAATTTCTAACAAAGAGGCGTTAAGAGCAAGATGTCAAGAATAATCGTCAAAAATTGAAGTAGGTTTTGTTATAAAACTGGTAGAGTCAATGCCTAACAGGTTAAAACAAATTATAAAATCAAAAGGGTACCCCACACGTTATTAGTTTTGGCATGTTTGGACGAATTTTGAAAAAAAATGTTGGACGAATAATTTTTCTCCCTTGGTTTTTAATAAATTATATTTTATCACTAATTATATTTTTGAAAGGCATGTTGGACTTTATATTACAGTTTTTGGTACATGAATAGTTGTTTTTATTTTTGTAATAAAAAGCAAATAAACTTAAGTAGTTTTAATGTTATCCCAATTTTTTTTAAAATTTTATGTGGACGACTAATTTATCTCCCGACTGTATAAATTAATGCTAGAAAGTTAGAGAAATGACGTGGAATGGATCGGAATTGATATGTAAATAGATCAATTGAGTTTTAAGAAGCCTCTTTTGTGCTTATTTCAATTACAATGTTTCAACTTATAAGGATTTAATTATAAGTGCGAAAAAGTTAATTAGTTAATATCGATTTGAATGTTGAGGACTTGCGGTTGACCCTGATAAACTGTCAGGACATATTTCTTAACACAATTTTTAAAAAATATTTCAAGCTTTCAAAATGATGTTTTTGTTTGCATTTTGATATAAATGTAGTTGTAAGGTAAGTGCGCCAAATAAGGCCCACTTAAGAGAAGTTTGCTTTTTTTTTTGGGTTGCACTGAAAAAAAGCTTTCGTTATTATGGGTTAATTTATACACCCGGCTAACAGTAGCAACTGCAATTTAAAATAAAAAAATAGGTTTGCCCTGGTTTTAAGGCCTTTAGAAAAAAGACTGTATGGGGCATAGACAAAATATATTTAGACCATCACAACGTATTCGCAACACCAGCTGAATCCGTCCGATGTATGGGCGAAAAAGTGCGTTTGTACGCATTGGGCGCCAGTCAGATTTTTAAACGACGGTCCTCTCGAGGCATGCGCACTCGGGACGTCTAGCAAAAGTGGTTGTTGAACTCAATGACGCAACTCGGCGATCAGAACCGGACCCAGTTGTAATCACTGAAGGAAACACATGGAATACAGCTGTTGTAAATGCTGAAGTTGCTATTTCCATTTGCAAAAATACTTTTAAGTTTTGAGTTATTAAGATTAACTCTAACCAAATAAATTTTCTAACTTTTATCTTAAATGCACTCCGGTGTTGAAGTGAACACACACACGGAGAAGTAGAAATATTTATCAGTGACGTATATTGAGTGTGGTCAAGGTGTCAGAAAGGCACTGATGGGGTGTGTGTGTATTAGGGGCATTGTGTAAGGGGTAAGATGGTGTAAGAAGGTTATATAGTGTCAATGCCTCCTTCCCCTATATTGCATAAGGGTGAGTGAGAGTCCAAAAGGCATATTTGCGCTTTCGCCAAAGGGGCACAAAAAATACTAGCGGATTAGGGTAGAGGGGATTATTTGAAAAGGGATGGCGAAAGAAAAAAGCTCTTTCGCCAAAGGATCGCTAAGATATCAGTGGATTAGAAGGGTGAGTGTCCCAAAGGCATATTTGCGCTTTCGCCAAAGGGGCACTAAAAATACTAGTGGATTAGGGTAGAGGGGAGCATTTTAAAAGGGATGGCGAAAGAAAAAAGCGCTTTCGCCAAAGGATCGCTAAGATATCGGTGGATTAGAAGGGTGAGTGTCCAAAAGGCATATTTGCGCTTTCGTCAAAGGGGCACTAAAAATCCTAGTCGATTAGGGTAGAGGGGAGTATTTTAAAAGGGATGGCGAAAGACAAAAGCGCTTTCGCCAAAGGATCGCTAAGATATCAGTGGATTAGATTGACATGGGGCCATAAGTAAGTAGCGCTTTCACCAAAGTATCAAGTGCATACACTGTAAATAGGTGTAAAAATATTTACGTCTTACCATAGAACTTGGTTTGTTCAATAATTATACAGGATGGGATGCCAATCCAATAAAATATACACATAGTTTTGATAATTTTTTTATTTACTATTTTACTTCTTAAAACAGTTGCATATTTTATTTCTATTGTTTAGAATACTATGTTTATATTTTATTTCAACTTTCAATTTTGTAAATGTAACGTTTAAAAAATTAAGAGGGGGGACATTAGAGAGACGCACTGTATATGTATAAACTGAGCTATTTTCGAGGAATTATCGACAGTTTTGTATAGCAAGAAATCTCAGATTTAAGCCAACAAACTATACAATTTTTGTTAAAATCTCACTAATGGTTACATTTTTATCATTAATAAAAAGAATAATTACAAGTAATATATTTAGCATTTATTACTCGATAAAAGATTCACGTCATGTGAAATAAATTTTGAAGTACGGTCCTGTCTATCACAAGGCAAACGTTCGACAAGGCGCAAGCCCGTAGAAGACCGTCTGTGTTTACGGATTCAGCTTGGTAAATTTGCCACATTCGCAAATGACATTATTTCTCTATTATATATTTTCTCTATGGTATGGGGGCCTTCTTAGGAACACCCTGTTCCTAATAAGGCCCGTGCTAAAGTACGTTAGTTAGAATGTGCCTAAAAATAATAAGGCTTAAAATCTGCGAATAATCTTTATTTTGAAGTATTTGTCAAAGATTTGAACATAAAAAAATGAAGAATTAAATATTACGGTTCTTGTAGTGTAGATATTCCATTCCCTATGCTTGCAATGCCTGTGCCATTTGAGACGGAGTCCATAAACTTCTTTTTTCGGCATCTTGAGCTTTTCTTATCTAAAAAAAGGTACCTATATACATAGATGGGGTACGTGGTGTGAAGCAAAAAAATGTTAAATCAAATAAAAAAGCCCTGTTCTAATCCGTGTTTCAAATAAGCCCACCCGGGCTTTATTAGGATTATCCTACATCATTCTTCATTTTCATATTTTTTTTTAGTTTGGACATTTTATAAGCAAAAACTATGTACGTACTTTAAATCTACAGAGGTTAAGCTAAAAAAATAGCACACAATAATTTGCAATTCGGTAATATGATACGTAAAAATATGAAATAATGCACCTACCTTAAATTATAACAGATGTTTCCACGTTCGAATTCTATGAAACTGAAAATATAAAACGGCACGGCGCACGTAGTCGCCGCGAATTATACTTATCTGCCGCTAGATGGACCTTTATTATTAGGGTGCTGCGACAGAGTTAACAAATTTTTATCCACTATTGGTTTTTACCGGCACGGGCCTTATTAGGAACCCGGGCCTTATTTGGCGAACCTACCTTATGTATAGATTCTCGCATACGATCACAGAATTAAAAAAAAACTTAAATCAAGTTGAGCCCAGGACGAATTTATACACTTTATCAGCGGTTTCCAAAACCCAAGTATATATGAGTGCAGTTGATGTCTGAAGATCGAGATGGCCGCTTCAGAGCATCTTCACTCAATTTTATTTCCCTAAAAAGATTTTTAGAAATTAAAGGATTTCCTTTTAATTTTTCTGAGTACCAAAATGGAGTATCAAAATTACCTAGATGCATTTTGTTAGGTTTTGTTTTCAATTAGTTCTAGAAACTACCAAGTTTAGATAGATAGATAAGATTAATTTATGTTGTGTGTTTTAATAAAGATGCACTGAACATGCCTGGCATAATGATTATTCTTGCATGTCATACTAAAGATATATTTTTATTTTCATTTCTATTATTTGCGTCAGTAGGTTATTGCTTAAGTCTTATCGTTAGTTTGTAATTATAATAATGTTTCTTTTTATTATCTGTCACGAGTATGTATTATTAGAAAGAATTTCGTTTGTGTTAGTGATGATAACAATATTTTAAGAGCTCTTTTGGGGGCTAGATTATATAATTTAAAAAACATATGCATAAGTATAAATTGAATAAAGTAAAAGTTTTGAATACATTCAAAACGTTTAGCTTAGAGGAGGTACGGTAGAAGTTTCAGGACCTGGCCTTTTTAAAATATTTTCTAGGTAATATATTTTCTGATATACCTAGGTAATATATTTTCTGATGTACCATCGTGCCGATAAGAAACTAGGACAGCAAAATTTCCTTTTTTCTCCTAGACTATTAGGAATTATTTACTGTTCAACCTGGTACCAGTAAAATTTCATGTGAAAATTTTACATGTCAATATAGATTGTCACTTTATCATTAACTTGTCAAGCACATTTTTCTCTAAAAATAGGCCACAATTAACCCCCCAGCAAAAGGCTATTATTTACAGTCGGTTGCGAGATGGTGCTTTTATTAGGGATATTGCAGTCGAACTGAGAGTAAACAAGAATACCGTGCTGTTGGAAAAACAAAAAATAGCAAGGCATGGGACTATTATTAGAAAAGCAGGTTCAGGTCCCCCTAAAATTTCTACTGAAGATCAAGATAGAAGACTGCTTAAATATCTAAGGGATCATCCATTCGAACCTGCAATAAAGGCGAAAGAAGAGACGAACTTTCCAGGTTCTGCAAATACTGCTAGAGACAGGATTCGAAATTTCGATATACGAATTCGTTGTGGTGCTAATAAAATATCTTTAACGGAAAGAAATAAACAGGGCAGGTTAGAATTTGCACATGAATTTTCAAGTCAGAATAATTTCTGGGAAACCGTTATATTTTCTGACGAGAAAACTTTTCAATCATGTAATAGTGGGAGAATTCGGGTTTATAGGCCTTCCGGCATGCGGTATGATGAGATATACACCCACAAAGCCAACCAAAGTGGACGTTTCTCTATAAATGTTTGCGGTTGGATTAGCGCTAGAGGGCCAGGAGTTTGCCAAATCGTGGAAGGAAGACTAACTGCAGCCGTATATGTTAATATACTAAATGAAGTGATGATACCATCGATAAACGCTATATATGGTCAAAATTTTACATTTCAACATGACAGTGCTTTTTTTATCTTCTGACAGCCCACGATGACCGAGGTCTAAGTACTATGTACCGTGGGTGTACTGGGGAATCGACTCACACATCCAGAGCTGGAAACATCCGTTGGGATTTCACCAGCCCTTTTTAAGAGGATGTGTGGGGTGGTACCACCTCTGTCGAGGAAGAATTCCTCTACCACCTTCCACTTTTTGTGACAACCCTACTAAATGTCTGGCCACACTTTTTTTTATTAAGCGTGGGGCCGGGCCAGGATTCGAACCTGGTCTAGTGCCGGAGACGCGTCACAAACCCAGCGCGTTGGACCACTGGGCTATTGCTCCGACATTCAATACACACAGCACGCATTGTGCACAATTTTCTCCGAGAAAATAATATGGCAGTTCTTCCCTGGCCTTCGAAAAGTCCCGATTTGAACCCCATCGAAAACATTTGGGTAAAATGGTCAAATCCATGTATAAACATGGGTTTCGACCAAGAAACAGGGATGAATTACGCTACAGGATAAATCAAGCTTGGGATGAAGTAACGGGCGAATTATGCAGAAACCTAGTTTTAAGTATGCCGCAAGGGCTTCAAGAAGTAATAAACAGAAATGGTTCTCTGACCAAATATTAAAAATTTTGTGTTGTTTTGACAAACTTTGTGTTTGTGTTTTTTTTTTATCTTATATTGAATTTATTTTATTATTTGGTTTTCTTTTTCATTTTCAGGCGATGTTAAATATACTTTAAATAATATATTTGATTTTTTTCTAAATAAAAAAATGCCCAATAAATTTAGTTTCTCAATATAAACTGTCCCTCAAATTTATACAACAAGAAGAATATTTTGATGCCACCTCGTATCGCAAAATACAAAACGTTAAATTATGTAACCTAGGTTACTTTAAGTTAGGTATTTTTACCTTTCCAGCTCTAGAGCACATTTTAAAGTCTAGGAGATATATAATACCTTTCCCTGTTTTGTGATTTTGCTGTCCTAGTTTTTTATCGGCACGATGGTACCTAGGTATGTTAAGACAAAATAAAATGTCCAAAGATAATTGCAAATTAAGCTAATTGTGGGCTCACAATGGGCATATCGCCCATATTCGGTCGCGCAATTGGTCAGAAATTTTTAAGGGTACGCTAAATTCCATGGGACAGTAGCGCGCTCGTTGCTCAGGTTGGGTTATATACGCCAGGCATGGGTCACTTGCGCGCCTCATTAGGTTAACCAGTATCCCTTTATAAAGTACAACAAACATTCGAAAACAATCAAATTTGGTCGAAATTTTTCCTCCGAAAAGGTACCTTTAATTTTTCTTAAGAATTCCCTAAGGAGATATCGTCCGGCGACGCAATTAATAAATAATAAAACGCCTAGTATTAACACTAAAATCAGATTTATTTCTTATCATATTGATGACGAAAACTTTTTATAAAATTAAACCTACTGATAGAATTATTTTTATATAAACTAATTAAATACTAGTAAGGACGAAAAAAACCCAACCTGAGCAAATATTTGTGTGATCATAAACAAGCTATGCTAGGTGGTCTAAAAAAATGGTGCCATCACCATCTCACCCTACTAGATATGGGTTAGATGGTGATAGGAATAGGGGTCAGTTGGTGATACAGAGTTATGAGGTAAATCCATTTTTTCTTAGAAGCGAAATTGCCACAAGGCTGACAAATATTTAAGAAGTTGGTGCAGTCCTCACGTAACTACCGTTTATTGACATAATACATTGTATCCAGTCCACAGATTTCTTTGTTAATAGGTAAGATTCCTCACAACCAAGACGAAACTCGTAATCTTCGTCGCTGACCTAAAAATATTTTTGGAAATTATGCATATTCTGATAATTTTTAAACAACTTTAAAAAAATATTTCTTCTTCATCTTCCCAATGCACGAAATCTTCATTATATTCTTCTGAACTGTCAGATATTTTCCGTTTTAGGTTTGAACGAGCCTGCGAGTTCTTCAATTTCTTTGTTTTCTTGTTGTGTCTTTTTCTTTAAATTAAAGGCCTGGAGAGTATCGTCGGTGTTTAAAATTATTGCTAGGTTTCTTGATCTTTTTGTTACTTTTTTTTTAATTTTGTGATGTCTGGAATGGGAGAGATTTGGTCAAGAAGTTTTCCTAGAGTTATTTTCGAATTGCCTTCCTCGTCAATTTTCGGGCTGACTGATGGCGGTTGTTGAGTAAGAACTTTACTACTTGAGGAAATTTTAGGAAAATCCCATTTTGAAGACCCCCACATCGGAGACTCGCTTCTTTGTGGAGGTATCGAATCAGGTAGTTGCTGTGGACCAGCTTCAAGCTTAGCATCATCTCGCTGTGGAATTATTTGATCAGTATCAACTGCATCACAGACTTGTACTCGGCAATCAATATTAGCATCATCTATTGGTGGATTTGCCTGACCGATTTCGGGATTTTAAGATGCGTATAACTATGCAATTTCCGCGTTCTGTCGCCAACAATCCAAGAGCTAATCGGATGATCCGATGACTATCAATAATTCACATAATTCGCGGGTAAAAATTGAATTTAGCGCACCCGTATCAAAATTATTATTTTTAAATTTTATTTTGCAATTTTCCCATTTTTCCCATATGGGAGGGCATGTGGGTGCCGCAGAGCAAAGGAAGGAGGGGGCGTCGCCCCCATGGCCCCCTATAAGACGCATTACTGGTCCGGCCGGGTGTACCGGAAAGTCGTGGGGTAACCAGACTTTTTTATGGCTAACATGGGAAAACACACACTTACATATAAAACCTTATTAAGGAACTTACTGGTGATAGGTATACTAAACGATTTTTTACCATATTAAATTTTTAATTTAATGCGAATATCACTTGATCGCGTTGGCGTGAAATCGTTGTAACGTAATTCACCTTATGACGCAAAATCACGAGACCTATCATAATATATTAATGAATCACTTTGCAAGAACGTGATACTTTGATGACAATATATAATAATGTATTAAATTACTGGTACAAAACCAGCCACTACGGGTTATAAGATAAGGATCAATGGCCTTTTGAGTAGCCATTGAAGAAGCTAAGTAGCTAAATTACACTCGTAATAGTGATTCATAACACAAGAAATTTTACCCTTAAAAAAACGTTTTGCAAACCATTGCGAGATTTTTTTTCAAATTCTGTTGTGTTTTGCCCATTGGCATCGGCCGTGCTTGTACAAGTTTAGAATTTTTATAGCTCGAGATCCGTTTTTCACTTGACAAATGTAATTACTTGTAGACATATACCTCAACCATTCAAGTATTTTATGTTGCCAAGTATTGCCAAGAGCTGAATACCATACAACAAGATTTTAACCGGTAACCCAGAGGTGGGTGACTACGCGTAGAAAATAATATAGAAAATACTACGTGACGTAAAAAATGTAGGAACAACTTTGTGGAATTAAATTCCGTCACTGAAAGAGCCCGGATGCGGTTTTCGCATCGTTGTTATTTAGATAGAACCCGACAGATTCACAGATTATAATTATAATAATAATCATTCTGATGGGCGGATTACATGATGTAGTGTTTGCCAATAATATACCAATCAAAAGCGGTATTAACGATATTGTGAGAATTATTTCTAACTTGAAATAACCATGACTTATTGACCCCTAGTAAGTAGTAGAATTTTTAATTTTATTGCTCATAAAAAAGCGTTTCTTATCCGTTAATTAGTAATTATTATATATTGTGAAATAATAATACGAATACGGTACTATATTATTATTATCGTGTCCATACCAAAACTGGCTTCATGCATAAAGTACATGTATACAGGGTGGACTACCGAATGAATTTGAATTTGAATTTTTTTAAACCTACAATATAATTTAACAAAAAATTCAAATGACTATAAAAATATCTAAGCGTGTTAATTTTTTACCCAGGTGGGTCAATTCAAAAAATCAACTTTTTTTCGCAAATTGCAAAATATTGTTTTTCTTTACCAAAACATTCCTAGTAGGCTCACTATTAAAAATCCTGAATTTGGTATGGGTATTTTTTGTTAAATTATATTTTAGGTTTAAAAAAAATCAAATGACTATAACTTTCTACTAACACATTTTTTTCTCTTAAAATTTAAGAATTGTCGACAAAATGATGTAAAATTTATTTAGAAAAAATAATAAATAAAATATCTAAGCGTGTTAATTTTTTACCCAGGTGGGTCAATTCAAAAAATCAACTTTTTTTCACAAATTGCAAAATATTGTTTTTCTTTACCAAAACATTCCTAGTAGGCTTACTATTAAAAAACCTGAATTTGGTATGGGTCCCATAAGTAGCAACAGAGAGATGCAACTTTGAAATTTCACGGGCCGCGCCTGGCTTTCACCCTTAAAATCTTAAATGGGGAGGGGGTTCGAGTGATACCTTATTTTAAAGGGAATTCAATTGTCTTTCCAACGCGGCCTTGCTCGTTGAAATCGGGTGAGTAGTTTCTGAGAAATGAGACCTTAAAAAATTAAAATTTAAGGGTAACGAAATTTATTACCAGTTGTTTCAATCAAGTAAATGCTGAAAATGTCCACCCCCCCAACCTCCATGCAATTATAAAGGCACTGTTCGAAATGTTATATAAGGCCGGTGGCCAGTATTGCCGGATGAAATTTTCAAAAAGCGGTAAAACTTGCCCCAAAACAGCGGTAGAAAACGGTAGATTGACAAAACTGTTTGGTCGCAGCTTCTTCTGGTAGCAAGTCTAGTATGATAGTGTGAACTGAATATTATATTCCTATCATTCTCTCTTGTTTCGTTTTATAGAAATAGAGAACACGAATGTATAAATATATTCCCTGCACATTGGATTTTTTAATTAATTAAAATAGACTTTAACGTTCAGATTCACTAAGATGGTTTAAGATTTAGTACTGGTTTAAATTAAGATCTTATAGTTGATCAGTTATGTTTTGACAGGCTTTTGTCCTGTCATTGTTAATAAGTCGTCGTTAAAAACTTGTGAATTATTCTGATATCTTAGCGAATTGCTTGATTTCCAAATGATTTTCATCTTGGAACGAGTTGCTGTAATTAATGTAGTTCTATTATTGTTGAAAGTACGTACTAAAATTGCCCTTTTCTTTATAAATTTGCGAAAAAGCTCAGAAATAAATTCATAGTATAAAGCTTAGTTGTCTTATTCTTACACCTGTCAGTTTAAAACTTTTGGTTGTCAAATTAGACCGGACTAACGTTGGAGAATCTGGCTGTTATTAACTATACTTTTAAAAAAAATACAGGTGTGGAAAGTATGTACTTAAACGATTTCTTGCTTAGGTGTAATTGTGAAATAATACCAGAGAAAAATAAGATAGAGAGAATAATATCTCGTCTTGCCGCCAGCTCGACCATGCTATGGCCTTCAAACGGCGACATCCCGAGATTGGCGCGTGGGGATTCCCACAAGACCTCCCGACATCGCCAGTGCGGTAGCAACACGGCAAGCAGAGAGAGTTTTCTGCGGCGCGTCTCAATCATAGACAAAATATATTTAGACCATCACAACGTATTCGCGACACCAGCTGAATCCGTCCAATGTATGGGCGAAAAATTGCGTTTGTACGCATATGGCGCCAGTCAGATTTTTAAACGACGGTTCTCTCGAGGCATGCGCACTCGGGACGTCTCGCAAAAGTGGTTGTTGAACTCAATTACGCAACTCGGCGATCAGAACCGGGCCGAACAAATCTCAGTCATTTTTATGTTATGGTATTTTTGGTTGGGGGTGGCGAATATAGCGAACCTCTGAAGCTTGTTATTTCGATACAAAAATAGTCTTTACAAAGTGTTAAAGACATTTCATATGTTTCGCCAATTATGTATCCAACTTTTAAATATAAGGAATTATTTCGTAGTCTATTTCTTACAATTAGTGCATAAATACAAATAGTTTAATTCCAAATTTAAATTATATCAATATGTGAAAGAATAGTAGGTAAAAAATATAATTTATCTTAAATGCACTCCGGTGTTGAAGTGAATACACACACGGAGAAGTAGAAATATTTGTCAGTGACGTATATTGAGTGTGGTCAAGGTGTCAGAAAGGCACTGATGGGGTGTGTGTATATTAGGGGTATTGTATAAGGGGTAAGATGGTGTAAGAAGGTCATATATAGTGTCAATGCCTCCTTCCCCTATATTGCATAAGGGTGAGTGAGTGTCCAAAAGGCATATTTGCGCGTTCGCCAAAGGGGCACTAAAAATACTAGTGGATTGGGGTAGAGGGGAGTATTTTAAAAGGGATGGCGAAAGACAAAAGCGCTTTCGCCAAAGGATCGCTAAGATATCAGTGGATTAGAAGGGTAAGTGTCCAAAAGGCATATTTGCGCTTTCGTCAAAGGGGCACTAAAAATACTAGTGGATTAGGGTAGAGGGGAGTATTTTAAAAGGGATGGCGAAAGAAAAAAGGGCTTTTGCCAAAGGATCGCTAAGATATCAGTGGATTAGATTGACATGGGGCCGTAAGTAAGTAGCGCTTTCACCAAAGTATCAAGTGCACACACTGTAAATAGGTGTAAACATATTTACATCTTACCATAGAACTTGGTTTGTTCAATAATTATACAGGATGGGATGCCAATCCAATAAAATATACACATAGTTTTGGTAATTTTTTTATTTACTATTTTACTTCTTAAAACAGTTGCATATTTTATTTCTACTGTTTAGAATACTATGTTTATATTTTATTTCAACTTTCAATTTTGTAAATGTAACGTTTAAAAAATTAAGAGGGGGGGACATTACAGAGACGCACTGTATATGTATAAACTGAACTATTTTCGAGGAATTATCGACAGTTTTGTATAGCAAGAAAACTGATATTTAAGCCAACAAACTATACAATTTTTGTTAAAATCTCACTAATGGTTACATTTTTATCATTAATAAAAAGAATAATTACAAGTAATATATTTAACATTTATTACTCGATAAAAGATTCACATCATGTGAAATAAATTTTGAAGTACGGTCCTGTCTATCACAAGGCAAACGTTCCACAAGGCGCAAGCCCGCAGAAGACCGTCTGTGTTTACGGATTCAGCTTGGTAAATTTGCCACATTCGCAACTGACATTATTTCTCTATTATATATTTTCTCTATGGTCTCAATACTCACTCTTACCGTACTTTATAATAACCCACAATCTGCAGCGCGCGCCCGTGGCAGCCCGCTTCAACCTCGGTTTGGAGGTGGAGGTCATAGAAAGAAAAATAAATCGTATTTATGAATGAAATCCGTACGAGATATTCTTCTCTCTATCTTATTTTTCTCTGATAATACTCCACTTACAATTTAATAATATATTATATTAAACAAACATGAACAAGATTTTTAACACAAATATTATTCTTTTATATTTAAAAAATGTCATAATTTATTTAATAATTTTATCTTACATTAAAATATTTTAATTTTTGTAAATATCTGTGGTCATTAGCCGTCTTAATTAATTGTTTCCCTTCAAATTAAAACAATAACTTGTAATAATAAGCCGCTTGCTGTGTAGTATTCCCATTATAGTATCAGTACTTAAACGGTTTCCTTGATTAGTTTTTAACAAATTTATAGTTGAAAAACTCTCAACATTAGCACCAAGAGAGGACACTAGCAAATTTGCGTACAATTGAAAAAGCGGTATTTTACAGAGCTAAAACTGTAGAACGATAGATGACTCTCTAAAGCGATAGAAATACCGTCCCCTTGAAAATTAAAGTGTACGGGTCCGAGCGTTTTTTGATTTATTTATTTAAAAGAAAATAAACCTGGGTGGAAAGTTTTAGGTGGGCCACCCTGTATTTATTTACTCATGCTTGACTGGATTTACTGAATTATATTCCTCAAATTGAACGATATGGTTAAAAGTGATATAATATTAGTATCTAAAGTATTCATTTGATATGTTATAAAATACAAATCGAAGAAATTGATAAAATTACACTGATTATTTGATTACATTGTTAAATGATAATCGAATCCTAGATGCGTCGAGCACGTGACTTTATTGGATTAAACACTCCAAATTAGACAGTGTGGGACACAAATGATGTGCTTAAATTATTGTTATAATAAAGTGTTGATATATTTACTTGCTAAAAATGAATGACATTATTTAAAAAGGTATATAGGACCCAGGTACAAGAATTTTCCATAAAATTAAAAAGTGTGCGATCATAAGTCATTGGTTATCAGCCGGTATATATTACCATACAAATTACGACTTAGTTAAAAATGTTATTGACAGTCTAAAAGATGTTGCTTTGAGTGTAATAATAAGCAGTAAAGAAGTTATAAGTGCACTGGCGCTTAAAAATGATTTAAAGTTTATTTCTGAAAATTTTGGATACCTTCTAGGTGTAATTGAACAGTTGGAGACACAAAACCTTCCCTTTTTGACTTCTTTTAATTTATTTCAGACAAGCATAGACAAGCTCAAAGCATATCCTACCGAAATTGGTGAAAAATTAAAAGTGTATATACCAAAAATCTTAGAAAGAAATCCAGGATTTTCAGATATAACAAATATTTTTGAAACGTTGAAAACTAAAAATACTGACTTGTATAATCATTTCCTTTTCGCTCATGTTACAAGTTGTGATGTCGAAAGAAGCTTTTCTAGACTTAGAGATATTCTTAATTATAAACGAACGCGTTTTACTGAAGCGAACTTTGAAAAAATGTTAATTATATCATATAATGCCAATAAATTTTGATAGTCTAGGTTTGTTTTCATTTTACATTTATTACACAAAAATATTTTCACGCCGCCCATGACGCTCATACGAGCTCGTATGATTTTTCCGTTCTTTAGTCATTGGCGATCAACAGCAAATTTCATCAACTATTTTTAATGTTATAAATGCGTGATACTAAGTAATATGTGTAACGATATAATTATTTAAATTTGCCGGGGATAATTTACTTATTGTTAAATAAGTTAAATATAAAACATATTACGAAACGGATGGGGCTCATTATGTGGTTCGTTATCTTTAAATTTCTGTGGATCCAACCGGTGAAAATGTAAAATTCAATAGACCAAGCATTTTTCAATCGTTGGCGGAGGCAAAGTATCTGAAAAACTACCAAGCACAAGAATTTGGTATCCTTAACGTGACCATACGTCCCGTTTTGACTCTTGCATTCTAGGTTGTGATAGAACATCTTTCAACTAAGTAGTCAATGTGTCAAATTTCGGTGCGTACTGTACGCACGTAGATAGACGACATACAACACAACACCAAAAATATGTTATAATCATCGCTAAGGATATGTATCACATAATATACAAAGATTGAGAATTCACCGAAACTTAAAAGTTTTTTAATTTTTACTATTATTCTATCTATATTCTGTGATTATGTACGCAGCGTACATAATCACAGAATATAGATAGAATAATAGTAAAAATTAAAAAACTTTTACGTTTCGGTGAATTCTCAATCTTTGTATATGTGATACATATCCTTAGCGATGATTATAACATATTTTAGGTGTTGTGTTGTATGTCGTCTATCTACACATGTAAAAATCCCTGCTGTGCTACGTCCAAAAATTTTTTTCCGGCTATTTTCTTGGAAAACCTGGATCATTCATCGATTTTTTTGAAGTGCTCCAGAGAAGGTAATCTTTCCTTTCCCTATTGGAAAATTAGTTAATTCCGTCATGCCTTAAGTGCACCTTGTGTTAACAATGGCTTTAACGGTGCAAGAAACTGTTTGCATGTAAGCAGTGGCGTATCGTGACTATGAAAGTGGGGGGATCATGAATGAAAAGTGGGGGGACCATGAATGAAAAGTGGGGGTCCCATGAGTTTAATAATATGAGAGAAAATATGAAAATGTTACCCGAAATTATTTTAAAACCTCAAAAAAGTCAGGGGCGTTGGGCTCCCCGGCCCCCCAAGCATACGCCACACATGTAAGTTAAAAGTTACAGCGAAAATGCAATTTTAGTATTTTTTGGGGTGGTTTATGTGTAGGTAAATAATCTCTTGGCAAAATTAGGCACATTATTAAAAACCTTCCTTAATTAAAAAAGTGTATTTTCCTTGTTACGTTGATATCACTTGTTACCCACAAAATTTGCCCCACCTGTAAAAAAACTCACGGGCCGCGCTTGGTTGCCCATTGTAAGGTTTCTTGCTTAGGTTAAGTAATCCTTTGACTATAGCTGTTTCATGACTGTCTCACCCTGAGTGTCGAGTTCGCCGAGGTGGTTTGTTAATCTGAGGGACTGTCTCTATATTACATAATCTACACAGGGGTTCATCTTGACATAAGCTCATTATAGGCAGATGTTTCCTTAGTCTTGTTTCATATAAACGCGAATTGCGAAATAAGAATTGCCAATATTGTTCCAGTTGGATATATTCAAATTTTAATATGAAATTGACCAATGAGAACAATATTCGCATTTCGCGTTTGAAACAAGGCTTAAACAAACCCGTTGTTACACCTGTCACCAGCCTTAGTTGGGTGTTGCAAGTTTCGTGGTATATGCCTTGTTCGGTGCCTGGCGTCCAGTGTAAGATAAAAATGTCGCTGCCATTGTATTATCTTCCGTTGGACGTTGGACTTTTTTTACCGCTCACGCTGTACCAAACACACATGCTGTAATACAACCCCAGACCATGATGCTGTCGCCACTGTAATGTATCAGAATTGTATCTTGACCTGTTTAGTATTTTTTTAAACAGAGTTTAGCAGAATTAAAAAAAACAAATCTTAACAACGCAGCTGGTAACAACGACACATTTTATGCTAATTTCTCAGCGGAACTTAAGGTCAGAGATTAAAATTCCAGTAAAACCGATTAAAACTAAAAAATCTTGTGACTTTGGTTATTAACAACATTAATTAGTCTATGTTTCACGTCGATGAAGTCTGGTTGTGAACACTCTCTCTCTCTCTCTCTCTCTCTCTCTCTCTCTCTCTCTCTCTCTCTCTCTCTCTCTCTCTCTCTCTCTCTCTCTCTCTCTCTCTCTCTCTCTCTCTCTCTCTCTCTCTCTCTCTCTCTCTCTCTCTCTCTCTCTCTCTCTCTCTCTCTCTCTCTCTCTCTCTCTCTCTCTCTCGCTCTCGCTCTCGCTCTCGCTCTCGCTCTCGCTCTCGCTCTCGCTCTCGCTCTCGCTCTCGCTCTCGCTCTCGCTCTCGCTCTCGCTCTCGCTCTCGCTCTCGCTCTCGCTCTCGCTCTCGCTCTCGCTCTCGCTCTCGCTCTCGCTCTCGCGCTCGCTCGCTCGCTCGCTCGCTCGCTCTCTCGCTCTCTCGCTCTCTCGCTCTCTCGCTCTCTCGCTCTCTCGCTCTCT